>CM065703.1:3702293-3716814 GCA_017654935.2 Phymorhynchus buccinoides | reverse complement strand
ACGAATGCGAACAAAATATTAAGGACCTTGCAAAGCATTTTCGGAACTAAATACGCTTTATAAACATATTTGCAAACGAGAGAGAGAGAGAGAGAGAGAGAGAGAGAGAGAGAGAGAGAGAGAGAGAGAGAGAGAGAGAGAGAGAGAGAGAGAGACAGACAGACAGACAGACAGACAGACACAGAGACAGAGACAGAGAGGGAGAACAAGCAACAATGAACAATGGAATTTTATCGAGTAAACTCATACAAGTTCATTTCAAGGGGATTGAACACTCATATAGGCCTACAGAGAGAGAGAGAGAGAGAGAGAGAGGAGAGAGAGAGAGAGAGAGAGAGAGAGAGAGAGAGAGAGAGAGAGAGAGAGAGAGAGAGAGAGAGAGAGAGAGAGAGAGAGAGAGTGAGACAGAGAGAATACGAATGCGAATGTTTATTCAGTTCAGGCCTAGGCCCCTCACTGAAGGGCTGTCAAGTAATACAATACATAAACAACCCTAATCACGAAGCATTGAATTAATTAATTGTACAAACATAAAACAGAAGACAATTCAAGCCTATTACGAAATCATTAACTGTACCCTTTTTTTGGCTTTGTAGACATACATGGAAGTTCACAATAGTTTTCTCATTTTGACATGCCATTAAGAGATTTCAAACGAAAAAGACAAGGGTTATTATAATACTTTGCTTGAATTAGTTTCATTCTTAGATCATGCAGCACAATGTAGTTCATCTTCTCTACCTACATTACAAAGTCGGCATTTCATTTCATGATCATTTGATATTCTGTACCTTAACCCATGAGAAAGTAAATCAGAAACACCAAAACGGAACTTAGTTAATGCAATTTTGACATATCTATTCATGTGTAATTCAACATATGGTTCCAAATAACATGAAGTTTTATACAACCTGTACTGAGAAAATCTATCACTATTGAACGTATGATCATGCCAGTCCTGTAATCTACAATCAATAAGCCTTTGCTTCAACTCTTTTAAAAAGCCTGCAATGCACTGAACACCCTGATTGTACCAAACAAAACCAAAACCATGTGTATTCAAAAACTAACGAACACTAGTAACCCATGTCTTTTTACCATTATTATCCAGATTATATAATGTTTTATATGCTTTCAAAGGCAACCTATGTTCATTTATCCATGTTGACTTTAATCAATATTTAATACATTATATATAAGAATTTATGTATATCGGAATCCTTCCTAGCTCTGCACAAACAAGATCATTTGGTTGTACGAGCATCAACATTTAAGAATAGTTTCATTGCAAACAGATGTATCTTTTCAATTTCCTTGCCCTTTTCTAACGCCCAAATTTCCGAACCATATAACCAGCAAAGGGGAGATGGGGAATAGGGATTTTGAAAAGAAGGATACTGTAAAATGTGGCTACTCGAGAAAACAGGTGATTATAGCGAAGAATGCAAGAGCTTTTTGTATGCTATTTTAAATGAATGAAGGCTGTTCTTTTCTTTAATATTTAGTGGAATATAATTCCACAGAGTTCCACCAGAGTAGATCATGCTGATTTTGAAGAGGTCGATTCTAGGTTTTCTTATAAGTATATTATTTGTATATCTTGCTTGTCTAAGGGGAAAATTTGATGTGATCAAGTTTATTTGTTAATGGTAAAACGTCTAGTTCCATGTAGTCTTGAGGATTTAGCGAAGATGATTTATCTTGCTTGGCTAAGGGGAAAATTTGATGTGATCAAGTTTATTTGTTAATGGTAAAACGTCTAGTTCCATGTAGTCTTGAGGATTTAGCAAAGATGATTTATTCAGTACTGCTTTGAGAGCACCTTTATGGGCCCTTAAGACTGGCTTCAGTGTGTTAGCACTGCTGGAATCATATATAGTTGAGGAGTAGTCAAAGCATGATTAGATTAAAGCATGTAAAAGTTTTTTCGGGCATTTATATCTAGAACATTTTTAAGTTTTGAAAGCTGAACTATTTTCTGTGATATACACTTACTTAAAGTTGTTATATGAGACTGCAAATTAAGATTATACTAACTCCTAAAAGTTTGTGTGAATCGACCTCTTCAATCTGTCTATTGTCAATGTAAATACATGTAGGGGGCATGGCATTTCCTAAATTTTGTCTTTTGTGCCTAGAAGTGACAGTCATGTACTTTGTTTTTCCTTCATTTAAGCACATGTGATTAGCTTCTGTCCAATCCATTAACAGGTAAGCATTTTCTTGAAGGTTAATGGATAACTGTTTTATGTCAGAATGGATAGAATGGATGGAAGTATCATCAGCAAAGAGTTCACAGGGGTCTTTAGTATATAATGGTAGATCATTCACATACAGTAAGAAAAGTAAGGGGCTGAGAACGGATCCTTCTGGCACACCATATTTTAATGGTAAGTAACTGGATTGTCTATTATTAATGAATACTGATTGATACCCATTTGTGATAAATGATCTAATAAGGGAAAGTGCTGGATCTGAAAAGTTGTAAATGACCAATTTACTTAATAACAATTTGTGATCAATAAAATCAAAGGCTTTAGCAAAATCAACAAAGAGAACTCCAGTGTATTAAAACTCATTACTGTTTCTTAACCACTGATCAACCAGATAGATTCAACTCCATAGTCGTCAAAAGCAGTAATCCATTTGTATGTTAGAGAAAGACTAGAATAAAGTATCAAACCTGTTTGCGAAGGATAGTCAGGGTCTGGATGAATCTGGTTGGAAGCTGGAATAGAAATATCAGAATCAGGCATATGCTCTGTTAGAGAGAGAGAGAGAGAGAGAGAGAGAGAGAGAGAGAGAGAGAGAGAGGAGAGAGAGAGAGAGAGAGAGAGAGAGAGAGAGAGAGAGAGAGAGAGAGAGAGAGAGAGAGAGATGAGAGAGAGAGAATACGAATGCGAACAAAATATTAAGGACCTTGCAAAGCATTTTCGGAACTAAATACATTTATAAACATATTTGCAAACGAGAGAGAGAGAGAGAGAGAGAGAGAGAGAGAGAGAGAGAGAGAGAGAGAGAGAGAGAGAGAGAGAGAGAGAGAGAGAGAGACAGACAGACAGACAGACAGACAGACAGACAGACACAGAGACAGAGACAGAGATGGAGAACAATCAACAATGAACAATGGAATTGTATCGAGTAAACTCATACAAGTTCATTTCAAGGGGATTGAACACTCATATAGGCCTACAGAGAGAGAGAGGGGGGGGGAGAGAGAGAGAGAGAGAGAGAGAGAGAGAGAGAGAGAGGGAGAGAGAGAGTGAGTGAGAGAGAGAGAGAGAGAGAGAGAGAGAGAGAGAGAGAGAGAGAGAGAGAGAGAGAGAGAGTGAGAGAGAGAGAGTGAGACAGAGAGAATACGAATGCGAATGTTTATTCAGTTCAGGCCTAGGCCCCTCACTGAAGGGCTGTCAAGTAATACAATACATAAACAACCCTAATCACGAAGCATTGAATTAAGTACTTGTACAAACATAAAACAGAAGACAATTCAAGCCTATTAAGAAATTAACTGTACCCTTTTTTTTGGCTTTGTAGACATACATGGAAGTTCACAATAGTTTTCTCATTTTGACATGCTATTAAGAGATTTAAACGAAAAAGACAAGGGTTATTATAATACTTTGCTTGAATTAGTTTCATTCTTAGATCATGCAGCACGATGTAGTTCATCTTCTCTACCTACATTACAAAGTCGGCATTTCATTTCATGATCATCTGATATTCTGTACCTTAACCCATGAGAAAGTAAATCAGAAACACCAAAACGGAACTTAGTTAATGCAATTTTGACATATCTATTCATGTGTAATTCAACATATGGTTCCAAATAACATGAAGTTTTATACAACCTGTACTGAGAAAATCTATCACTATTGAACGTATGATCATGCCAGTCCTGATATCTGCAATCAATAAGTCTTTGCTTCAACTCTTTTAAAAAGCCTGCAATGCACTGAACACCCTGATTTTACCAAACAAGACCAAAACCATGTGTATTCAAAAACTAACGAACACTAGTAACCCATGTCTTTTTTACCATTATTATCCAGATTATATAATGTTCATTTATCCATGTTGACTTTAATCAATATTTAATACATTATATATAAGAATTTATGTATATCGGAATCCTTCCTAGCTCTGCACAAACAAGATCATTTGGTTGTACGAGCATCAACATTTAAGAATAGTTTCATTGCAAACAGATGTATCTTTTCAATTTCCTTGCCCTTTTCTAACGCCCAAATTTCCGAACCATATAACCAGCAAAGGGGAGATGGGGAATGGGGATTTTGAAAAAAAGGATACTGTAAAATGTGGCTACTCGAGAAAACAGGTGATTATAGCGAAGAATGCAAGAGCTTTTTGTATGCTATTTTAAATGAATGGAGGCTGTTCTTTTCTTTAATATTTAGTGGAATTTAATTCCACAGAGTTCCACCAGAGTAGATCATGCTGGTTTTGAAGAGGTCGATTCTAGGTTTTCTTATAAGTATATTATTTGTATATCTTGCTTGGCTAAGGGGAAAATTTGATGTGATCAAGTTTATTTGTTAATGGTAAAACGTCTAGTTCCATGTAGTCTTGAGGATTTAGCGAAGATGATTTATACAGTACTGCTTTGAGAGCTCGTTTATGGGCCCTTAAGAATGGCTTCAGTGTGTTAGCACTGCTGGAATCATATATAGTTGAGGAGTAGTCAAAGCATGATTGGATTAAAGCATGTAAAAGTGTTTTGGGGCATTTATATCTAGAACATTTTAAAGTTTTGAAAGCTGAACTATTTTCTGTGATATACACTTACTTAATGTTGTTATATGAGACTGCAAATTAAGATTATTATCCATACTAACTCCTAAACGTTTGTGTGAATCGACCTCTTCAATCTGTCTATTGTCAATGTAAATACATGTAGGGGGCATGGCATTTCCTAAAGTTTTTCTTTTGAGCCTAGAAGTGACAGCCATGTACTTTGTTTTTCCTTCATTTAAGCACATGTGATTAGCTTCTCAACTCAACTCAAACAACTTTATTTTCTCTTAGAGAGAAATTTAGTGTGATGATGTCTGCGATTGACACAGTTAAAACAAGACACATTATAATATACATTAAAAACAAGATGTGCTTCTAAAACATAAATGACAATACCATTAAATCAAAACACACATGATGATAATTATCACTTGAAAGCAAAACAGCAGTGCTTAACAGGTAAGCATTTTCTTGGAGGTTAATGGATAACTGTTTTATGTCAGAATGGTTAGAATGGATGGAAGTATCATCAGCAAAGAGTTCACAGGGGTCTTTAGTATATAATGGTAGATCATTCACATACAGTAAGAAAAGTAAGGGGCTGAGAACGGATCCTTGTGGCACACCATATTTTAATGGTAAGTAACTGGATTGTCTATTATTAATGAATACTGATTGATACCCATTTGTGATAAATGATCTAATAAGGGAAAGTGCTGGATCTGAAAAATTATAAATGACCAATTTACTTAATAACAATTTGTGATCAATAAAATCAAAGGCTTTAGCAAAATCAACAAAGAGAACTCCAGTGTATAAAAAAACTCATTACTGTTTGTTAACCACTGATCAACCAGATAGATTCAACTCCATAGTCGTCAAAAGCAGTAATCCATGTGTATGTTAGAGAAAGACTAGAATAAAGTATCAAACCTGTTTGCGAAGGATAATCAGGGTCTGGATGAATCTGGTTGAAAGCTGGAATAGAAATATCAGAATCAGGCATATGCTCTGTTAAGAGTGAGAGAGAGAGAGAGAGAGAGAGAGAGAGAGAGAGAGAGAGAGAGAGAGAGAGAGAGAGAGAGAGAGAGAGAGAGAGAGAGAGAGAGAGAGAGAGAGAGAGAGAGAGAGAGAGAGAGAGAGGGAGAACAATCAACAATGAACAATGGAATTTTATCGAGTAAACTCATACAAGTTCATTTCAAGGGGATTGAACACTCATATAGGCCTACAGAGAGAGAGAGGGGGGGAGAGAGAGAGAGAGAGAGAGAGAGAGAGAGAGAGAGAGAGAGAGAGAGAGAGAGGGGGGGGAAGAGAGAGAGTGAGTGAGAGAGAGAGAGAGAGAGAGAGAGAGAGAGAGAGAGAGAGAGAGAGAGAGAGAGAGAGAGAGAGAGTGAGAGAGAGAGAGTGAGACAGAGAGAATACGAATGCGAATGTTTATTCAGTTCAGGCCTAGGCCCCTCACTGAAGGGCTGTCAAGTAATACAATACATAAACAACCCTAATCACGAAGCATTGAATTAAGTACTTGTACAAACATAAAACAGAAGACAATTCAAGCCTATTAAGAAATTAACTGTACCCTTTTTTTTGGCTTTGTAGACATACATGGAAGTTCACAATAGTTTTCTCATTTTGACATGTCATTAAGAGATTTAAACGAAAAAGACAAGGGTTATTATAATACTTTGCTTGAATTAGTTTCATTCTTAGATCATGCAGCACAATGTAGTTCATCTTCTCTACCTACATTACAAAGTCGGCATTTCATTTCATGATCATCTGATATTCTGTACCTTAACCCATGAGAAAGTAAATCAGAAACACCAAAACGGAACTTAGTTAATGCAATTTTGACATATCTATTCATGTGTAATTCAACATATGGTTCCAAATAACATGAAGTTTTATACAACCTGTACTGAGAAAATCTATCACTATTGAACGTATATGCCAGTCCTGAAATCTACAATCAATAAGTCTTTGCTTCAACTCTTTTAAAAAGCCTGCAATACACTGAACACCCTGATTGTACCAAACAAGACCAAAACCATGTGTATTCAAAAACTAACGAACACTAGTAACCCATGTCTTTTTACCATTATTATCCAGATTATATAACGTTTTATATGCTTTCAAGGGCACCCTATGTTCATTTATCCATGTTGACTTTAATCAATATTTAATACATTATATATAAGAATTTATGTATATCGGAATCCTTCCTAGCTCTGCACAAACAAGATCATTTGGTTGTACGAGCATCAACATTTAAGAATAGTTTCATTGCAAACAGATGTATCTTTTCAATTTCCTTGCCCTTTTCTAACGCCCAAATTTCTGAACCATATAACGCAATGGATTGTACCTGTGAATCGAATAACTTCGTAAATATTTTGAAAGAACTACAATTCAATTTGTACAAGATACGAAGAATAGTCAAAACTGCTCTCTTTGCCCTATTTGATATATCATTACATGCATAACTAAAACTAAGTCGTGTTGAAAAATAAATTCCAAGGTATTTATATGCTTTAACTACTTCAATGCGTTCAGTGCCATAAAACCAACCTCTACGAGACTTCACCAAATTTATGTGAATGGTTCGTTCAAATGACTTTTGATCTCCAATGGTTAGTAATTGCGTGTCATCAGCAAATTGCGACATTTTTTGTTCTATGTTACCTATTGAAATTCCTGTAATTTGCATATCTTCTTTTATCATTAGTGCCAGTATTTCAACAGACAAAGTGAACAAATATGGAGAGATTGGGTCACCTTGTCGGCACCCTCTTTCTATATTAAACCATCTTCAAGCTTGACCATTTATAACGACAGCGGATTTAAAGTTGTTATATAAAAGGTTTCCACCCAGTGACATACACTGTCACCAAACCCATATGCTTTTAACACTTTCAACATGAAATTTCAGCTCAAAGAGTCAAAGGCCTTCTCAAAGTCTATACAGTACACCCCGCTTATAGTAAAGTGCAGGGGAGCAAGGCTTTTCCTTTACTATAACAGGTTTTTCTTATAAACGATGTTCGGATATAGTAAAGTTTTGATGGTATTTTTTATCTTATCCGATGACGTTTTTCAAAGTCAAAGCTAAAGTAAAATACTAAATATAAACCCATCATCAAATCAACATACAGCAAAACTCGGTTATAAGAAAATCGAAGGGAGATGATGTTTTGTTTATCCAAGTTTTCTTATATCTGAAGCTCAGATATAAGAAAACATTTTGAATTTTTTTCCCTTGTCTCTCTACCACCAACACAAAAGTACACATATTTTTTTCTTCTGCTCAACATTTATTTTGCACAGAATACTGAAGGAAAGTATGGAATAAAGGAACAAAAACAACTCAATTAGTCTTGTAATCTAGTGCCTGTACAGTTTAGAATGTCTGAGACACAACTGGTTTGATGTAAACTTTCCCTTTTTGGAACCTTCAATTTTCTCGGAACATCCTTTCAGTTCAGGTCCAACTCACTTTTAAAGACACACTGACCCAACATGATTAAATCCCTTTTTTTTCTGGGTGCTGTGACCAACATACAAATTCCCCCAACTTCAAATTGAGGCTGCTCTTTAAAATGTTTCGTTTTCAATTTGGGGGCATTTGTAAGGGAGTCAAACCTGGTCAAAATAAGATTTTGTACCAGCTATAAGAAGGAAAACAGGTGGAACCCGTGATTTTGACTCGTGATCTGGATGGTCTTTAAGAAAATGTTGTCAATGGTAATTCGCTTATAAGTAAATACAACTCGCTTATAAGAAAATGAACTGCAAACCAACTCTCTTGTATGACATAATTTTCTTATATCCAAGTTTCCATTGCAGATGGGAGAAAAAAATTGCTTGCTTATAACCGAGTTTTCTTATAAGCGAGTTTCTTATATCCCAGTTTTGATCATAGATAAGAAAGAAGAAGTTCGGCAGGGAATTTTTTTTTTGCTTCATTGTAAGCGAGTTTTCTTATAAGCGAGTTTCTTATAAGCGGATTCGGCTGTATTTTTTTTTTTTCGGATTCATTTTTTTCCACTAAGTAATGAGGGGAAAGAAACATGTTTTTGAGTGCCTTTCAATTTCGTTGAAGGTGGTAGAGGGAGTAGTGAGACTGTGACGTATACATTGATGACGTATTTACAAATGTCAGGAAGAGGACACTTTTTTTTTATTGCAGCGAAGAGGAACCACAAATGACTTTACTGTAGGAGTTTTTTAAATTTTAATTATAACCCAGTTGTTATTATGGGTGGGTGGGGGGAGTGGTGAGACTGTGACGCATACATTGGTGACGTATTTACAAAGGTCACAAGAGGACTTTTTTTTTTATTGTAACCGAGGAGCCAGTCCTGTGGGGAACCAAAAGTAACTTTACTATAGCAGGTTTTTTATTATAACCGAGTTGCTACTATCCGAGGTCTATTTAGTAATAAAACAGTAGACCTTTGGCCGGGAACCAGTGCTTTCCTTTACTGTAACCGACATTTCTTATAACCGAGTTTACCATAAACGGGGAGTACTGTAGTAAGGAGGCATGGGAGATTATTTTCATTTAAGTAATTTATTAAATCATATATTAATCTAACATTATCACTCAATGACCTATTTGTCATAAATCATGTTTGATCCTCACTTATAATTGAAGGACGTATTTGCTTTATTCTATGAAATATGCAGCACTAACCTATTTTATACACTACGTTCAATAACGAAATGGGGCGCCAGTTTTTATCAAATTCTTTTGTCTTATTTTCTTTCGGAATACATGTAATTAGCCCCTCCTTTTGAATCGCTCATAACTCTCCATCTTTATTCGACTCATTTCAAGATCTTACAACAAAAGGTCCTATTTGCTTCCTTTTTTTGTTTGTTCTAATTCTGCACTGAACCCATCAGTACCAGGGTTTTTTCCATTTGACATATTTTTCAGAACATACGAGGCTTCGTCTAAGGTTATATCACCTTCTAACAAATCTTTTTCTTCATTTGTTAATTTTGGTAGATCAGAAACAAGATCTTCAATAGAACATTCTTTGGTTACTTTTCTTTGAAATAGAGTTTCGAAAAATGTTTTTACTTCTCTAACAATACCGTTTGGTCATCAATTACAGTTCCATCATTTGTTACTAATTTTGTCATTTGTTTGCTTATAAAATTACTTTTCTCAAGGCTACAAAAATATGTAGTAATTTGTTCACCCTCAGCAATCCATTTTGCATTAGATCTTAACAAAACACCTTCCATTCTTTTCTCTCGGATAGTTCTTATTTCTGTATTTTTCTCTTCAAGCTCTCTGAAATCATTTTTAATTTTATGTTCAAGCTTTTCGACTTTTTCAATATCCAATAAAAGTTGAGTTTCTTTTTCTTTTGTTTCATAGTTGTATATGCAATTGTCTTAGCTCGAATTTTCATCAAAAGAAAGTCTAAAAATACTTTATCAGGTATTTTCAATTCTATCTCCATATTTTTAATTTCCTGTAATTTATCTTTGTTGTAATGATCTGCTGCATATTCTTTAATCACGTTAACAATTTCTGTATTAATTTCATCCACATACTTCTTGTCTTTGAGCAAAGATGTATTAAATTTCCAGAAACCTCTTCTTTTTTCATTTTTTCCAAACTCAATGTAGCCATTGAATGATCTGTGCGATACACTGATATAATGTCAATATCCTCAAAATTCCATATTAAATAATCAGATAACAGAAAATAATCAAGTCTGCTTTGTTTCAATGGTCTTAATTTTTTCCATGTGTATAATTTACAATCTGGATTGCTCTCTCTCTCCATATGTCAGCAAGCCCCAATTATTCAGTCATATTTTCTAGAGCTTCTCTGGCTTTAGGATTATTTATACGGCTACAATTAAAGCAGTCAATGTTAGGATCAATGGCTATGTTCCAGTCGCTAACAGCAATAGTGTTATTAGTTTTAAAACCCTTTATAATATCCTTTACATTGTTGTAAAATAATGGATCATCTTTATTCGGACCATAAACATTAACCAGAAGAAAATCTTTATCCATTGAAGAGAAAATAATCATGATGAAATTCCCATTAGGGTCCCTTTTCATTTGCTTAATTTTAAACTCAAAACTGTTCGTAAACAAAACACCCACCCCTCTTGAATTTTATTGATTTGATGCAAAAAAGCATTTATAACCCCATTCTGACTTTACATAGTTCACAATTTTCTTAGTAAAATGGGTATCCTGTATACAATAAATTGAAATTTTCTTTTCCCTAATATAATGAAAAACGTTCCTTTTTATACATGTCACCTAAACCTTGACAGTTTAAAGATGCTATTGTGATTTTGTTGATCGCGGGTTAATTAAGTCACCCGTACACAAACACCCCCCACAATCATGCATGACAATGAACCGTTTGAACACACAGGTATTTGATGCTTGTAGTGTGTTTTCTCGGCACGTAATGCCTCAAAATCATCTGAATTATTAGCGGAACTGTTTTTTACAATGAGAATATTAAAGTAGGTAGCAATACGATTAAACATGAAAAACTGATCGAAAAGGGATTGGGCTACATTAGAAATGTTGTAAATCAAAATGGAGTTCTTGTGACATATGAAGAATGTGTTAAAGATTTAGATTTTAGAATATATTTTATTACATTCAATGGTTGAATTTCTTCTATTAGACAATAAATAGTAAAAACAAAAAAATATTTAAAAAATAATGGTGGTTATGCCACGAGTATAGAAAATTCTATTTATTGTATGCAAATGTGTAAAATTATATTATGAACATTTAATTTCGGATAAAATGGAACCAAAGTGTTGCTCAAAATGGAAGTATAAACGAAATGTTAATATAACCTGGAAAAAAGTATTTCATAAAGTTAAAAAATTAAAGATATAAATTAAAATGGTTCCAAATAAGGATCATCCATAGAATTATAGCTACAGATGTTCTCTTGAATGCCATGGGTTTAACGCATTCGATATTGTGTTCCCTGTGTAACCAGGAAAGAGACTCAGTTGAACATGTTTTGTGGAACTGCAAATACGTGAAAGAGTTTTGGAAATCATTGCAAAATCTGATTAATACAAAATGTGACAATGTTATGAACATCACCATTTCTTGTAAGTTGGCTCTGTTTGGAGTAGAAACATGTGTGAAAACAGATATAATGTTTAATAATAATAATAGTGAATCATTTACATAGCGCATTCCTCCACCAATGTGGAGCTCTATGCGCTTAACAACAACAAAAATTAAAAGCAACAAATTCAACAACAAAACGAAATAATCGCTCACGCACATGCAAATACGCATACACATACACACCCCACCCACACATACACGCACGTACGCACACGCACACGCACACGCACGCACGCACACACACGCACACACACGCACACACACACACACACACACACACACACACACACACACACACACACACACACACACACACACACACACACACACACACACACACACACACACACACACACATTGACTTTATTCTATTGTTTGCCAAATAGTTTATTTATAAATGTAAAATTGAAAGGCGCATACCTGATTTGGTGGGATTCAGAAAATCGTTAAAAAATAGATACTTAGTAGAAAAACATAATGCTGCTAGTTACAAAATAACCTGTCAAAATACTTTTGGGAATGTAATTTATATGAATCTTTATTCCTCCATGATAACACTTAACCTGTGCACACATTATCAATAGTTATGATACCTGTACCCATTCATATTCATAACAATGTGAAAAGTGCCTTTTAATGTTGGATAACATGTTTCCCCATTTCATGTTATACTTTGTTGCTCATGATGTTATGTATGTATGTGTGTATGTATGTTTATAAGTGTGTATTTGTTTCATGTTATTGTTTATTTATGTTTTCTTTAGTTTACATGTGCATATAACAAAAACGAATAAAAACGTTTATTATTATTTTTAAAAAATCCTGATTGACCCCTCACACTTCCCTTGTCCACTTCACCCACTCTGGAACTTCCTTGCCCTTTGCCCCATGCTTCTTCGTCTTCGTCGTCAACAAACTACATGGAACTTCCTTGCCCTTTCCCCCATGCTTCGTCGTCTTCGTTGTCACCAGACTACATGGAACTTCCTTGCCCTTTGCCCCATGCTTCGTCGTCTTCGTCGTCAACAAACTACATGGAACTTCCTTGCCCTTTGCCCCATGCTTCGTCGTCTTCGTCGTCACCAAACTACATGGAACTTCCTTGCCCTTTGCCCCATGCTTCTTTGTCTTCGTCGTCACCAAACTACATGGAACTTCCTTGCCCTTTGCCCCATGCTTCTTCGTCTTCGTCGTCAACAAACTACATGGAACTCTGGCACTGGAGGGACTTTCTAGTGCATTGTAATTTTATGTGTGCAATACAGACTGCTCAGGTTTAGAGGCCTCAGGCTTAGTCTTGAATACTGTGACTTGTGTTGTCTGGTATGCGATAGATTATAAAATATGAAGACAATCATTTTTCGACAGACGGCTGAAGCGTATATTGTATATTCGGTCCAAGGCTGCATTGTAATACGGCTATCGGCTGCAATGCAAATTCGGCCGAGGGTTGCAGTGTATATTCGGCCCAGTGCTGTACCGTACATTCGGCCGAAGGCTAGACCGTATATTCGGTCCAGTTCTGCGTGCCCAAGCAGAACTGGTCATATTATTATTTTAGACTGTTAATTAATCTTATGTTTGAATTGCTGATTTATTTTGAGTCTTGATTGATTTTCTTAGTATGAAGAAGACACGTTCTGTTCTATTTCATATGTCGGTGTTTCTTTGTTTTGTTATTTTGTCGGGTGTTAGAGTGGGTGGGGTAAGGGGGAGGGGGATCAGAACAGCCCATTACCTTACAAACGTCCCCCTCCCCCTTCTGAAAAGATTTCGGACAAAATTAGGGGATGGGCGATAGAGGATAAAATATACAATACAATCCACAAATGTCTATGAATATTAGGCACTACCTAGCCGGCTCACAGGGGCACCATTGCGTCTGGAACAGGCCTTCATGAAGAGTGCAAAGATCTCTTCCTTCACGTTACTACTGCTGAAGTCCGATGGCTGTAGATATTCTATAAATCTAAACGCCAGGACACACACACACACACACACACACACACACACTCCCTCACAAAAACACATACTCACTCACAAACACACACACACACATACACACACTCACTCACTCTCTCACAAACATACATAATCACTCACAAACACACACACACACACACACACACACACACACACACACACACACACACACACACACACACTCACTCACTCACAAACAACACAAGCACACTCACTCACTCACTCACAAACACACACACACACACACACACACACACACACACACACACACACACACACACACACACACACACACACACACACACACACTCACACACACTTGCACGCACACTTGCACGCGCGCACGCACGCACGCATATATGTTAGGCCTACAGTATTTTCACGAAAATGTAATATAAAAAACATCATGACTTTTCTAAAAGTTTTTTTGTTATTTCATTAAATCACAGTGATCCCCGGTAGTTTCACGAAATTGCTAAAACTCCGAGTAATTTCACAAACTAAACTAGAGCGTTAAGACGCTCGACCACCAGCCGCGCGGCAGCATTTTTGGGTCCAGTGACCTTGACCTTTGATGTATTACCTTGATTTTCGATTTTATCCTTAGTACCTATCCGCAAGCACAATTTGAGTTTCCTAG
>CM065703.1:3679793-3697293 GCA_017654935.2 Phymorhynchus buccinoides | reverse complement strand
AGACCTTAGTCATTAACAAAGCGTGCAATGCTCTTAAGCATTGCATTAAGTATTTAAGGAAACAATATGAACCAACTTTGGTCAAACCGTAGATCACCTTGTGTCTCTGAGTCTCGGCCATTTCTTGTTAGGTCTAATGTTACCGAGGATGAAAGGAATATTCCCTTATAGTGCCATGGGTATCATGTATTTTAACCTGGTCCAATCACATAGCCTATCTGAAATTGTAAAGAAAAAAAATAATCAAAAACAAGTTTTCAAACTCAACCTAATTAAACACCTTTTTGACTAGCGTATACGCAAGCTCTTCCTCTATGCACACATTCAACCAGTTATACATTATGCGTCGACTTGCTGGGAGTTGGCGACTACTGAAAACAAAGTTTATACAGGCGCTCTTTAAAGGGGCACCCTGACGGATACGTTTTTGCAAGAAACACTTCAACATCACCATGTTTCCACTAAATGTGATCTTGTGTGTGTGTGTGTGTGTGTGTGTGTGTGTGTGTGTGTGTGTGTGTGTGTGTGTGTGTGTGTGCTCTGACCGTTGACGATAATTTAACCTGGTCCAATCACATAGCATAGCTGAACTTTGTAAAGCAAACAAATAATCACATACAAATACGAAACAATTAATTAATTAATCCTGTTTCCTTCACGAGTCCGTGGTACCTTTCAGGAACTTAACACCACACATACACACACGCGCGCGCGTGCGCGTGCACGCACTAGCACACACACACGCACACTTACACACGCATGCACTCACACACGCACACACACGCACACTCACATATATGTGAACGCAGCCGAAATATTTGCAATAGCTAGCATATTATCCTATCTAGTTCTCTCCCCATTTTTTACCATACCTTTAAAAAAAAAGCCACACATGTGTTTCATTCACACCAAGGGTTAGTGCTGCGAGCTAATGATAGCACCAGAACAACATGTCAGACCTTCTCCCTTCTCTTCCCTCCTTTACAGTACTGGGAAAGGGTTAGTGCTATGAGCTAATGATAGCACCAGAACAACATGTCAGACCTTCTCCCTTCTCTTCCCTCCTTTACAGTACTGGGAAAGGGTTAGTGCTACGAGCTAATGATACCACCAGAACAACATGTCAGACCTTCTCCCTTCTCTTCCCTCCTTTACAGTACTGGGAAAGGGTTAGTGCTGCGAGCTAATGATAGCACCAGAACAACATGTCAGACCTTCTCCCTTCTCTTCCCTCCTTTACAGTACTGGGAAAGGGCCAGTAGCATAGGTTTAAACTAGGGCACAGGGCACAAAGCAAACTTTGACGGCTGCATTCAAAGGGAAGGATGCAAGAAGCAACAATAACAGGGGCCGTGTTTTTTTAATTAGCAACAGCAGCAAGATAGGTCACGGACCAAGGGGTGAAAACTGAGATCCTCACCTCATTCACATTAGAGCTTATCCCTTTCATCGTGTCTGATCTAAATACGTAATGTTTCAAACTGCATAATTATGCTTTAGTACCCCATGGCTTTATATAGGCCTACTAAATGTAATGTCTACGTGAACTGAGAGGAGGGGCTCACTGAATGTTATGATATTGAATGAATGTAAAGTCTATAGTGACTGTTGAATATATTTGACAAATGTTGGAAAATTGCAGAGCAGAAAACATTGCCTAGAAAAGATGATTGCTCACAGGCTTACAAGCTCCATACAATGTAATGCTATGATATGGGGCATGACAATAATTATCTTCTTTGAGACACAAGGTTTCTAATATAAAAGACCTTTACTAAGACAGGCATGGACACACAATAAATAAATATGTTTCAAACCACATAGCATTAGAGATGCCAGTGCATCAGAAGCAAAGCTGCGCATGCCCACAAATGTCTTGATGACAGAAGGTAGGACGAACATGTCTATGTTTACCAAGTTCGACACGAACGACATAAGCATGCCCGACAAGCAACACAAACTTTTGACAGGCCACATGAGCGACAGAAATCAGAAACTTATTGTGTTAATCTTTTAAAAAGGAAAATAATAAAAGCTACAGGCAAATAGTAAACACTGTTTCTCTAAATTAGCATACGATAGGCACCCTGTGCCAGACGAAACCAGATGAGGTGGAATTGTATAAAACAAACAAATCTTACCTGGTAAGATGACGTTTGTTGTAGATTCTACCAAATCTGTAGTGTAGTCTGGCACGGTGCAATATGCCTTTCCCAAAAATGTTTACCCACCCCTTGAAAAGGAAAGTAAACAAATAAATAAGTAAATAAATAAATTGTGATCAGTGTTTACTCTTTGCACTCTCAAGACTGAAGCGGGTGGCAAGGTGAGATAACACAACACTACAGATTCGGTAGAATCTACAACAAACGTCATCTTACCAGGTAAGATTTGTTTGTTTTATACAATTAATGTACGTCCTAAATTGTGATGTACACAAACATGAAACATACAACGATAATTATTTTTTAATGTATATGTAAACTTGATTTAAAGATTCGATTTAATACATAGATCATATTTGTCAACTTCTTCTTTATTCAAATAGATGGCGAATCTCTTATATGTCTTGTGCACCAACATCAGTCACTGTCTTGCTTTCCGTTTTAGGTTAGGTATTTATTTCGTATAAATATAATTGTGTAATACTTTACAATAGATTATAATGACTTCATAAGGTATTGTATCATTCTGGGAAAATGACTTTGTATTACAACCCTAGTAAGGCCTTGTTGTGTACATGTCATTTTTGGTTACTTCAGATGAAAAAGGCTGCCTATAATTGCAGTCACCTTTATTGCATTTATCACCATGTATAAAAGTATATGCTTAGTACTTTTAGAAAGCGGAACAAACTTTCTGTTCTTGTGTTATTCCTCTTGCGAGGCTGTGAACAAGACATTACATTTTTGGATACATTTTTTGTATAGAGAAGACTGCTCAATTCTCGTTGTCGACTTTAACTACTATTGGATAGTGATTGTTTTTGTCTTTAATATTTTCTGACATGTATTAATCTTTCTTGCTCACTTAAGACATGTCAAGTTATAAATGGTTATGTCCCCTTCAATGATGAATTTGTTTATTTGTCGATCACCTATCACACTTCGAGTCCAGATCTTGAGACGAAATTGGCGGTCCTCTGCAGGGTGCCTACAGACCCGTACAGCTTGTCTTGGAGGGGCTCCGGCGTTGGCCAGATCTCCTCCCTCAGTAGCCGGCGGCTCCCACAGTCCTGCAGAATGTGGGCCGTGTCCTGCTCTGCTTCTCCACAGGGACACATAGGGGACGGCACAGCATGCATCTTCCTGAACAGATGCTGGTTCAGTCTGTTGTGACCTGTCCTCAGGTGGAAGATGACCACCTGCTGTGATCTGGGTAGCAGGTGGTAGCTGTCCTGTTGCTGGGGCGTCCTGTGCAGAGACGTGATGATGGTCTTCATCTCTGTGAGGCAGACAGGGTTGTTCTGTTGCTCGTCTTTTGCACCCAGCTTTGCCATTCTGTCAGTCTGCTCGTTGCCTTCAATACCACAGTGGGAGGGGATCCGATGTAGTACTGTCCGCAAGCACTTTATGTTGTTCAGAGCTTGTTTCAGCTGAGGCAGCTTATTGCTGGCCACTGCCTGCAGCACTGACAGAGCATAGGTCAGGAATACGATCTGAGTGTCATGGTCGACTCTGTTGCTGATGATGTTTGCTGCCAGAGTCAGTGCTTCTACCTCTGCTCTGTAGTTGGTGCAGTGGAGACCTGTTGGTATTGCTTCTGCTTGCCACTCTCCACTAGGGTACTGATTGTACACACCGGCTCCTCCATTCTTGATGGCATCTGTGGCAGACCCATCTGTGAAGACCCGTATCTACGCTTCGTGGGGGTACTTCTCTTCCAGCAAGGACAGTGACAGAGCCTTCTTTACCACATTACTCTGCTCATCCTTTGTTGTGAGGTAAGGGACGGTGGTTGCGATGGTGACGTTTCCCAGTGAATCTTCCCAGGGTGGAATGTCAAGGGAGAATGTTGGTGGTTGGACCAGCTCTGGCATCTCTGTCTGGTGTTTCCTCTGCAAAGCCCTGGCTTCTTTTGCAAATCTGGATCTCTTTAGCCTGTCTGAAGAGAGCCGTTTCAGTCTGGCACTCATTAGACGGTTCTGAGTGCATTGATACTTGGTGGCCTGTACCATTGCTTTGCATTCACGTCTTTTGCTCAGTGGGGGTATGCCAGTCACCTGTTCCATCTTCTGAATGGGCGTTGATTTCATGGCGCCTGTGATGATCCTTAGAGCTTGGTTCTGAACTTTATCCAGGGCCTGATGGTGCGTCTTGGCTGCTGTCATCCAAGAACTGGAACCGTACTCGAGGTGTGGTCGTACAGTCCCCTGGTAGACTGTCTTGAGGATCCTATCATTTTCGCCCCATTGTGATCCTGCCAGTTTTCTCATGATGTTCAACTTTCTCCTGGCCTTTACTTCTGCATTTGTGATGTGTTGCTTCCAGGTCATTCTCTTGTCAAAAGTGACTCCCAGGTGGGTTTGCTGGTCTTCAATTTTCAGTGGTGTGTCTACCAAGGTCAGTCTGCCTGGATGGGCTTTGCTAGAAAGCGAGAAGAGAGTGGCTGTGGTCTTTTCCCTGTTGATGGTCACACACCAGGTTTCTGCCCACCCTGCAACTTTCTCTAGTGCAAGCTGCTTTATGTAAGTTGCAGTGGAAGCATACTCTTCTGTGCACCAGAGAACTAGGTCGTTTGCATACAGTGCTGCATGGACTCCCTTTGGCAGCTCTGGTATTAGGTCGTTGATGAAGAGTATGAATAAGGTAGGCGAGAGCACTCCTCCTTGTGGAACCCCTTGGCGCAGCAGCACCTTTCGGCCGCAGTGACCGTCTACCAGCACTCTGGCTTTTCTGTTCTGCAGGTACGACTTGGTCCACTGGTACATGTTGCCTCTGATGCCGTATCGTAGGAGTTTGACAAGGAGTCCGTCTTTCCTTGTCGAAGGCCTTCTGCAGATCTATGAAAGTCGCCAGAGTGACCTTCTGAGCCTGGAAAGTATCCTATATGACCTGGCTGAGATGCGTTGTCTGGTCATCCGTACTTCTGTACCGTCGGAAGCCAGCCTGCTCTGGGCTGATGATGCTCTCTGATTCTAGGTATAGTTGCAAGCGCTGGTTGATGATACACTCCATTGCTTTGCATATGCAGCTTGTCAGGCTAATGGGCGGTAGCTCAGGACTTTGGCCTTGTTCTTCCCCTTTTTAAGAACTGGAATCATTCTAGCTTCCTTCCAGCACTGGGGTACCTATCCCAGTCGTCAGCTTAGGTTGAAGATGTCCAGTAGCTTTTGGAGGGCTGAGTTGCCAAGATGTTGCATCATCTCGTTTGTAATGGTGTCTGGACCTGGGAACTTCTTCTTCTTGAGCTTTGTGATGGCATTCTTGAGCTCAGCCATGGTGATTTCATGCTCCATGACTTCCTGTGTGGTACCCTCTCTTCTCTCCCTTTCTTCTGTTCTCGCTTCCTTTTTCAGGGGGAGAGGACTGTTGATGTCACTCTCTTTCGCATATGATTTGGCAAAAGCATTAGCAGCTGTTTTCCCAGTAAATGTTCTTCCTTCATCCTCCACGGTGATCTGCTGTCCCTTGGTGCCCTCGTCATTCAGTGCTTTTGTCAGTTTCCAGAGCTTTGTTGTATCTTTCTCCATATTCAGTGCAGCAGTTGTTTCTCTCCAGCCTCTTCTCTTGCACTCAAGCTTTGTCTTCATGTGCTTTGCTGCTCTTTCCTTGAGTTTGATGTTGTTCTCTTGACTGGGGCCCATTTATGCCTCTTCTCTTGTCCTTGTGAGAGCATCATGGGTCTTCTGCAGTTCATCCGACCAGTATGGGATATAGACCTTTCTCACTCCCCGCAGTATGATGTCCTTGGCTGCCTGGATGATCTTGGCATTGAACTCCCTCACCACATTATTGATGTTTCTTCCCTCCACATCTATGTCTTTGGTCAGTTCGTTTGTTCTTACACTGAACAGTCCCCACTTTGCCTTCTTGTAGTTCCATCTTGGGTGTTGGGGTTGCCCGGTTGTTGAGTCTCCATTGATGGTAAGGAGTACTGGGCGATGATCACTTCCACCTAGCTGGTCTTCAATGTTTCTACTAATGTTCTTGTGCAGAATGCCAGGTCTGGTGTTGGTGTTGTATGCCAGCGGCGCGAGTAGAAGGTCGGTGGATCTGTGGGGTCATTGACAGGAATCAGGTGGTTATTGTCTTGCCAAGCTTCTATGTCTTCTCCTCGCTTGTCTAGTGTTGTGTACCCCCAACTCTGGGACTGACTGTTAAAGTCTCCAGTGATGAGAAAGCCGCTGTCAGGGACCTGGATTGTGTCAGGTGACAGCATCTTGTCGTTGGGGCAGTAGCAATTGACAATGTTAAGAGTGCTGTCATTGGTGGTGATCTTGACTTCAATGTACTCTGCTTCCTCCATGTACCTGTTGGTTTCCCTGGCATTCATGTTGTTTCGTACCAAAATCATGACTCCTCCCTTCTTTGTCCCTTGACGATCACTCCTCAACACCTGATACCCTCTGATCTTGAAGGGCTTCCCCTCTTGCAGGTGCGTTTCTTGCATACAGCAGATGTTGATGCTGTTGTTGTAGAGGAAGTTCTCTAGTTCTTCCTTTTTGTTGGATACCCCTTCTGCATTCCAGTGCATGATGTTAATGGTGGGGGTTTTCTTGGCTCTGCTGTTCTTTTGGCCAGTCGCTCTCCTTCCTCGTCCCCTGGCTCCACAAAACGAGACGAAGGGACCTCCAGTCGCCGGGGGTGGGCTCCTTTGAGGCACGGAGCCCGGCGCTGCACCTGCCTGGTGGATCCCCACAGGGCGAGCACCATCTCTTTCAATCCTGTCTCCAAGTGTCATATTGGCAGTTGATGCGTGGTGTCGTGACTTGTCAGAGTGCGCCTTGCGGCCCAACACCTCCGTCTCCAGCATTCGGGGTTTCTGTTAGGGTTACCACGCCCTTAGCTCATGGTCAAAAGACCTGCCCTGTGAGCACAGGGGGCAAGAGGTTTGAATGCGCCTCTTAGTCGCATGATGTTCCTATATGGACACTGGGGCATTTTGAGAGGACAGCAGTGCCACCTGCTGACCTACCCCACCTTAATAGGAACACCGCCAGTTGGTCCGGAGCAGCTTATTCGTCCTGGCAAGCCCGGCTTATATCGCTGCTAGCCTCCATATCTGAAGGCCGTGTTGCTATCCGCCACCTGCTACCTGCTGGGTTGAGGATGATTGCCCCACTACCTATCTGGGGGTAGTCTGGTCCCAGTGTATGATGAATGAAAATATACCATCTATGGTTGGTAAATTAAAGCTACTGCTTGTGCCAAATAGGCGATCTTCCTGTTCCATTTGGACAGTTAGTTTTCTGGCTTCTATGGGGACATAATAAATAGCCAATAAGCCTTACTTCTGATTGTAGAGTTTATCACATTTGTCTGGAAACTTGGTAGGATATTAGCTCGATATCATAGATACTTTTGCACTCTGTCCATTTTTGTTCAACAGAGTGTTGTGTGTGGTCACGTTACATTATATTATTTGGTTTTGGACTTTAGTACGTGTTTCTAAAACAAATAATTTGTAGGCATGTGCCTGTGAGCTAGCAGTCATGTTTTAACTTGTCCAGACCCTTTATTCCAGGCTTGGCAATTTGCTACATGGTCATTTTCATAACTATTTTACTATGTCCTTATATTCACATTAATTCATAATTAACTCGTTGTTGTAATAACATCTGTCATCCCACCAATTTTGAGACATATGGGAGCGCATGCCATGTCGTTTTGTCACTCTTGTTTCCATTTAAGGGTTTTTTCTCTTAAGGATCAAAATGTTTGCATAGATATTATTTTGTCTATTTGCTTCTTAGTCAAAATGTTGGATAGTATCTTTCTGTTTGACCACTTTGCATATACGTTTTACATTTATTAATTTTCTTATGTTTGCATCATTAATTGTTTTCGCTTAGAGAGATGGGGAATCTCTTCAAACATATTTGTACCTATCCTAGCAAGTTTCTTGTATTCTGTTTTGCAGAATTCAATTACGTAAATGCCAGTAGGTTTGAGTGCATACCGTGCTAAGATTGGTTACTATTACACGAAAGTTCTTATATAAAAACAAAACATCTATGTCATTAGTAAGTCGGTTTTCTTACAATTTCTTACATTAGCTTTTTTTAATACCCTCACTGTATTACCCTCTCAGTTTACGTTCACTTTTTTGTAGTATTCAGTAAATTGCACAAACACTTTGATTTTCTTCTAAAGGATACTATCAGTCAAACTACTGACATACAAGAGAAAGACCATATGGAAAAACACTCACCAGTCACTAATATAACCAGCTCTTACTAATCTTGTCCGGAGATATAGAAACTAACCCATGAATAGTACCTCCTTGAGTCAGTTTAAACATAGCTTAAATGCCACTGATGTGATTGTACCAAACTTCTATTATCTTGGTGAGCGTAAAGAGCAAATAATACATTGTAGGCTTGGATTCAAAATAAGCGACCTCAATGACGATCTATTCAAGCGCCATATAGTAAACAATCCGCTCTGTCGCTGTGGTGTTGGCAATACAAATGCTGAACATTACCTCTTATTTGTCTTGACAGCTGTTTCATGTGTTGCCCGATTAAATACAATCCGAGCCTTACCCACCAACTACATTCAAACTCATATTCTTTTGAAAGGGAATTTAGATGTCCCAAACAAAATTAATGTAGCCATTTTTGAAACTGTCCATAAGTTTATTTTTATGTCTAAAAGATTTTGATAACCAAATTTGTTGGCAACATACATTATTGACTCATGTACTGTATATAAATGTACATTACGACTGTAATAGTGAGTTCATTCTTTTGCTTTTGCTTGTGTATATATATGTATATGCATGTGTGTAAGTGTATATTCGCCGTCCAAATCTAAATACTCATGCATTTTAGCTTTAGAATATGCTCTTTTGACTCTGCCTGAGTATGTAGGTGATCACTGTCACATATGGAAGTAAACAAATACGATTGTGCAGTTCTGCATACTTTAACGTGAATAGGTCTGTTATACGAGATTGGTTGGGTTTTTTTCTTATATAGGAGTAAGTCATGAAGTTTGTGAGCTATATAGCAAAACAAAAAAAGAATAAAAACAAACAAGAAAGAATTTTGATTCCCAATATTTCGGATTTTGGCCTTGGACGCGGGACAGACAGTAGAACAAACTTGACGTAACAAATACAACACGTAACTTTTCTTGACGTCATTGTTGTGACCCACATTCTGTGTATATGATTAGATTGTGTTGCAGTGTGTGTGTGTGTGTGTGTGTGTGTGTGTGTGTGTGCGCGTGCGCGCGCGCGTGCGTGTGTGTGTGTGTGTTTGATATAAAAGCGACCATTGAAATTTGCTGTAATGAATTACTGGGAACTAAACCTTTTTTTTATTTATTTGTTTTTTTTGGGGGGAATTAAGCAGTCAGTTTTCTTATAAAACTAGATGCTTCGATGACATTGTGTGATCTGAAATTCATTATTCGTGTGCTTTGGTATTCCCCATCATCTTTCCTATTGTTGATATTTCTCTTCTCTCTTGAATATCTTGACTGTTTTTTTCATCAGTTTGCTGTAGAAATATTCCCTTATGTTTAACTACTTTCTGTCGACAACGATCATGATTACATTTTTGCTTTGTTTTCCTGTTTTTCCTCCTAATATTGAAAATTGTCTGTTGTTTATTTTCTTAAATATGTTAATATGCTTTGGTCTGTTTGCCAGCCGCCATATTGAGACTAATTTTGAGTAGGCACACTATAAGCTTCAAGCTTGTTGCTGCCGGTATTTCTGTTTATCTCATTTGGATGTATACGTGTTGTCGGTCAATAAATCAATTTAACCAATACAGAGAGTGACAGACAGACAAACAGAGAGACAGATAGAAAGATAAAGAGAAACAGAAAGTCAGAGAGAAACAGAGAGAGTATACGCAATAAATAGTATGGAAGCATACTGTGATAACGCAGGAAACAGTTGTACAGCTGCCATTGGTAAACTATTTACAGCAACAAATTCCTGCTCCACAAACAAGGTCACAGCCTTGGCTCCCCGAGACTTAAGATGTTGTAGGTCATAGAATCCGCGAGAGAACAAATCGCCGCCCGCATGCAATACAGACGTAACTCAATTTGTATCGATTTTGAGATTGTTTTGCTTATACATAGTACAAGACAAGGCGCATCGACTCACCAACTTCATTAACCGCAATTCCAAAAGATAAAGACGCTGTGATCAAAATAAGCTTGTTGAACTTCACGCACTTGCTTCCAAAGCTTCCACAAAGCACAATTGTCTGTCATTTGACGTCATTTTACCTTTTCGACGTCATCATTTCAGAAGAAGATAAACAAAACATTTGCCTTTAGCGAAAACAAATGGCTTTAAAATCGCCGCCCGCATGCAATACAGATGTAACTCTATTTTTTTTCGATTTTGATATGTTTTGCAAATACAAGAATAACATAGCAACATTCATTGAGTCAAATCAACAAATACTTTTGACAATTTCTCCCATTATTTGGTATCTAAGAAATATACTGGAGGGCGTATTGGAGTGCCAAGGTATTATTCTCAACAATGCTTTAAAGCTTTTATTTTGGACTAAAATTAATTTTCTTCTCAGTCTAAAACCATGATTTGGCGGCAACATTTCTTATTTCAATATTACTTAAATAAGTCGTGATTTATTTGAAAATCTGAAGTGACAAAGTTATTTGATGGCTCAAAATAAAGCCGCATGAAACATTCTGAAGCAGTTTGACTTGAAATGACCGAAATAATCAGTTTTTTGCTTCTCCTGTGAAGTGACGTATTTCGACTTACGTCTGTATTGCATGCGGGCGGCGATGTGTTCGCGAACGGACTTAACATGCGTGTGTTTGTGTCTGTGTATGATTGTGTGTCTGTGAGTGCGTGTGTGCTGTGGATGTTCAAATTTTAAATATTTTAAATATTTCTCACTGCAATCCACGGAAGATAACATTCATCCCGATGGATTCGTTGATGTACTCCAACTGGTGTTCTAAATCCACGATTGCCTTCCCCGGAGCCAACAGTCCCAGGAAGACGACCGTCATCGCCATCATCATCATCATCATCCTCACTGCAGGCATAGCGTCCTCACTGGCAGCACAAGCCTACAGGGGGAAAAAACCACATCAGGATGACAAGCCGCATCAACCAGCTGCCAGTGAGCCCGAGTTTAACCAATGCGACGGGGTTTATATGGTGAGCCAAATTGACAAATCTCTCAATAGGTGTTCGATAGAGTTTGGAAACCCTGTTGAACTGCTGGGTGCAGTTTCAATACTCTAGCTAGTGGTTAGGTAGAGTTTCAAAACTCTCTCGAGGTACTCGACAAAGTTTGTGATCGGAGAATTCTATCGAGCCCGCCACTTTGTGATTTTCTTCTAACATAGCATTTCATTGGTAGAAAGTGCTTTCCAGGGATCTGACGGCGAACAGACTCTATTGCAGCGTTATCAACATGTCTCATTGAGCTGGTCGAAGGTTGCCAGCATTTGCGACCCTCAAAATTCGTTTTGCAGCTTCGACTACAGATCAAACGCCCGGTAGATTCGCTCGTTGAAGACAATCGATAGCCATGTTTGATTACAATTGTCTAGCACTGTTGCGTTAAAAGTTCAGGGTCATCTGCTAAGGCAAGAAAAATGTCTGCTAACCATGTACCAATCAGAAATCGCGATATAAAAACTGTAGCTCGATACAATTATTTTGTGGAAACCCTACTTCTCTGTTCAATTGAGTTTTAAATCTACTACCTATCTGTTCGATACAGCTGTAAAACTCTATCGAACACATAGGTAGGGTTATAAAACTAAGTCGGACTGTTATCTACAGTTTCCAAACTATCGAATACCTATAGAGATATTTGTCAATTTGGCGCACCATAGGTCTATAGTAAAAGACAAAGCAGTAGATACCCTCTCCTCTTACCCAACCCCCCTTTCTTAATCTACAACCGCAACACTCCCGCCCCTCTTACCTCCACCCCAACAACTTATCTCTCTCCTCTCCGCCGAGTACTTTCTGCGTTTTAGTTCCCGAGCGAAAGTATTGGTTTTGTTTCCGTGCGTCCGTGCGTCACGACGGCCGCGTTTTCTTGAAAAACGTTCAGTCTATTTCAATCGCTTTGAGCGTACAAGTTTTATAGGATACTACCTATCGACTGATTGCTTTAGTTTTATTTCAAGGTCAAGGTCATGCTGATTAAGGGGTTCAAACCCCCAGAACACTTAATCGCTAATATCTCGCGAAGTTTTGCACGTATTTCAATGCGGGTTTTTTTCCAACAACGTTTTCTGATAAAAGGGCTATAACATTATAATCATGAAATTGTCTAGCGCATGCATGCGAATCATTGGGTTTGAACACCACGGCTGTATCTCAAGAAACGCTTCGTGGAATTGCTTCAAATTTAGTGTGGTGGTGCATCACGGTACACAAAAGGTCCCATACAAAAATAATAACCATGCTGACCTTGACCTTGAAGTTTGACCTTGAAAACCGAAATTTCATTTTTGGGGCCATACCCTTTTCACATCGTTGCACTTAAGGGCCAGCCACACGTCCACTAAAATCGCACGACTGTACGATGCGATTCGATCACGTGATCTCGATGTGCCAGTCACATTTGTTCTTGGAGACTACGTGATGGAATCGTATCGTACAGTCGTGCGATTTTAGTGGACGTGTGGTTGGCCCTAGACAGTGTTCAAATTCGGTATGCAGATGCACTGGCTTATGGTACTTCCGAATACTAAGTTCAAGAAAGGTCAAGGTCAAGGCCACAACAGTTATAGTCTGCCGCTAGGACCATCTGTAACCGGTCATTTACAACCATACATTTTGTCGTATACATTTAGAAACTTAACGATGATTACGAATGAGTATCCATCAAGGTCAAGGTCAAGGTCAAGGTCAGCAGCAGCAAGGTCACCACTGATAATTGTGCTCATAAGGGCAATATCTTCTTTGTCCACTTGATGCAAATAAACCTGAAGTCTGGCTACAGATGGAACAGAGATGACACTCGATGTGCTTTTATGAAGTGGGAATTAAATGAGAGACTTAGTGCGATTTTTCTCACACCAGAGGGCATGACGCTCGTGTGGTGCTAATCCTCTCTATATTATTAGTTGGGGGTAAAGAAAGAGAGAGAGACAATGAGTGGTCCTACCATCACTCTCTCTCTCTCACTACGCCCAAGTAAGAAAATCGCGTGATAAGCCCCTACTGCATTGACTGCCCTCTGGCGTGAAAAATATCGCCATAGGTTGACCATTGTTTTCATCCTATTACAACAGTCTTCCAAGTACGCCCAAATGAAAGAAAAGTGAAGAGAAATGCGACTCAGTGCCATTTTAGTGTATTCTCTCATTTATTCTTATAAGAGGCCTTGGTTGCATCTTTGAAAATCAAATTATTGTCAACTTCTGGGGGGCTTTTTGCCCGTAAGACCCAGCATGCGAGTATTTGAACCTCCCCCCCTCCATGTCCGCCCCTGTGATGGTATATCAATGGGGCCATTCAACTGTGTGGGTCTAAATGTGAATTATATACTTAAATTATTGAGTTTTAGGTTTTTTAAAGCGAGTTCAGGGTAGAATCAAATCTGCACACCAAGGTTGTGAGCAACAACCTTATTTTTAAAACGATAGACGTGAGCAATAGACTGTTATGCTGATGAGTTTGAATACGTCTGAATAAGGGACCTATGCAATTAAGACATTACTGAGATGCAAATATTTACGCCACAGCATCATTAATAAATACAACAGAAAAAAAAGGGAAAAAAAAGGTCAGCAGCGAGGGAACTTTGCCGCCGCTCGTCAACACACTTGCTTAGTTCACTTTTATTCAACTCGTTATTTTCCACTTTTACATCAATACTAGCGCAACGCTGAGTACCGGTAACGCCTAGTAACGGTAACGTCCTAGTAACGGTAACGCCAAGTACTGGTAACACTGAGTACAGCAAATATGAAGCGATTCGGTTAAGAAAAGGCGGAGTTATAAGGCCCTGTTTCCCGTTGGCGCTGCTCTGAGAGTGACACGCTCTCCCTAGTAACGGTAATGCCTAGTAACGGTAACGCCAAGTACTGGTAACGCTGAGTACAGGAAATTTGAAGCGATTCGGTTAAGAAACGGCGGAGTTATAAGGCCCCGTTTCCCGTTGGCGCTGCTCTGAGAGTGACACGCTCTCACTAGTAACGGTAACGCCTAGTAACGGTAACGCCAAGTACTGGTAACACTGAGTACAGCAAATTTGAAGCGATTCGGTTATAAAACGGCAGATTTATAAGGCCCCTGTTTCCCGTTGGCGGCTGCTCTGAGAGTGACGCCCTCTCCCGATTCTCTTCCAATTTGCTGCCACAAAGGTGAAGCGGCGTATATCGCGCGCGTTTATGAATCGATTTGCTTCCAGTTTGGCACACAGATAGGCAACGTCACCGGTCATCTCCTTTCCAAATGCGAAGGCGATCGGTCCAGAAATGCTGGAGATACGTGCACCGAGAGGCCGGCGGATACGCGTTTCGCGCATTTGCCAAACCGCGCAAATGACACGGCCGCCTCGGTTGCCGTTGCCAGGCTCACAGCAAAATTTGAAGCGATTCGGTCGAATAACGGCGGAGTTATAAGGCCCGTTTTTGTGTTTCAGACAGACAGACACACACACACACGGACACTAGGCTTTTTATTATATGATGATGATGTGTCACGAGTTCTGCACAGTCTACTGTTCATCCTCCACCCTCTGGACACCAACTCCCTCACACACTGGAATTATGTCTCTATGATTGTCTGCCTCTCTCTCTTTCTGTCTCTCTCTCTCTCTCTCTCTCTCTCTCTCTCCCTCTCTCTCTCTCTCGATCTTATATCTCTCTCGTCTCTCTCTCTCTCTCTCTCTCTGTGGACTGTTCTTGATACAACGCTAAGGAAAGTTATGCCAGGTGAACGCACACATAAACTATGTATTGGACATTTAAATGTGTATCATCTTGTTAACAAAGTTACAGATGTCAATGTTTTTATAAATTCTAATAACTTTCATGTTTTCGGTATTAGTGAAACACGTTTACCTTCTCACATTACTGATGATATTGTTGCCATACCAAACTATTCAATAATACGAAAGGACCCCACCAAGCCTAGAGAGACGGGAATTGCTGTCTACGTACATAACTCAATTCAACATCTCGCTAAGAGACGGATTGACTTAGAAGCGAAACAAGCAGTAGAATGTCTATGGATAGAGATTAAGGACAAGAATACCACCCCTTTACTAATATGTACGTTATACCGTAATCCTGTTTCCCATTTTGACTGGTATGATGAATTCTATGGCATGTTTGATTCCATAGATGTTGAACATAACAATATTTTACTAATGGGTGATTTTAATATCGATATGCTAAAACTAAATCACGCCTGGAACTCTACAACAGCGTTACTAGGACTGAAACAGTTTATAACTACCCCGACTAGAGTAACTGCAAATTCAGCTACAATTATTGATCATATTTACACTAATAATTCTAAAGCTGTTGAAGACGTTAATGTTGCTCATATAGCCATTAGTGATCACTATGCCACCTATTGTATATGGAAATCAAAACTACCTAAAATAAAAAAGCATGGGCACACGTGCATCTCATACAGATCGTACAAACACTTCAACAATGACGCTTTTCTTAGGGACCTCTCTGTGGCACCCTTTTATTATGTATACCAGATGGATAATCCTCATGACGCTTTTCAATACTGGCATAATACTTTTATAGGGGTGTTAAACAAGCACGCACCCATACGACAAAAAAGAGTAAAACACATTTTCAAGCCGTCCTGGTATACAAAAGAAGTAGAAGAAGCAGTTAAGAAGAAAGCCCAACTGAAAGTAGAAAAACGTTTTCAAGAATTTAAAATACAATGTGATTTCGAAAAAAAGTTGATAGATAAAACCAAGAAACAACATTTCGATAATCTGATTGAAAATGGTAAAAGCACATCTACAATTTGGCGCGCCATGAACAGTGTCACTCGTGGACCTGTAAACACTACTGTACCGCACTTCCTTACTGCGGACATGTTCAATAATCATTTTACTACAATTGCTGATACCTTGGTTCCCCAAGACCAAATTCAGAGCCAACACTATTACTCAGCGAAGCTATCAACATTTTGTGCAGACAAGACGGCTGGTGTAGAGCCTTATACTATTCCTCCCCTAGCAGTTCATGAAGTTGGGAAACTTATCTCGTCAATGAAGAACAAAAAATCTTCTGGACCTGACGAAATAAATCCTATAAGTTTGAAGTCTGCAATGGCATATATTGTTGACACGCTTACCTATCTTTATAATTTATGCCTACATAACCATGTTTTCCCTGATATATTAAAGGAATCCAAAGTTATACCTTTACCTAAAACTAAGATAATTACAGATATTAATAAATATAGACCTATATCTCTTCTTTCTGTATTTTCCAAACCTCTTGAAAAGCATGTTCAAAAAACGTTTCTAAATTACTTAGAAACACATGGCCTCATTCATCATCTCCAATCCGGTTTCAGACCTGGTCATTCCTGCCACACAGCCCTGACACACTTACTGGACAAGTGGCTGTCCGCTGTTAATGCATCTAATATAACTGGTGCAATCTTTCTAGATTTCAAAAAAGCGTTTGATCTTGTAGATCATGACATTCTCGTAAAAAAGATTCAATTATATACCAACAGTCCTGAAACAACCGCTTTCTTCAGTAATTATTTAAGTAACAGGCGTCAAAGTGTGCTATTAAATGGTTCTTACTCGGCAAAACTGGTGGTAAAACGTGGAGTTCCACAAGGTTCTATATTAGGTCCCCTTTTATTCTGTATATTTATCAATGACCTACTCCTTCACATCACCAACTCTAAAACGTCGTGTGAATTGTTTGCGGATGATGGTACTGCCTATTGTTCTGACAAAAGTTTGGGCATAGTCAATGAATGCCTGCAAAATGGACTCACTGACATAGAAAATTGGTGCAACGAAAACGCCATGGTTTTAAATCCAGGCAAAACTGAATGCATGGTGATTACTACTAGGCAAAAACACCAACTAGACCCTCTCCATCTTAGCTTGACATTGCGAGGATCTGACATCAAGCAAGTGAGTGAACATAAAATCCTAGGAGTAACCATAGATGACCGCTTTCAATGGGAATCACAAGTTACTTATTTATGCAAGATTTTATCAAAAAACATTTTCCTTCTAAGAAAATTAAAGAAATTCACAGATACTGATTCCAGACTGATATATTTCAATGCACACATACGATCTCACATTGACTACGCATCTACTTTATGGGATGGATGTGGGGATATTCATTTAAAAAAA
>CM065703.1:3669793-3672293 GCA_017654935.2 Phymorhynchus buccinoides | reverse complement strand
CATGCTCCGTATATTGCTTTGTTTGTCCTTTTTACTATTTTTTTAAGAGGGCTGGATGTAAAAATAAAAAAGCATGTACTATTTGCTTATTCTATTACCCTCTATAAATAAAATTCATTCAATTCTATTCAGTTGAATTCAATTCAATTCCCGCTCGCACGCTCGCTCGCTCCCTCTCACTATACATTATTATCTTTATAGAGTGTTTAGTAGGGGAAGACGGGGTAAAAAGCGCATGGGCGGGTAAGAAGCCCACCCCAATTATCTCATGAAATAAAGAAAATTTCAGTCAAATTTGCCCATGAGACGAATGCTAGACATTCACGCTCGTCTCATGGGCAAAATGAGACAGAAATTTGCTTCATTTCATGAGATAATTGGGGTGGGCTTCTTACCCGCCCATGCGCTTTTTACCCCGTCTTCCCCTAATGCTAAATTTATGTGTCCATTGTGTAAAGAATGTACCTCCGTATAGACTTATGATGAAAAAGAAGAAAAAAAAGGAAAGGAGGAGGAGGAGGAGGAGAAGAAGAAGAAGGAGGAGGAGGAAAGGAGGAGGAGGAGGAGGAGGAGGAGGAGAAGAAGAATGTTTACAAGACCAATAGTATTCCCATCTATATGAAAGAGGGAAATCCTAAAAATGATACCATTCGTTTTCTGATCACGTACATTATTATTTTGTGTGGCTAAGTGAATAAGATTGCTTTTATCTAGGGCATATTTATTAGTACATACTGTCAATTATGAGCGCAGATGCGTCGTGCTGCCGTTATGCGCCTAATTAAGAAATAATTAGGCCCAGCAAGTCCGACTTCGGCTTGAAGAAATCTTTTTGAAAGTGTTTCGTGAAAAAAGGCAGGAGAATGGACCTGGTAAGGCAGAAAGATAGTAGATGACAGTAAGCACAGGGAAAAGGCAGAGTCAAAGAGAGTGATAAATTAGAGGAAGTTACACGCACAGAACTTCCAGAAGGTGGGGGAACTATTTCTACAAAAGACCCCCCCCACCCCCCCACCCACCCCGATATCCCACGGGGGGTGGGGTGGGGGAGAATAATTCTGCTTGGTAGAAGGCAAAGGGGTTGAACCCCACTCATAATGTAACATATTGTCGACAGGTTTTAGCGGCACGGAACTTGTCAACTGATTGGTTGATTGATTGATTTATTTGTTTGTTCGTTTGTTTAGGCAATTTGCTATACCGCTTATTCTTAAAGCTCCAAGCGCTTTACAATTTTACTAAAATGATATACATATATATTAAACACATTACACCCCTGCACAAAAAACATTTCTCCCTCTTCACCCAGGGCTCCCAGGGACCCCCATTTGGGGGTCTATGAAGCACTAAAATTATAAAGGATCCTCTAAAAGAATGTGCAAGGGGTCCCCGGGATGCACTAGGAAATTTATTGTTAGCATTCGCAATGCCACTGGGACCCTCTATCCCACCTCTAGGACCCTCTATACTGTAAGTGAAGGAGTCCCTGGGACCCCTTGTTTTGCGGGACGATTGGGAGCCCTGTCACCACACACGCACACGCACACACACACATACACACGCACACGCACACGCACGCACGCGCACACACACACACACACACACACACACACACACACACACACGTAAACGCGCAAACACGCACGCGCACGCGCACACACTGGCATGCACACACGCACACGCTCGCCACAGAGAGAGAGAGAGAGAGAGAGAGAGAGAGAGAGAGGAGAGAGAGAAGAGAGAGAGAGAGAGAGAGAGAGAGAGAGAGAGAGAGAGAGAGAGAGAGAGAGAGAGAGAGAGAGAGAGAGAGAGAGAGAGATTTGACCATTTTGAATATAATAATATACAAAATGTCACTGCATTGCATTTACTATTTCAGATTAAGTTTAAGATTTAAAAGTGTAGCCCCCATCAACGACTAAGGCCAAGTCAGACAGGCCTGTCACCACGTTAAATCTTGCCACGTAACAACATTTACAATGGGTTCGTGTAAACCGTTCATGCGCAACTGGTAGCGTCAATGCAACACAAATGATATTATTAGTGCATTAAAATATAATTATACAATTTTAAAAAAGAAACATCGTTCCTTACCTTTCTCGGAAGCTTGCGGCTCAGGCTACTAACAGAAAACCAGCTGGCACTAATACCGCAAAGGTAGAACTAGAGAGAGAGACGGAGAGATGTGAATAACACACAGATGTCGACACTCGGTGATGATTTCTCTGCTTTGTAAATACGTCTTCTGGTGGGGGATCCACTCGCGCACTTTCAATGGCAAACTAGTTTGCTTTGTACCACTACCACTACCACTACCACTGCGCGTGTGGCTTAGTGATTGGGTGGACTTTGGGTGATGGGGGAGAGAGAGAGAGGGAGAGAGAGAGAGAGAGAGAGAGAGAGAGAGAGAGAGAGAGAGGCAAGAGAGATGGAGGGAGGAAAGAAGATGGAGAAAGTAACGAACAGCAAAGACAATGGTGATTAATGTAACAGCTTGCTA
>CM065703.1:3659793-3664793 GCA_017654935.2 Phymorhynchus buccinoides | reverse complement strand
GCAAGCCGTCACGCACACACGCACACGCACACGCCACACACACACACACGCACACACACACACTCTCTCACACACACACACACACACACCACACACACACACACACACCCACACACACATACACACACACACACACACTCACACACAAAAACATATTACATGCACACGCACACACTCACACACACACAGAAACATAGTACATGCCCAACGCACACACAGAGCACGCACACACACACACACAGAAACACACACACCACACACACACACACACACACACACACACACACCCACACACACACACACACACACACACACACACACACACACACACACACACACACACACATACACACACACACACACTCACACACAAAAACATATTACATGCACACGCACACACTTCACACACACACAGAAACATAGTACATGCCCACGCACACACGCACACACACACACACAGAAATACACATACACACACACACACACACACACACACACACACACACACACACACACACACACACACACACACACACACACACCAACCACACGCACGTATGCGCGCGCGCAACGCACACACACAACACACAACACACCAGAAAACATATCATACGCGCTGCGCTGAGGAGAGTGAGGAGAGAGAACGAACGAACGATGAACGAAGACGAACGAACGAAATTTGTTTACTCATGATTATAAAATAAGCATACAATTTGGTTTTTTACACTCAGCCCTGAGGCTAAACAAAGGTTAACAAAAACATATATACCCCAAAACATAAAGCGCTTGTGTAACAAATAATAATAATACAAAATTCATTCAAGAAAAGTAAATATCCAGAAATAACATAACACAGCACTATATACATCATCAATGTACAAGACTAATATAATACATGAAGAAGGTGATGGGGAGAGGGCTTGGAGGCGGGAAAAGGTACAATGATTGATTTAAATGGCACATGGGTAATATTTAGGCCTATGCCACAATCTTCTGTATATAATATGGCGCACATCATCCCAATCACACAGTAGAATAGATAAACCATGCATGATTTATGCTTGTATGCCAAGAATAGAGGGGACAAATAGACTTATGACATTAAAAATAACACCATACATCACAAATTACACTTGGGCTAATGTATCTGTTTCCACTGTTTCAAATAACAAGCGTTTGTATGCTGCTTTAAAGGAATTAATGCTTTTTTCTCCTTTGATATGTGATGGGATAGAATTCCAAACTGTTCCACCAGAATAAATTAAACTAGTTTTAAGCAAAGCAATTCTTGGTTTCGTTATGATTATATTGTTATCAGATATCTTGATTGAATACATACAAAGCCACACCTAATTGATGGCCAGAATTTATGAATCAGTCAGCACCCTTACATATTTTAGCAAGATTTCCAATCAATCAATCAAAATACAATCCACAATATAATCATAGCAAACCCAAGAGTTGATTTGTATGGTAAATAAGGTAGGACCTAAGATGCTTCCCTGAGGGATTCCACTAAGATCTTTTGCCTTAGACGAGAAGCCTACAATTCCCCCACTCTAACTCTGATATCTGTCAGTATGGGAGTGTCTAATCCAGTTGTGTACATTACCAGCTAAAAGGGTCATGCTGTCGAGATTTTTTAAACATTATTTATATTTCTTCATCAGGGAAAATATTATAAAACCAACACAAACACATTAAAGGGGCACCCTGTGAACGGATAAGTTTGTGCAACAAGCGTCACACAGATGAGAGAGAGACGGAGAACACGGCAGGAAAAAAAGTCGGGCCGTTTATAGAGATTCGCAACAACTCATTTTTTGTTATGGTTTCCTTTAAATCAAACCGTCATATCGGCGATTCTTCCTTGGCGGAGGTTCTGGAAGTCAATTTATTTAAGTGAAAGAGAAGGCGTGTGTGCCTTCTCTTTTCTAATGGATCCTGAATTTTTAGACCAAATCGTTTGCACAAAATATCCAAAATACAAGCCTTTTTATACAGTTTTCGTTTAACACAGTTGTACAAAAAGGAAATTTCGCTCACAACAAAGGAAATAGCTCCAATTTTTTTGTTAATGCACTACAAAGAAGAAAAAGCCTTCACCCAACTCTCAGTGGCCTCCACCCACACTGTCCAAAAATTGGTACTCTCTCCGACAACTCCGCCAAGTAGGAGAAGGGAATCGCTGTTTTTACAGGTTTGATTTATATAGGACCAGTCAAGAGCAAAGTGAGGGTTCCTATCCTTGAAAAGGCTGTCTTTCTAGTTGACCTCGGGACTTGTTTCTGGCACAAAAACTCACCCGTCAGGGTCCACCTTTAAAATGTACTCCTAAATAATGTGTCAGAAGAAGGTTTTAGGTTAGGGTTGAGTTAAGTTGAATTGGGGACACATAAAGACGGGGACACGTAAGGAATGGGGTCACATAGGATATAGGGACATATAAAGACGGGGACACATAGGGATGGGGACAGACATAAAGACGGGGACACATAGAGAGATGGGGACAATAAGAGACGGGGGTCCACCCACATAGAAGACGGGGAACACATAGAGATGGGGACATATAAAGATGAGGGACACATAGAGACAGGGGGGGGACACATAGGGATGGGGACACTATAGGGATGGGGACATATAGGGATGGGGACACATAGGAATTGGGACACTAGGTGATGGGGACACATAGGAATGGGGACACATAAAGACGGGGACACAAACAGAGGGATATGGGCGACACCTAAAGACGGGGACACTTAGGGGATGGGGACACATTAAAGACGGGGACACTTAGAGGATGGGGACAATATAAGACGGGGCCACATAGGGAACGGGGCCACGTAAAGATCGGGGACAATAGGGGCATGGTGGCGACACATAAAGACGGGGACACATAGGGAATGGGGACACATAAAGACGGGAACACATAAAGGGACGGCGGACAAATACTGAGCAGGAGACCAGATAGGGAAAGGCGGTGACACAGATGCGGGGACGATGTGGAGTGGGGATGCACATAGGAGACGGGACATACTGCGGGGAACACATACAGACCTAAAATAAGAGATGGATAACAATAGAGACGGGGAGACATAGACATACTGAGACAATGTGAGTGGTTCAATTGTGGTGTGTTGTGTGTGTGTGTGTGCAAGCGTGCATGCGTGCGTGTGAGTGTGTGTGTGCCTGTGTGAGTGTGCGTGCGTGTGTGGTGTGGGCGTGCGTGCGTGTGCGTGTGGTGGGTGTGTGTGTGTGTGTGTGTGTGTGTGTGTGTTGTGTTGTGTGGTGTGGCGATGTGTGTGTGTGGTGTGTGAATGCATATGTGTGTGTGTGTGTGTGTGTGTGTTGGTGGCGTGTGTGTGGTTGTGTGTGTTGTCGTGTGTGAATCAAGAATCAGAATCAGAATCAGAATCAGAATCAGAATAAAAGTTTATTGTCCTTTAAAACCAATACAAGGTTTTATATGACACTGATAAAATAACAATAACGTAATAATAACAATTTATAAAGTTCAGTTACGGAACTTTTTTTTCTTTTTTCTTTTTGCTAAATACTTCTGGGTTTTTCCCCCCTTCTTTCTTTGTGCTAGTTGCGATACGGTTTCAGGTAATTGAGGCTATTGATTGAGACACAGACTGTGTGATATATTTACTGCAAGCTCACTTCCAAGGCTCTGTGTGTGTGTGTGTCGTGTGTGCGTAGTGTGGTGTGTGTGTGTATGTGGTGGTAGTGTGTGACAGTATTTGTTGTCGTGTGTTTGTACACATGCGTGTGTCCAGATCGTCGTTGTATGTGTTGCTCTGAGTGCGTCCGTGCGCGTGTTGCATGCGCGTGTAGTGGGTGTCGTTTATGTGTCCGTGCTTATGATAGCATGCCATGCCTGTGCGAGTGTAAGGCGTGTGCTGCGTGAGTCCGATGAGTGTGATGAAGTGCGTCTGTGTGCGTGTGCGCGCGTAGTAAAATCACAAGTGTAAATTGAACTCGCTATCACGTGAAAAACGCTGTGAACTAAAAATTCGTGACAGGTCGCAAAACTAGCCCCATGGGAATTGGGATGATAGTGAGTTCAGTTCTGATATCTGCAAAGAGAAAACCTTCACTTTCCTGATGGTCCCTCGCAAGAGAAGGTTGGAAGACTGTGGCTCCGCCATTTTTTTTAGAAAGGTGAGCGATATATCTTTATAAACTGAATAATCCCTTTGAGCATTTTGGCCTCTTGTATACTTAATGCATTGTTTAGTGGGAATTGAAGACGAAACTGACGTATTCTCTTTTTTTCATTTTCGTTCCCGTTGAAAGTACTGTTTCTCCTTAACATTTATGAATAGGTTTTTTCACAGTGGTTACGGGTACGGCGTTGCTGCAACACTCAGACCATGTTCAGGGATTGTAACTCTTCCTAGTCAAATTTTTCGGCAACAAAATGGGTTTTATTATTTCGTATATTTAACGCATCTTGGTAAGGAAATAGGGTTAGGGATAGGGTTAGGGACATGTCAGAGTTAATGTTAGTAGTTTTTTTTTAAGACATTTGCGCACAATTTTTGCGTCTCGTGATTGAGCGCCGTACCCGTAGCCGGGAGAATGTGAGAGGCCGAGGCCCATACTTTTTTAAAACTTTTTAAGTTGACCCAATCTTTTTGGCGCGAAATGTCTTCGGTAAGGTTGCCTTAAATGTGTTTTGCTTCTTTCCGCCCAAGTGTGTGTGGCGTTAACCCTTTCACCGCCAGCCATACTTCAGCCAATAATGTCCATTACATTTACCTGGGTAGAAAACAAAATGCATCTGCCAGTATTCAGTAAACCTATCAGCCATGATCCTATCATAGTGACGGCATATAGGGGAAGACGGGGTAAAAAAAAAAAAACCATGGGCGGGTAAGAAGCCCACCCCAATTATCTTATAAAATGAAGCAAATTTCAGTATCATTTAGCCCATGAGACGAGCGTTAATATTCTAAAGAGAGTTCGTCTCGTGGGCAAATATTGACTGAAAT
>CM065703.1:3642009-3659293 GCA_017654935.2 Phymorhynchus buccinoides | reverse complement strand
TCATCCAAGAACTGGAACCGTTAACGCGAGGTTGTGGTCGTATGGTTTCCCCTGGTGACACTGTCTTGAGGGATCCTATCATTGCGGCCCCATTGGAATCCTGACAGTTTTCTCATGATGTCAACTTTCTCCTGGACTTTTACTTCGATTGTGATGTGTTGCTTCCAGGTCATTATCTTGTCAAAAGTGACTCCCAGGTGGGTTTGCGGCGTCTTCAATGTCAGTGATTGTGTTCTACCAAGCAGTCTGCCTGGATGGGCTTTGGCAGAAGCGAGAAGAGAGTGGCTGTGGTCTTGTCCCTGGTTGCTGGTCACACACCAGGTTTCTGACCCACCCTGCAACTTCTCTAGTGCAAGCTGCTTTATGTAATTGCAGTGGAAGCATACTCTTCTGTGCACCACGAGAACTAAAGGTTCGTCTGCATACAGTGCTGCATGGACTCCCTTTGGAGCTCTGGTACTAGGTCGTGATGAAGAGTATGAATAAGGGTAGGAGAGAGCACTCCTCCTGTGGAACCCCCTTGGCGCCGCGCACCTTTCGGGCCCCCCCCGCAAAGAGAGGACCACAGTGCCATTCTACACAGTCACTCTGGGTTTTATGTTCTGCGAGGGTACGACTTGGTCCACGGGTACATGTTGCCTCTGAGCCGTATCGTAGGAGTTGACAAGGATCCGTTTCTTTCCAGACCTTGTCGACGAACGGCTTCTGCAGATCTATGAAAGTTCGCAGAGGACCTTTGAGCCGGGAAAAGCATCCTCTATGACTGAGGCTGAGATGCGTTGTCTGGTTCATCCGTACTTCTGTACGTCGGAAGCCACAGCCTGCTCTGCGGCTGATGATGCTCTCTGGATTCTATGTATAGTTGCAAGCGCTGGTTGATGATACACGCCATTGCGGTGCATACATGGCAGCTTGTCAGGCGAATGGCGTAGCTCAGGAAACTTTGGCCTTGTCTTCCCCTGTTTAAGAACTGAATCATCTAGCTTCCTTTCAGCACTGGGAGTACCTGTCCCAGTCGTCAGCTTAGGTTTGAAGATGTCCAGGTAGCTTTTGGAGGGCCGTGAGTCTCGCTGAGTTACCAGGATTGTTGCATCCATCTCGTTTGTTTAATGTTGCTATGACCTGGGAACTTTCTTCTTGAGCTTGTGATGGCATTTCTTGAGCCTCAGCCAATAGGTGATTTCATGCTACCAGGACTCCATGTGTGGTACCCTCTCTTCTTCCCTTTCTTCTGTTCCGCTCCTTTTTTCAGGGGGAGAGGACTGTTGATGCACTCTCTTCGCATTATGATTTGGCAAACGCATAGCAGCTTGTGTTTTCCAGTAAATGTTCTTCCTTCATCCTCCACGGTGATCTGCTGTCCCTTGGTGCCCTCGTCATTCAGTGCTTTTGTCAGTTTCCAGAGCTTTGTTGTATCTTTCTCCATATTCAGTGCAGCAGTTGTTTCTCTCCAGCCTCTTCTCTTGCACTCAAGCTTTGTCTTCATGTGCTTTGCTGCTCTTTCCTTGAGTTTGATGTTGTTCTCTTGACTGGGGTCCATTTATGCCTCTTCTCTTGTCCTTGTGAGAGCATCATGGGTCTTCTGCAGTTCATCCGACCAGTATGGAATATAGACCTTTCTCACTCCCCGCAGTATGATGTCCTTGGCTGCCTGGATGATCTTGGCATTGAACTCCCTCACCACATTATTGATGTTTCTTCCCCTCACATCTATGTCTTTGGTCAGTTTGTTTGTTCTTACACTGAACAGTCCCCGCTTTGTCTTCTTGTAGTTCCATCTTGGGTGTTGGGGTTGCCCGGATCTTGAGTCTCCACTGATGGTAAGGAGTACTGGGCGATGATCACTTCCACCTAGCTGGTCTTCAATGTTTCTACTAATGTTCTTGTGGATGTCATCTGTGCAGAATGACAGGTCTGGTGTTGGTGTTGTATGCCAGTGACGCGAGTAGAAGGTAGGTGGATCTGTGGGGTCATTGACAAGAATCAGGTGGTTATCGTCTTGCCAAGCTTCTGTGTCTTCTCCTCGCTTGTCTAGTGTTGTGTACCCCTAGCTCTGGGACTGACTGTTAAAGTCTCCAGTGATGAGAAGGACGCTGTCAGGGACCTGGATTGTGTCAGGTGACAGCATCTTGTCGTTGGGGCAGTAGTAATTGACGATGTTAAGAGTGTTGTCATTGGTGGTGATCTTGACTTCAATGTACTCTGCTTCCTCCATGTACCTGTTGGTTTCCTTGGCATTCATGTTGTTCCGTACCAAAGTCATGACTCCTCCCTTCTTTCTCCTTTGATGATCACTCCTCAACACCTGATACCCTCTGATCTTGAAGGGCTTCCCCTCTTGCAGGTGCGTTTCTTGTATACAGCAGATGTTGATGCTGTTGTTGTAGAGGAAGTTCTCTAGTTCTTCCTTTTTGTTGGATACCCCTTCTGCATTCCAGTGCATGATGTTAATGGTGTGTGGTTTTATAGGCTCTGCTGTTAAACTTTTTGCCAAGTCGCTCTCCTTTCTCGTCCCCTGCATCTCCACAAAACTAGATGAAGGGACCTCCAGTCGCTGGGGGTGGGCTCCTTTGAGGCACGGATCCCGGTGTTGCACCCTGCCTTGTGGATCCCCACCTGGCGAGCACCATCTATTTCAATCCTTGTCTCAAAGTGTCATATTGGTCAGTTGATGCGTGGTGTCGTGGTTTGTCAGAGTGTGCCTTGCGGCCCAACACCTCCGTCTCCAGCACTCGGGGTTTCTGTTAGGGTTACCACGCCCTTAGCTCATGGTCAAAAGACCTGCCCTGTGAGCACAGGGGGCAAGAGGTGCTGAATCTCTTAGTCGCATGATGTTCCTATATGGACACTGCGGGTATTTTGAGAGGACAGCAGTGCCTGCCTGCTGACCTACCCCACCTTAATAGGAACACCGCCAGTTGGTCCGGAGCAGCTTATTCGTCCTGGCAGGCCTGGCTTATATCGCTGCTAGCCTCCATATCTGAAGGCCGTGTTGCTATCCGCCACCTGCTACCTGCTGGGTTGAGGATGATTGCCCCACTACCTATCTGGGGGTAGTCTGGTCCCAGTGTATGATGAATGAAAATATACCATCTATGGTTGGTAAATTAAAGCTACTGCTTGTGCCAAATAGGCGATCTTCCTGTTCCATTTGGACAGTTGGTTTTCTGGCTTCTATGGGGACATAATAAATAGCCAATAAGCCTTACTTCTGATTGTAGAGTTTATCACATTTGTCTGGAAGCTTGGTAGGATATTAGCTCGATATCATAGATACTTTTGCACTCTGTCCATTTTTGTTCAACAGAGTGTTGTGTGTGGTCACGTTACATTATATTATTTGGTTTTGGACTTCAGTACGTGTTTCTAAAACAAATAATCTGTAGGCATGTGTCTGTGAGCTAGCAGTCATATTTTAACTTGTCCAGACCCTTTATTCTAGGCTTGGCAATTTGCAACATGGTCATTTTCATAACTATTTTACTATGTCCTTATATTCACATTAATTCATAATTAACTCGTTGTTGTATTAGCATCTGTCATCCCACTAATTTTGAGACATATGGGAGCGCATGCCATGTCGTTTTGTCACTCTTGTTTCCATTTAAGGGTTTTTTCTCTTAAGGATCAAAATGTTTGCATAGATATTATTTTTTCTATTTGCTTCTTAGTCAAAATGTTGGATAGTATCTTTCTGTTTGACCACTTTGCATATACGTTTTACATTTATTAATTTTCTTATGTTTGCATCATTAATTGTTTTCGCTTAGAGAGATGGGGAATCTCTTCAAACATATTTGTACCTATCCTAGCAAGTTTCTTGTATTCTGTTTTGCAGAATTCAATTACGTAAATGCCAGTAGGTTTGAGTGCATACCGTGCTAAGATTGGTTACTATTACACGAAAGTTCTTATATAAAAACAAAACATCTATGTCATTAGTAAGTCGGTTTTTCTTACAATTTCTTACATTAGCTTTTTTTAATACCCTCACTGTATTACCCTCTCAGTTTACGTTCACTTTTTTGTAGTATTCAGTAAATTACACAAACACTTTGATTTTCTTCTAAAGGATACTATCAGGCAAACTACTGACATACACGAGAAAGACCATATGGAAAAACACTCACCAGTCACTAATATAACCAGCTCTTACTAATCTTGTCCGGAGATATAGAAACTAACCCATGAATAGTACCTCCTTGAGTCAGTTTAAACATAGCTTAAATGCCACTGATGTGATTGTACCAAACTTCTATTATCCTGGTGAGCGTAAAGAACAAATAATACATTGTGGGCTTGGATTCGAAATAAGCGACCTCAATGACGATCTATTCAAGCGCCATATAGTAAGCAATCCGCTCTGTCGCTGTGGTGTTGGCAATACAAATGCTGAACATTACCTCTTGTTTGTCTTGTCAGCTGTTTCATGTGTTGCCCGATGAAGTACAATCCGAGCCTTACCCACCAACTACATTCAAACTTATATTCTTTTGAAAGGGAATTTAGATGTCCCAAACAAAATTAATGTAGCCATTTTTAAAACTGTCCATAAGTTTATTTTTATGTCTAAAAGATTTTGATAACCAAATTTGTTGGCAACATACATTATTGACTCATGTACTGTATATAAATGTACATTACGACTGTAATAGTGAGTTCATTCTTTTGCTTTTGCTTGTGTATATATATATGTATATGCATGTGTGTAAGTGTATATTCGCCGACCAAATCTAAATACTCATGCATTTTAGCTTTAGAATATGCTCTTTTGACTCTGCGTGAGTATGTAGGTGATCACTGTCACATATGGAAGTAAACAAATACGATTGTGCAGTTCTGCATACTTTAACGTGAATAGGTCTGTTATACGAGATTGGTTGGGGGGTTTTCTTATATAGGAGTAAGTCATGAAGTTTGTGAGCTATATAGCAAAACAAAAAAAGAATAAAAACAAACAAGAAAGAATTTTGATTCCCAATATTTCGGCTTTTGGCCTTGGACGCGGGACAGACAGTAGAACAAACTTGACCTAACAAATACAACACGTAACTTTTCCTGACGTCATTGTTGTGACCCACATTCTGTGTAATATGATTAGATTGTGTGTGTGTGTGTGTGTGTGTGTGTGTGTGTGTGTGTGTGTGTGTGTGTGTGTGTGTGGTGTGTGTGTGTGTGTGTGTGTGTGTGTGTGTGTGCGCGTGTGTATGTGTGTGTGTTTGATATAAAAGCGACCATTGAAATTTGCTGTAATGAATTACTGGGAACTAAACCTTTTTTTTATTTATTTGTTTTTTTTGGGGGGAATTAAGCAGTCAGTTTTCTTATAAAACTAGATGCTTCGATGACATTGTGTGATCTGAAATTCATTATTCGTGTGCTTTGGTATTCCCCATCATCTTTCCTATTGTTGATATTTCTCTTCTCTCTTGAATATCTTGACTGTTTTTTTTCATCAGTTTGCTGTAGAGACAACATTCCCTTTAATATGTTTTTAACTACTTTCTGTCGACAACGATCATGATTACATTTTTGCTTTGTTTTCCTGTTTTTCCTCCTAATATTGAAAATTGTCTGTTGTTTATTTTCTTAAATATGTTAATATGCTTTGGTCTGTGTTTGCCAGCCGCCATATTGAGACTAATTTTGAGTAGGCACACTATAAGCTTCAAGCTTGTTGCTGCCGGTATTTCTGTTTATCTCATTTGGATGTATACGTGTTGTTGGTCAATAAGTCAATTTAACCAATACAGAGAGACAGACAGACAAACAGAGAGACAGATAGAAAGATAAAGAGAAACAGAAAGTCAGAGAGAAAACAGAGAGAGTATACGCAATAAATAGTATGGAAGCATACTGTGATAACGCAGGAAACAGTTGTACAGCTGCCATTGGTAAACTATTTACAGCAACAAATTCCTGCTCCACAAACAAGGTCACAGCCTTGGCTCCCCGAGACTTAAGATGTTGTAGGTCATAGAATCCGCGAGAGAACAAATCGCCGCCCGCATGCAATACAGACATAACTCAATTTTTATTATCGATTTTGAGATTTTTTTGCTTATACATAGTACAAGACAAGGCGCATGGACTCACCTACTTCATTAACCGCAATTCCAAAAGATGAAGACGCTGTGATCAAAATAAGCTTGTTGAACTTCACGCACTTGCTTCCAAAGCTTCCACAAAGCACAATAGTCTGTCATTTGACGTCATTTGACCTTTTCGACGTCATAATTTCAGAAGAGGATAAACAAAACATTTGCCTTTAGCGAAAACCAATGGCTTTAAAATCGCCGCCGGCATGCAATACAGACGTAACTTAATTTTTTTCGATTTAGAATTTTTTTGCATATACAAGAATAAGATAGCAATATTCATTGAGTCAAGTCAACAAATACTTTTGACAATTTCTCCCGTTATTTTGTATCTAAAAAATATATTGGATGGCGTATTGGAGTGCCAAGGTATTATTTTCAACAATGCTTTAAAGTTTTTATTTTGGACTAAAATTAATGTTCTTCTCAGTTTAAAACCATGATTTGGGGGCAACATTTATTATTTCAATATTACTTAAATAAGTCGTGATTTATTTGAAAAACTGAAGTGACAAAGTTATTTGATGGCTCAAAATAAAGCCGCATGAAACATTCTGAAGCAGTTTGACTTGAAATGACCGAAATAATCAGTGTTTTTTGCTTCTCCTGTGAAGTGACGTCTTTCGACTTACGTCTGTATTGCATGCGGGCGGCGATGTGTTCGCGAACGGACTTAACATGCGTGTGTTTGTGTCTGTGTATGATTGTGTGTCTGTGAGTGCGTGTGTGCTGTGGATGTTCAAATTTTAAATATTTTAAATATTTCTCACTGCAATCCACGGAAGTTAACATTCATCCCGATGGATTCGTTGATGTACTCCAACTGGTGTTCTAAATCCACGATTGCCTTCCCCGGAGCCAACAGTCCCAGGAAGACGACCGTTATCGCCATCATCATCTTCATCATCCTCACTGCAGGCATAGCGTCCTCACTGGCAGCACAAGCCTACAGGAGAAAAAACCCACATCAGGATGACAAGCCGCATCAACCAGCTGCCAGTGAGCCCGAGTTTCACCAATGCGACGGGGTTTATATGGTGAGCCAAATTGACAAATCTCTCTATAGGTGTTCGATAGAATTGGAAACCCTGTTGAACTGCTGGGTGCAGTTTCAATACTCTAGCTAGTGGTTAGGTAGAGTTTCAAAACTCTCTCGGGGTACTCGACAAAGTTTGTGATCAGAGAATTCTATCGAGCCCACCACCTTGTGATTTTCTTCTAACAGAGCATTTCATTGGTAGAAAGTGCTTTCCAGGGATCTGACGGTGAACAGACTCTTTTGCAGCGTTATCAACATGTCTCGTTGAGCTGGTCGAAGGTTGCCAGCATTTGCGACCCTCAAAATTCGTTTTGCAGCTTCGACTACAGATCAAACGCCCGGTAGATTCGCTCGTTGAAGACGATCGGTAGCCATGTTTGATTAAAATTGTCTAGCACTGTTGTGTTAAAAGTTCAGGGTCATCTGCTAAGGCATAAAATTATATTGTCTGCTAGCCATGTACCAATCAGAAATCGCGATATAAAAACTGTAGCTCGATACAATTATTTGTGGAAACCCTACTTCTCTGTTCAATTGAGTTTTAAATCTACTACCTATCTGTTCGATACAGCTGTAAAACTCTATCGAACACATAGGTAGGGTTATAAAACTAAGTCAGACTGTTATCTACAGTTTCCAAACTATCGAATACCTATAGAGATATTTGTCAATTTGGCGCACCATAGGTCTATAGTAAAAGACAAAGCAGTAGATACCCTCTCCTCTTACCCAACCCCCCTTTCTTAATCTACAACCGCAACACCCCCGCCCCTCTTACCTCCACCCCAACAACTTATCTCTCTCCTCTCCGCCGAGTACTTTCTGCGTTTTAGTTCCCGAGCGAAAGTATTGGTTTTGTTTCCGTGCGTCCGTGCGTCAGGACGGCCGCGTTTTCTTGAAAAACGTTCAGTCTATTTCAATCGCTTTGAGCGTACAAGTTTTAGAGGATACTACCTATCGACTGTTTGCTTTAGTTTTATTTCAAGGTCAAGGTCATGCTGATTAAGGAGTTCAAACCCCCAAACACTTAATCGCTAATATCTCGCGAACTTTTGCACGTATTTCAATGCGGTTTATTTGTCTCACAACGTTTTCTGATGAAAGGGCTATAACATTATAATCATGAATTTGTCTGTGCGCTCATGCGAATTCATGCAAAAAAATCATTTGGGTTTGAACCCCATGGCTGTATCTCAAGAACTGCTGCATGGAATTGCTTCCAATTTAGTGTGGTGGTGCATCACGGTACACAAAAGGTCCCATACAGAACTAATAACCATGCTGACCTTGACCTTGAAAGTTTGACCTTGAAAACGTAAATTTATTCTCGTGGCCATACCTTTCACAATCGTTGCACTTAAGGGCCATCCATACGTCCACTAAAACCGCACGACTGTACGCTATGTTTCGATCACGTTGATCTCGATGCGCCAGTCACATTTGTTTCTTGGAGGCCACGTGATCGACTCGCATCGACGCACGGTCGTGCGATTTTAGTGGATGTGTGGATGGCCCTAGACAATGTTCAAATTCGGTATGCAGATGCACTGGCTTATGGTAATTCCACAAAACAAAGTACAAGAAAGGTCAAGGTCAAGGCCACAACAGTTATAGTCTGCCTATACGGCCATCTGTAACCGGTCATTTACAACCATACATTATTTTTTTATACATTTAGAAACTTAACGGTGATTATGAATGAGTATCCATCAAGGTCAAGGCCAAGGTCAAGCCAAGGTCAAGGTCAGCAGCGAGGGAACATTGGCGCCACTCGGCGACCCACTTGTGTTAGCTTACTTTTATTCCACTAATTATTTTCTACTTTCTAAAATATGGTGTCGACGAGTTCTGCACAGTCTACTGTTCATCCTCCACCCTCTGGACATCAACTCCCTCACACACTGGAATGATGTCTCTATGAATCGTCTGCCTCTCTCTCTTTGTCTGTCTCCTCACTCTCTCTCTCTTTCTCTCTCTTCGATCTTCTCCCTCATCTCTCGTCTCTCCTCTCCATCTTATTGTCTTTGCCTCAGGGCTGAGTGTAAAAAAGCAAATTGTATGCTTATCTTATAACACTGAATAAACATTTCGTTCGTTCGTTCATTCGTTCTCTCTCTATCTCTCTCTCTCTCTCTACTCATCTCTGCGTCTCTAGGCCATCCCATCTCTCTCTCTCTCTCTCTCTCGGATCATCTCCTCTCATCTCTGTCTGCATCTCTCTCTCTCTCTCATTCTCCTCTCTCTCTCTCTGTCTTTTCTCTCTCCCTCTCTCTTTCTCTCTCTCTCTCACCACTCTCTCTCTCTTATCTCATCTCTTCTCTCTCTCTCTCTCTTCCTCTCTCTTCTCTTTCTCTCTCTTTCTATTTCTCTCTCTCACTCTATCTCTCTCCTCCACTTTCTCTATTCTCTCTCTCTCTCGCTCCCTTTCTCTCTCTCCCTTTCGCTCTCTCCCTTTCTCTCTCTCCCTCTCACTCTCTCACACACACTCTCTCTCTCTCTCTCCCTTACTCTCTCTCTCTCTTCCTCTTTTCTCTCTCATCTCTCTCTCCCCCCAATCTCTCTCTCTCTATCTCCCTGTCTCTCTCCATCTCGCTCTCTCTCTCTCTCTCTCTGTCTCTCTATCATCTCTCTCTCTCTCTGTCCTCTCTCCACTCTTTCTCTCTATCTCTCTCTCTCTCACTCAAAAACTCTCACTCTCTCTCTATCTCTCTCTCCCTCTCTCTCTCCTCTTTCTCTCTCTTTCTCTCTCTATATATCTCTTTCTCTCTTTATATATCTCTCTTTTTTTCTCTCTCTCCCTTTCTCTCTCTCCCTGTCTCTCTCTCTCTCCCTTTCTCTCTCTCCCTTTTTCTCTCTCCTTTCCTCTCTCCTCCTCTCTTTCTCCTTTTTTCTCTCTCTCCCTCCTCTCTCGTCTCTTCCTCTTTCTCCTCTCTCATCCCTCTTTCCTCCCTCTCTCTCTCTCTCATCTCTCTCTCTTTCTCTCTATCTCTCTTTCTCTCTCTTGCTCTCTCTCTCTATCTCTCTTGCTAGTCTCTCTCTTTTCTCTAGAGAGTTTCTCCTCTCTCTCTCTCTCTCTCTCTATCTCTCTCTTTCTCTCTCTCTCTCCTCTCTCCTCTCTCTCTAGCTCTCGTCCAGATCTCTCTATCTTCTCGACTCTTATCTGCCATCTTCTCTCTCTCTCTCTTCTCTCTCTCTCTCTTCTCTCTCTCTCTCTCTCTCTCTTAGCTCTCTCTCTCTCTTCTCTCTCTCTCACTCTCTCTTTCTTTTCTCTCTCTCTCTCTCTCTCTCTCTCTCTTCGTGTAATTCTCCTATTCTGTCTTGTTTTCTATGTTTCTATGAGAGAGAGAGAGAGAGAGAGAGAGAGAGGAGAGAGAGAGGAGAGAGAGAGAGAGAGAGAAGAGAGAGAGTGTCCTAGAGAGAGAGTCTGTGTGTGTGTGTGTCACTGTGTGTCTGTGTAATCTGTGTGTGTGTGTGTGCGTGTGCGGTGCGTGCGTATCTGTGTGTCTGTCTCCCTGTGTGTGTGTGTGTGTGTGTCCTGTGTATGTCTTTGCGTGAGTGTGTATATGTGTGTATGCACATATGCGTGTGTGAGCGTGTGTGTATGTGCGTGTATTGTATACGTGTATAATATGTGTTAGCCACACATCTCTACCCCACCATAAAGGAGTGAGAGAGAGAGAGAGAGAGAGATAGAGAAAGAGAGAGAGAGAGAGAGAGAGCGAGAGAGCGAGAGAGAGAGAGAGAGAGAGAGATTTGGAGAAGAGACAGTAACGAAACACAAAGACAGAGGCAGAGAGACAGAGATAGAAATATTGAGGTCAGCTGCTGTATTGTGTTTGAAAAGCTGTACCACTTTACAGTGCCTCGAATATTCGTGATCGTTGATAAGTAGCTTGTGCAAATATCTCAAATAAAGCCTATAATATGCTGTTAAACCTTCAAAAACAAAATTATGATACATCGGGCTTGTAAAGTTAGAAATATGTTGTACCGTTTTGGCTTTGGGGAGCTAGGTTTGGGAAGCACAAGGAGTTGGTAATAAAAAATCATTCTTGGCAGTATTAAAACAAAGATTTATAGATTGTTTTCAACAAGATTGGCAAACTTTTACTTTAAGTACTCATTTCTGTGAAATTGTGAATATCAAAGTACGAAACACTTTGTCCAGGTTTAGAATTGGCATGTCGCCTTTGAATTGTCACTTTTTGCAGTTTAAAATTGACCCAAATAGAAATGTATATTGTCCTTTTTGTAATCATATTCCCGAGTCAGAAATTCACTTTTTGTTTGTTTGTCCCATGTATGACACCCTTCGAAGAGAACTTATTCCAAAAAAGTATTATAACAATCCTTCTATGTTTAAATTTGTGTTATTACTTTCTTGTACAAACAAAAGTATTGTAAGAAAAGTGGCTGTTTTTATCTTTAAAGTTTTGAAAGTTCGGCAAGATTTACGTAATGTTTTGTAATGTCAAGTTAATAATGTAATGTCAATTTGTTGTTGTTGTCACACTCACTCCTTTGTATGGGCATGGCCTAACAATTAAAAATGTCCTGACTCCTGACTCTCTCTCTTCCTCTCTCTCTGTCCCTCCCTCCATCGTCCACCCCTCTCCCTCCCTCTGTTACTGTACATGACGTTCACAATACTTGAATATGTTGAAATTACTTAATCACAATTTTACTACTATCTTATGTTTGTTAACTGTACCATCTTCATTTGCAAACATGTTCGTCTGCTTCAATATGCGTGTGCTTATAATGTTTGATTTTATTATCTTACTATGTATGACTGTGTTTTGCATGCTCCGTATAATTGCTTTGTTTGTCCCTTTTTATTATTTTTTAAGAGGGCTGGATGTAAAAAAAAAAAAAAAAAAGCATGTGCTATTTTCTTATTCTATTACCCTCTATAATTATCTTTTAGAGTATAAAGACGGGGTAAAATTCATTCAATTCTATTAACGTTGAATTCAATTCAATTCCCGCTCGCTCATCGCTATACATTATTATCGTTATAGAGTGTTTTAGTAATGCTAAACGTATGTGTCCATTGTGTAAAGAATGTACCTCCGTATAGACTTAAGATGAAAAAGAGGAGGAGGAGGAGGAGGAGCGAAGGAGGAGAAGTGATGAGGAAGAGGAGGAGGAGGATGGGGAGGAGGAGGAGGAGAAGAAGAATGTTTACAAGACCAATAGTATTCCCATCTATATGAAAGAGGGAAATCCTAAAAATGATACCATTTGTTTTCTGATCACGTACATTATTATTTTGTGTGGCTAAGTGAATAAGATTGCTTTTATCTAGGGCATATTTATTAGGTACATACTGTCAAATTATGAGCGCAGATGCGTCGTGCTGCCGGCTATGGCCTAATTAGGGAAATAAATTATCCCTCAAGTCCCGACTTGGCTTGAAGAATCTTTTTGAAAGTGTTCGTGAAACAAGGCAGGAGAATGACCTGTGGTCAGGCGAAGATGTAATGAATGTATCACGGAAAGGCATAGTCAAGAGTAGTGCTAATTTAGAGGAAGTTACACGCACAGACTTCCAGAAGGTGGGGGACTTTTCTACAAGACCCCCCACCACAACCCCCCACCCGCCCCGATATCCCCCACGGGGGTGGGTGGGGGAGATAATTCTGCTTGGTAAAATGCAATGGGTTGAACCCCACTCATAGATGTACATTTGGTCGTATCGACAGTTTTAGCGGCACGGAACTTGTCACTATTGTTGATTGATTGATTTATTTGTTTGTTCGTTTTTTTAGGCAATTTGCTATACCGCTTATTCTTAAAGCTCCAAGCGCTTTACAATTTTACTAAATGAGATACATATATATTAAACACATTAACCCCTTGCACAAAAAAAAACATTTCTCCCTCTTCACCCAGGGCTCCGCCAGGGACCCCCATTTGGGGGTCTAATGAAGGCAATAAACTTATAAAGGATCCTCTAAAAGAATGGTGCAAGGGGTCCCCGGGATGCCTAGGAAATTGATTGTTAGCATTCGCAATGCCCCTGGACTACTTCTATACTCCACCTCTAGGACCCGCTATACTGTAAGTGAAGGAGTCCCTGGACCCCTTGTTTTGACGGGACGATTGGGAGCCCTGGTCCATACCAAGAGCGCCACTGCACACACACACATACAAACACAGACACGCATGAACGCGTGCGCACACACACTGACACACACACACACACACACACAACACGTAAACGCGCAAACACGCACGCGCACGCGCACACACTACTGGCTGCACACACAAGCACACGCGTTCGCCACAGAGAGAGAGAGAGAGTAGAGAGAGAGAAGAGAGAGAGAGAGATAGAGAGAGAGAGAGAGAGAGGAGAGAGAGAGAGAGCGAAAGAGAGAGAGAGAGAGAGGAGAGAGAAGCGAGAGATTTTGAACCATAAAATAATATAATACAAAATGTCACTGCATTGCTATTACTATTTCAGATTAAGTTTAAGATTTAAAATTGTAGCCCCCATCGACAACTAAGGCCAAGTCAGTCAGGGCTTTCACCACGTTAAATCTTGCCACGTAACAACATTTACAATGGGTTCGTGTAAACCGTTCATGCGCAACTGGTAGCGTCAATGCAACACAAATGATATTATTAGTGCATTAAAATATAATTATACAATTTTAAAAAAGAAACATCGTTCCTTACCTTTCTCGGAAGCTTGCGGCTCAGGCTACTAACAGAAAACCAGCTGGCACTAATACCGCAAAGGTAGAACTAGAGAGAGAGACGGAGAGATGTGAATAACACACAGATGTCGACACTCGGTGATGATTTCTCTGCTTTGTAAATACGTCTTCTGGTGGGGGATCCACTCGCGCACTTTCAATGGCAAACTAGTTTGCTTTTTACCACTACCACTACCCACTACCACCTGCGCGTGTGGCTTTAGTGATTGGGTGTATCTTTGGGTGATGGGGTAGAGAGAATGAGAGAGGGGAGAGATGAGAGAGTAGAGAGAGAGAGAGAGAGAGAGAAGAGAGGCAGAGCAGAGATGTAGGAGGAATCAGATGGAGAAAGTAACGAACAGCAAAGACAATGGTGATTAATGTAACAGCTTGCTAATAGTGTCAGTTGATTTTTTTTCAGTACTTGGGCAGTTAAGCATGTGTGTTATGCGTGTGATCTTATGTTTTGTATGCATCTTTTCAACTTATTTTTTTTTTGGCCTGTGTGTTTTCTTCTAACATAATTATGCAACACTTGCGCCCAAGATCTTGTGTCGTATCAATCAATCAATTAATTATTATCAATTAACGAAAGTGAACTCACAGAATCATTTCATTCTTTCTCAGTTGCATAACAGACGAGTCTTGGTGATGTGCAGAATATATAAAGTACCCAAAATAACAAATCAAAGTAACCAAGTTCGTTCTGCAAAGATGGTGATTTATTTTCATCATTTCGCTCCTTCTGAAACAGTGTGAGTTTGACAGCCCACAGAGAACAAATGACAGATGTGTTGCCATTTGTTTTTTCAATGAGAATCAGTAAAACAATCTCTTCTCTTGGAGTTTTGCAAATACTCTCTAAATACCGAATGTTTGATATGGACCTTTTTCGTAAGTAAAATAATACCAAGGAGATCTTAAGTGACGCAGAAATTGACATTGCTTTAATTGCGAAATTAATGCTGTCCACGCCTATTGGAAGCTTACTGTAAATGTTTTGCTTTGTGTGTTGTTATAAATGTTTTTTAAGCTTGCATGTATTTTTTTAATTGGTTCAATTTTTGCATGTTGTCTAAAATCACTATTCGTGTGAAAAGACATTAACCCTTTCACCGCCAAAGTCGCATTTATGCACCACAGTACGTGATTTAACACCCATGTCACTAAAAAAGGCATCAAATTGGGGTCTATTATCCAAATACCCTATTGTCTTAGTTTTCGGAAGTAAGGATATACCTTATTATATATAATGTCACAGAAGAATCCCCAAACACTGCAGATGGATTTTGTTCTCTACCCAGGTAAAGTTAATGGAATTTTGGGGGTGGAATATGGCTGGCGGTGAAGGGTTAAATTAACGATCCGTTCATTCATTCGTCCATAGGCCCCCAAATGAAGAGAACTCGACCTCAGAGCATGCAGCAAAGCTTTCTAAAAATCATTGCAAACATGACAAGCTGTCTCATAAGCAAAACCCGATTAGAAGAAAATAAGCTTAAACCAGTAGAAAAAAACAATGAAAAGGGCTTATGCATTCAAAATTAATTTCACAACAATAAGATCGGATAAAGGTCTTCACGAGAGAGAGAGAGAGAGAGAGAGAGAGAGAGAGTAGAGAGAGAGAGAGAGAGAGAGAGAGAGAAGGAGAGAGAGAGAGAGAGAGGAGAGAGAGAGAGAGAGAGAGAGAGAAGAGAGAGAGAGAGAGCGAGAGAGAGAGAGAGAGAGAGAGAGAGAGAGAGAGAAACGAACGAATGAACGAACGAATCTGTTTGTATTGATGGTTAAGAATAAGCATAGCTTCTTTACATCTTGCCATCAGAAAAGAGAAAATGCAAAAACAATTCATGAATAAACAACATTAGCTAGTAAATCATAATGTAGACCAAAAACGCAAGAAAACGTACATGAAAATACACACACGCGCACACACGCGCGCGCGCGCACACACACGCTCACACACGCACACGCATGCACGCAAAAACCGACACAGACACACACAGAGACACACTAACAAAAGTCGACGCTAACATCAAGATAAATAACCATACATATCAAGTCACATCATAATAATGAAAAATCAATGACACATGAAAACATATGAAATGAGAACATCGAATTGGCGCTAGTGACAAATTATGGATTATGAGGACTAGAATAAATATTTATTACTTTGAATTAACAAACTCTGTCATCAACAGCTTATGGTAGTTTTGTTTAAAACTGCTCAAACTACTTTCGATTGTTGAAGTAGCGAGGATCGTGTTCCACAAGAGAGAGAGAGAGAGAGAGAGAGAGAGAGAGAGAGAGAGAGAGAGAGAGAGAGAGAGAGAGAGAGAGAGAGAGAGAGAGAGAGAGAAGAGAGAGAGAGAGAGAAGAGACAGAGACAGAGACAGAGAGAGAGACCACAGACACAGAGAGAGAGAGAGAGGAGAGAGAGAGAGAGAGAGAGAGAGAGAGAGGAGAGAGAGAGAGAGAGAGAGAGAGAGAGAGAGAGAGAGTGTGCGAAACTCCGCAATGTGTAAATAAATTAGGCCCACAGCCCCTATCATGACAATTGGCAAGAATAACGTGACAAACAACACAAATGAATAAATAATTATAAAATAGGTAAATATATAAATAAATGCTACATTAGACATACACATTAACATAAATACATGCATGTTTACATACACACATCTGTCATTTGTTCTCTGTGGGCTGTCAAACTCACACTGTTTCAGAAGGAGCGAAATGATGAAAATAAATCACCATCTTTGCAGAACGAACTTGGTTACTTTGATTTGACATTTTGGGTACTTTTTGTATTCAGCACATAACCAAGACTCGTCTTAGTGTAACTGAGAAAGAATGAAATGATTCTGTGAGTTCACTTTCGTTAATTGATTAATTAATTAATTACGAACACAAAGATTGATTGATACGACACAAGATCTTGGGCGCAAGTGTTGCATAATTATGTTAGAAGAAAACACACAGGCCAAAAAACATACACACATACACTCTCACACTTGCAAACACACATGCACGCACATCCTAACCGAGAGAGAGAGAGAGAGAGAGAGAGAGAGAGAGAGAGAGAGAGAGAGAGAGAGAGAGAGAAAGAAGAGAGAGAGAGAGAGAGAGAGAGAGAGAGAGAGAGAGAGAGAGACAGACAGACACAGACAGACAGAGAGAGACAGACAGACAGACAGACAGACAGACAGAGACTGAGAGAGAGAGAGAGACAGACAGACACACAGATACGCACTGTGCGCGCACACACACACCACGCTCACACACACGCACACACACACACACACACACTCCCACGCACGCATCAGGCGCACGCGCGCGCACGCACCACATACACACACACACCACAAACACACATATAACACACACACACACAGGGAGCCACACACACACACACACACGCAGTCACACACACACACACACACAAC
>CM065703.1:3624509-3637009 GCA_017654935.2 Phymorhynchus buccinoides | reverse complement strand
GTGTGTGTGTGTGTGTGTGTGTGTGTGCGTGTGCGTGTGCGTGTGCGTGCGTGTGTGTGTGTGTGTGCGTGCGTGTGCGTGTGCGTGTGTGTGTGTGTGTGTGTGTGTGTGTGTGTGTGTGTGTGTGTGTGTGTGTGTGTGTGTGTGTGTGTGTGCGTGCGTGTGTGTGTGTGTGCGTGTGTGTGTGTGTGTGTGCGTGTGTGTGTGTGTGTGTGTGTGTGTGTGTGTGTGAATCAGAATCAGAATCAGAATCAGAATCAGAATCAGAATCAAAGTTTATTGTCCTTTAAAACCAATACAAGGTTTTATATGACACTGATAAAATAACAATAACGTAATAATAACAATTTATAAAGTTCAGTTACGGAACTTTTTTTTTCTTTTTTCTTTTTTTGTCTAGCTAAATACTTCTGGGTTTTTTCCCCCTTCTTTCTTTGACACCCCAGCTCACTTCCACAGGGCTGAGAATGAACGTGTGTGAGACAGATCAGAGGATGCTAGTTGCGTTACTGTTTCAGGTAATTGAGGCTATTGATTGAGACAACTGTGTATATATTTTGCAAGCTCACTTACAAGGGCTTGTGTGTGTGTGTGTGTGTGTGTGTGTGTGTGTGTGTGTGTGTGTGTGTGTGTGTGTGTGTGACTTTTTGTGTCTGTGTTTGTACATGCGTGTGTCAGTGTGTGTATGTGCCTGAGTGCGTCCGTGCGTGTTTGCATGCGCGTGCGTGTGTGCGTATGTGTCCGTGCTTGTGCATGCCTGCGTGCGAGTGTATGCGTGTGTGCGTGCGCGTGCGTGTGTGTGTGCGTCTGTGTGCGTGTGCGCGCGTAGTAAAATCACAAGTATAAATTGAACTCGCTATCACGTGAAAAACGCTGTGAACTATACAAATTCGTGACAGGTCGCAAAACTAGCCCCATGGGAATTGGGATGATAGTGAGTTCAGTTCTGATATCTGCAAAGAGAAAACCTTCACTTTCCTGATGGTCCCTCGCAAGAGAAGGTTGGAAGACTGTGGCTCCGCCATTTTTTTTAGAAAGGTGAGCGATATATCTTTATAAACTGAATAATCCCTTTGAGCATTTTGGCCTCTTGTATACTTAATGCATTGTTTAGTGGGAATTGAAGACGAAACTGACGTATTCTCTTTTTTTCATTTTCGTTCCCGTTGAAAGTACTGTTTCTCCTTAACATTTATGAATAGTTTTTTTCACAGTGGCTACGGGTACGGCGTTGCTGCAACACTCAGACCGTGTTCAGGGATAGTATCTCTTCCTGGTCGAATTTTTCGTCAACAAAATGGGTTTTCTTATTTCGTATATTTAACGCATCTTGGTAAAGGAATAGGGTTAGGGATAGGGTTAGGAACATGTCAGAGTTAATGTTAGTAGTTTTTTTTAAGACATTTGCGCACAATTTATGCGTCCCGTGATTGCGCGCCGTACCCGTAGCCTGGAGAATGTGAGATGCGGGCCCATACTTTTTTAACTTTTAATTGAAAATTATTTTTGGCGCGAAATGTCTTCGGTAAGGTTGCCTTAAATGTGTTTTGCTTCTTTCCGCCCAAGTGTGTGTGGCGTTAACCCTTTCACCGCCAGCCATATTTCAGCCAAAATGTGACATTAAAATTACCTGGGTAGAGAACAAAATCCATCTGCAGTATTCATATCATATCATCATATCATATCATATACGGCATATAGGGGAAGACGGGGTAAAAAGCGCATGGGCGGGTAAGAAGCCCACCCCAATTATCTTATAAAATGAAGCAAATTTCAGTCTCATTTTGCCCATGAGACGAGCGTTAATATCTAGCATTCGTCTCATGGGCAAATTTGACTGAAATTTTCTTTATTTCATGAGATAATTGGGGTGGGCTTCTTACCCGCCCATGCGCTTTTTACCCCGTGTTCCCCTGGGCTTTTAAATAGCCTTTAGCCTGCTATTTCCTTTTAGTTTATAAGGAAACGCGATTTAAAACTTTTTGTTTTTTGATTTTGTTATTTTTATATATACACTACTCACAAAAAGTTAAGGATCACTATGAGAAAACAGGTGCGCAATAAACTCCGTTCGCTCCTGTTATTTTTTTCTCAGTCAAGCCAAATTGTTATGAATTCTTGTTCAGCTGTAAGTGGGCGATGTTGTGTTAGTGGAAACATTGCACGTGATTCTCTATTACTGAGCTTGGCAGCAAAAGAAAAAGCGGAAACTTGCGAAAAAGGACCTTGTTTTGGATCGTTCTGCATGAACACATTGCACAAGCCAGATGGAAAAACCATTATGCACGTGCAAGCACTGCTGTTTATGTGTGAGATGCTGTCTCTTGCTTGGCTTTATAAGAAGACATACCACCAGTATTAGGCCTGATTTGACAATGCCTCCACGACGAAAATTGAGCGAGTTGGATAGGGGACGAGCTGTTGCATGGTTCCAAGATGGTGTTCCCAAGCGAGAAGTGGCCAGGCGACTTCAGGTGTCCATCTCGGTCATTGTCAGACTGATTCAACGCTTCACAGCCACTGGGAGGGTCCATGAAAGACGCAGATCTGGTCGACCGAAGAAGACAACTCCACGTGAAGATCGTCTCATTGAACGACAAGCCCTGCAGACAAGAACAGCCTCTTCCAGCATCATTCGAAGGCAGCTGAGGGTGGCTACTAACATCAACATCAGCCAGCAGACCATACGGAACCGCCTTCATGGGTTTAACCTCCGTTCTCGTCGCCCAGCTGTACGGCCACGCTTAACTCCAGCCCATAGGGCAGCACGCCGCGCCTTCTGCAGACGTCACGTGAGGTGGACACGTCAGCAATGGTCCCAGGTCCTGTTCAGTGATGAATCACGCTTCACCCTGAACCACAACGACGGCCGACTGAGGGTCTGGAGGCGCCCAGGGGAACGCTTTATTGACGCCACTGTCCAAGAAAAGGTGGCCTTTGGTGGAGGTTCTGTAATGGTCTGGGGGGCCTTCAGCCTTCACCACAGAACACCCTTGTATCATGTACAGGGTAACCTGACTGGCCTCCGATACCGGGATGAGATCCTTCGACCGCTGGCTGTGCCTACACTGCAGCAGATGGGACCGCCGGCTGTCTACCAGGATGACAACGCTCGCCCCCACAGGGCAAGGGTGGTCAACGACTTCCTGCAGCAGTCTGGAGTCAACAGAATGGAGTGGCCAGCATGCAGTCCCGATCTCAACCCGATTGAGAACCTCTGGGATGAGCTGGATCGCAAAGTGAGGAGCAACCACCCCCCTCCCAGGGATGCCCAGCACCTCTACCAGATGCTGCAGGCTGAGTGGCAGGCGCTTCCACAGAGGATCTTCACCACCCTGGTCAACTCCATGAGGACTCGCTGCGTCGAGTGCCAGAACAGCCATGGCGGATACACGCATTACTGAACTTTTGGGAGCATCAGAATGCCCTGTCTTGTGATTTCAATGACTTTGGGAAATCAAATTTCGATACGTACCCACTTTGATCAAATGTACAGACCAAACGATTGCTCGAAATTGAAGGCAATTGTGCATCGTTATCACTAAAGCATTGAATTAAATGTTGGCCAAAATTCAACGCATTGGCTTTCTTATTTGGAAAGTTATGAATTAGTTTGCAAGTGATCCTTAACTTTTTGTGGATAGCTTATATATATATTTTTTTATTTTTTTTAAAGATTACAACATGCAGTGAAAACAAGCAAACTGATCTGCATACTAATTAATTACTGAATACTTATGTTAGTATGGAAGCAATAATCTTCCCAAAAATTATCTAATTTGTTTTTAAAACTTGAGTGTTCCTGCGGTTGCAGTATCATTTGGTAGATAATTCCAATTGGGGATTCTTCCGTGACATATATATAAAATAAGGTCTATCCTTACTTCACATAGGGTCTTTGGATAATAGACCCCAATTTGATGCCTTTTAGTGACATAGGTGTTAAATCACTGTGGTGCTAAAATGCGACTTAGGCGGTGAAAGGGTTGAAACATTTGCCTTGTCTTGTTGCACTGAGTGACCCTTCTTACGGGGTTAAATTGACAGATGATGATTTAAACGGAACGAACCTACATTGCTCACTTCGTCAATGAATCAGGCCCATCTCCTCTTACTGAGATAAATGCGGTCATTTCCCTTTGACCACGTCTGCTATCCTGTTTAGTAGTAGTGGTGGTTGGTAGTAGTGGTGGTTAGAGCTATTGATACAGGCCTTTCGGCCCTTGTACGCCCTTTCTTTCTTTTTCTTCTTGGTTCAGTCGACATGAATATAGGTGGTTTGAAAACTTGTTTTACTTGTATAGATTACAAAACGATTTTTTAGGAATGTACCGTTATTTTTAGTCATCAAAATCCTTGAAAAATCAGTGGAAATATCAAACTTTACCCAACGGGGGGAGAGAGGCGGCAAGGTGGTAGTGTTGGAAAATCAAGGTTTCCCACTCATGAGTTAATTTCACCTACAGTACATTTATATGGCTTAGTCAAAACGGAATTATTTTTAGCTAGTCCATTGACTTATTATTGATGTTATTGCAAAAACTAAGAACTTGTTTTTAGAAAAAGACTGCAAATAATGGAAAATGGGGATTATGCTTTTTATATTTCTGCAGTCTTTTTTAGTTTTTAGTTTTCATAATTTCTTCAATAATATGTCAATTGACTATCTAAAGATAGTCCGTTTTGACTCCAAGCCATCGAGTTCGCTTTTCAGTCTGTGAAAGCCTTTTGTTTATTCCTTGTATTGTAGCAGCTCGAGGTCAGCAATAATTGTTTCCACTCGTGAACTTTAATAGGCCGCGAGGCCTAGGCTGACGAAGCCTGTCCCTATCTAGGCCTGCCTACCTAAAACTGGAGGCACGATGTCCTTTGGCCCCATGGCGCTGAGGAAGCCTGTCCCTATCTAGGCCTGCCTACCTAAAACTGGAGGCACGATGTCCTTTGGCCCCATGGCGCTGAGGAAGCCTGTCCCTATCTAGGCCTGCCTACCTAAAACTGGAGGCACGATGTCCTTTGGCCCCATGGCGCTGAGGAAGCCTGTCCCTATCTAGGCCTGCCTACCTAAAACTGGAGGCACGATGTCCTTTGGCCCCATGGCGCTGAGGAAGCCTGTCCCTATCTAGGCCTGCCTACCTACCTGAAACTGGAGGCACGATGTCCTTTGGCCCCATGGCGCTGAGGAAGCCTGTCCCTATCTAGGCCTGCCTACCTAAAACTGGAGGCACGATGTCCTTTGGCCCCATGGCGCTGAGGAAGCCTGTCTGCAGTTAGAGGGTGGTCGTTATTTTTATAATCACCAGGATTATTGGCAAAGAAGTTTCCCCATTCCCTATATCTCCCCGTCTCTGTGTCCCCATTCTCTCTGTGTCCCTGTTTTTATGTGTCCCCATTCCCTCTTTGTCCCTGTTTTTATGTGTCCCCATTCTCTCTGTGTCCCTGTTTTTATGTGTCCCCATTCCCTCTGTGTCCCTGTTTTTATGTGTCCCCATTCCCTCTTTGTCCCTGTTTTTATGTGTCCCCATTCTCTCTGTGTCCCTGTTTTTATGTGTCCCCATTCCCTCTGTGTCCCTGTTTTTATGTGTCCCCATTCCCTCTGTGTCCCTGTTTTTATGTGTCCCCATTCTCTATCAATTTGATGGAGGCCGATTAACGGGAAGAATAATTCTGAATTATTTGCTACGCTTTCATATTTTCAAGCGTTCACGGTAACGTTCATATTAAGTTTCTCCCCATGAACTTTACCTCAGAAGGCGCAGAGTGACTCTTTCCGTCAAACAACTGTCCGGTTTTCCCAAACTGGAGAATTCAGAGGAATGTGGGCTGCTGCTTCTCGAATGTATTTATGGGAGCGTCTTAGATGGGACATGGTTAGCTTGCACGTTAGTATATATTTTTTTAAAGTACCTTTTCTCGATGTGCATTGTAACTTCTTCCATTATTTTTCAGATGTCCTGCTGTCGCCGAGTCGTGGTCCTCCACACTACCACAACCGTGTTCCTGCCACAGTCATTCTGGGCTTCCATCTGGAAAAAAACTGGGTGGACGACTGCTGCCAACACTGTCCACACGACTAGGTTGGTGTTTTCTTTTCCTATTTAACTTATTGACAGTCCGGAGAAGACCACTGCTGTTGACGGGTCTATTAACATTGTAAAAATAAACAAACTAGCTCATCAGCTATAATAGTTTACTTTAATGTTCTGTGGATGTTTGGCCATACAGGGAGAAAGATGGCAGAGTGGTTAAGATGTTCGCCTGCCAAATGTAATGCGTGACTGCAACGTGAGTGACACGGGTTCGAATCCCGGCCTCGCCCTTTCTTTCTAGTTCGACAGGAAAATCGAGTCCTTCGGATGGGGACTTAAAGCTAGTCTGACCCATGCGCTTTACGCACGTAAAAATCCCACGGCAGTTGAAAGTCGGTAATAGCAGGGAGAACTCCCCGCTGCCTGGTATGGCCAAATTGATAGCTAGGTTTTCCAAGTGTGCCCCCCCCTCCCCCTCCTCCCCCTGTGCCCCCCCCCCCCCTCGTAAAAAAAAAAATTGGGTATGTGGTTCGCTTGCGGCGACACGCTCTCCAGGGGAGAGCAGCCCGAATTTCACAGACAAGCGACTTGAATATACCAACTACCAAATACCCAATATACACTGGCTGAACGTTGTTTAGGTTGAAGTGTGTTTTGTGCGTGGTTGGGAAATAACGGGCACATGTTACACTATCAATGCGACGTGATGACTTGTCTTTACACGCAACAGGAAATGGAAAGAATATTTCAATTGTAATAGACTTGTAATCAACAGTGTGTCATAATTATAAAACCTAAGAAAAACATCTGGAATAAGATAGAAGAGTTAATTGGCCAAAAGTTAGTCTCACGTTGTAAAGAAACGTGTCAAAAGACTGTTTGACGACTTGACTTGATGGGCCAGTATCAAAATCATGTTGTGTTTTCAGTGATGCTTCAGTTAGATCGTCAAATACAATCCGTGTAGACACGTCTTTGGTTGAAGTAGCTGACTTTTTCCAATACAAATCAATTCAGTATTTAACTGTAGCGAACCGAAATCTATTGGACATACTCAATGATGACTTATTGACCTCTGTAGCTGACTCCACTTGTTGTTCCCTGGTATTGTGCAGATTCCATGGGAAGTGGACCACCCCTCCTGATGACCATCATCCACAGTCATGGGAAGAGGGCCACCCCTCCTGATGACCATCATCCACAGAGTCATGGGAAGAGGACCATTCCTCCTGATGACCATCATCCACAGAGTCATAGGAAGAGGACCACCCCTCCTGATGACCATCCAGTCATGGGAAGAGGACCACCACCCCTCCTGATGACCATCATCCACAGTGTCATGGGAAGAGGACCACCCCTCCTGATGACCATCATCCACAGAGTCATGGGAAGAGGACCACCCCTCCTGATGACCATCATCCACAGTGTCATGGGAAGAGGACCACCCCTCCTGATGACCATCATCCACAGTCATGGGAAGAGGACCACCCCTCCTGATGACCATCATCCACAGTCATGGGAAGAGGACCACCCCTCCTGATGACCATCATCCAGAGTCATGGGAAGAGGACCACTCCTCCTGATGACCATCATCCAGTCATGGACACACCCACCTTTGGTGCCAGCTCATCTCCAGGCTTTGGCGTGGCAGGTCCTTTCTGTCCCGCCTTCATTGGTAGGCCTCTTTGTCTCTATCAGTTACAAACATTAGAATATTACTTACGTTGATGATTGTCGGTGTTGCTCTCACTTAGGCTATAATGGTAAATTATTTATTCCCTCTTTTGTAAAGTTTTGTAATGTGATGTCAAAATGAGTGGTCCTATACTATACCGTATAGAATTGAGGAGGTTGAAAATGATTTCCACAGTGACAAGCGTATTACTGTCTAATGCAAAATACGATGTAATGAAAATGCTTTGTGCATTAATTCAGCATCGACTGTTCAAAAGACGAGTTTGATAGCAGTGATAACCATTGGCAAGTAGCGATGGAGTTGATTTCTGCAGTGTTATCACTCAAAACCCTTTCGGTAACATAATGTATGGACTAAGCAAAAGTATTTGATGTATACTTAAGTCCTCAAGGACAGCGTCTGGGCTATTCTGCAAGTCTAATTTACTAGTCTACTATTCAAGAAAAGCCAGTGTAAAGGCGTATATAACGAACGTTTTATTTCGATTTATACATGTGCCTACCGTACATATTGCTATGCCTACTATACATATTGCTATGCCTACCATACATATTGCTATGCCTACCATACATATTGCTATGCCTACCATACATATTGGTATGCCTACCATACATATTGCTATGCCTACCGTACATATTGCTATGCCTACCATACATATTGCTATGCCTACCATACATATTGCTATGCCTACCATACATGAGAGAAAATGGAGTTTTACGTCCTCTTGGTCTGAATCAGACACATATGGGACATTTGTAAATACAAATATGGTTAGAACAATACTGGAGGCAATGCCCGGAGGCAGTACGAAACCAGTAAAGTCCCGATTTTTTTAAATATAATTAATACAGATAGCTGTAGCGGTGACCAAGCCTCGGTTAAACCTCATCGGCTATGGCACCGCCCAAAGACACAAGTAACTTTTTTAATTTTACTTGCCCCTACCATACATATTGCTATGCCTACCATACATATTGTTATGCCTACCATACATATTGTTATGCCTACCATACATATTGTTATGCCTACCATTTATACCTATTTATTCATTTGTGATTTGTTTCCCGTTGGTGTGCAGGTATCAGGGAACGAGGCATTCCGCCATGATGACCACTGTCCACAGGCTAACTGACCTGCCAAACCTTGACGTCTGGTCATCTACAGTCCATGGGGTTTCATCTCTACACATCGATATTCACCTGTACTGATGGATGTTCCATCTACTCTTCGATGTTGCGGATGCTGGCTGATTCACCACCTTAGGTATGTATATTTTTTTAATATACAGTTGATATAGAATGATGATGATGATGATGATGATGATGATGATGATGGTTCATTTTTGTCAAAGCGAACGCCTGATCTTCTGCTTCAGTTAAACAAAATCAAACCAACGTTTTCCTTCCTACATTAATCTTCATTATTTCGCTATTTAGAGTTCAGTTATTAAAAGAATAAATGGCTGATACAGTGGGACCTCCATTATAAGACCTGCAAAATGAGGTCATATAAAGGAGGGGTCTTATAAGGGAGGGGTTTTATAAGGGAGGTAATGTTAATACTTACAAAGAAGGGCAATGTCTTAGAGAAGTAGGTCTTATGGGAGGTCTTATAAGGGAGGTTCCACTGTACTTGCTGTTCATCCACATTTAAGACCGTAAGGGAGGTAATTTAAAGACATTTAAAAGCAACAAGTTACCTTTCCATCGCATAGATTATATCCTCTAGCACACAATGTGTATCTTGCCATATTTAATGTGTACAGATTTCTCATTAAGCTTTTTCTTTTTTGTTGCAGAAAAGGGGCTTTGCTCATGGCCTTACCAAACTTCAAGAGGGTTTTCATTCTATTCACGTCTCTTCTACTCCTCCCTACATGATGATGACACACTGCGCCATGCATGTCGCCTCGTCGGTGTGAACCAAGGCCGCCGTCTTGTCGTCATCCTAGCGTCAAAAACAAAAACCAGAACAGTGGGTTTGTCATCGCCTTTATTCATCAACTTCATCTTGTCACTGTCAGTGTTATCCTCCTCGACATCATACATCTCGTCTTCATCTTCATCGTCGACGTCTTTCTTTCGTCATTGTCTTCACAGCCGCCGTTGCAGTCGTCGCCATCATCTAGGTCAACTACAATGAAATCAACAATGTTGTCGTCGTCGTCGTTGTCGCCATCTTCGTTATCGATATCATCATGGAAATTATCGTTCTCATCAACGAAATAACTAATATTCATCGTCTCCTCGCCGCCGTCATCGTCGTCGTCGTCGTCATCATCGTCGTCGCCGTTATTGTGATTCAGTTTACTTGTAATCGTCGTAACGGTAAAACAATAATATAACAATCATCATCCTTGATCATTCAACTCCGTTGTTTGTGGTTACATTCAAAGGGCCTTACAACGTCTACTATTATCAAGAAACGTCTGCTGATGTACTACGTTAAAGGTATCTGTACACGTCAGCAATATTCACAAAATATCACTTTCCCCATGGCAACACAGTGAGTTGTAAGTCATTATGAGTGGCCTAACAGTACTGTTGCCATGGGGAAATATAGATATTTTGTGAATAATGTTAACGCGTACAGAGACGTTAAGAAAATGTGGAATTTGTCATTTTTGTTTTCGCATTTGAATGTTGTGCATTTTCTCACAAATTGACAAATGAATTGTGATTGTTCTATACGCCAGTAACTTCCCCTACTCTATCACTCTCTTTGACTCTGCCTTTTCCTCTTAACTTACTTTCCTGTATCTATTTTTTTTTTCCTTATTGGTCCATTCTCCTGCCTTTTTTTTTTTTTTTTAAACCCTTCCACATTTTTCCTTTTTACAATTTGACACGCCAGGTTTCTTTTTATTGTTCACTGGCGTCCAGACGTGAGACCTTACGCACTTGTCCATTCTGCAGTGCATATTTGCCTATATGGTCTTTTTATATTTTTGTTTACTAGTATGTGTTTTTCTTTTTCTACTATTGTTTTAATCTGTATCTGATAAGTAGAGCAGAATGGTTCGACGTTCCCAGCTCTGTCTGGGCGTGTGTACTATAGGGTACAATGATGGCTGTGTATGTATGTATGTATGTGGTTTTGTTAACAGTATATCACCATGAAGGAATAAAGATAGGAAGATGAAACTTGATGTGCATGTAGGCTAAGTACTGTAGATGTGCCTTTTGGTATCGAGGTCATGACATTGACGTATGACCTTGAAAACAGGAAATCTATTTTGAGCCATATCTGGAGCACCAGTCAACATTATGATGTTGAAACTTGGTATGAAGGTGGTTTGGCTTATGCTCCTTCCGAATATTGTTGACCAATCAAGGTCAAGGTCAAGGAGATTGCTGGACCCTGAAAATCGGGGGGTCGGAAAAATGGAGTTCCCAAGATAACAGCATATCACCATGAAGGAATAAGGATAGGAAGATGAAACTTGATGTGCATGTAGGCTAGGTACTGTAGATGTGCCTTTTGGTGTCAAGGTCATGACCTTGACGTATGACCTTGAAAACTGAAAAACATTTTTGAGCCATATCTCGGGCACCAGTCGACATAGGATGTTGAAACTTGGTATGAAGGTGCTTTGGCTTATGCTCCTTCCGAATATTGTTGACCGGTCAAGGTCAAGTTCAAGGAGATCACTGGACCCTGAAAATCGTTGGCTGGGTATTGTAAATGTGCCTTTTGGGTCAAGGTCAAGGTGATGACCTTGACGTGTGACCTTGAAAACTAGCAACGCGTAACTCCGCGGGTGATTCTCGAATGCTACATTCGATAACTTTTCAATCTAGTTTTTTATGTTTTCAGGTTTTTTAACCTTTTTGATGTTTTAAGATTCATATTGTGTGTTTTGTTATCCGTGGTCGAACTTTACGCGGTGACAGTCCTGAGATGACCATAGCTGTTGACGGGACTGTAACAGACTGACTAACTAAATGTGTAGCCCGCTAAAAATCTGTCTCCATCTATCTCGCATGCGTTCTGTTAGCTTCCGCAATCATTCTAACGAATTGTGGAATCTCGCTTAATGTATAATCTGGACCCGTGTAAAAAAGTATTTTGAATATTCTTTATACTAATGTCCTTTAATTGTCAGATTGGTATAGAATGGGTGAAAATATCATTGCCTTCCCCCTGCAACTGTTTTGTTGAAATATGGTTTTCAAGATTGGTTTTTTTTAAAAGGGGGTGTGCCGAGCCCTTTCTATTGCCTCCTGCTTATTTCAATGCTCAGTTGAATTTCAAAATTGTTAAAAAATGTCAAAGTATTGATATTGTCCTTTTTCACCCGTTCTATGCCACATAGACATTTTGCAGTATTTTAAAAGGGGTTTTCTGTGTGTGTGTGAAATTGGTCAAAACATGGAGAGCAAACCCAATGGACATTTTGTGCTCGTTCAGGCTGTATCTGACCATTCAACTAGGTCCAAAGACTGGTTGTGGGCTTCGTTCTCATTTTCCCTAACAAAATTATGTTCATTGAAAATTCAGTTGAACGAAATTAGCAACCTCTTTCTTTCGACAAAATCGAATAGTCCTATACAGCCTTTAGCTTCAACGCACGATATGTAACTGTTTTCTTTAAGAAACGTGTTATTTGCACACGATGTGTAAATGTTTTCTTTAAGAAACGTGTTTGCACACACTTTTAATGTCGCGAATGTTGTACCTTAGACAGTCACCCTTCCTCGTGTTCACGACCCTCGATCTCAAAAAGTCCGCGTGTGTTCAGTGTCATGACAACAACCTTAGCTTGGTCCGGTTCCTTA
>CM065703.1:3602214-3624009 GCA_017654935.2 Phymorhynchus buccinoides | reverse complement strand
TAGTTGCATAGCAATTGTCTGAGCTCGAATTCATCCAAAAGAAAGTCTAAAAATACTTTTAGTCAGGTATTTCAATTCTATCTCCAATTTTTAATTTCTGGAATTTATCTTGTTGTTATGATCTGCTGACCATATTACTTTACTCACGTTAACAATTTCTGTATTAATTCATCTCATAATCTCTTGTCTTTGAGCAAAGATGTATTACATTTCGAAACTCTTCTTTTCATTTTTTTCCAAACTAAAGATGTAACTAGCATTGAATGAATCTGTGCGATACCCCTGATATAATATCAATATCCTCACAATTCCATATTAAATAATCAGATAACACGAAAATAATCAAGGTCTGCTTTGTTTCAATGGTCTTAATTTTTCAGTGTATAATTTACAATTCTGATTGCTCTCTCTCTCCATATGTCAGCAAGCCCAATTACAGTCATATTTCTAGAGCTTCCTCTGCTTGGATTATTTATACGGCTACAAATTAAGCAGTTCAATGTTAGGATCAATGGCATGTTCCAGTCGATAACAGCCAATAATGTTATAGTTTTAAAACCCTTTATAATATCCTTTACATTGTTGTAAAAATAATGGAGAATCTTCATTAGGACCATAAACAATAACCAGAAAGAAAATCTTTAGACATTGAAGAGAAAATAATATGATGAAATTCCCATTAGGGTCCACTTTCATTGCTAATTTTAAACTCAAAACTGTTGTAAAACAAAAAAAACACCCACCCCTCTTGGAATTTTATTGATTTGATGCAAAAAAAGCTTTATAACCCATTCTGAACTTTACAGTTCACAATTTTCTTAGTAAATGGTGTTATCCTGCTATACAATAAATATTTTAAAAAAGCCCTAATATAATGAAAAACTTTCCTTTATACATGTCACCTAAACCTTTACAGTTTAAAGATGCTCTTGTGATTTGTTGATCGCGGTTAATTAAAGTCACCCGTACACAAACATCCCCCACAATTGCCATAATGACAATGCAACCGTTTGAAACACACAGGTATTGATGCTTGTAGCCGTTGTGTTTTCTCGGCAAGTAATGCCTCAAAAATCAGCCGAATATTAGCTGGAAACTGTTTTTACAATGAGCATATTTAAAGTAGGTAGCAATACGATTTAAACATGAAAAACAAACGATCGAAAAGGGATTGGGCTACATTACCAAATGTTGTTAAATAAAATGGAGTTCTTGTGCCATATGTAGAATTCTACTATACGAAAGATTTAGATTTTAAAATAGATTTTATTACATTCAATGGTTGGATTCTTCTATTAGACAATAAATAGTTAAAAAAACAAAAATATTTAAAAATATGGTGGTTGATATATCCTGATGGCCACGAGTTCGAAAAATTCTATTGATTGTATGCAAATGTTGTAAAATTATATTATGAACATTTAATTTCGAATAAAATGACCAAGTGTTGCTCAAAATGGAAGATAAACGAAATGTTATATAACCTGGAAAAAAGTATTCATAAGTTAAAAAATTAAAGATATAATTAAAATGGTTCCCAAATAGGAGCATCCATAGAATTATAGCTACAGAGTTCTCTTGAATGCCATGGGTTAAACGCATTCGATTATGTGATTCCGTATGTACAGGAAAGAGACTCAGTTGAACATGGTTTTGTGGAACTGCAAATACATGAAGAGTTTTGGAAATCATTGGCAAAATCTGATTAATTCATAATGTACAATGTTATGAACATTACCATTTCTTGTAAGTTGGTTTGTTTGGAGTAGAAAACATGTGTGAAAACAGATATAATGTTTGGACTTTTATTCTATTGTTTGCCAAATGGTTTATTTATAAATGTAAAATGAAAGGCGCCATACCTGATTGTGATCAAAAAATCGTTCAAAAATAGATACTTAGTAGAAAAACATAATGCTGCAGTTACAAAAATAATACAACGTTTATTTTTATTTTTTTTAAAGAATCCTGATTGACCCCTCACACTTCCCTTGTCCACTTCACCCACTCTGGAACTTCCTTGCCCTTTGCCCCATGCTTCTTCTTCGTCTTCGTCGTCACCAAACTACATGGAACTTCCTTGCCCTTTGCTTGCCCCATGCTTCTTCGTCTTCGTCGTCACCAAACTACATGGAACTTCCTTGACCTTTGCCCCATGCTTCTTTGTCTTCGTCCTCACCAAACTACATGGAACTTCCTTGCCCTTTGCCCCATGCTTCTTTGTCTTCGTCCTCACCAAACTACATGGAACTTCCTTGCCCTTTGCCCCATGCTTCTTCGTCTTCGTCGTCAACAAACTACATGGAACTTCCTTGACCTTTGCCCCATGCTTCTTCGTCTTCGTCGTCACCAAACTACATGGAACTTCCTTGCCCTTTGCCCCATGCTTCTTCGTCTTCGTCGTCAACAAACTACATGGAACTTCTTTGCCCCATGCCCCATGCTTCTTCGTCTTCGTCGTCACCAAACTACATGGAACTTCCTTGACCTTTGCCCCATGCTTCTTCGTCTTCGTCGTCACCAAACTACATGGAACTTCCTTGCCCTTTGCTCCATGCTTCTTCGTCTTCGTCGTCACCAAACTACATGGAACTTCCTTGCCCTTTGCCCCATGCTTCTTCGTCTTCGTCGTCAACAAACTACATGGAACTTCCTTGACCTTTGCCCCATGCTTCTTTGTCTTCGTCGTCACCAAACTACATGGAACTTCCTTGCCCTTTCCCCCATGCTTCTTCGTCTTCGTCGTCACCAAACTACATGGAACTTCCTTGCCCTTTGCTCCATGCTTCTTCGTCTTCGTCGTCACCAAACTACATGGAACTTCCTTGCCCTTTGCCCCATGCTTCTTCGTCTTCGTCGTCAACAAACTACATGGAACTTCCTTGCCCTTTCCCCCATGCTTCTTCGTCTTCGTCGTCAACAAACTACATGGAACTTCCTTGCCCTTTGCCCCATGCTTCTTTGTCTTCGTCGTCACCAAACTACATGGAACTTCCTTGCCCTTTGCCCCATGCTTCTTTGTCTTCGTCGTCACCAAACTACATGGAACTTCCTTGCCCTTTGCCCCATGCTTCTTCGTCTTCGTCGTCACCAAACTACATGGAACTTCCTTGCCCTTTGCCCCATGCTTCTTTGTCTTCGTCGTCACCAAACTACATGGAACTTCCTTGCCCTTTGCCCCATGCTTCTTCGTCTTCGTCGTCACCAAACTACATGGAACTTCCTTGCCATTTGCTCCATGCTTCTTTGTCTTCGTCGTCACCAAACTACATGGAACTTCCTTGACCTTTGCCCCATGCTTCTTTGTCTTCGTCGTCACCAAACTACATGGAACTCTGGCACTGGAGGGACTTTCTAGTGCATTGTGATTTTATGTGTGCAATACAGACTGCTCAGGTTTAGAGGCCTCAGGCTTAGTCTTGAATACTGTGACTTGTGTTGTCTGGTATGCGATAGATCATAAAATATGAAGACAATCATTTTTCGACAGACGGCTGAAGCGTATATTGTATATTCGGTCCAAGGCTGCATTGTAATACGGCTATCGGCTGCAATGCATATTCGGCCGAGGGTTGCGGTGCTGTACCGTACATTCGGCCGAAGGCTAGACCGTATATTCGGTCCAGTTCTGCGTGCCCAAGCAGAACTGGTCATAGTATTATTTTAGACTGTTAATTAATCTTATGTTTGAATTGCTGATTTATTTGGAGTTTTGATTGGTTTTCTTAGTATGAAGAAGACACGTTCTGTTCTATTTCATATTTCGGTGTTTCTTGTTATTTTGTCGGGTGTTAGAGTGGGTGGGGTAAGGGGGAGGGGGATCAGAACAGCCCATTACCTTACAAACGTCCCCCTCCCCCTTCTGAAAAGATCTCGGACACAATTAGGGGATAGGCGATAGAGGATACAACATACAATACAATCCACAAATGTCAATGAATATTAGGCACTACCTATTTGGCTCACAGGGGCACCATTGCGTCTGGAACAGGCCTTCATGAAGAGTGCAAAGATCTCTTCCTTCACGTTACTACTGCTGAAGTCCGATGGCTGTAGATATTCTATAAATCTAAACGCCAGGACACACACACACACACACACACACACACACACACACACACACACACACACACACACACACACACACACTCCCTCACAAAAACACATACTCACTCACAAACACACACACACACATACACACACACACTCACTCACAAACACACATACACACTCACAAAACACACACACACACACACACACACACACCACACACACACACACACACACACAAACAAGCACACTCACACACGCGCGCGCGCACGCGCACACACACACACACGCACACACACACACACGCACACACGCACACGCACGCACGCACACACACGCGCACACACACACACTCACACACACTGTGCACGCACACTTGCACGCGCGCGCGCACGCACGCATATATGTTAGGCCTACAGTATTTTCACGAAAATGTAATTACAAAAAAATCATAACATTTCTCTAAAAAAAATTGTTATTTCATTAAATCACAGTGATTTAATAGGTAGTTTCACGAAATTCCTAAAACTCCGAGTAATTTCACAAACTAAACTAGAGCGCTAAGACGCTAAACCACCAGCCGCGCGGCAGCATTTTTTGGGTCCAGTGACCTTGACCTTTGATGTATTACCTTGATTTTCGATCTTATCCTTAGTACCTATCCGCAAGCAAAATTTGAGTGTTCCTAGGTCCCTGCGTTCAAACGTTATCGTGCCAGGTGCTCGGCAGCATTTTTGGGTCCAGTGACCTTGACCTTTGACCTATGACCTTCATTTTCTAATTTTGCCAAGATTTTTTTACTACCTAATCGCATGAACAATGTGAGCGTCCTCGCACGCTTCGTTCAATGGTTATCGTGGCAGGTGTTCGGCAGCATTTTCGGCGGCAGACCTATGACCTTTATTTTTTGCACTAGGTCTGGATATCTTTAGTACCTATCCCCATGCACAATTTGAGCGTATTAAGTCCCTCCGTTATTGTGCCAGATGCTTCAGGAAGCATTTTCGGCTCCAGTGACCTTGACCTTTGACCTATGACCTTCATTTTTGAATGTGGCCGATATATTCTTGAGTACCTATACGCATGCAAAATTTGAACGTCCAATGAAAACTAAGTTTGAAATGGCGTGATACAGGACAAAATCCAGAATTCAAAAAACTGCCAAATCGCCTTAGACTAAAACAAGAAGAAACAGATTTCGAATAGAAACTTGAAACTGAGAAAGAGAAAGGATTAACACAGTAACGGGAATAAACAAAACCTGATGTCCATTTCGTGGCAGAAAGAGAACTAGCCTAAAAAGTAAATAAGAGGAAAATTAGATAGTATACACACATTATAAAGTGACCAGTGACAGTGTGCATGTTGTGCGTGCGCGCGCGTGTGTGTGTGCGTGCGTGCGTGCCAAAGTGTGTGCGCGTGTTTGTATTATGCATAACATGTTTGCATGTGTATGGATATGAGTGTAAATGAAAGAGTATACCTGTCCTGTGTGTTTGTGTATGTGTGTGAGTGTGTGTGGTATTTGGTATTTTTGGTATTATAGTCACAGAGGCGTTTCTGTCAAATTTGGGTTGTGTGTGAGAGCATGCACGCATGCGTGTGAGTGTGTGCTTAAAGGCCTCCGTAAGTGTGTCTGTGTGTCTGTGTGTCTGTATGTGCGCGTGTGTGTGTCTGACCTCTTCATGTGTATGCGTGTGTTGTGTGTGAGTGTGTGTCTGTGTGCGTGTATGTGTGTGTGTGCATGTATGTTGTGTGTGTGTGTGTGTTTGTGTGTGTGTTAGTATGTGTGTGTGTGTGCGCGCGGCTTCATTCTGTGTGCGTGTGTGTAACGAGCGCGCATGCGTGTGCGTGTGTCTGTGTGTGCATGTGTCTAGGCTTCTCACCGTAAACCAAAGTCACCACCTCTGGCGCATTGTTTGATATCGTTCAATTCATCCACCTTCACTGGATCTTCAGAGCCAGAATTGGAACCTTATACAAGGCAGAAACATATCACTGTCAGCACTAACAACGTATTACCAGCGTCCTTTAGTACCAAACATCTGGAGCTTACAATATGTATGCGCACCATGCAAGGAATGTGATGAGTTACATTTTGAAACCACAGTAGCATAATGCTGCCTTGGGAAGTATTAACTATCCCAGACATGTTCATACACATTGAGGTAGCTAACACACATACACACACATACTGACAGACAGACCAGACAGACAGACAGACAGGCAGACACACACACACTACACACACAACCACACACACACACGCACATACACAAACCACACACACATGCACACGCGCGCGCGCGCACACACACACACAACACAATCCACACACACACACACACACACACACACACACACACACACACACACACACACACACACACACACACGAGTACACCACCACACACACACACACACACACACACACACAACACACACACACACACACACACACATACACACACACACACACAACACACACCACACACACACACACACAACCACACACACACACACACACACCACGCACACACACACGCACACACACACATACGCACACAACCACACACAACACCGCGCGCGCGCGCGCGCAGCACACAGAGGTGGTATGCCTTGTATCATCTTAAGCTAATCGACTAATCGAGTTTGCTCCTTACTTATATTTCCTCTTCCGCGACCACATGCCGTATAGACCAGTTCCACAAAACCTTCCGCTTTGGCGATTACACGGTGATCATGATTAAAGTCTGTGTCCGTCAGGTACCCCACATACCTGACATAATCACAAATACGCACATAATTACTGTGCGTGTGCGTGCACACACACGTGCACACACACGCACTCACACACTCCGGATCACTTTTAGTGGAAGGACGTTAAACTGAAGAACAACACACACACACACACACACACACATGCGCGCGCGCACGCACACTCACACTCACATCACACACACATACACCACACACACATACACACACAACACACACAAACACAACACACACACACACACACACACACACACACACACACATATATATATATATATATGTTTATATAAACGTACAAGAATTGAAGAAGAAAAAACAACCACACCATATAAACGATCAAGAATTGAAGAAGAAAAAAACAAACACACCATTAAACTTTCCTCTTATGTATATAATTTGCCCTGATAATAATAATAATAATAATAATAATAATAATAATGAACATTTATATGCGCTTAATCTTAAACAAGCCCTAAGCGCTTACAATAATAAACAAATAAATGAATATCCCCCCCCCCCCCCCAACAAAAAAAAGAAGACAAACAACAACAAACCAAACACACACACACCACACCACACCACACAACACAACACACGCCCGCACAAACCACACACTGCACACAAACACACGCGCAGAGAAGGGACAAAAATTACTTTCCAAAAGAACAGAGCAGGCTACGATTTGAAGAGAGTGGTTTTGAGGGAAGACTTTTAAATGAAGAGGAAATGGAGTTGGCAGAACGGAGAGGAAGAGGGAGTTTGTTCCAAGTAGAGGAGGCCTGAAAAGAGAAGGAACGTTCACCAAGAGTCCTGGTGCGGCAACGAGGGATCTGGAGGAGAGAAGTGTCAGAAGAGGAGCGTAACTGTCTAAGAGGTGTGATAAGAAAAAAATTGGTATACAATGTATGTTTTGTGAACCTAAGAAACAAACTCAATTACTTTACCTTTAACTTTATGATTTGTGTTCTGAAAAGAATAAAAGAAAATAATGTGCTGATTTACTTTTTCTCCCAATGCCTATGCAAAGACAGCTGTTTCGTCTTCGTGAAAGACTCTTCAGTCTGCATGTCGGCCTGCAAAGAATGTCCACAGTGAATGTTCAAGCTGAGCCAGAAGAAGGTTGTCCTCTTAGCACCAGATTGAAAGTCCACGATAAAAGCAAACCAGCACCTAATTCAACAGAAATGGTGAAAATTTTATGTAAAATAATAAAAATAATAATGTCCTAAAATTACAATCCCTCGAAGAGATTACAAGAGATGGAATGCCATGTTGGTGGATCCAATGAAGGATTCAAAAAGGGAGGTATATATATATATTAAAATTAAAAAATTAAAATTTCCGAAACGTCTTTTTGCATAAGGCACTGTCCCTCCCCCATTGGGAGAAAAAGTAAATCAGCACATTTTATTCTTTTTTTGTGTGGAGAACACCGAACATTTCAAAAAAGTTAACGTTAACTGGTTTTGCTTCTGAGGTTCACAAATACAGACATTAGACACAGAAAAGTTTTATCAAATCGGCATTTCAAATGCACCAACTTTTCAGTCCTTCAGAGTTGTGTGGAGTGGGAAGTCTGGCTGTGCGGCAGTTATCTTTCTTCTGTAGTAGTTATATTTATATGCACACACCAGATCACTTGTAGTGGAAGGACGTTAAATTGAAGACCATTGCGCGCACAAACACACGCGCACGCATGCACACATACTCGCGCGCGCACACACGCACGCACACGCGCGCACACACACACACACAACGCACTCCGGATGTACTTTTAGTGGAAGGACGTTAAATCGAAGAACAACAACACACACACACACACCAAAAGCAACAACATACAGAATTGTATATGGTGCTGAATCTTGATGGAAATCAAATCAAACACACAAGACACATAAGCGCGCGCACACGACAACAAGCCCACGCACGCATGCACACGCACGCGCACGCGCACACACACACACACACACACACACACACACGCACACGCACACGCACACGCACACACACATACACACACAAGGCTTTATAACAAGTGTATTTTTTATAAAGTACTTGCTCTGACCGTTGACGATAATTTACCCTGGTCCAATCACATAGCCTAGCTGAACTTTGTAAAGCAAAACAATAATCACATACAAATACGAACCAAAAGGGAAACATACACTAACTATCTTAGGAGAAAATATAAAAGCTCTTTGATTCATATCACAACACGAAATTGAATGAAATACAGATTTCTAAAAAAAAAGGTGAAGTGTAAAAACACAGAATTTAAGAAACTCATCACCATTTCCCAATCAACTGGGGCAGCTTACTCTTCCACTAACAGCTTATCTATTTGTCCAATCATAATTATTATTAACACATGTATGAAACACGACACAAATGAAGAGTACAACGTTTTTAGTCCCCGAGCCGAAGGTTTCGGGGAGCTATTGTTTCTGTCTGATCCGTCCGTCCGGTCCCGTCCGGTGTCCGTCCGTCCGGTGTGCCTCCGTCCGGCTATTGGCTATTCGTCCGTTTTTCTCAAAAACTATTCAGTCTATCATCATCAAATTTGGTATACTATTTTGCCAAGATGCAAGCTATCCACTGGTGTATTTAGTTTTACATTAAGGTCAAGGTCGCGCCAGTTACGGGGTTCAAACCCCGAAACACATAATCGCTAATATCTCGCGAAGTTTTGCATGTATTTTAATGCAGGTTTTTTTCACAACATTTCTTGATGAATGGTCTATAAGACAGTTGTCATGAATTTTTCTGTGCGCGCGTGTGCGCATGATCGCGCGCGCTCAAATCACGGGTCCGAACGCCAAGGCTATATATAAAAAAAAACTATTCAGTTACGTGCTGTTTTCATGCGTTTTTATGTAGTTACGTGCTGTTTTGATGCGTTTTTATGTATGTGTACAGCCGACACATTCCGATTTCGGGGTGAGTAGCTCGGCGATGCTGCGAGGGGACTTTGCAGCCGCTCAGCGTTGCACTTGTTTATGATTGATGAAATCTACAGTTAATGAAAGGTCTGACAAAACTGAGGTTGCTCGTGACAACCACCTGCACAGTTAGGTATTGATTTACTGGCAGTGCCCATCAGCAGCAAGAAAGCTTTAGCGGAACTCAACACCAAGCCTATCCAAAGGATCTCAACAAATTCATCAACAAATTCAAGCAAGCCAAACCCATTGGCGTGTTTACAACTAACTCCAGTCAGGTCAGCAAATCCCTTTCGAATGAGTCATTGACAGTTTGCAGGGTAAAAAACACACAGAAGTCGTAGAAAGTTGGAGCCATATCGACGAAAATTGGCACAGCTCATAAGCAAGAAAATACATGAAAAGAACCACAGATGGACAGAAAATCTGCTATGAGCAAGCCATACAAACTACCCTCCTACCAGTTTTATACAAGGGCATTAGACAATAACCATGCCACCATTTAGGACACCAACACGAAGGGCGTAAATACATAGTAGTACTTCATTGAAAGGAGCAGGCTATTATTACAGGGAATATAATACAATCTCTTAAATGTCCATCTGCTTCAGAGACAGAAGCATAAGCATAACCTATGTAAAAACAAAAAGACCTTAGTCATTAACAAAGCGTGCAATGCTCTTAAGCATTGCATTAAGTATTTAAGGAAACAATATGAACCAACTTTGGTCAAACCGTAGATCACCTTGTGTCTCTGAGTCTCGGCCATTTCTTGTTAGGTCTAATGTTACCGAGGATGAAAGGAATATTCCCTTATAGTGCCATGGGTATCATGTATTTTAACCTGGTCCAATCACATAGCCTATCTGAAATTGTAAAGCAAAAAAATAATCAAAAACAAGTTTTCAAACTCAACCTAATTAAACACCTTTTTGACTAGCGTATACGCAAGCTCTTCCTCTATGCACACATTCAACCAGTTATACATTATGCGTCGACTTGCTGGGAGTTGGCGACTACTGAAAACAAAGTTTATACAGGCGCTCTTTAAAGGGGCACCCTGACGGATACGTTTTTTGCAAGAAACACTTCAACATCACCATGTTTCCACTAAATGTGATCTTGTGTGTGTGTGTGTGTGTGTGTGGTGTGTGTGTGTGTGTTTGTGTGTGTGTGTGTGTGTGTGTGTGTGCTCTGACCGTTGACGATAATTTAACCTGGTCCAATCACATAGCATAGCTGAACTTTGTAAAGCAAACAAATAATCACATACAAATACGAAAACAATTAATTAATTAATCCTGTTTCCTTCACGAGTCCGTGGTACCTTTCAGGAACTTAACACCACACATACACACACACGCGCGCGCGTGCGCGTGCACGCACTCTTACACCGCATGCCTTCACACACGCACAAAAACACGCACACTCACAGTGAACGCAGCCAGAAATATTGCAATAGCTAGCAATTATCCCTATCTAGTTCTCTCCCCATTTTTTACCATACCTTTAAAAAAAAAAGCCACACATGTGTTTCATTCACACCAAGGGTTAGTGCTACGAGCTAATGATAGCACCAGAACAACATGTCAGACCTTCTCCCTTCTCTTCCCTCCTTTACAGTACTGGGAAAGGGTTAGTGCTACGAGCTAATGATAGCACCAGAACAACATGCCAGACCTTCTCCCTTCTCTTCCCTCCTTTACAGTACTGGGAAAGGGTTAGTGCTACGAGCTAATGATAGCACCAGAACAACATGACAGACCTTCTCCCTTCTCTTCCCTCCTTTACAGTACTGGGAAAGGGTTAGTGCTACGAGCTAATGATAGCACCAGAACAACATGTCAGACCTTCTCCCTTCTCTTCCCTCCTTTACAGTACGGGGAAAGGGCCAGTAGCATAGGTTTAAACTAGGGCACAGGGCACAAAGCAAACTTTGACGGCTGCATTCAAAGGGAAGGATGCAAGAAGCAACAATAACAGGGGCCGTGTTTTTTTAATTAGCAACAGCAGCAAGATAGGTCACGGACCAAGGGGTGAAAACTGAGATCCTCACCTCATTCACATTAGAGCTTATCCCTTTCATCGTGTCTGATCTAAATACGTAATGTTTCAAACTGCATAATTATGCTTTAGTACCCCATGGCTTTATATAGGCCTACTAAATGTAATGTCTACGTGAACTGAGAGGAGGGGCTCACTGAATGTTATGATATTGAATGAATGTAAAGTCTATAGTGACTGTTGAATATATTTGACAAATGTTGGAAAATTGCAGAGCAGAAAACATTGCCTAGAAAAGATGATTGCTCACAGGCTTACAAGCTCCATACAATGTAATGCTATGATATGGGGCATGACAATAATTATCTTCTTTGAGACACAAGGTTTCTAATATAAAAGACCTTTACTAAGACAGGCATGGACACACAATAAATAAATATGTTTCAAACCACATAGCATTAGAGATGCCAGTGCATCAGAAGCAAAGCTGCGCATGCCCACAAATGTCTTGATGACAGAAGGTAGGACGAACATGTCTATGTTTACCAAGTTCGACACGAACGACATAAGCATGCCCGACAAGCAACACAAACTTTTGACAGGCCACATGAGCGACAGAAATCAGAAACTTATTGTGTTAATCTTTTAAAAAGGAAAATAATAAAGCTACAGGCAAATAGTAAACACTGTTTCTCTAAATTAGCATACGATAGGCACCCTGTGCCAGACGAAACCAGATGAGGTGGAATTGTATAAAACAAACAAATCTTACCTGGTAAGATGACGTTTGTTGTAGATTCTACCAAATCTGTAGTGTAGTCTGGCACGGTGCAATATGCCCTTCCCAAAAATGTTTACCCACCCCTTGAAAAGGAAAGTAAACAAATAAATAAGTAAATAAATAAATAAATTGTGATCAGTGTTTACTCTTTGCACTCTCAAGACTGAAGCGGGTGGCAAGGTGAGATAACACAACACTACAGATTCGGTAGAATCTACAACAAACGTCATCTTACCAGGTAAGATTTGTTTGTTTTATACAATTAATGTACGTCCTAAATTGTGATGTACACAAACATGAAACATACAACGATAATTATTTTTTAATGTATATGTAAACTTGATTTAAAGATTCGATTTAATACATAGATCATATTTGTCAACTTCTTCTTTATTCAAATAGATGGCGAATCTCTTATATGTCTTGTGCACCAACATCAGTCACTGTCTTGCTTTCCGTTTTAGGTTAGGTATTTATTTCGTATAAATATAATTGTGTAATACTTTACAATAGATTATAATGACTTCATAAGGTATTGTATCATTCTGGGAAAATGACTTTGTATTACAACCCTAGTAAGGCCTTGTTGTGTACATGTCATTTTTGGTTACTTCAGATGAAAAAGGCTGCCTATAATTGCAGTCACCTTTATTGCATTTATCACCATGTATAAAAGTATATGCTTAGTACTTTTAGAAAGCGGAACAAACTTTCTGTTCTTGTGTTATTCCTCTTGCGAGGCTGTGAACAAGACATTACATTTTTGGATACATTTTTTGTATAGAGAAGACTGCTCAATTCTCGTTGTCGACTTTAACTACTATTGGATAGTGATTGTTTTTGTCTTTAATATTTTCTGACATGTATTAATCTTTCTTGCTCACTTAAGACATGTCAAGTTATAAATGGTTATGTCCCCTTCAATGATGAATTTGTTTATTTGTCGATCACCTATCACACTTCGAGTCCAGATCTTGAGACGAAATTGGCGGTCCTCTGCAGGGTGCCTACAGACCCGTACAGCTTGTCTTGGAGGGGCTCCGGCGTTGGCCAGATCTCCTCCCTCAGCGGCCGGCGGCTCCCACAGTCCTGCAGAATGTGGGCCGTGTCCTGCTCTGCTTCTCCGCAGGGACACATGGGGGACGGCACAGCATGCATCTTCCTGAACAGATGCTGGTTCAGTCTGTTGTGCCCTGTCCTCAGGTGGAAGATGACCACCTGCTGTGATCTGGGTAGCAGGTGGTAGCTGTCCTGTTGCTGGGGCGTCCTGTGCAGAGACGTGTTGATGGTCTTCATCTCTGTGAGGCAGACAGGGTTGTTCTGTTGCTCGTCTTTTGCACCCAGCTTTGCCATTCTGTCAGTCTGCTCATTGCCTTCAATACCACAGTGGGAGGGGATCCAATGTAGTACTGTCCGCAAGCACTTGATGTTGTTCAGAGCTTGTTTCAGCTGAGGCAGCTTATTGCTGGCCACTGCCTGCAGCACTGACAGAGCATAGGTCAGGAATACGATCTGAGTGTCATGGTCGACTCTGTTGCTGATGATGTTTGCTGCCAGAGTCAGTGCTTCTACCTCTGCTCTGTAGTTGGTGCAGTGGAGGCCTGTTGGTATTGCTTCTGCTTGCCACTCTCCACTAGGGTACTGATTGTACACACCGGCTCCTCCATTCTTGATGGCATCTGTGGCAGACCCATCTGTGAAGACCCGTATCTACGCTTCGTGGGGGTACTTCTCTTCCAGCAAGGACAGTGACAGAGCCTTCTTTACCACATTACTCTGCTCATCCTTTGTTGCGAGGTAAGGGACGGTGGTTGCGATGGTGACGTTTCCCAGTGAATCTTCCCAGGGTGGGAATGTCAAGGGAGAATGTTGGTGGTTGAACCAGCTCTGGCATCTCTGTCTGGTGTTTCCTCTGCAAAGCCCTGGCTTCGTTTGCAAATCTGGATCTCTTTAGCCTGTCTGAAGAGAGCCGTTTCAGTCTGGCACTCATTAGACGGTTCTGAGTGCATTGATACTTGGTGGCCTGTACCATTGCTTTGCATTCACGCCTTTTGCTCAGTGGGGGTATGCCAGTCACCTGTTCCATCTTCTGAATGGGCGTTGATTTCATGGCGCCTGTGATGATCCTTAGAGCTTGGTTCTGAACTTTATCCAGGGCCTGATGGTGCGTCTTGGCTGCTGTCATCCAAGAACTGGAACCGTACTCGAGGTGTGGTCGTACGGTCCCCTGGTAGACTGTCTTGAGGATCCTATCATTTGCGCCCCATTGTGATCCTGCCAGTTTTCTCATGATGTTCAACTTTCTCCTGGCCTTTACTTCTGCATTTGTGATGTGTTGCTTCCAGGTCATTCTCTTGTCAAAAGTGACTCCCAGGTGGGTTTGCTGGTCTTCAATTTTCAGTGGTGTGTCTACCAAGGTCAGTCTGCCTGGATGGGCTTTGCTAGAAAGCGAGAAGAGAGTGGCTGTGGCCTTTTCCCTGTTGATGGTCACACACCAGGTTTCTGCCCACCCTGCAACTTTCTCTAGTGCAAGCTGCTTTATGTAAGTTGCAGTGGAAGCATACTCTTCTGTGCACCAGAGAACTAGGTCGTCTGCATACAGTGCTGCATGGACTCCCTTTGGCAGCTCTGGTACTAGGTCGTTGATGAAGAGTATGAATAAGGTAGGCGAGAGCACTCCTCCTTGTGGAACCCCTTGGCGCAGCAGCACCTTTCGGCCGCAGTGACCATCTACCAGCACTCTGGCTTTTCTGTTCTGCAGGTACGACTTGGTCCACCGGTACATGTTGCCTCTGATGCCGTATCGTAGGAGTTTGACAAGGAGTCCGTCTTTCCAGACCTTGTCGAAGGCCTTCTGCAGATCTATGAAAGTCGCCAGAGTGACCTTCTGAGCCTGGAAAGCATCCTCTATGACCTGGCTGAGATGCGTTGTCTGGTCATCCGTACTTCTGTACCGTCGGAAGCCAGCCTGCTCTGGGCTGATGATGCTCTCTGATTCTAGGTATAGTTGCAAGCGCTGGTTGATGATACACTCCATTACTTTGCATATGCAGCTTGTCAGGCTAATGGGCGGTAGCTCAGGACTTTGGCCTTGTTCTTCCCCTTTTTAAGAACTGGAATCATTCTAGCTTCCTTTCAGCACTGGGGTACCTGTCCCAGTCGTCAGCTTAGGTTGAAGATGTCCAGTAGCTTTTGGAGGGCTGAGTTACCAGGATGTTGCATCATCTCGTTTGTAATGTTGCCTGGACCTGGGAACTTCTTCTTCTTGAGCTTTGTGATGGCATTCTTGAGCTCAGCCATGGTGATTTCATGCTCCATGACTCCCTGTGTGGTACCCTCTCTTCTCTCCCTTTCTTCTGTTCTCGCTTCCTTTTTCAGGGGGAGAGGACTGTTGATGTCACTCTCTTTCGCATATGATTTGGCAAAAGCATTAGCAGCTGTTTTCCCAGTAAATGTTCTTCCTTCATCCTCCACGGTGATCTGCTGTCCCTTGGTGCCCTCGTCATTCAGTGCTTTTGTCAGTTTCCAGAGCTTTGTTGTATCTTTCTCCATATTCAGTGCAGCAGTTGTTTCTCTCCAGCCTCTTCTCTTGCACTCAAGCTTTGTCTTCATGTGCTTTGCTGCTCTTTCCTTGAGTTTGATGTTGTTCTCTTGACTGGGGTCCATTTATGCCTCTTCTCTTGTCCTTGTGAGAGCATCATGGGTCTTCTGCAGTTCATCCGACCAGTATGGAATATAGACCTTTCTCACTCCCCGCAGTATGATGTCCTTGGCTGCCTGGATGATCTTGGCATTGAACTCCCTCACCACATTATTGATGTTTCTTCCCTCCACATCTATGTCTTTGGTCAGTTCGTTTGTTCTTACACTGAACAGTCCCCACTTTGCCTTCTTGTAGCTCCATCTTGGGTGTTGGGGTTGCCCGGATCTTGAGCCTCCACTGATGGTAAGGATTACTGGGCGATGATCACTTCCACCTAGCTGGTCTTCAATGTTTCTACTAATGTTCTTGTGGATGTCATCTGTGCAGAATGACAGGTCTGGTGTTGGTGTTGTATGCCAGTGACGCGAGTAGAAGGTAGGTGGATCTGTGGGGTCATTGACAGGAATCAGGTGGTTATCATCTTGCCAAGCTTCTATGTCTTCTCCTCGCTTGTCTAGTGTGGTGTACCCCCAACTCTGGGACTGACTGTTAAAGTCTCCAGTGATGAGAAAGCCGCTGTCAGGGACCTGGATTGTGTCAAATGACAGCATCTTGTCGTTGGGGCAGTAGTAATTGACGATGTTAAGAGTGCTGTCATTGGTGGTGATCTTGACTTCAATGTACTCTGCTTCCTCCATGTACCTGTTGGTTTCCCTGGCATTCATGTTGTTTCGTACCAAAATCATGACTCCTCCCTTCTTTCTCCCTTGACGATCACTCCTCAACACCTGATACCCTCTGATCTTGAAGGGCTTCCCCTCTTGCAGGTGCGTTTCTTGTATACAGCAGATGTTGATGCTGTTGTTGTAGAGGAAGTTCTCTAGTTCTTCCTTTTTGTTGGATACCCCTTCTGCTTTCCAGTGCATGATGTTAATGGTGGGGGGTTTCTTGGCTCTGCTGTTCTTTTGGCCAGTCGCTCTCCTTTCTCGTCCCCTGGCTCCACAAAACGAGATGAAGGGACCTCCAGTCGCTGGGGGTGGGCTCCTTTGAGGCACGGAGCCCAGCGCTGCACCTGCCTGGTGGATCCCCACATGGCGAGCGCCATCTCTTTCAATCCTGTCTCCAAGTGTCATATTGGCAGCTGATGCGTGGTGTCGTGGTTTGTCAGAGTGCGCCTTGCGGCCCAACACCTCCGTCTCCAGCACTCGGGGTTTCTGTTAGGGTTACCACGCCCTTAGCTCATGGTCAAAAGACCTGCCCTGTGAGCACAGGGGGCAAGAGGTCTGAATCTCTTAGTCGCATGATGTTCCTATATGGACACTGTGGTATTTTGAGAGGACAGCAGTGCCTCCTGCTGACCTACCCCACCTTAATAGGAACACCGCCAGTTGGTCCGGAGCAGCTTATTCGTCCTGGCAAGCCTGGCTTATATCGCTGCTAGCCTCCATATCTGAAGGCCGTGTTGCTATCCGCCACCTGCTACCTGCTGGGTTGAGGATGATCGCCCCACTACCTATCTGGAGGTAGTCTGGTCCCAGTGTATGATGAATGAAAATATACCATCTATGGTTGGTAAATTAAAGCTACTGCTTGTGCCAAATAGGCGATCTTCCTGTTCCATTTGGACAGTTGGTTTTCTGGCTTCTATGGGGACATAATAAATAGCCAATAAGCCTTACTTCTGATTGTAGAGTTTATCACATTTGTCTGGAAGCTTGGTAGGATATTAGCTCGATATCATAGATACTTTTGCACTCTGTCCATTTTTGTTCAACAGAGTGTTGTGTGTGGTCACGTTACATTATATTATTTGGTTTTGGACTTCAGTACGTGTTTCTAAAACAAATAATCTGTAGGCATGTGTCTGTGAGCTAGCAGTCATATTTTAACTTGTCCAGACCCTTTATTCTAGGCTTGGCAATTTGCAACATGGTCATTTTCATAACTATTTTACTATGTCCTTATATTCACATTAATTCATAATTAACTCGTTGTTGTATTAGCATCTGTCATCCCACTAATTTTGAGACATATGGGAGCGCATGCCATGTCGTTTTGTCACTCTTGTTTCCATTTAAGGGTTTTTTCTCTTAAGGATCAAAATGTTTGCATAGATATTATTTTTTCTATTTGCTTCTTAGTCAAAATGTTGGATAGTATCTTTCTGTTTGACCACTTTGCATATACGTTTTACATTTATTAATTTTCTTATGTTTGCATCATTAATTGTTTTCGCTTAGAGAGATGGGGAATCTCTTCAAACATATTTGTACCTATCCTAGCAAGTTTCTTGTATTCTGTTTTGCAGAATTCAATTACGTAAATGCCAGTAGGTTTGAGTGCATACCGTGCTAAGATTGGTTACTATTACACGAAAGTTCTTATATAAAAACAAAACATCTATGTCATTAGTAAGTCGGTTTTTCTTACAATTTCTTACATTAGCTTTTTTTAATACCCTCACTGTATTACCCTCTCAGTTTACGTTCACTTTTTTGTAGTATTCAGTAAATTACACAAACACTTTGATTTTCTTCTAAAGGATACTATCAGGCAAACTACTGACATACACGAGAAAGACCATATGGAAAAACACTCACCAGTCACTAATATAACCAGCTCTTACTAATCTTGTCCGGAGATATAGAAACTAACCCATGAATAGTACCTCCTTGAGTCAGTTTAAACATAGCTTAAATGCCACTGATGTGATTGTACCAAACTTCTATTATCCTGGTGAGCGTAAAGAACAAATAATACATTGTGGGCTTGGATTCGAAATAAGCGACCTCAATGACGATCTATTCAAGCGCCATATAGTAAGCAATCCGCTCTGTCGCTGTGGTGTTGGCAATACAAATGCTGAACATTACCTCTTGTTTGTCTTGTCAGCTGTTTCATGTGTTGCCCGATTAAATACAATCCGAGCCTTACCCACCAACTACATTCAAACTCATATTCTTTTGAAAGGGAATTTAGATGTCCCAAACAAAATTAATGTAGCCATTTTTAAAACTGTCCATAAGTTTATTTTTATGTCTAAAAGATTTTGATAACCAAATTTGTTGGCAACATACATTATTGACTCATGTACTGTATATAAATGTACATTACGACTGTAATAGTGAGTTCATTCTTTTGCTTTTGCTTGTGTATATATATATGTATATGCATGTGTGTAAGTGTATATTCGCCGACCAAATCTAAATACTCATGCATTTTAGCTTTAGAATATGCTCTTTTGACTCTGCGTGAGTATGTAGGTGATCACTGTCACATATGGAAGTAAACAAATACGATTGTGCAGTTCTGCATACTTTAACGTGAATAGGTCTGTTATACGAGATTGGTTGGGGGGTTTTCTTATATAGGAGTAAGTCATGAAGTTTGTGAGCTATATAGCAAAACAAAAAAAGAATAAAAACAAACAAGAAAGAATTTTGATTCCCAATATTTCGGATTTTGGCCTTGGACGCGGGACAGACAGTAGAACAAACTTGACCTAACAAATACAACACGTAACTTTTCCTGACGTCATTGTTGTGACCCACATTCTGTGTATATGATTAGATTGTGTTGCAGTGTGTGTGTGTGTGTGTGTGTGTGTGTGTGTGTGTGTGTGTGTGTGTGTGTGTGTGTGTGTGTGTGTGTGTGTGTGTGTGTGTGTGTGCGCGTGTGTATGTGTGTGTGTTTTGATATAAAAGCGACCGTTGAAATTTGCTGTAATGAATTACTGGGAACTAAACCTTTTTTTTATTTATTTGTTTTTTTTGGGGGGGAATTAAGCAGTCAATTTTCTTATAAAACTAGATGCTTCGATGACATTGTGTGATCTGAAATTCATTATTCGTGTGCTTTGGTATTCCCCATCATCTTTCCTATTGTTGATATTTCTCTTCTCTCTTGAATATCTTGACTGTTTTTTTCATCAGTTTGCTGTAGAAATATTCCCTTATGTTTAACTACTTTCTGTCGACAACGATCATGATTACATTTTTGCTTTGTTTTCCTGTTTTTCCTCCTAATATTGAAAATTGACTGTTTGTTTATTTTCTTAAATATGTTAATATGCTTTGGTCTGTTTGCCAGCCGCCATATTGAGACTAATTTTGAGTAGGCACACTATAAGCTTCAAGCTTGTTGCTGCCGGTATTTCTGTTTATCTCATTTGGATGTATACGTGTTGTTGGTCAATAAGTCAATTTAACCAATACAGAGAGACAGACAGACAAACAGAGAGACAGATAGAAAGATAAAGAGAAACAGAAAGTCAGAGAGAAACAGAGAGAGTATACGCAATAAATAGTATGGAAGCATACTGTGATAACGCAGGAAACAGTTGTACAGCTGCCATTGGTAAACTATTTACAGCAACAAATTCCTGCTCCACAAACAAGGTCACAGCCTTGGCTCCCCGAGACTTAAGATGTTGTAGGTCATAGAATCCGCGAGAGAACAAATCGCCGCCCGCATGCAATACAGACGTAACTCAATTTGTATCGATTTTGAGATTGTTTTGCTTATACATAGTACAAGACAAGGCTCATGGACTCACCAACTTCATTAACCGCAATTCCAAAAGATGAAGACGCTGTGATCAAAATAAGCTTGTTGAACTTCACGCACTTGCTTCCAAAGCTTCCACAAAGCACAATAGTCTGTCATTTGACGTCATTTGACCTTTTCGACGTCATAATTTCAGAAGAAGATAAACAAAACATTTGCCTTTAGCGAAAACAAATGGCTTTAAAATCGCCGCCCGCATGCAATATAGATGTAACTCTATTTTTTCCGATTTTGATATGTTTTGCAAATACAAGAATAACATAGCAACATTCATTGAGTCAAATCAACAAATACTTTTGACAATTTCTCCCATTATTTTGTATCTAAAAAATATATTGGAGGGCGTACTGGAGTGCCAAGGTATTATTCTCAACAATGCTTTTATTTTGGACTAAAATTATTTTTCTTCTCAGTCTAAAACCATGATTTGGGGGCAACATTTATTATTTCAATATTACTTAAATAAGTCGTGATTTATTTGAAAATCTGAAGTGACAAAGTTATTTGATGGCTCAAAATAAAGCCGCATGAAACATTCTGAAGCAGTTTGACTTGAAATGACCGAAATAATCACAGTTTTTTGCTTCTCCTGTGAAGTGACGTCTTTCGACTTACGTCTGTATTGCATGCGGGCGGCGATGTGTTCGCGAACGGACTTAACATGCGTGTGTTTGTGTCTGTGTATGATTGTGTGTCTGTGAGTGCGTGTGTGCTGTGGATGTTCAAATTTTAAATATTTTAAATATTTCTCACTGCAATCCACGGAAGTTAACATTCATCCCGATGGATTCGTTGATGTACTCCAACTGGTGTTCTAAATCCACGATTGCCTTCCCCGGAGCCAACAGTCCCAGGAAGACGACCGTTATCGCCATCATCATCTTCATCATCCTCACTGCAGGCATAGCGTCCTCACTGGCAGCACAAGCCTACAGGAGAAAAAACCCACATCAGGATGACAAGCCGCATCAACCAGCTGCCAGTGAGCCCGAGTTTCACCAATGCGACGGGGTTTATATGGTGAGCCAAATTGA
>CM065703.1:3562214-3597214 GCA_017654935.2 Phymorhynchus buccinoides | reverse complement strand
GAGGAGGAGGAGGAGGAGAAGAAGAATGTTTACAAGACCAATAGTATTCCCATCTATATGAAAGAGGGAAATCCTAAAAATGATACCATTTGTTTTCTGATCACGTACATTATTATTTTGTGTGGCTAAGTGAATAAGATTGCTTTTATCTAGGGCATATTTATTAGTACATACTGTCAATTATGAGCGCAGATGCGTCGTGCTGCCGCTATGCGCCTAATTAAGAAATAATTATGCCCAGCAAGTCCGACTTCGGCTTGAAGAAATCTTTTTGAAAGTGTTTCGTGAAAAAGGCAGGAGAATGGACCTGGTAAGGCAGAAAGATAGTAGATGACAGTAAGCACAGGGAAAAGGCAGAGTCAGAGAGAGTGATAAATTAGAGGAAGTTACACGCACAGAACTTCCAGAAGGTGGGGGAACTATTTATACAAAAGACCCCCCGATATCCCCACGGGGGAGGGGGGGGGGAGAATAATTCTGCTTGGTAGAAGGCAAAGGGGTTGAACCCCACTCATAATGTAACATATTGTCGACAGGTTTTAGCGGCACGGAACTTCCTACTGACGTGTCAACTGATTGGTTGATTGATTGATTTATTTGTTTGTTCGTTTGTTTAGGCAATTTGCTATAGCGCTTATCCTTAAAGCTCCAAGCGCTTTACAATTTTACTAAAATGATATACATATATATTAAACACATTACACCCCTGCACAAACATTTTCCTCCCTCTTCACCCAGGGCTCCCAGGGACCCCCATTTGAGGTCTATGAAGCACTAAAATTCTAAAGGACCCTCTAAAAGAATGTGCAGGAGGTCCCAGGGATGCACTAGGAAATTTATTTTTAGCATTCGCAATGCCACTGGGACCCTCTATCCCGCCTCTAGGACCCTCTATACTGTAAGTGAAGGAGTCCCTGGGACCCCTTGTTTTGCGGGACGATTGGGAGCCCTGCCACCACACACGCACACACACACATACACACGCACATACACACACACACACACACACACACGTAAACGCGCACACACGCACGCGCGCACACTGACATGCACACACGCACACGCTCGCCAGAGAGAGAGAGAGAGAGAGAGAGAGAGAGAGAGAGAGAGAGAGAGAGAGAGAGAGAGAGAGAGAGAGAGAGAGAGAGAGAGAGAGAGAGAGAGAGAGAGAGAGAGAGAGATCCATTTTGACTATAATATAATCATAAAAACTAACATTCATTGCATTGCATTTACTATTTCAGATTAAGTTTAAGATTTAAAATTGTAGCCCCCATCAACGACCAAGGCCAAGTCAGACAGGCCTGTCACCACGTTAAATCTTGCCACGTAACAACATTTGTTTACAATGGGTTCGTGCAAACCGCTCATGCGCAACTGGTAGCGTCAATGCAATACAAATGATATTATTAGTGCAATAAAATATAATTATAAAATATAATTATAAAATTTAAAAAAAGAAACATCGTTCCTTACCTTTCTTGGAAGCTTGCGGCACAGACTACAAACAGAAAACCAGCTGGCACTAATACCGCAAAGGTAGAACTAGAGAGAGACGGAGATATGTGAATAACACACAGATGTCGACACTCGGTGATGATTTCTCTGCTTTGTAAATACGTCTTCTGGTGGGGGATCCACTCGCGCACTTTCAATGGAAGTTGGAAGTTCAGTTTAACGTCGCGTATCGGCTTTCGCCATGTACGACGGGCTGAACAAACCAACCAGGGTATAAACAAACATTTATGTTCCCGAATCACTGTCTTAGCCAAAAGGCCGAGAAGCGATCAGAATTGCACTTTCAAGAGAGAAAATAAAGTTTTACGCCCTCTTGGGCCTTTCGGCCATGTGGGGCATTGTTGCACTTTCAATGGCAAACTAGTTTGTTTTGTACCTCTACCACTGCGCGTGTGGCTTAGTGATTGGGTGCAATGTGGGCGATGGGGGAGAGAGAGAGAGAGAGAGAGAGAGAGAGAGAGAGAGAGAGAGAGAGAGAGAGAGAGAGAGAGAGAGAGAGAGAGAGAGAGGCAAGAGAGATGGAGGGAGGAAAGAAGATGGAGAAAGTAACGAACAGCAAAGACAATGGTGATTAATGTAACAGCTTGCTAATAGTGTCAGTGATTTTTTGTCAGTATTGGCAGTTAAGCATGTGTGTATGCGTGTGTCTTTTTTGTTGTTTGCATCTTTTCAACGTACGTTTAAACTTATGTTTTGGCCTGTGTGTTTTTGCAACACTTGCGCCCAAGATCTTGTGTCGTATCAATCAATCAATTAATTTATCAATTAACGAAAGTGAACTCACAGAATCATTTCATTCTTTCTCAGTTACATAAAAGACGAGTCTTGGTTATGTGCAGAATATATATAAAGTACCCAAAGTAACAAATCAAAGTAACCAAGTTCGTTCTGCAAAGATGGTGATTTATTTTCATCATTTCGCTCCTTCTGAAACAGTGTGAGTTTGACAGCCCACAGAGAACAAATGACAGATGTGTTGCCATTTGTTTTTTCAATGGGAATCAGTAAAACAATCTCTTCTCTTTGAGTTTTGCATATACTCTCTAAATACCGAATGTTTGATATGGACCTTTTTCGTAAGTAAAATAATACCAAGGAGATCTTAAGTGACGCAGAAATTGACATTGCTTCAATTGCGAAATTAATGCTGTCCACGCCTATTGGAAGCTTACTGTAGATGTTTTGCTTTGTGTGTTGTTATAAATGCTTTTTAAGCTTGCATGTATTTTTTTTAATTGGTTCAATTTTGCATGTTGTCTAAAATCACTATTCGTGTGAAAAGGCATTAAATTAACGATCCGTTCATTCATTCGTCCATAGGCCCCCAAATGAAGAGAACTCGACCTCAGAGCATGCAGCAAAGCTTTCTAAAAATCATTGCAAACATGACAAGCTGTCTCATAAGCAAAACCCGATTAGAAGAAAATAAGCTTAAACCAGTAGAAAAAAACAATGAAAAGGGCTTATGCATTCAAAATTAATTTCACAACAATAAGATCGGATAAAGGTCTTCACGAGAGAGAGAGAGAGAGAGAGAGAGAGAGAGAGAGAGAGAGAGAGAGAGAGAGAGAGAGAGAGAGAGAGAGAGAGAGAGAGAGAGAGAGAGAGAGAGAGAGAGAGAGAGAGAGTGCGAAACTCCGCAATGTGTAAATAATTTAGGCCCACAGCCCCTATCATGACATTGGCAAGAATAACGTGACAACCAACCAAATGAATAAATAGTTATAAAATAGGTAAATATATAAATAAATGCTACATTAAGACATACACATTAACATAATTACATACATGTTTACATACACACATGAACGAACGAACGAACGAAATTTTGTTTACTCATGGTTATAAGATAAGCATACAATTTGCTTTTTTACACTCAGCCCTGAGGCTAAACAAAGGCTAACAAAAACATATATACCCCAAAAAAATAAAGCGCTTGTGTAACAAATAATAATAATACAAATCATTCAAGAAAAGTAAATATCCAGAAATAACATAACACAGCACTATATACTTCATCAATGTACAAGACTAATATAGGAAGAAGGTGATGGGGAGAGGGCTTGGAGGCGGGAAAAGGTACAATGATTGATTCAAATGGCACTTTTCCAATCAATCTATACAATAACAATATAATCATAACAAAACCAAGAATTGATTTGTATGGTAAATAAGGTAGGACCCAAGATGCTTCCCTGAGGGATTCCACTAAGAACTTTTGCCTTAGACGAGAAGCCTACATTTCCCCCACTCTAACTCTGATATCTGTCAGTATGGAAGTATCTAATCCAGTTGTGTACATTACCAGCTAAAAGGGTCATGCTGTCGAGATTTTTTAAACATTATTTATATTTCTTCATCAGGGAAAATATTCTAAAACTAACACAAAGACGTTAAAGGGGCACCCTGACGGATACGTTTGTGCAAGAAACACTTCGAGATCACCAGGAAAACACCCTTTACAGAGATCGCAACACTCACTTTGCTCTGGTTTCCTAGAAATCCAACCGTCAAGTCGGCGATTCCTCCTCGGCGGAGGTACTGGAAGTCTTTCAGTGAAAGAGAAGATATGTGCCTTCTCTTTTCTAATGGCTGCCTGAGTTAGACCAAACTTGTTTGCACGAAATGTCCACAATACAAGTCTTTTTATAGTTTTCGTTTAACACAGTTTACAAAAAGAAGTTTGGCTCACAACAAAGGAAATAGCTTCTTTTTTTTTTACTGCACTGCAAAGAAGAACAAGCTTCAACCACTCGAGTGGCCTCCACCCACCCCGTCCAAAATGGCTTATCTCTCCGGTAACTCCGCCAAGGAGGAATCGCTGTTTTTACGGTTTGATTTATAGGAAATCAGAGCAAAGTGAGTGTTCCTATCCTTGAAAAGGCTGTCTTTCTAGCGACCTCGACTTGTTTCTGGCAAAAACTCATCCGGCGGGGTGTCCCTTTAAAATGTACCTCTAAATAAGTGGAAGAAAGAAGGGTTTAGGATAGAGTTTGGGTTAGGGTTTGGGTTAAGTAGAATGGGGACACATAAAGACGGGGACACGTAAGGAATGGGGTCACATAGGATATAGGGACATATAAAGACGGGGACACATAGGGATGGGGACACTAGGGATGGGGACACATAAAGACGGGGACACATAGGGATGGGGACACATAGGAATGGGGACACATAAAGACGGGGACACATAGGGATGGGGACACTAGGGATGGGGAAACATGAAGACGGGGACACATAGGGATGGGGACATATAGGGATGGGGACACATAGGAATGGGGACACTAGGGATGGGGACACATAGGGATGGGGACACTAGGGATGGGGAAACATGAAGACGGGGACACATAGGGATGGGGACATATAGGGATGGGGACACATAGGAATGGGGACACTATAGGGATGGGGACACATAGGAATGGGGACACTAGGGATGGGGACACATAGGGATGGGGACATATAAAGACGGGGACACATAGGGATGGCGACACATAGGAATGGCGACACATAGGAATGGGGACACATAGGGATGGGGACACATAAAGACGGGGACACATAGGGATGGCGACACATAGGAATGGCGACACATAGGAATGGGGACACATAGGGATGGGGACACATAAAGACGGGGACACATAGGGATGGCGACACATAGGGATGGGGACACATAAAGACGGGGACACATAGGGATGGGGACACTAGGGATGGGGACACATAAAGACGGGGACACATAGGGATGGGGACACTAGGGATGGGGACACATAAAAACGGGGACACATAGGGATGGGGACACATAGGAATGGGGACACATAAAGACGGGGACACATAGGGATGGGGACACATAGGGATGGGGACACATAAAGACGGGGACACATAGGGATGGGGACATATAGGGATGGGGACACATAGGAATTGGGACACTAGGGATGGGGACACATAGGGATGGGGACACATAAAGACGGGGACACATAGAGAATGGGACACATAGAGAATGGGGACACATAGAGACGGGGACACATAGAGAATGGGGACACATAGAGACGGGGACACATAGGAATGGGGACACATAGAGACGGGGACACATAGAGAATGGGGACACATAGAGACGGGGACACATAGGGAATGGGGACACATAGAGACGGGGACACATAGGGAATGGGGACACATAGAGACGGGGACACATAGGGAATGGGGACACAGATGCGGGGACATGTGGAGTGGGGACACATAGAGACGGGGACATAACATGGGGACACATAGAGACGGGGACATAACATGGGGACACATAGAGACGGGGACACATAGGGAATGGGGACACAGATGCGGGGACATGTGGAGTGGGGACACATAGAGACGGGGACATAACATGGGGACACATAGAGACGGGGACATAACATGGGGACACATAGAGACGGGGACACATAGGGAATGGGGACACAGATGCGGGGACATGTGGAGTGGGGACACATAGAGACGGGGACATAACATGGGGACACTTACAGACTAAAATAGAGATGGAAACATAGAGACGGGGAGACATAGACATAGTGAGACCATGTGAGTGGTTCAATTGTGTGTGTGTGTGTGTGTGTGTGTGTGTGTGTGTGTGTGTGTGTGTGTGTGTCTGTGTCTGTGTCTGTGTGTGTGTGTGGTTGTGCGCGTGTGTGTGTGTGTGTGTGTGTGTGTGTGTGTGTGTGTGTGTGTGTGTGTGTGTGTGCGCGCGTGTGCGTATGTGTGTGTGTGTGTGTGTGTGTGTGCGTGCGTGCGTGCGTGCGTGTGCGTGTGTGTGTGTGTGTGTGTGTGTGTGTGTGTGTGTGTGTGTGTGTGTGTGTGTGCGTGCGTGCGTGCGCGTGTGTGTGTGTGTGTGTGTGTGTGTGTGTGTGTGTGTGTGTGTGTGTGTGTGTGTGTCTGTGTGTGTGTATGTGTGTGCGTGCGTGCGTGTGTGTATGTGTGTGTGTGTGTGTGCGCGCGCGCGCGCGCGTGTGTGTGTGTGTGTGTGTGTGTGTGTGTGTGCGCGCGTGTGACTTTTTGTGTCTGTGTTTGTACATGCGTGTGTCAGTGTGTGTATGTGCCTGAGTGCGTCCGTGCGTGTTTGCATGCGCGTGCGTGTGTGCGTATGTGTCCGTCCTTGTGCATGCCTGCGTGCGAGTGTATGCGTGTGTGCGTGCGCGTGCGTGTGTGTGTGTGCGTCTGTGTGCGTGTGCGCGCGTAGTCAAATCACAAGTGTAAATTGAACTCGCTATCACGTGAAAAACGCTGTGAACTAAAAATTCGTGACAGGTCGCAAAACTAGCCCCATGGGAATTGGGATGATAGTGAGTTCAGTTCTGATATCTGCAAAGAGAAAACCTTCACTTTCCTGATGGTCCCTCGCAAGAGAAGGTTGGAAGACTGTGGCTCCGCCATTTTTTTAGAAAGGTGAGCGATATATCTTTATAAACTGAATAATCCCCTTGAGCATTTTGGCCTCTTATAATGCATTGTTTAGTGGGAACTGAAGACGAAACTGCGGTATTCTCTTTTTCGTTTTCGTTCCCGTTGAAAGTACTGTTTCTCCTTAACATTTATGAATAGGTTTTTTCACAGTGGCTACGGGTACGGCGTTGCTGCAACACTCAGACCGTGTTCAGGGATAGTATCTCTTCCTGGTCGAATTTTTCGTCAACAAAATGGGTTTTCTTATTTCGTATATTTAACGCATCTTGGTAAAGGAATAGGGTTAGGGATAGGGTTAGGAACATGTCAGAGTTAATGTTAGTTTTTTTAAGACATTTGCGCACAATTTATGCGTCCCGTGATTGCGCGCCGTACCCGTAGCCTGGAGAATGTGAGATGCGGGCCCATACTTTTTTAACTTTTAATTGAAAATTATTTTTGGCGCGAAATGTCTTCGGTAAGGTTGCCTGAAATGTGTTTTGCTTCTTTCCACCCAAGTGTGCGTGGCGTTAACCCTTTCACCGCCAGCCATATTTCAGCCAAAATGTCACATTAAAATTACCTGGGTAGAGAACAAAATACATCTGCAGTATTCATATCATATCATCATATCATATCATATACGGCATATAGGCTTTTAAATAGCCTTTAGCCTGCTCTTTCCTTTTAGTTTATAAGGAAACGCGATTTAAAACTTTTTGTTTTTTGATTTTGTTTTTATATATACACAAAAAGTTAAGGATCACTATGAGAAAACAGGTGCGCAATAAACTCCGTTCGCTCCTGTTATTTTTTTCTCAGTCAAGCCAAATTGTTATGAATTCTTGTTCAGCTGTAAGTGGGCGATGTTGTGTTAGTGGAAACATTGCACGTGATTCTCTATTACTGAGCTTGGCAGCAAAAGAAAAAGCGGAAACTTGCGAAAAAGGACCTTGTTTTGGATCGTTCTGCATGAACACATTGCACAAGCCAGATGGAAAAACCATTATGCACGTGCAAGCACTGCTGTTTATGTGTGAGATGCTGTCTCTTGCTTGGCTTTATAAGAAGACATACCACCAGTATTAGGCCTGATTTGACAATGCCTCCACGACGAAAATTGAGCGAGTTGGATAGGGGACGAGCTGTTGCATGGTTCCAAGATGGTGTTCCCAAGCGAGAAGTGGCCAGGCGACTTCAGGTGTCCATCTCGGTCATTGTCGGACTGATTCAACGCTTCACAGCCACTGGGAGGGTCCATGAAAGACGCAGATCTGGTCGACCGAAGAAAACTCCACGTGAAGATCGTCTCATTGAACGACAAGCCCTGCAGACAAGAACAGCCTCTTCCAGCATCATTCGAAGGCAGCTGAGGGTGGCTACTAACATCAACATCAGCCAGCAGACCATACGGAACCGCCTTCATGGGTTTAACCTCCGTTCTCGTCGCCCAGCTGTACGGCCACGCTTAACTCCAGCCCATAGGGCAGCACGCCGCGCCTTCTGCAGACGTCACGTGAGGTGGACACGTCAGCAATGGTCCCAGGTCCTGTTCAGTGATGAATCACGCTTCACCCTGAACCACAACGACGGCCGACTGAGGGTCTGGAGGCGCCCAGGGGAACGCTTTATTGACGCCACTGTCCAAGAAAAGGTGGCCTTTGGTGGAGGTTCTGTAATGGTCTGGGGGGCCTTCAGCCTTCACCACAGAACACCCTTGTATCATGTACAGGGTAACCTGACTGGCCTCCGATACCGGGATGAGATCCTTCGACCGCTGGCTGTGCCTACACTGCAGCAGATGGGACCGCCGGCTGTCTACCAGGATGACAACGCTCGCCCCCACAGGGCAAGGGTGGTCAACGACTTCCTGCAGCAGTCTGGAGTCAACAGAATGGAGTGGCCAGCATGCAGTCCCGATCTCAACCCGATTGAGAACCTCTGGGATGAGCTGGATCGCAAAGTGAGGAGCAACCACCCCCCTCCCAGGGATGCCCAGCACCTCTACCAGATGCTGCAGGCTGAGTGGCAGGCGCTTCCACAGAGGATCTTCACCACCCTGGTCAACTCCATGAGGACTCGCTGCGTCGAGTGCCAGAACAGCCAATCCCCCATTTATCCGCCCTCCAGCCATGGCGGATACACGCATTACTGAACTTTTGGGAGCATCAGAATGCCCTGTCTTGTGATTTCAATGACTTTGGGAAATCAAATTTCGATACGTACCCACTTTGATCAAATGTACAGACCAAACGATTGCTCGAAATTGAAGGCAATTGTGTATCGTTATCACTAAAGCATTGAATTAAATGTTGGCCAAAATTCAACGCATTGGCTTTCTTATTTGGAAAGTTATGAATTAGTTTGCAAGTGATCCTTAACTTTTTGTGGATAGCTTATATATATTTTTTATTTATTTTTTAAAGAGTACAACATACAGTGAAAACAAGCAAACTGATCTGCATACTAATTAATTACTGAATACTTATGTTAGTATGGAAGCAATAATCTTCCCAAAAATTATCTAATTTGTTTTTAAAACTATTGAGTGTTCCTGCGGTTGCAGTATCATTTGGTAGAGAATTCCAATTGGGGATTCTTCCGTGACATATATATAAAATGTCTATCCTTACTTCCCAAAACTAAGACTATAGGGTCTTTGGATAATAGACCCCAATTTGATGCCTTTTAGTGACATAGGTGTTAAATCACTGTGGTGCTAAAATGCGACTTAGGCGGTGAAAGGGTTGAAACATTTGCCTTGTCTTGTTGCACTGAGTGACCCTTCTTACGGGGTTAAATTGACAGATGATGATTTAAACGGAACGAACCTACATTGCTCACTTCGTCAATGAATCGGGCCCATCTCCTCTTACTGAGATAAATGCGGTCATTTCCCTTTGACCACGTCTGCTATCCTGTTTAGTAGTAGTGGTGGTTGGTAGTAGTGGCGGTTAGAGCTATTGATGCAGGCCTTTCGGCCCTTGTACGCCCTTTCTTTCTTTTTCTTCTTGGTTCAGTCGACATGAATATAGGTGGTTTGAAAACTTTTTTTACTTGTATAGATTACAAAACGATTTTTTTAGGAATGTACCGTTATTTTTAGTCATCAAAATCCTTGAAAAATCAGTGGAAATATCAAACTTTACCCAATGGGGGGAGAGAGGCGGCAAGGTGGTAGTGTTGGAAAATCAAGGTTTCCCACTCATAAGTTAATTTCACCTACAGTACATTTCTATGGCTTGGTCAAAACGGACTATCTTTAGCTAGTCCATTGACTTGCGAGCGAAAATTGTGTTTTACGTCCTATTGGTCTGAATCAGACACATATGGGACATTTGTGAATACAAATATGGTGGGAACAATACTGGAGGCAATGCCCGGAGGCAGTACGAAACCAGTAAAGTCCCGATTTTGTATTAATATAGATAGGTGTAGCGGTAACCACGCCTCGGTTAAACCTCATCGGCTATGGCACCGCCACATAAAAAGCCATTGCTTATTATTGATGTTATTGCAAAAACTAAGAACTTGTTTTTAGAAAAAGACTGCAAATAATGGAAAATGGGGATTATGCTTTTTATATTTCTGCAGTCTTTTTTTGTTTGTGGCTCAAGCCACAAACCTATAACTCACTTTGTCGGTCGGTCGTTCCTAAATTGTCGCACATTTTGACAAAATTATCGCACTTCAAACCGAGGCTACACTTCAAAATTAATTGAGGCCGCTCTTTAAAATGTATTTTAAAAGCGTACAAAATAATAAACATACGTAATACAGACACTACAACAGACACGAGTATGCGGTGCTTCTTTTGATGAGTATAAGTAGGATACATAGTTTTTAATGTTTTCCAAAAGATATAAAAAGTTACGAAAGGGTGCAGAGATAACATTCTGGTTTACAGATTAAAATTATTGAAAAGCCAGGGGAGATGACTCATGATTGGAGTGGTAAAAATAGACCGCGCGCCACAAACTATTGCGATTTTGCGCTTGTTTAAGCAAGTTTTTAATTTTCATAATTTCTTCAATAATACGTCAATTGAGGGAATAGTCCGTTTTGACTCCAAGCCATCGAGTTCGCTTTTCAGTCTGTGAAAGCCTTTTGTTTATTCCTTGTATTGTAGCAGCTCGAGGTCAGCAATAATTGTTTCCACTTGTGAACATTAATAGGCCGCGAGGCCTAGGCTGACGAAACCTGTCCCTATCTAGGCCTGCCTACCTACCTGAAACTGGAGGCACGATGTCCTTTGGCCCCCTGGCGCTGAGGAAGCATGTCTGCAGTTAGAGGGTGGTCATTATTTTTTTATAATCACCAGGATTATCGGCAAAGAAGTTTCCCCATTCCCTATATCTCCCCGTCTCTGTGTCCCCATTCCCTATATCTCCCCGTCTCTGTGTCCCCATTCCCTATATCTCCCCGTCTCTGTGTCCCCATTCCCTATATCTCCCCGTCTCTGTGTCCCCATTCCCTATATCTCCCCGTCTCTGTGTCCCCATTCCCTATATCTCCCCGTCTCTGTGTCCCCATTCCCTATATCTCCCCGTCTCTGTGTCCCCATTCCCTATATCTCCCCGTCTGTGTCCCCATTCCCTCTGTGTCCCTGTTTTTATGTGTCCCCATTCTCTCTGTGTCCCTGTTTTTATGTGTCCCCATTCCCTCTGTGTCCCTGTTTTTATGTGTCCCCATTCCCTCTGTGTCCCTGTTTTTATGTGTCCCCATTCCCTCTGTGTCAGTTTTTATGTGTCCCCATTCCCAAACAATTTGATGGAGGCCGATTAACAGGAAGAATAATTCTGAATTATTTGCTACGCTTTCATATTTTCAAGCGTTCACGGTAACGTTCATATTAAGTTTCTCCCCATGAACTTTACCTCAGAAGGCGCAGAGTGGCTCTTTCCGTCAAACAACTGTCCGGTTTTCCCAAACTGGAGAATTCAGAGGAATGTGGGCTGCTGCTTCTTGAATGTATTTATGGGAGCGTCTTAGATGGGACATGGTTAGCTTGCACGTTAGTATATATAAAAAAAAAGTACCTTTTCTCGATGTGCATCGTAACTTCTTCCATTATTTTTCAGATGTCCTGCTGTCGCCGAGTCGTGGTCTTCCACACTACCACAACCGTGTTCCCTGCCACAGTCATTCTGGGCTTCCATCTGGGAAAAACTGGGTGGACGTCTGCTGCCAACACTGTCCACACGACTAGGTTAGTGTTTTCTTTTCCTATTTAACTTATTGACAGTCCGGAGAAGACCACTGCTGTTGACGGGTCTATTAACATTGTAAAAATAAACAAACTAGCTCATCAGCTATAATAGTTTACTTTAATGTTCTGTGGTTGTTTGGCCATACATGGAGAAAGATGGCAGAGTGGTTAAGATGTTCGCCTGCCAAATGTAATGCGTGACTGCAACGTGAGTGACACGGGTTCGAATCCCGGCCTCGCCCTTTCTTTCTAGTTCGACAGGAAAATCGAACTGAACGTTGAGTCCTTCGGATGGGGACTTAAAGCTAGTCTGACCCATGCGCTTTACGCACGTAAAAATCCCACGGCAGTTGAAAGTCGGTAAGAGCAGGGAGAAATCCCGCTGCCTGGTATGGCCAAATTGATAGCTAGATTTTCCAAGTTTGCCCCCCCCCCCTCCTCCCCCTCTCCCCCCCCCCTAAAAAAATTGGGTAGGTGCTGCGCTTGCGGCGACGCGCTCTCCAGGGGAGAGCAGCCCGAATTTCACAGAGTTAAGTCTCTGTGACTTGAATATACCAACTACCAAATACCCAATATACACTGGCTGAACGTTGTTTAGGTTGAAGTGTGTTTTGTGCGTGGTTGGGAAATAACGGGCACATGTTACACTCTATGAATGCGACGTGATGACTCTTGTCTTTACACGCAACAGGAAATGGAAAGAATATTTGAATTGTAATAGACTTGTAATCAACAGTGTGTCATAATGATAAAACCTAAGAAAAATATCTGGAATAAGATAGAAGAGTTAATTTGCCAAAAAGTTAGTCTCACGTTGTAAAGAAACGTGTCAAAAGACTGTTTGACGACTTGACTTGATGGGCCAGTATCAAAATCATGTTGTGTTTTCAGTGATGCTTCAGTTAGATCGTCAAATACAATCCGTGTAGACACGTCTTTGGTTGAAGTAGCTGACTTTTTCCAATACAAATCAATTCAGTATTTAACTGTAGCGAACCGAAATCTATTGGACATACTCAATGATGACTTATTGACCTCTGTAGCTGACTCCACTTGTTGTTCCCTGGTATTGTGCAGATTCCATGGGAAGTGGATCACCCCTCCTGATGACCATCATCCACAGTCATGGGAAGAGGGCCACCCCTCCTGATGACCATCATCCACAGTCATGGGAAGAGGACCATTCCTCCTGATGACCATCATCCACAGAGTCATAGGAAGAGGACCACCCCTCCTGATGACCATCATCCAGTCATGGGAAGAGGACCACCCCTCCTGATGACCATCATCCACAGAGTCATGGGAAGTGGACCACCCCTCCTGATGACCATCATCCACAGAGTCATGGGAAGAGAACCACCCCTCCTGATGACCATCATCCAGTGTCATGGGAAGAGGACCACCCCTCCTGATGACCATCATCCACAGAGTCATGGGAAGAGGACCACCCCTCCTGATGACCATCATCCACAGAGTCATGGGAAGTGGACCACCCCTCCTGATGACCATCATCCACAGAGTCATGGGAAGAGAACCACCCCTCCTGATGACCATCATCCAGTCATGGACACACCCACCTTTGGTGCCAGCTCATCTCCAGGCTTTGGCGTGGCAGGTCCTTTCTGTCCCGCCTTCATTGGTAGGCCTCTTTGTCTCTATCAGTTACAAACATTAGAATATTACTTACGTTGATGATTGTCGGTGTTGCTCTCACTTAGGCTATAATGGTAAATTATTTATTCCCTTTTTTGTAAAGTTTTGTAATGTGATGTCAAAATGAGTGGTCCTATACTATACCGTATAGAATTGAGGAGGTTGAAAATGATTTCCACAGTGACAAGCGTATTACTGTCTAATGCAAAATACGATGTAATGAAAATGCTTTGTGCATTAATTCAGCATCGACTGTTCAAAAGACGAGTTTGATAGCAGTGATAACCATTGGCAAGTAGCGATGGAGTTGATTTCTGCAGTGTTATCACTCAAAACCCTTTCGGTAACATAATGTATGACTAAGCAAACGTATTTGATGTATACTTAAGTCCTCAAGGACAGCGTCTGGGCTATTCTGCAAGTCTAATTTACTAGTCTACTATTCAAGAAAAGCCAGTGTAAAGGCGTATATAACGAACGTTTTATTTCGATTTATACATGTGTGTGCCTACCATACATATTGATATGCCTACCATACATATTGCTATGCCTACCATACATATTGCTATGCCTACCATACATATTGTGCCTACCATACATATTGTGCCTACCATACATATTGCTATGCCTACCATACATATTGTGCCTACCATACATATTGCTATGCCTACCATACATATTGTGCCTACCATACATATTGTATGCCTACCATACATATTGCTATGCCTACCATACATATTGTTATGCCTACCATACATATTGTGCCTACCATACATATTGCTATGCCTACCATACATATTGCTATGCCTACCATACATATTGTGCCTACCATACATATTGCTATGCCTACCATACATATTGTTATGCCTACCATACATATTGCTATGCCTACCATACATATTGTATGCCTACCATACATATTGTTATGCCTACCATACATATTGTTATGCCTACCATACATATTGCTATGCCTACCATACATATTGCTATGCCTACCATACATATTGCTATGCCTACCATACATATTGCTATGCCTACCATACATATTGCTATGCCTACCATACATATTGTTATGCCTACCATACATATTGCTATGCCTACCATACATATTGCTATGCCTACCATACATATTGCTATGCCTACCATACATATTGCTATGCCTACCATACATATTGCTATGCCTACCATACATATTGCTATGCCTACCATACATATTGCTATGCCTACCATACATATTGCTATGCCTACCATACATATTGTGCCTACCATACATATTGCTATGCCTACCATACATATTGTTATGCCTACCATACATATTGCTATGCCTACCATACATATTGCTATGCCTACCATACATATTGCTATGCCTACCATACATATTGCTATGCCTACCATACATGAGAGAAAATGGAGTTTTACGTCCTCTTGGTCTGAATCAGACACATATGGGACATTTGTAAATACAAATATGGTTGGAACAATACTGGAGGCAATGCCCGGAGGCAGTACGAAACCAGTAAAGTCCCGATTTTTTTAATATAATTAATACAGATAGCTGTAGCGGTGATCAAGCCTCGGTTAAACCTCATCGGCTATGGCACCGCCACAAGTAACTTTTAATTTCTTGCCTACCATACATATTGCTATGCCTACCATACATATTGTTATGCCTACCATTTATACCTATTTATTCATTTGTGATTTGTTTCCCGTTGGTGTGCAGGTATCAGGGAACGAGGCATTCCGCCATGATGACCACTGTCCACAGGCTAACTGACCTGCCAAACCTTGACGTCTGGTCATCTACAGTCCATGGGGTTTCATCTCTACACATCGATATTCACCTGTACTGATGAATGTTCCATCTACTCTTCGATGTTGCGGATGCTGGCTGATTCACCTTCTTAGGTATGTATATTTTTTAATATACAGTTGATATAGAATGATGGTGATGATGATGATGATGATGATGATGATGATGATGGTGGTTCATTTTTGTCAAAGCGATCGCCTGATCTTCTGCTTCAGTTAAACAAAATCAAACCAACGTTTTCCTTCCTACATTAATCTTCATTATTTCGCTATTTAGAGTTCAGTTATTAAAAGAATAAATGGCTGATACAGTGGAACCTCCCTTATAAGACCTCCAAAATGGTCATATCAGGGAGGGGTCTTATAAGGGAGGTAATGTTAATACTTACAAAGGGCAATGTCTTAGAGAAGTAGGTCTTATGGGAGGTCTTATAAGGGAGTTCCACTGTACTTGCTGTTCATCCACATTTAAGACCGTAAGGGAGGTAATTTAAAGACATTTAAAAGCAACACAAGTTACCTTTCCATCGCATAGATTATATCCTCTAGCACACGACAATGTGTATCTTGCCATATTTAATGTGTACCAGATTTCTCATTAAGCTTTTTCTTTTTTGTTGCAGAAAAGGGGCTTTGCGCATGGCCTTTCCAAACTTCGAGGGTTTTCATTCAATTCACGTCTCTTCTACTCCTCCCTACATGATGATGACACTGCGCCATGCATGTCGCCTCGTCGGTGTGATCCAAGGCCGCCGTCTTGTCGTCATCCTAGCGTCAAAAACAAAAACCAGAACAGTGGGTTTGTCATCGCCTTTATTCATCAACTTCATCTTGTCACTGTCAATGTTATCCTCCTCGACATCATACATCTCGTCTTCATCTTCATCGTCGACGTCTTCCTTTCGTCTTTGTCTTCACAGTCGTCGTCTTCGCCGCCGTTGCAGTCGTCGCCATCATCTAGGTCAACTACAATGAAATCAACAATGTTGTCGTTGTCGTCGTCGTTGTCGCCATCTTCGTTATCGATATCGTCATGGAAATTATCGTTCTCATCAACGAAATAACTAATATTCATCGTCGTCTCTTCGCCGCCGCCGTCGTCGTCGTCGTCGTCATCATCGTCATCGCCGTTATTGTGATTCAGTTTACTTGTAATTATCGTAACGGTAAAACAATAATATAACAATCGTCAGTCCTTGATCATTCAACTCCGTTGTTTGTGGTTACATTCAAAGGGCCTTACAACGTCCAATAAGAAACCTCTGCTGATTTAATGCGTTAAAGGTCTCTGTACACGTCAGCAATATTCACAAAATATCACTATTTGCCCATGGCAACACAGTGAGTTGTAAGTCATTATGAGTGGCCTAACAGTATGTTGCCGTGGGGAAAATAGATATATTTTGTGAATAATGTTAACGCGTATTGAGACGTTAAGAAAATGTGGAATTTGTCATTTTTGTTTTCGCATTTGAATGTTGTGCATTTTCTCACAAATTGACAAATGAATTGTGATTGTTCTACGCTAGTAACTTCCCCTACTCTATCACTCTCTTTGACTCTGCCTTTTCTCTTTTGCTTTCCCGTGTCAATATATTTTTTTTCCTTATTGGTCCATTCTCCTGCCTTTTTTTCATAAAACCCTTCCACATTTTTCCTTTTTACAATTTGACACGCCAGGTTTATTTTTATTGTTCACTGGCGTCCAGACGTGAGACCTTACACACCTGTTGTCCATTCTGCAGTGCATATTTGCCTATATGGTCTTTTTATATTTTTGTTTACTAGTATGTGTTTTTCTTTTTCTACTATTGTTTTAATCTGTATCTGATAAGTAGAGCAGAATGGCTCGACGTTCCCAGCTCTGTCTGGGCGTGTGTGCTATAGGGTGCAATGATGGTGTCATGCTATGATTTGTACTGTATTGTTATCACCCGCGGAGTTTACGGAGCGAAGGTGATATTGTTTTTGTTGTGTAAGTGGCTGTGTATGTATGTATGTGGTTTTGTTAACAGTATATCACCATGAAGGAATAAAGATAGGAAGATGAAACTTGATGTGCATGTAGGCTAAGTACTGTAGATGTGCCTTTTGGTGTCAAGGTCAAGGTGACATTGACGTATGACCTTGAAAACAGGAAATCTATTTTGAGCCATATCTGGAGCACCAGTCAACATTATGATGTTGAAACTTGGTATGAAGGTGGTTTGGCTTATGCTCCTTCCGAATATTGTTGACCAATCAAGGTCAAGGTCAAGGAAAAATAGAGTTCCCAAGATAACAGCATATCACCATGAAGGAATAAGGATAGGAAGATGAAACTTGATGTGCATGTAGGCTAGGTACTGTAGATGTGCCTTTTGGTGTCAAGGTCATGACCTTGACGTATGACCTTGAAAACTGAAAAACAATTTTGAGCCATATCTCGGGCACCAGTCGACATAGGATGTTGAAACTTGGTATGAAGGTGCTTTGGCTTATGCTCCTTCCGAATATTGTTGACCGGTCAAGGTCAAGTTCAAGGAGATCACTGGACCCTGAAAATCGTTGGCTGGGTATTGCAAATGTGCCTTTTGGGTCAAGGTCAAGGTGATGACCTTGACGTGTGACCTTGAAAACTAGCAACGCGTAACTCCGCGGGTGATTCTCGAATGCTACATTCGATAACTTTTCAATCTAGTTTTTTATGTTTTCAGGTTTTTTAACCTTTTTGATGTTTTAAGATTCATATTGATGTGTGTTTTGTTATCCGTGGTCGAACTTTACGCGGTGACAGTCCTGAGATGACCATAGCTGTTGACGGGACTATAATAGACTAACTAACTAAATGTGTAGCCCGCTAAAAATCTGTTTCCATCTATCTCGCATACGTTCTGTTAGGTTCCGCAATCATTCTAACGAATTGTGGAATCTCGCTTAATGTATAATCTGGACCCGTGTAAAAAAGTATTTTGAATATTCTTTATACTAATGTCCTTTAATTGTCAGATTGGTATAGAATGGGTGAAAATATCATTGCCTTCCCCCTGCAACTGTTTTGTTGAAATATGGTTTTCAAGATTGGTTAAAAAAAAAGGGGGGGGATGCCGCCGAGCCCTTTCTATTGCCTCCTGCTTATTTCAATGCTCAGTTGAATTTCAAAATTGTTAAATAATGTCAAACTATGGATATTGTCCTTCTTCACCCGTTCTATGCCACATAGACATTTTGCAGTATTTTAAAAGCTTTTTCTGTGTGTGTGTGAAATTGGTCAAAACATGGAGAGCAAACCCAATGGACATTTTGTGCTCGTTCAGGCTGTATCTGACCATTCAACTAGGTCCAAAGACTGGTTGTGGGCTTCGTTCTCATTTTCCCTAACAAAATTATGTTCATTGAAAATTCAGTTGAACGAAATTAGCAACCTCTTTCTTTCGACAAAATCGAATAGTCCTATACAGCCTTTAGCTTCAACGCACGATATGTAAATGTTTTCTTTAAGAAACGTGTTATTTGCACACGATGTGTAAATGTTTTCTTTAAGAAACGTGTTTGCACACTTTTTAATGTCGCGAAGTTGTACCTTAGACATACCATTCCTCGTGTTCACGACCCTCGATCTCAAAGTCCGGTTGTTTCAGTGTCATGACAACAACCTTAGCTTGGTCCGTTTCCTTAGAATGGCGGAATAGTGCATCTCATTGACATGTGTCTATGCGAAAATGTGATGGGGGGCGTCTCAAGTACTAGTTAGCTGATATTTATGGAGATGGTTACCCCGGCAGTTTTCGGACTATAAGGCAATACTTTTGTCCACAGACTGAAACCCCTGCGCCTTATAATGTGACTGATAAAATAGAACAAAATCTGAATTTTGTGTAAATTTTAAAAAACAGTATGAAAAATACGGCATAAAAAAAAATTGTTTACGTGTATCATCTTGTGCGCTTTTTCTTTCTCTAATCCATTGCTAATGCTATCAAATCGCTTGTTCATGTTCATTCATCATTGGCACCACCACTCTCCCAATGCACCCCCCCCACACACCCCACACCCCCATTGTTTCCTTATACCTCGTCCTGTTGTAGGCCTATATTCAACTGTCTGGTCAGGTTTCCATTTCACTGCCATAACTTATATCTCTCTGATCTCCTTCATCTCTTTGTCCCAGCTCGCCAACTACGTTCGTCTTCTGATTCTCGTCTCCTTTCCCTTCCCTCCATCCGTCTCAAATCTGCTGGTAAGCGTTCTTTTTCCTGTCAAACACCATCTCTTTGGAATTCTCTGCCTTCTCCTCTCCGACACTCCAACTCAGTCTCCTCATTCAAAACTTCTCTTAGCTGTGTCACTGTGTGTTTGCTTTTCCTTGAAAATTGTCTTTTTTTCCTTGAAAATTATCTAACAAATAAAGCGTGTTTTGTCCCTAGCCTACATCGTAGACAGTCTAGATCCAGTATATTTTCTTTGTAGTTTTCCACGGTTCTTTTTGATAATGATGCTGTATGTCATTGCCACACCGTTTATATTTTAACACAACTATGTTTGTGATGGTATATTATTTTAAAAACAATAATCTTTTACGATAGAATATGGTCACATAATACTTTGAAACTGCGTAATTTGAGGACATAGTTATAATGTATGGCCATAAAAAAAACTATCCCAATGTTAAAAATGCCTTCTGACCTGCCTCCATGCCGAATGGACAATGCTGAAGTCCTCTGTTAAAGGGAAAACAACCGATCCCAGAGATCGGGTCTTTTTCGCCAGAAAAGCTCTGCCTCGCCGTGGCTCGCACAACAGAAAACAAAGAAGGGCGAACCGTCTCTCTCGCCAGCTGTGATTCAAATGCGGCGCGCGCTCAGCGCCTCCCCTCTTTTATAGTCTGGCCGTGCCTTTAAATGCTCCTTTTGTTTCTCCTTATTTTGTGCACATTACATTCCTTTCAAGAACGCATGTGATCAATTGGTTGTTTTTTAAACCGCTAATGATTAAACCACAATTGTAAAACATAACTTCAAACATCTAGCAAGCTTTTTACCCTCGTGTAAGCTAGCCAGCCTGCGATATCTAAAGTGTATCACTAAATTAATGAAGCCTAGCTAGTTTAAACAAAATTGCACAACACGCCAGATTGCCGATAAGGTTGTATTTGTTTATGAAGCCCAAACTTTAATTTCTCAGTATTGTTGTTCCTTTCGAGCTAAATGGACAATCCACAGGCGAAAAGTAACTAGTGAAAAGATTGCATTTCAACGGACATAGCTGAGGATCGTATAAGTAAGCCAGTTAAGCGTAACATTTATTGTACAATATAACGACAGTTTGGGTTATAAGGATGGTGGTAGAATGGGCGAACTGTTGTCTTTCGAAGGCTGATTTTTGCCTCACTCTGTCCAGGTCGGTAGGGGAAAGAGAAGCGTCCTCTCTCACCCGCTGCCCCTGTGCACGTTCAACATGTCAAGCTCTTTTCAAATTGTATCGCTACTCTGCCAAAGTTGACACAGGTTGGTATGGGGGGAGCGTCCACTCCTTACTACCTTCTATGCCGATTGAAAGTTTGAAAATTTTCTTATTATTGCCCATTCTCCACCATTATATACTAAGCAAAATCGCCTTTTCTGAAGCTTTTTTTCAAAAAACGGACAAAAACTATAAAAATTAAAAATGCAAGTGATTTGAGATGTTGATTCTGTAATTTGTGTTAAAAAAAACACTACTAAGAAAAAATACCCACCGTCATTTTTTGATTGTGCATAATATAATAATTGTATTAACAAAATACACAAATTACTTTCTCAACATTATGTAAAAAAAACAACCTAAAAATAGAAACAAAAGAAGTTTTCGCACATAATATTGAAAAAACAGTAGAAAATGTAGATTTAATTCTGTGTATTATGTTTTAAAATATAATGTACTGAATCTTAAGTGCAAAGCATGAACCCACCTATATGTGTTTTGGGGGGTTTGTTTGGTGTGGGGGTTTTTGGGGGTCAACACATCATTTACGATATGTTCACGAGATTGTCCCCATAACATTAGTATTGATAAAACATAATAGCAGGCAGTAAAATGCCACCCCACCCCACCCTAAAAAAACCGCGCACACACACACGTACGCACACGCACGTACGCGCACACACACACGTACGCACACACACGCACACATATATACACACACACACACACACACACACACACACACACACACACACACACACACACACACACACATACATATACACACATACACATATACATACATACATACACACACACACACACACACACACACACGCACGCACACGCGCGCGCGCGCGCACACACACGCACACGCACGCACGCACACATGCACACACACACACACACATGCACACACACACACACACACACACACACACACACACACACACACACACACACACACACACACACACACACACACACAAAATGGTCAACAAAGAAAGGGGGTGAGTGGGTTGTTAGCATTAATATTAGTTTATTAATAGTTCCTTCCTCCTCCCCTCACCTTCCTTTCTAACTGACCCCTTCCACGTAGCTTGCTTTTTTAATGGCGTCAATTAGCAGTAGTAGTACAATAGGCCTAGAAGTCGGCCTCGCTGCCCTTGCACGCCCTTTCTCGTTTGTGCCATTGTAATATAAATAACAATAATTAATAATGCTTATATAGCGCATCATCTTGCTACGCAACTCAATGCGCTTTTCAAACATTTCTAGCAGACTGGTTCACGTATCCTCACCATAAATCTCTGAAAATGAATACATTAGAGAATGCATTACATATATTATGGTAATCATAGCACAACACACAAACCTTCAACCCACCCCCACCCCAATTATCCCTCCGCCCCCCTACTCCCCACCCCCACCCCATACACACACGTACACGCATTAACCTCAAACTCAACGTCAATGAGCTGGAAGACAAGTGGGGAAAGGATCATAGACTTTACAGAGAGAAAGCTTTCCTGAAGAAGTGGGGTTTTAGTTTGGACTTGTTCCACGATGATTGCGCAAACCTAAAACTAAACCCATCTTATTTACTTTATTAAAAGAAGAAATGGACTTTTGTTTTTATTTTCATCAAAAGAATTGAATGCACTTGCCATATTCATTGAAAATTAATTCCAATACTGTTTGTGTATATTTTATCCATTGTACTGGTATTTTCTTTTAAACATTTACGCAGCAAACATTTTGAAACCGTTCCACACTGTTTACATTAATGTTAGTTTTTTTGCCACCCCACCCCCATCCCTGGGGGATACCGAGGGGTAAATTTTGACCAAATGACAACTTTTTCGTTGCCACTGGGTTTAACGTGTGCTAAGTGCATGGGCACACGGGACCTCGGTTTATCGTCTCATCCGAAAGACTCCACATGCAGACCGTAAGGCCTAGTGCAAAGTGAGAGGAAAAATCCCCTGTCCCCAGGTTCGAATTCGGGTTTACTTGACACGAAGCGAACGCGTTACCACTGTGCCACTCTACACCTATATATTGAACACAACTAGTAAGATTTCATCAGATTTATATAGAAAGTTGAATATCAACCACGCCTCACAAATGTCGAAATCGGATCGTAGTGAATCGGTTCGTATGTAGTGTGGCTGGGGGAGGGAGATGTTCTTGTACGAAGATTTTGTAGTGATCCCCGTTTATGACAGAGTGGGGAGCTTTTTGTTTTAGTGGTGAAAACTGTGGGGGGGAGAGAGAGGGGGGGAGGGGGAGGAGGGGGGGGGGGGGGGAGAGAGGGGGAGGTGGAGAGAGGGGGAGGGAGATGTACTTGTACAGACTTTTTGTTTGTAGTCCCCCGGTTAGGTGGTGAAAACTGGGGGGGGAGAGAGGAGGAGGGGGGGGGAGGGGGAGGGGGGGGGGGGAGAGGGGGGGGGGAGATGTACCTGTACAGACTTTAAAGTACTATTCAATGTTCCCCAGAGACAGAGGCTGTGGGTTAATGCTACTGAAAGTCTGTGTAGTCTAGTCAAACAAAATCAGTGGGCATCATTCATACTCTGTATCGACTTATGATGGGCTTAGTAGGCGCCTTTTTGTGTGTGATATTTCTAATATGTGCGCTCCTGAAAATGTTACAAATAATAATAACATACTAGATTGTTGTCCTATTTTCGTGACAATGACAAATGTTGTGTGGGTGATAGTTGTCTGTTCTTCAGTGGTCGGAGCACCACCAGGTATGTCTTATGCGTGTGTGTTTTGCAAATATGAGGTGTTATTCATTGCACTTCTTCTTCTTCTGCGTTCCTGATCCACTGCACTGCTTGATTTGACAGTCTTGGGCAGTAGCTGGAGCAGAAGGAATAGATAAGTGACCAAGGTCTGGTTTCATCAGCCCTGTGTTCAGCTCTGTTCTAAAGTATGTCCATGTGTGTATTAACGTTACTGTAATGAGTTAAAGTTGAAATGTGGTGTATTATAATGTGTTGTGTGGAGGATTTTACTATGTCTTTAGAGACCGTACTTTTTCTTAGTTCTTCAATATATGTTTTTATGTTTTCGAGAAAGGGCGTAAAATGGCCGCGAGGCCCACTTCTTGCCCTAATTACTACTACTACTACTTGTGTTGTAGCCCTGGGTCCTCTAAGATTGCGTGGATTGGAAGAAAACTTCAAGTTTGTCAGTAATCAATGCATTAGATCTCACTGTTTTGTGACGTCTTTACTGTTATCAACATATTATCTAATGCTCCCCTACATGTTCTTGTCTGGTGTAACCCCTACAGGTCTCTTTCAATCTAACAGGTTTGATTCCTGATCTATCGATTAGTTAGTGAACATGGTCTACTGTTCAAAAGAGCTCGTGGTTCTAGTCTGCAGTGTGTATTAGCCTACACGGCCTTAAAGATCGGAAGTATTTTAAACTTCACTTAACTATGTACCCCCCCCCCCCTCACACCCCCCCTAACCCAACACCTACATTCTATGGAAACTCGCCTCGTCGACGTCGGCCGCTGTCCCACTCAACGTCGTCCTTAGGCCATCTGGCCGTCCGCTGATCTGCGCGTCTCCCCTCTTCTTCTTGCATATAGCGTCCTCCATCAACAATTTGATGATTATGACGCTCTTACCCACAATCCTCTCTCGCGTCTCATTCTCGCCCTGCCCCCTATCTTGCGGGTTATCCCCCTTTGACCCTCACCACAGATCCACCAGATCACGTGTCAAAATCACGGGTTTCGCATGTTTTCCCTCTTATAGCTGGTAAGAAATCTTGTTTTGGCCAGGTTTGACTCCCATACTAATGTCCCCAATTTCAAAACGAAACATTTTAAAGAGCAGCCTCAATTTGAAGTTGGGGACATTTGTATGTGTGTCACAGCTACCTAGAAAAAACCCCAAAGGACTTAATCGTGGTGCGTCAGTGTATCTTTAAGAAAATCTGTCTGTGGCCTCCTAAAGTCCGTCCATTCGTCCTCGTCGCAGGAGGCGGGCAACATCTCAGGCTGGATAACACGGAGATGGCCCTCTCGTGGGGGTCTTTCAGTATAAATAGTTCCCCCATCTTCTGGAAGCTCTAGATTGTAACTCCCCATCACTCTGTACCTTTCCTCTTCCTTTTGCGTTCTGACGTTACTTCTATCTGCCTTATTGGTCCACTCTCCTGCCTTTGTTATCAAATCTTGTACACCTGTTTCTCCTTATGCAGTAATGACATGTCAGCTTTTTTGTTGCGGACTGGCGGTCAATCGCGAAAAATCACGGCACTTGAATGGTCACTCGTGCCCATTTTGCAGTACACATTAGCCTTAATATCCTCTAATATGTTCGGTTATATATTGTGCATTTGTACATGTACAAAATATATAACTTCAGTAACTTCCCCTACTCTATCACTCTCTTTGACTCTGCCTTTTCTCTTATTTTTTATTTCTGGCGTCTACTTTCTTCTGCCTTATTGGTCCATTCACCTGCATGTTTTCTATAAAACCCTTCCACGTTTTTCCTTTTTACAATTTATGACATGCCAGTTGTTTTTTATTGTACACTGGCGTCCACACGTGATACTTGCGCACTTGAGTGGGCACCTGTTGTCCATTCTGCAGTGCATATTTGCTTATATAGCCTTTTTTATGTTTTTTAGCTTACTAGTATGTATTTGTTATCATTTTTTACTGTTTTTTTTAACCTGGATCCGATGAATAGAGTAGAGTGGCTCAACGTTTCCAGCACTGTGTGGACTTATGTGCTATAGGGTGCAATGATGGAGGTGTCATGTTATGAATTGTACTGTATGTTTTGTTGTTTACAGGTTGTTGAACGTTGGTAAGATATATTGATGAGTGTTTTGTACTAAATGGTCAAACGTTACGCGGTGACAGTCCTGAGATGACCATAGCTGTTGACGGGACTATAATGGAAAAAACACCCAAAAAAACAACTAAAAAATGAAAACAAATTCCCTAGCTGTGCATGATTTACAAATACTTAATTCATTAATTGTTAATCCCAAATTTATTTAGGAGTAGTACATTTGAGCAGAATGACTGGTGTTCTCAGGGCGGCCGTATACATTTCTAACAAAACAATTCGCTCTTTAATGATTTTTACGGTTTGTTTGTTTTTTTGCCACAGATTGCGATTTCTATTCTTCATGATTTAAAATTCGGATGCTTGTTTAGTATGCTTTTGTATTCGGCATGTAGACCGTGATATTTTGTTTGCATTTTGTATTATGTTTTTGAAGTCAGGATTTTAATGCTTGTGCTGTGTATGTATTTTATATTGGTATGTGGTGTTTTTTAATCAGAGACACGTATCTGTGTGAAATTCGGGTTGCGGCCACCTAGAGAGCGCGTCTCCGCAGTGCAGTGCCACCTTTTTTCTTTTTTTTGGAGGGGGGTCAGGTGTCGGGAGGGGGGGTGGGGGTGTCGACGGACAGATTTAGGAAACCTAGCAATCTATTTTGTACATACCAGGCAGCGGGGTTTCTCCATGCTCTTACCGACTTTCAACCGCCGTGCGAGTGCTACGCGCGTAAAGCGCACGGGTATGTGTCAGACTTGCTTTAAGTCCCGATCCAAAGGACTCGGCGTTCAGTTGGATTTTCCGGATTCGAAGCCGGGGTCACTCGTGCGATGAATTGCCAGGTGAACGCCTTAACCGCTCTGCCACCTGTCCTCCCTTTGGGATGCTGTGGATGTGATGTACGCTTAATAAATGTGGATGTCTCAGTTCCTGGCCAGTGCTAAGATGTCCAGTGCAGACAACGGAACTATGTAGATTACTAGAGAAATAGTTTCCTCCATCTTACGGCGCTTAGTGTGCATTGTTTTAGCCATTTCCTCAATTCCAGCTTTCGTCTTAGTTCCAAAGGATAGGAATAAGATATTGGTGCAGAATCCAAAGATGATGAATATTTACTTCAGTTGTTGGGGGGTAGACTGGATCATTGATGGAAACAACACGCGCAATTATAAGCATCCGGTGATTTTGTTGAATAGATGCCTTTTAAATGTCCAAAGTTGAACCCCCTCTACTTTCCATTTCCTAATTCTACTTTATGCTGAGACACTAATGCGTGTTATGGCTCGTTTTCGTAGCCCGGTTTGTAATACAGTATGTGATAACATCTCTCATCTTTCCTCCTTCATTGTCATTGCTTACCCTCTCTCCTAACCCTATAACCCTCCTCTATTCCCATCAACCCCCCCTCCCCGCACCCCCTCCCCGCACCCCCTCCCCAATGTTGTGCTTTGTAAACAGTTGTCTTCCCTCAACGTATCCCGTGTTGTTTTCTGTGACTCATGCTCAGGTGATGGGAAGTGGAATGGACGCTCCATTTCCCATTATTCCTGTGCATATTTCCGTCTTTTTCTTTTATTGTAACACATCTTATCCTTTGTCTCTACCATCCATTTAACATTCTTTGTCTCCGAACCTCTCTGACGTAACCTTACCATTCCCCCCTTCACAACACAGACATACTAGAGGCATGTTCTGTTCGGTCTGTCCTCACTATTGTAGTCTTTGTCTTTGTTGGTCTGGGGCTATTTTTTTCTCAGTCAGGTCACCCCCGTTTTCATCTTTAACTTCGACTAATTTGTCTATCGTGTCTTTCCTGTGTAACTAACTTGGACTCATTTTCTTGTCTTCCCTTTCCCTCTTTCAGTGGGTATGGGGACTGGAGTGGACGCACCAATCCTCATTCCCACATCTACACGGTGTTCGTCTTTCCCTGATAAGATCCATGCTAACTCTAACCTGTGCTGTTACTGGACATAACGGAGCTCACATAGTGTTCCTCTTTCCCCGATAAGATCCATGCTAACTCTAACCTGGATGTTACTGGACATAACGGAGCTCACATGGTGTTCCTCTTTCCCCGATAACTCCATGCTAACTCTGTGCTGTTACTACATAACGAGCTCACATGGTGTTCCTCTTTCCCCGATAAGATCCATGCTAACTCTAACCTGTGCTGTTACTGGACATAACGGAGCTCACATGGTGTTCCTCTTTCCCCGATAAGATCCATGCTAACTCTAACCTGTGCTGTTACTGGACATAACGGAGCTCACATGGTGTTCCTCTTTCCCCGATAAGATCCATGCTAACTCTAACCTGTGCTGTTACTGCTCAGCTCACATGGTGTTCCTCTTTCCCCGATAAGATCCATGCTAACTCTAACCTGTGCTGTTACTAAACATAACAGAGCTCACATAGTGTTCCTCTTTCCCCGATAATTAGGATTCTCCCCTTTTACTCTGCCCTGTGCTGTTACTAAGAGCCCACATGGTGTTACTCTTTCCCCGATAAGATCCATGCTAACTCTAACCTGTGTTGTTACTAAACACAGAGCTCACACAATCATCTTTCCCTGATAAGATCCATGCTAACTCTACCCTGTGTTGTTACTAAACATAACATAGCTCACATAGTGTTCCTCTTTCCCCGATAAGATCCATGCTAACTCTAACCTGTGTTGTTACTAAGCATAACAGAGCTCACATGGTGTTCCTCTTTCCCCGATAAGATCCATGCTAACACTAACCTGTGCTGTTCCTGAACATAAGAGCTCACATGGTGTTCCTCTTTCCCCGATAAGATCCATGCTAACTCTACCCTGTGTTGTTACTAAACATAACAGAGCTCACATGGTGTTCCTCTTTCCCCGATAAGATCCATGCTAACACTAACCTGTGCTGTTCCTGAACATAAGAGCTCACATGGTGTTCCTCTTTCCCCGATAAGATCCATGCTAACTCTAACCTGTGTTGTTACTAAACATAACAGAGCTCACATGGCTCTTTCCCTGATAAGATCCATGCTAACTCTAACCTGTGTGTCTGAACATCTCACATTGTTCCCTTTCCCCGATAAGATCCATGCTAACTCTAACCTGTGCTGTTACTAACCTAACAGAGCTCACATAGTGTTACTCTTTCCCCGATAAGATCCATGCTAACTCTAACCTGTGCTGTTCCTGAACATAACAGAGCTCACATGGTGTTCCTCTTTCCCCGATAAGATCCATGCTAACTCTACCCTGTGCTGTTACTAACATAACGGAGCTCACATAACCTGTGTTAACAGAGCTCACATAGTGTTCCTCTTTCCCCGATAAGATCCATGCTAACTCTAACCTGTGCTGTTCCTGAACATAACGGAGCTCCCATGAGTGGAAGTGAGATGTGCAAATGGCGCTGTGCACCGTTTTTTAGTATTCTCATAGTATGTCTTGTTATGTCTTGTTATGTATGCCTACTCATTGAAATTTAACATTTATTATGTTTGCCCACTTATCTAACACCTAACTTCCATGCCTACTCATCTAATATCTGTATCTCTGTATATCTATTTGCTAACTCTGTGTAAAGCCTAAAAGACTTTTCAACAAGGAATTTAAACTAAATCCATTTGAAACCGTATTTAAGCAATGCTTGTTCATTATTATTTTTGTGAAATCCCGTATTTCACACGTTAATCAATGTCATGGTTCCCACTATCTCCTAGCCTCAAGCCTTTTGATTGTCAATGCTTGTAGTTCTTACAAATGCATCTTAGGACTGTCAAGTAAAATCTTTTTCTTTTTCTGGCCCCTTGCAAGGGTTCTTTTTTCCATAATGCATGTTACAACAGGACAATGTTCTTTTAAAGAACTAAATAAATAACACAACGATTAGCTCGAATAGCCATAATTATCAAATAAACAAATCAGCATATACATTAGCAGCAATTGAAAATAATTCTCCTCCAAGGAATCCACTAGTGTACCAAAAAATACCAGCTTCACAAGGGGTTTATCTATGACATAAAAACAAAGGAAATTAAACAAATTTAAGCAGAACGTAAAGCAAATTATAATTAAAAGAAGAGAGGGGGTGATTATGGTCAACATTTCGAAAACATCATAATTATTGTCCGTAATATGGGTGTGTCGGGGTGGGTGTTGAGACGTCTGCTCACAAGACACTTGCTCACATGACAATAGCTCACATGACAATAGCTCACATGACAATAGCTCACAACTCACTTGCTCACACATTAGCTCACATGACAATAGCTCACATGACAATAGCTCACATGACAATAGCTCACATACAATAGCTCAACTTGACAATTCACAACACACTTGCTCACATACAATAGCTCAAGACAATAGCTCACAAATACAATAGCTCACATGACAATAGCTCACATAATAGCTCACAACACACTTGCTCACATGACAATAGCTCACATGACAATAGCTCACAACACACTTGCTCACATGACAATAGCTCACATGACAATAGCTCACAACACACTTGCTCACATGACAATAGCTCACATGACAATAGCTCACATGACAATAGCTCACAACACACTTGCTCACAAGACAATAGCTCACATGACAATAGCTCACAACACACTTGCTCACATGACAATAGCTCACATGACAATAGCTCACAACACACTTGCTCACAAGACAATGCTCACAACATGACAATAGCTCACAACACACTTGCTCACAAGACAATAGCTCACAAGACAATAGCTCACAACACACTTGCTCACAAGACAATAGCTCACATGACAATAGCTCACAACACACTTGCTCACAAGACAATAGCTCATGGTCGTAACAGGCAAACAAACATTATGGTCACAAAAAGACGCCCACTAAAGTTAATAGATTTATGTACCAAAGTTAATATTACATCTACGAAAGATAAGGAATGGTGGAATATTCGGGTGCCTCGAGAGAGGAAGGATTGTGGCAGAGTGGTTAAGACGTTCGCCTGCCGATTTCAATGCGTGCCTGCAGCGTGAGTGGCCCGGGTTCGAATCCCGGCCTCGCCCTTTCTTTCTAGTTCGAAAAGAAAATAGAACTGAACGTCGAGTCCTTCGGATGGGGACTTAAAGCTAGTCTGACCAAGGCATTTAAAAGTCGGTAAGAGTAGGGAGAAATCCCGCTGCCTGGTATAACCAAATTGATAGCTAGGTTTCCGAATTCTGCCTCCCCCGCCCCCTCCTAATCCCCCTCACCCCCAAAAATAGGTAGGCGCTGAGATAGCGGCGACGCGCTCTCCGAGGGAGAGCAGTCCATATTGCACACAGATAAGTCTCTGAAGTATATACAAAATACAAAATGCCAAATACATTACAAAAGATATGGAATAGTGGAATATTCGAGTGCTTCTTATTTACTAAACTGAATTCCTGTCTATTAAGTTTTAAACGTTGCTTTAAAGAAACAAAAAAACTAATCATTTTTCTTTCAATTTGGGTCGTGGTTTTGTTTTTTAGTGTTTGCAAATAATATGTCACTTAACAGAAATGTAAAGGGCCTCAATTTTCAAGCTACAACCTATTTTAGACAGATATATAGACTGAGACGGACAGTATCTGTCCATGTTGCTTTGGGGGTTGGCGCTGTGGCGTGGTGCGGTGTTTGGGATGATGCATTAACACTGTTCTGTTCACAATGTAGTTAATTGTTCAATTGTTGATATATAGACTGAGACGGACAGTATCTGTCCATGTTGCGTTGGGGGTTGGCGCTGTGGCGTGGTGCGGTGTTTGGGATGATGCATTAACACTGTTCTGTTCACAATGTAGTCAATTGTTCAATTGTTGATATATAGACTGAGACGGACAGTATCTGTCCATGTTGCTTTGGGTGTTGGCGCTGTGGCGTGGTGAGGTGTTTGGGATGATGCATTAACACTGTTCTGTTCACAATGTAGTTAATTGTTCAATTGTTGATATATAGACTGAGACGGACAGTATCTGTCCATGTTGCTTTGGGGGTTGGCGCTGTGGCGTGGTGAGGTGTTTGGGATGATGCATTAACACTGTTCTGTTCACAATGTAGTCAATTGTTCAATTGTTGATATTTAGACTGAGACGGACAGTATCTGTCCATGTTGCTTTGGGTGTTGGCGCTGTGGCGTGGTGAGGTGTTTGGGATGATGGATTAACACTGTTCTGTTCACAATGTAGTCAATTGTTTGATCAATTGTTGATATATAGACTGAGACGGACAGTATCTGTCCATGTTGCTTTGGGGGTTGGCGCTGTGGCGTGGTGAGGTGTTTGGGATGATGGATTAACACTGTTCTGTTCACAATGTAGTCAATTGTTTGATCAATTGTTGATATATAGACTGAGACGGACAGTATCTGTCCATGTTGCTTTGGGGGTTGGCGCTGTGGCGTGGTGAGGTGTTTGGGATGATGCATTAATACTGTTCTGTTCACAATGTAGTCAATTGTTCAATTGTTGATATCTAGACTGAGACGGACAGTATCTGTCCATGTTGCTTTGGGTGTTGGCGCTGTGGCGTGGTGAGGTGTTTGGGATGATGCATTAACACTGTTCTTTTCGCAATGTAGTCAATTGTTTGCTCTTATATGCCTACGAACCTACCGAAACCTGTTCATATTGTGGCAACATGTGGAGTTTGGATGCCTATTAGACATGCATAGATTGTTCGGTTTCAATGGACAGCAAACCAGACAAATGCGCCAAACTATTAGGTGCATCTTTCTAAAGACATACTTCCTTTAAAGACACTGACGCACCACGATTAAGTCCCTTGTTTTTTTCTAGGTTGCTGTGACCCACATACAATTGTCCCCAACTTCAAATTGAGTCTGCTCTTTAAAATGATATTTCGGTTTGAATTTGGGGGCATTTGTATGGGAGTTGAACCTGGCCAAAACAAGATTTCTTAACAGCTATAAGAGGGAAAACACGTGAAACCCGTGATTTTGTCACGTGATCTGGTGGGTCTTTAAATGCAAAACGAAAACAAATATAGCAAGTGAAGGGGAAATTAGAAATCATATTTGATGGCATGTTGCCTTTATGCGAGCTGGATTTTTATGATCAACCAAAATTTTTTTTAATGCAAATTAGTTTTGATTGTTTGAAAATGTCCTTATCAGAATATTAATTCACTGTTTGTTTTTGTTCCATGCTCAAAGCTTTTTCGTTTAGTTTAGTAAGTTGAACACAAAGTGGGTTTCGTTGTTCTTGTGTTTCTGAATCGCTTTTAGTGGAAGGACGTTAAACTGAAGAAGCTAAGAACCTAGTGAACCCTATTCATATTGTGCCAACTTATGAAGCTTGGGTGTCTATTAGGCATAGGTGTGTGTGGCTGTTCGATTGTGTGGACAGCAAACCAGAACAATGCGTTTCTGAATCGCTTTTAGTGGAAGGACGTTAAACTGAAGAACGACAGCATTGTACTTGTCTTACCAGCTCATCTGAATGACTGCTCTGTGTCATATTTCTTTAACTGTGTTACGTATGTCTTTTTTTCGTTGTTCACTATGTGATTTAGTAAACAAATATAGGAAATAGAGTATATTTTGGGGGAAGATTAAATTCAAATACAAAGTTGTGTATGTTTGCTTTTTTCCAAGCTCTTGGTTATTATTTAGATGTGACCATTATATGTTGCTAAGCAACACATATTTTATATAATTAAACAACCCATCTTTTCTTTGGAAAAGCTAAAGCTGTTATGCGAATTAAGAATTAATAGAATTGTTGGGGTTTTTCTAATCATAACGGCTAAGAAAGATGTCCATAAGCCGCCACAATTTGGTTGAAATGTACCTCAGGATCTATGGAAATGTAATGAAGTGTAAACTATGAAATTGACAAACTTCATTTTCTATCATTTGTGAGTTCTATAATTCAGCCTTTAAGAAAACGCTCTGATACGCTTGATTTAATGAATAAAGCGAAATAAAGGAGACTCACTGGTCAAAAATAAGGGACAAAACCGTTGTGTTTGACGTTTTTTAAACACAGTTATTTCCCTTGTGTTAGACTCTCTCTCTCTTTTTTTTTTTTTTCTCTCTTTTCTCTCTCTCTCTCTCTTCTCTCTCTCTCTCTCTCTCTCTCTCTCTCTCTCTCTCTCTCTCTCTCTCTCTCTCTCTCTCTCTCTCTCTCTCTCTCTCTCTCTCTCTCTCTCTCTCTCTCTCTCTCTCTCTCTCTCTCTCTCTCTCTCTCTCTCTCTCTCTCTTTGATTGGTCGTTCTGTGGATCGCCTGTTGATTTGATCAGTTGCTAGACAGAGTTGATGCTTGTTGGTTTTAACGTTGATTTATGTATAGATTAATTACAAAAGCGGCTGATAGATTGCTTATTAATTTAGCTTATGCGTTAGTGTAGAGTGGCACAGTGGTAACGCGTTCGCCTCGTGTCGAGTAAACTCGAGTTCAAACCTGGGTACAGGGGATTTTTCCTCTCACTTTGCACTAGGCCTTGCGGTCTGAACGTGGAATCTTTCGGATGAGACGATAAACCGAGGGCACGTGTGCTCATGCGCTTAGCACACGTTCAACCCAGTGGCAACGAAAAAGTTGTCGTTTGGTCAGAATTTACCCCCCTCCCTTTCCTCATGTCACACAAATTTCGCATGCAAATTTTTATTTTTTTAATTGAAAATTGGATGGCGCGCGTCTGGCTGCGACGCGCTCTCCAGGCGGGAGCAACCCGAATTTCACAGAGACGCCTCTGTAACTACAATATACCTACCTTGGAATAATTAGCGATGAAGTGCTTGGGGGAAATTGTCGAGTTTAATTTAAGGTACATTACCTGTCGCACTTGATTATGTTGATAAAAGTCATAGGGCATACCGGTGTTTTTCATTATCATTTTTGTTTTAAGTTAATAAACTGTTGCATTTAAAATAAAATTAAAATAATATACCTAACCTAATATGAACTGATTGATTCATCAATAGTTTGGATTATCTACCAAATGTCTAGTCATTGTTCGGTGCCTGAAGATAATTTGGTTCTGTGGCTGATTGATTGTTTAACAGGTCGATCCATTTATTCATTGTTTAAAGGCAAATGTTAAGAACAGCTCCCTCTGCACCTTCAATTCATTTCAGATGGGTTCAGTGACGGTTAGGAATAGGGTTTG
>CM065703.1:3554714-3557214 GCA_017654935.2 Phymorhynchus buccinoides | reverse complement strand
TTCCCTTTGCTTACTGTTATCTGATATCTTTCTGTCTCACTGGTCCATTCTCCTGCCTTTTTTCTATAAATTCTTACCAAGATTTCTTCAGCCGAAGTCGGACATGCTGGGACTAACTATTTCTTAGTTAGGCGCATAACGACAGCATGACGCACCTACGCTCGCATGACAGGAAACTGTCATTTATACAATAGACACCTAGTAACTGATTCAATATGCTCGTGTGGCCACCATACCGAAGACGCAGAACACTACCTTTTATATTGTACAAACTACACCCAACTAAGGAAAGACACTATTTTGACTTTGGATCCTAACAAAGTCAACACCCGCAGTCTTCTCTTTGGTGACCAAACGTTATCGATAGCAGAAAATGAAACAATTTTCAAAATAGTGCACTATTTCATTGCTCAAAGCAAAAGGTTGTAACAGGAAAAGGATTGTTGAATTCTATTATTACTATGGCTCAGATACCTGCTCTTTCTTACCTGTCTGCTTGCTCATCAGTTTCTTTGTTTGCTTGTGTGCCTGCTGGAATATATCTGTTGATGTGGTCTTCTTCATCCTCTGTTTCGTGCCGTTATCATACGAGAGTTTGTATCCTTTTCTTTCTGTTTTCTGTATTTGTAATTAGTGACAGTGTTTGATGCTATTGTGTATGCTGTAATTGATGACTTAGTGATGTTGTGCATGATGTGATTGCTTTCATCATTTACTATTGACACAGGGCTAAGGTCGCTAATTAAGGTGGACGTCGCTCTCTCTCTCTCTCTCTCTCTCTCTCTCTCTCTCTCTCTCTCTCTCTCTCTCTCTCTCTCTCTCTCTCTCTCTCTCTCCTCTCTCTCTCTCTCTCTCTCTCTCTCTCTCTCTCTCTCTCTCTCTCTCTCTCTCTCTCTCTCTCTCTCTCTCTCTCCCCTCTCTCCCTCTCTGAGTGTATATATCTGCTGGTGTGTCTTTCTGTCTTTCTATGTTTATGTCTGTTTGTTCGTGTCTGTAAGTTTAAGTTTTGTTGCTTAAAAAGTAAGGCATTAGCGTGTTTTATATGAGATCATCATCTTTGATTTGCAATTGTTTTCTGCTTTGAAATAATCAATTTTAATTTGATTTTGTTTGTTTTTTGGGTATGTGTTTTTTGTGTGTGTTTTTGTTGTTGTTATTTTTGTTTAGGGGGTCTTGATTCTACTATGATTTACCCCTATTTTCTTTATCTTGACACTCGGTTTTGTGTCATTTGTTTATTTTGATTGAAGCATATAGTTATTTAAATCCGCCTATATTGTCTGATATGCACTTTTTCTTATACTGAGCACGCCATAAGCCTAGCTTGTTGTTGTTTCAGTTTTGTTGCTATGTATGTTTGTTATGTAAAGACAATAAAAACGTTTAAACCAGGAAACTGTCTGAGCGAACGAAGAAGAAGAAGAGTCGCCATGGGGAATTAGCGAAAAATGTTAACTTGCATTAAGACCTTTACACAAATGGGACCCCCTCCCCTTCCACCCTTTGTATATTTGGTTTTTAATGAAGGCTTGGTGCAGATTATAATTATACTGCTCGACAAAAGTTAAGTACCGCTTCTTAACAACGTGCGTAATTGCTTGTTGAGCTATTGCTTCAAAAGTAATTAAGCTTTTTTTTAAAAAATAATTAAGACTTTTGTTTAGTAACAATTGAATTACATGTATTCAAAATATCAAACGATTTTCGGTATGGGTCTTTTTTTTTCGGTATGGGTCTTAGTTTTATGCATCGTTGGTTTATACGCTTGTGAACGAAGTGGTACTTAACTTTTGTTGAGTAGTATTTCAATGTAATGTAATGGGTCACGGCGACTTGTGTCTGCATACCTTGTCGGTGCAACTTTGTAAAATAATTGTCTGTCTGTCTGTCTGTCTATCGGTCGGTCGGTCGGTCTCTCTCTCTCTCTCTCTCTCTCTCTCTCTCTCTCTCTCTCTCTCTCCTCTCTCTCTCTCTCTCTCCCCCCCCCCCCCCCCCCATTTCTGTCAATCTCTCAATCTGTATGTCTCTGTTGCCTTTCTCTATGTGTTTGCCACTATCTCTGTTTCTGTCTGTCCCAGTCTGTCTCAGTGTGTTAGTCTGTCTCTCTGTCTGTTTGTCTGCCCACCCCCACCCCCATCCCCTCCCCATCTCTCTAAATAAACTTTGATCGAATCGCATCTCTCTAAATAAAGTTGAGTTGACAAACAATGTCGTCAGTCTGATAATATTATGCAAACACTTGCACGTCCAAAATGAATTAGATCAATACAATGGGGACTGCTTATTTGGATGGGCATGGGATTTGCTTCTAAAACCCTACTACTATACACAACCAGCCCAGCCCAGACAATAATAATACCAGGGGGTAGACAGAGAGGGGGGGGGAGAGGGGGGGGGGGGGTGGAGCGAGGGGAGGGGACACAAGACGTTCAATGCTGCAATATGTCATCTCCAAATATGGAAAGTGGCGCCATTCGCGTGACAATGTCGGTTTTCATTG
>CM065703.1:3547214-3549714 GCA_017654935.2 Phymorhynchus buccinoides | reverse complement strand
CCTAGTCGGGTTTTACCCCCACCATAGGTCACTGGAGTTGTTGTGGGGCGCTGAGCCTTGCCTTACTCCTTACCTAGCATGCTGAACTAAAGGCGTTGAACCACTCAACCCCAAACTGTCGTCTGCTTCTAAAAAAAAAAAAAAAAGCATTGCTGGGACAAAGCTAGACAACTCCACCTTGAAGGAATGTAAGGAAACATAACTCCTGTGTGTCTATGATTCTGCTCCCGTGTAGTGTCACGACAAGTGTATGGTGTGTTGAAAAGTTTTTGGATCATGGAATGAGACTAAAAAGAAACAACATTACAAGCGTATTTTGGTGCACATTCTCGGCTTTTGTGACAAGATCGTCGTGTGCGCTTCTGGTGTGTCGGTATGTGCAGCGAATTTGGGAGGTAGGGTTGTGTTTTGGTGTAGTGTTTTTTAAATTTCCATGATAAAAACGTTTGATGTGTTACTTTGTAAGATACGGGTTAAGACAGCACTGTAATTTGATACCGTTTATCTTTTGATTTCCCCGAAAATGGAAGTCTGCGTGTAGCAAAACACCCACGTTGGCTAGGGTTGGGTTGATCATGGTTGATATAGTCAACCATTTTCCTGTCTTTGTGTTATTCTTTCTACCCACTGTGTTTTGTCGTTTCAGTAGTTTGTAACGTGGTAGAAGAAAATGTGTTTAAATTAAGGTCCTTCGATCTGGAACAGATACGTGTGGGACTTTTAATACTTATACAGATAGTGGTCGATCCTGGAGGTACTGCAACAGTAGAGGAAAGGCCCTACTACTGAAGGTCGTGGTGGTATGTGGGGCTCATTTTGATGGGGAATAGATTGTCGAAGAAGAAAAGAAGAAATCTGTTTAACGTCCTCCGGTCTGAAACAGACACATTTGGGACATTATCTATATCAAGATGGTGGGAACGATCCTGGAGCCAATGCCCGGAGGCAGTGCAACACCAGGAAAGTCCCGAATGCTTAGCAATACAGATTATAATAGATTGTGGAAATGAGTGTGGTGCGTGTCTACACCTTGGCTGTATCAACTTGGTCGTTGTGTACTTTATGAAGTGGTTTAACCGACGAATTCGTTGTTTATTTACTCGCCTGTTTGTCAATCAAAATGCTTTTTTGGGGCTGCCTATGCTCGACTGTTGCATTGACAACGTCGTAAAATTTCCGTAAGATTCTATGACCGGTTTGGAAATTATGAAGGGAAACGTAAACGTATGAGTGCATTTGTGCCCACGAGGTGCGGGAAGGGTTTGTCGCAGTCAAAAGTGTAGCTCGTGCAAATCTGCCGCTCGCTACTATGAGAGTGTGTATTTGCGACAACCTCAAATTTCACTCTTTCTTTACTTGTACCATTTACCTAACCCTATCCCTAACCCTACAAAAAAGTGACATTTGTGGTTCATGCTCAATGTCGCAAATACACACTCTCATAGTAGCGAGCGGCAGATTTGCACGAGGGTTTGCATTGGTGTTGCACTGCCTCAATTGCCTCCAGGATCGTTCCCACCATCTTGATATCATAATGTCCCAAATGTGTCTGTTTCAGACCGGAGGACGTTAAACAGATTTCTTCTTTTCTTCTTCGACAATCTATTCCCCATTCAGTAGTAGGGCCTTTCTCTCTCTCTCTCCCACAATGAGGTTCACCACTCTATTCACAGTTTTGTTTTGCACCTTAGGATTACTGTACGCCTCAACTGGTAGACACTGAATGGACTTTTTAGTGCTGCCGCCTAAGGGATGTGTTGTTAACTTTGGGGGGATCAACCCCAGGGCCAGTTGTCATGTTGCCCTGTTGGCCGAGAGTGTGGGGATGATCTGGATTCCCCTGCTTTCTCTGTCCACCATCACCCTGTCTGTCTGTCTGTCTGTCTCTCTCTCTCTCTCTCTCTCTCTCACTCTCTCCTCTCTCTCTCTCTCTCTCTCTCTCTCTCTCTCTCTCTCTCTCTCTCTCTCTCTCTCTCTCTCTCTCTCTCTCTCTCTCTCTCTCTCTCTCTCTCTCTCTCTCTCTCTCTCTCTCTCTCTCTCTCTCTCTCTCTCTCTCTCTCTCTCTCTCTCTCTCTCTCTCTCTCTCTCTCTCTCTCTCTCTCTCTCTCTCTCTCTCTCTCTCTCTCTCTCCCTCCTCTCTCTCTCCCTCCCTCTCTCTCCCTCTCTCTCTCTCTCTCTCTCTCTCTCTCTCTCTCTCTCTCTCTCTCCCTCTCTCTCCCTCTCTCTCTCTCTCTCTCTCTCTCTCTCTCTCTCTCTCTCTCTCTCTAACTACGCACACTCTCTACGCAGTAGATGAGTAACATCAAACAAGCATGTGAACTGTACTGGTCCACCCTATTGATCAGTCTGAAATGGAAACTGAATTTCCAGTGATTCTCTCGCTCTGAAGTCTCTCTCTCTCTCTCTCTCTCTCTCTCTCTCTCTCTCTCTCTCTCTCTCTCTCTCTCTCTCTCTCTCTCTCTCTCTCTCTCTCTCCTCTCTCTCTCTCGCACACTCTCTA
>CM065703.1:3539714-3544714 GCA_017654935.2 Phymorhynchus buccinoides | reverse complement strand
AATAATAATAATAATAATAATAATAATAATAATAATAATCGGACACTCATATCGCGCTTTTTATCGAGCGCAAAGAAATGATTTTCTACAAATGGAATATCATGGTACAGCTTAGTCTTTTGTGGAAGACGATGACTTCCAAACGAGAGGGAGGGGGGGGGGGCGGCTCTGGTGCTGCAGCCAAAATGGATGGGTTGGCCTTTGGGGACCTTCCCCAACGCCAGCAGTCCTTGTGTTTATCTGCGTGCCAATCAGTGAAGTTGCAACACAACCCTTCATCGCTGAGCTTCGACGAAAATGGAGTTTTACGTCCTCTTGGTCTGAATCAGACACATATGGGACATTTGTAAATACAAATATGGTCCCAATACTGGAGGCAATGCCCCCCGGCAGTACGAAACCAGTAAAGTCCCGATTTTTTTTTTATTACTACAGATAGGTGTAGCGGTAACCACGCCTCGGTTAAACCTCCTCGGCTATGGCACCGCCACAAGTAGTAGTATTGAATTTTGTACTCACAGTGTTATAGGCATTTTTCAACCCACATCGAACACCCACAGGCGACAAGTGGAGGGGAAATGGGCTCTTTAGACGGAGTTATATTCCTTAACCCTTAACACCAGGTGGTATTGCATTTGCAGGACTGCCTGCCGTTCCTGGAAAAAAGGGTATTTGTCCCTGGAAACAGTCAACAAGGGCACCCTGTCCCTGGAATCCACTTTTCTCTCGGGCGTCTGTTAAATCCTCTCGCACACTTTTGTCCTTATGTGCGCATTAGTCTAAAATGACCCTGTTTCTGCTTGTTGGGGTATTTATTGCAAGTATGTATTCCATTACTCGCCATGTTGCATTACCACACAAATGTTGAAGCCATTTCACCCACTGGTTCATGAGATACAGCTCGGACATGAAGGAAGGAAATTTCGGTTTTGTGAGTCTTCCTTGGCGGAGGTTTGCACTGGCGGTTCAAAATTCAGGATCTGAATAGGTTGTGACATGCTGATCAAGAATACATATGACTATGGGAGACCCTAGGCTTATTGTAGGTCATGGTATCCGCGAGAGGACAAGTGTTCGCAAAAGGACTTAAACTGGAAACCGAGTGGAATTAAACGTTTGTAGAGCAGTCACATGTCTCGTTAGCTTACCTTCCTCTTGAACACCGGGATATCCCAAACAACAGATAGTGGGGGTGGGAGGGGGTGGTCTTTATCAGACGTATTACACATAGGTTACTGAACAAATCTGCAGTAAGAAAGACAAGACTGAAAAAAACGGAAAGAACCGAGAAATGGAGGAGGGTGGTGTTGATCTGCACGTTTGCCATGTTCTGGTTTGCCTCCATGTGGGCAGTTACTCGTACTGTGCTAGGCAGTGGTGTCGTGAAGGAGGGAGTTAATAATATTAGAGAGAGAGAGTTCGTTTCCCCTTATTCATTTTACTACCACCTCCTCCCCTGGACTCACTATTTCAATCTTTGTTCAATGCTGGGTTGGTTTCTAAATCTTTCAGAAAACCGGCCATTATTCGACAATGGCTAAAAATAGCGACGTTGACACAAAGGGAGTTAAGACTAAACGTTTGCTGATCGTGGTCGGTGATTGTTTCCCTTTGCTAAACGTGGCAGAGGTAAATGGCGAAATGATTTAAGCACTGAGGTGGCTACGACTTAAGCCACGCCATACATTAAGCCCTTGGGGAGGGCGGGGGAGGGGGAAGGGGGGGAGTGGATTAGTAGGGGGGAGGGGTGAAGGAGAAACAAAAGATTATCGGTGTGTGTGGTTTACTTTGCATTAGGCTCTAGACTAGGATTATTGGTTTTTTAAGAAAGAAGGGAGAGAGAGAGAGAGAGAGAGAGAGAGAGAGAGAGAGAGAGAGAGAGAGAGAGAGAGAGAGAGAGAGAGAGAGAGAGAGAGAGAGAGAGAGAGAGAGAGAGAGAGAGAGAGAGAGAGAGAGAGAGAGACAGACAGACAGACAGACAGAGAGAGATATATACATATACAGGGATACAGAGAGAGAGAGAGAGAGAGAGAGAGAGAGAGAGAGAGAGAGAGAGAGAGAGAGAGAGAGTGTGTATGTGAGAGAGAGAGAGAGAGAGAGAGAGAGAGAGAGAGAGAGAGAGAGAGAGAGAGAGAGACGACAGACAGACAGACAGACACACACACACACACACACACACACACACACACACACACACACACACACACACACACACACACACACACACACACACACACACACACACACACACACACACACACACACACACACACACACACACACACACACACACATATATATATGCACACACACACACACACACACACACACACACACACACACACACACACACACACACACACACACACACACACAGTGAGACACATGGAGACACAGAAAGAGATAGACTTCAGATACTTTATTTTATAAGAGAGAGAGAGAGAGAAAGGCAGACAGACAGACACATACACACAAACACACACACACATACGCACATATACACGCACACACATACACACACACACATACATACATACATACATACATACACACACACACACACACACACACACACACACACACACACACACACACACACACACACACACACACACACACACACACAGAGAGAGAGAGAGAGAGAGAGAGAGAGAGAGAGAGAGAGAGAGAGAGAGAGAGAGAGAGAGAGAGAGAGAGAGAGTGGACACTGACACTGAGAGACAGAGACAGAGACAGAGACAGAGGGAGATACACAGACAGACAGAAAGATTATGAAGCAGTAGCTAAAAGATTGGCGGTATGGTGCAGTAGCCGAGTACTTAAACTAAAGGTACACCCTGACAGATGGGTTTTTGTAAGAAACACGTTGAGATCACCAGGAAAACACCCTGTACCCGTTTTGACGATTTAATTTCTAGGAAACCAGAGCAAAGTGAGTGTTCCGATCCTTGAAAAGGCTGTCTTTCTGGTGATTTCGACGTGTTTCTTGCAAAAACTAACCCGTCAGGGTCCACCTTTAACCTTGTAATTACACAAACCGTTGATCAGAAGGCCCATACTCAGTGGCAGTTCAGAACAATATATGTCACAAGAATGCTGCAGGGGCAATTGGCTTTTAATTGTGCAAATGGCTACCTCTCTCTCTCTCTCTCTCTCTCTCTCTCTCTCTCTCTCTCTCTCTCTCTCTCTCTCTCTCTCTCTCTCTCTCTCTCTCTCTCTCTCTCTCTCTCTCTCTCTCTCTCTCTCTCTCTCTCTCTCTCTCTCTCTCTCTCTTCTCTCTCTCTCTCTCTCTCTCTCTCTCTCTCTCTCTCTCTCTCTCTCTCTCTATCTATCTATCTATCTCCCTCTCTCTCTCTCTCTCTCTCTCTCTCTCTCTCTCTCTCTCTCTCTCTCTCTCTCTCTCTCTCTGTGTTTTATTTTTCAATGCAAAACTCGCGTTTGAGAGCAAGTTTTACGTTTACTAAGGCCTTTTGAATTAAGAATACTAAATCAATCAATCAATCAATCAATCATAAAGACAGGAAAAAGATGAAGAAGGCGTGGGTTAGAAGGAAAAAAAGAAGAAAACAAGGAGAGGGAGGAGGGGGGGAGAAGAAGAAGAAGAAGAAGAAGAACAAGATGAAGAACTAGAGGAACACCAAAAAGAACAAGAAGTAGAAGGAGGAGGATGAAGAGAAGATGAAGAAGAACAAGAAGTAGAAGAAGGAGGAAGAGGAGAAGATGAAGAAGAAAGAGAAGAACAAGAAGTAGAAGAAGGAGGATGAGGAGAAGATGAAGAAGAAAGAGAAGAACAAGAAGTAGAAGAAGGAGGATGAGGAGAAGATGAAGAAGAAAGAGAAGAACAAGAAGTAGAAGAAGGAGGATGAGGAGAAGATGAAGAAGAAAGAGAAGAACAAGAAGTAGAAGAAGGAGGAAGAGGAGAAGATGAAGAAGAAAGAGAAGAACAAGAAGTAGAAGAAGGAGGATGAGGAGAAGATGAAGAAGAAAGAGAAGAACAAGAAGTAGAAGAAGGAGGAAGAGGAGAAGAAGATGAAGAAGAAAGAGAAGAACAAGAAGTAGAAGAAGGAGGATGAGGAGAAGATGAAGAAGAAAGAGAAGAACAAGAAGTAGAAGAAGGAGGAAGAGGAGAAGATGAAGAAGAAAGAGAAGAACAAGAAGTAGAAGAAGGAGGATGAGGAGAAGATGAAGAAGAAAGAGAAGAACAAGAAGTAGAAGAAGGAGGAGGAGGAGAAGAAGATGAAGAAGAAAGAGAAGAACAAGAAGTAGAAGAAGGAGGATGAGGAGAAGATGAAGAAGAAAGAGAAGAACAAGAAGTAGAAGAAGGAGGAGGAGGAGAAGATGAAGAAGAAAGAGAAGAACAAGAAGTAGAAGAAGGAGGATGAGGAGAAGATGAAGAAGAAAGAGAAGAACAAGAAGTAGAAGAAGGAGGATGAGGAGAAGAAGAAGAAGAAAGAGAAGAACAAGAAGTAGAAGAAGGAGGAAGAGGAGAAGATGAAGAAGAAAGAGAAGAACAAGAAGTAGAAGAAGGAGGATGAGGAGAAGATGAAGAAGAAAGAGAAGAACAAGAAGTAGAAGAAGGAGGAGGAGGAGAAGATGAAGAAGAAAGAGAAGAACAAGAAGTAGAAGAAGGAGGAGGAGGAGAAGATGAAGAAGAAAGAGAAGAACAAGAAGTAGAAGAAGGAGGAAGAGGAGAAGATGAAGAAGAAAGAAGAAGAAAGAAGAAGAAGAAGAAGAAGGAGGATGAGGAGAAGATGAAGAAGAAAGAGAAGAACAAGAAGTAGAAGAAGGAGGAGGAGGAGGAGAAGATGAAGAAGAAAGGAGAAGAACAAGAAGTAGAAGAAGGAGGAGGAGGAGAAGATGAAGAAGAAAGAGAAGAACAAGAAGTAGAAGAAGGAGGATGAGGAGAAGATGAAGAAGAAAGAGAAGAACAAGAAGTAGAAGAAGGAGGAGGAGGAGAAGATGAAGAAGAAAGAGAAGAACAAGAAGTAGAAGAAGGAGGA
>CM065703.1:3532214-3534714 GCA_017654935.2 Phymorhynchus buccinoides | reverse complement strand
TATGTAATGAGTGGGTACACACATAGAGATTTTGTTTTAATTTATAAGTGCGTGTGTCAGTGTGTGTACTTACATTGCTCTGTTACATTTTGTCTCAGGGTGCTTGATTGGATATGTGAAGTGTGTGTGTGTCTGTGTGTGTGCGTGTTGTGTGTGTATCTCTGTGTGCATATGTGTGTATGTGTCATTCTCTGAGTGTCTGTGTATCTTGTGTGTATGTATGAGTGCGTGTGAGTGTGTGTGTGTGTGAGAGAGAGAGAGAGAGAGAGAGAGAGAGAGAGAGTGTGTGTGTGTGTGTGTGCGTGTGCGTGCGTGTGTGTGTGTGTGTGTGTGTGCGTGTGTGTGTGTGTGTGTGTGTGTGTGTTTGTGTGTGTGTGTGTGTGTGAGTGTGTCTGTGTGAGACAAACGAGAGAGAGAGAGAGAGAGAGAGAGAGAGAGAGAGAGAGAGAGAGAGAGAGAGAGAGTGTGTGTGTGTGTGTCTGTGTCTGTGTGTGTGTGTGTGTGTGTCTGTGTGCGTGCGCGCTTGTGTGCGTGTGTGTTTGGGAGCGTCTGTGTCTGTGTGTCTGTATGTTTGTGTTACTCTGTGTGTGTGTGTGTGTGTGTGTGTGGTTGTGTATATGTGTGTGTATTTGTTTGTGAGCGTGTATGTAATTATGTTTGTGTTACTCTGTGTGTGTTGGGGGGGGGGGGGGGGGGGGGGCTTTATGTATATTAGTATGCACATGCAGGATTCAATGTGATTCAGTGAATGATGCGAGGTCCTCTGTACAATTTTGGACACTTCTATTACAGATAAGTCTTCGCGTTACCGACAATTGGACGTCTGCATCCAAACGTACGGACCACGTTACCCTTGACCGGAATATATGTGGAACAGAACTGATGATTATTCCAAACGGTTATTACGACTATATCTTTTGAATGTAGCAACTTGAGTGAGATTGGTACAGACATACTTGTTGGATTATACTTCCAGATCTATAAACGTAGCAGTACGGTGTGTGGTGGCAAATTCTTCATTAAAAAGAAAGAAAGACTTTTAGTCTACATGCGACAACCAATGTGATTTGTGCAAACATTGTTTGAAACTATTTCTGTTCTGGGTGTAACCGAGAATGTCACTGGAATACACATAGTCGTTGAAATACTTCCAACTGTTACAACGAATGTGATTGGTGCAGAAACTGTTGTGGAAATAGTCCTTCGTGTAACAGTGAATGTGATTGGTGCAGAAATAGTTGAGGAAATAGTCCTTCAATGTACAGTGAATGTGATTGGTGCAGAAACTGTTGAGGAAATAGTCCTTCAATGTAACAGTGAATGTGATTGGTGCAGAAACTGTTGTGGAAATAGTCCTTCAATGTAACAGTGAATGTGATTGGTGCAGAAATTGTTGTGGAAATAGTCCTTCAATGTAACAGTGAATGTGATTGGTGCAGAAATTGTTGAGGAAATATTCCTTCATGTAACAATGAATGTGATTGGTGCAGAAACTGTTGAGGAAATATTCTTCATGTAACAGTGAATGTGATTGATGCAGAAACTGTTGAGGAAATATTCTTCATGTAGGCCCTAACAGTGAACGTGATTCTCACTTGAAGAGACATTATTGTTGGTGAAACACTTCAGAATGTAACAACGAATGTAATTGGTGCAAAGATCATAGTTAGAATTCTAAATGTAACAACGAATGTAATTGGTGCAAAGATCATAGTTAGAATTCTAAATGTAACAACGAATGTAATTGGTGCAAAGATCATAGTTAGAATTCTAAATGTTACAGCGAATGCGATTGGTGCAAAGATCATCATTGCAATTATAAATGTTACAGCGAATATCAGTGGTACCGACTTTGTGGTTGAAAATATATATCTAAATGTAATTATCATTGCAATTGATGGACACATCACCTTTGAAAACACTTTGAAATGTAACCCTGAATGTGATTGGTGCACACAGCGTTGTGGAAACACTTTAAATATAACAGTGAATGTGATTGGTGCATATTGTATTGGTTGAAACATTTCTAAATGTTACAGCAAATGTGGTTGGTGCGAACATCTTCGTTAACATGTAACAACGAATGTGGTTGGCTCAAACTTCGTTCCCGAAAATACATTTGCATGCAACACCGAAAGTGATTGGTTGATACTTCATTGTTGAAAACACTTCTAAATGTAACAGTAAAGAACACTGGAGGAGACAACCTGATTAGCAACACTTCTAAATGTAACAGTGAAGATCATTGGTCCAGAAAACCCGATTAGAAACACTTCTAAATGTAACAGTGAAGATCATTGGTGGAGACAGGTGCAACACTTCTAACTGTAACAGTGAAGGTCATTGGTGGAGACAGGTGCAACACTTCTAAATGTAACAGTGAAGATCATTGGTGGGGACAGGTGCAACACTTCTAACTGTAACAGTGAAGGTCATTGGTGGAGACAGGTGCAACACTTCTAACTGTAACAGTGAAGGTCATTGGTGGAGACAGGTGCAA
>CM065703.1:3499714-3504714 GCA_017654935.2 Phymorhynchus buccinoides | reverse complement strand
CTCTAAGCCATTCATTATTTCATTCATATACAGGAACCCTGCAGAGAACAGCATGTGGATAAATCACTTCAGTTCTATGATGGAGGCACTCAATGACGATCCAAAGGATTTAATACTATTAGGTGATTTTAATATAGACCTACTAAAACAACACAATCAATGGAAAAATGTTTATGAATCATTTTATTTAAAACAGCTAGTTAAATCACCAACACGAGTAACCCATTCTTCAAGCACACTAATTGATCACATCTATGTTACAGATCCTAACACAATTACTGAAACTAATGTTCCTGTGTTTGGTTGTAGTGACCATTTCCCCATTTGTATCACCTGGTCCAAGAAAGGGGTCAGTGTGACGTAAGTGTCCCGCGCGACCCGCTTTCTTTATTCCTTATCTACACCCCCCCCCCCCTTCTCCCCTCCCCACCCCCCACCCTCTCCTTTTCATTTCTCGACCAACCGCCACGTTAATTGCCCGGCTACTTCAAAACGAACGCCGACTAAAGCAATTATCCCTTTTGAACCACGGTTATCTCCCTTTGTAAGACACCGCGTCCTTACCCGTGACAACCGAGGTTATCTCCCTTTGAAGAAGGTTTTGCTTTTCCGAGCACGAGAAGGATTTTGAATGTCGGCACGTGATAAGGATGTAATAGGCGCGTGATTGTTCGGTACATTTAGAACAGCAATCTTGTGACGTGTGGACTGTAATACACCAATAGCAGGCTTTCATTGTTTGAAAGTGAAGGCTATAATTGGAGTGGTGAGAAAAAGTTGTCACACAAGATGCTGAAACGTAGCTAGAGCAACACTCACAACCAGTCATCATAAGCCCACTAGTAAGTATTATTGATGGCAGGTGATTGAGATCTGGTTTGTTTGACTCTAGTTTTGATCTAGATCCTATGTTCAATGATGAATAAGGAGTAGATAGATATGTTATAGAAAAGAAGTGGTAAACATTCTATTCTATTTATGTGCACTGATTATTTGTGTGTGTGTGTGTGTTTTTTGACTTGAACACTTTTGGTACCAGAACCGGAGTTTATGCCTACTAACCCTTTTGTCTATTTTTAGTAGGAAACCTATGGGCCGCAATCTTGCACTATTTTTAGTAGGAAACCTATGGGCCGCAATCTTGCACTTTATGATACCATTCCTTTCCAGGTGTTGGATGGAGAATGATGTTGTCTTGATCACCTTTTACGTTTTACTGATCTCAGTTTGTTAACTGAAATTCAGTTTATTTATTAACTACATGTAGTGCTATTGTACAAGGGAAGCCTTCAAGCCGGTTGGGATTCACTAATTCCCTGCCGACTGAAGCCCCTTGTCTCTAAGCCATAGAGATCTACATCCACCTTCTCCTGTGATTATCAGCAGGGCATCGTGGGCCGGAAGATCATCCCGGACGAGCCCCCAATTAGATGTGACGAGGTAATGGGTTAAAAGGCTGCAGTTTTGGCCTTTTAGGGGCGCTAGGTTCATCATGGGCTAGAGTGTACCGGTCACTTAGCTGGATGAGATCAGCCAGAGTGGTGGCACCTTGTTCGGCAGTAAAGGTGCGTAACTCTGGGGACATGGTTTCGCGCAGTTGCTCGCCAACCATCAGTTCCCGTAAATCCTCATAGGACTCAGTTTTGGCAGAAAGGGACACCCATTTTGTCAGATAGTTTCCCAGTCTATCTGAAAATTGGGCATATGACTCTCCCCTACCTTTTCTGGTTGACCGGAACTTTTTCCGGTAGGCGTCCGCTGTCAACTCGTATCTGTTGAGCAGGGCTTCTTTCAAAGCTGGGTAGTCGGTAATTTGGCTTGACGGAAGTTTGCTGTACACCACATAAGCCACACCCCTGAGACTTTGGGCAAGCTTGAGGTTGAACTTTTCCGGAGCAAGCTCAAATTCCTGGGCCAGTCTTTCAAATCTATCGAGGAATGCATCGATAGACTCGGTTGCCTCATTGAATGCCTCCAATGTGAAGGTCATGGCTGAGGTATGAATGGGAGGGTGAAAAGTTTGAGGGGCACGAGACCACGCCTGAACCGTGCCATCCCGCGAAGCCGTAATCGGAACGACTGGGAGCTACTCTCATCTGACGAGCAAGCCCAGAACTTGAAACAGCTAAGTCCACCTGACTGCGCCAATCATTTGAACTTTCCTACGGACAATAAAGATAATTAGTAACCCTTCCGGCATGGGGCGAACCTTATAGAAAGACAAAAGTCTTGTGAATCCTTTCGGATTTCATTGTTTGTTTTTATCCATATTTTGTTTTGGCGCCATTGAGCTGCTTTATTATTATTGTTGCATAATCTTATGCAGATTTTGGGAGTAAATAAAATACAAGTGTCAAATAATCCTGAACCTTTGGTCAGACTGATGAGAGTGGGAGTCTTGTAATTTCATGTAAAACCCTACTTCTCTCTGTCTGCCATTTAGAGCAATTCAACCACTTGTATTTCTTACAACCATCTGACGAGCCAGAACCCGGGCACAAATATAAATTTATTAGATGAAAAGGGGCCGGGAAAGTTGCTCATCTCCCATACCCTAGAGAAGTGGACTAAAGGCAAATTTTCTAAAGTCTTCCCTAGAGACTTTGCCTTTTAACCCATTACCTCGTCACAGTCAGGATTCCTAGATTAAGCCATAAAGTTATCACGTATAGAAATTTCTCAAAGTTTGACAGTGACAGTTTTACTCTAGATCTTTCCAATTCACCCCTATCTAACGTCTATCAAATTACAGACCCAGAAAAAGCTGTTGAATTTTGGTACAATGTCTTCTATACAATATATAATAAACACGCTCCTTTGCTAACTAAGAGAGTCAAATACCGTGTAAAAACCCCTTGGCTAACGAAACAAATACAACTGAATATCTACTACAGGGACTTTCTGTTATTAAAAGGCCCCCAGGAAGATTATAAAAAGCAAAGAAACTACGTTACATCACTTATTCGTAAAGAAAAGAAGAAATATTTTGTGGAATTAATTAGCCAAAAGAAAGACAGTAAAAATATTTGGAAAGCCATCAATCAACTAACGAACAGAAATACAAACACACACCTAAACTCTATTAGCAACTTATCTGCTGATGAATTGAACGTTCATTTTTCTACTGTCGCTAATAAGATTATAGTTCACGATCTATCCCAAGATAATGATCTCGAAATGTTAAAGGAGTTTGCGAAAAAAAAGAATATAGATTCTGAAATGGAAATCACTCTCATGAGTGTTCATGAAGTATTCTTTGCTTTGAAACACTTAAAGCAGTCTACCACCCGAGGGATAGATGGGTTAGATAGTAAAATACTAAAAATTGCTGCGCCTGTTTTTTCAGATACTCTCACTTACATTTACAATCTCTGCATTACAAAAAATACTTTCCCAACAATTCTTAAGCAAACAAAAATAATTCCTTTCTACAAATCTGGAAGAACCGACGACCCATCTAACTACCGACCCATTTCTATTTTGCCTGTACTCTCAAAACCATTAGGACAACATATTTTAAAATGTTTATTGTTACATCTAAATAAATACAATTTGATTCACCCAAACCAATCAGGATTCCGAGCTAAACATTCTTGCCACACAGCCTTACTTAAACTGACAGAAAGATGGCTTTCCAACATAAACAAATCTCACTTTTCTGGAGTTATATTCGTTGATTTTGCCAAAGCATTTGATACTGTTAACCATAATCTTCTCATAAAAAAACTTACATGCTACAACTTATCTTCCAATGCTCTAGGCCTTATCTCATCGTTCTTAAACAATAGGCAGCAAACAGTATATTTAAATAACAAACTATCGAATTTACTTCCAACCAAATACGGTATTCCACAGGGATCAATACTTGGACCTGTACTTTTTACATTATATGTAAATGATTTACCACTGGCCATAAAGACATCATGCGATCTATTTGCAGACGACACGACTATTGACACAGGCAATAATGACCCAACCGAAGTATGCAAAACCCTACAGCACAACATAAATCTACTCTTAGAATGGACACACCTTAACCATTTAGTTCTACATCCTAAAAAAACTAAATTCATGTTGTTAGCAACTCGACAGAAACGGCAAAACATAAAATGTTTATCATTACCTCCCATATACATTAATGCAGACACAGTCGAACAAGTCTCAAGCCATAAGCTGTTAGGCGTAACTATTGATCACAATCTTTCCTGGTCCCCACATATAAATGCCATTTCCAAAACAATTGCATCTAAAGTCTATCAGCTCAACAAGATTAAACATTTTTTAAATTTGCATACCCGTAAAATATTTTTCTGCTCATTTATTCAATCTACGGTTGATTATGCATCCACACTTTGGGATTTGGCAAGTCAAAATTCACTGAAATATTTATTCAGTGTTTATAAACGTGCTGTGAATGTAACTCTAAACAAATCGTCTTCTTTAACCAGCGAGGACTACAAGTCTGCTAACATTCTTCCTCTTAAGTCCAGATTGCTTTATAACAAAGGGATTCTTATGCACAAAATTTTAAATGGTAACTCCCCACCTTCGCTAACAGCTAACTTTACTATTAATGAGTTTCGACACAGCCATAAATTAGATCTTCCTCTTCCCAGTATCACCCTTTATAAATCAAGCTTTGTCTACTCTGGAAGCTGGCTGTGGAATAGACTTCCTATCTCCTTGAAATATGAATCAAATTTTAAGAGGTTTAAACAAATATTTTACGATTTTCTGATGAATATCTCTAATACCTCAATATTGTCCCCTGAAATGTTTTGAAAAAGTTCGCACATATTCCCATTTCATTCGTTGCATCTAATTATTGTCTGTGTATTTTTGTATTTTTTTAAAAAGTTAAAACTTTATCAACTATTTTGCTTTAAAATATACCATGTTTGCACACGTGTGCTACTATATAATTATATTTTATGTCAATTGTGGCTAGATATTTGACATACTTTGTGTGTGCATAACTGTATGAAGGAATGTATTTACAT
>CM065703.1:3489714-3492214 GCA_017654935.2 Phymorhynchus buccinoides | reverse complement strand
CTGGAATAGTCTGCTACATGCCTTGGTTGTCCAGGCAGACTGGGGAAAATTGCAATAAATCATCCGGAAGGATTAGCTACAGGCCTACAACTGGATTCTTAATATCAAGATGGCTTGGAGTCAAAACGGACTATCTTTAGATAGTCCATTGACATATTATTGAACTTATTACGAAAACTAATAACTTGGATAAACAAAAAAAGACTGCTGAAATATAAAAAGCAAAATCCGCTTTTTATAATTATTTCTGCAGTCATTGTTTGATACAAGTTATTAGTTTTTATAATAAATCCTCCTGGAATCTGTTACAATTGGAAAGGGTTTTCGTTCTCTGTTGTTGTTTTTCATTGTATAAGCCAAATATGATGAAATTCCCATCAATGGAGAGAAGTAGCAAAAAACTTGTACTTAGAAAGTGAAATGTTGGGAGATATATGGATTGGAGAGAGGGGTGGGCGGTGGATGGCGCAGCTGTCATATAATAGCTAGAACAAAGATTTGCTGTACCATACCACCGTCTACGGATTAGATCTAAAAATCAAAGATTACTAAATGAGCGAGTAAATGATGTCTTCTTATTCGTCAAACCATCATTGAAATTGATGTTGGTCGGCCTATTACTCAGGCATACTCTTCAATTAGATTGATGTGTAGAGTGGCACAGTGGTAACGCGTTCGCTTCGTGTCAAGTAAACCCGAGTTCGAACCTGGGTACAGGGGATTTTTCCTCCTCTTTTTGCACTAGGCCTTACGGTCTGAACGTGGAGTCCTTCGGATGAGACGATAAACCGAGGTTCCTTGTGCCCATGCACTTAGCACACGTTAAACCCAGTGGCAACGAAAAAATTGTCATTTGGTCAATATTTACCCACCCACCCTTTCCTTCCTCATCAATCACACCAAAAATCGCGCTCTCCAGGTGGGAGCAACCCGAATTTCACAGAGATGCCTCTGTGACTATAAAGTACCTAATGCCTAATGTGATTTGATTTAATATGGTCTGATCTGAACTAACCTAGAACTGATACTTTGATTAAATGTGATTAAAGCGAGCTCGGTTGTGTATAGTTTCTGTCCTAACTAAACCTTGCTTGAAAAAGAAAACCAGATTAGCTTGCACTTTGTTTTGTCCTCCTTGTATATGAATAGACAGGATACTCGTTCACTAATCCTTACGTGGTGAGAAAGGGGAGAGGGGATGGAAGGGGGAGGGGGGCTATCTCCTTACCTGCTTACCTTTTCTTTGGTCTCTGGGTGTTGACACGTATGAAGGTGTGATTCATACCTGAGTAGCTTGTTGGGGGGGGGTTAGCCGTGCATGTACGAGAGATTGCCCCCCTCACTATGTGTCGCCGTCTCTCTGTGTCACGCTCATTGTGCCCCTGTCTGTGTCCCCGTCTATCTGTGTCACGCTCATTGTGTCCCCGTCTCTATGTGCCCCTGTCTCAATGTGCCCCGGTCTCTATGTATCGCCCTCATTGTGCCCCCTTCTCTATGTGCCCCTGTCCCTATGTGTCACCCTAATTGTGTCCCCGTCTCTATGTGCCCCCATCTCTATGTGTTACTCTCTATATGCCCCGTTTCTATGTATTACTCTCTATAATATCGATGGCTTGGAGTCAAAACGGACTATCTTTAGATAGTCAATTGACGTATTATTGAACCTATTACAAAGACTATTAACTTGTATCAAACAATGACTGAGAAATATATGAAGGGGGTTTTGCTTTTTATATTTCTGCAGTCTTTTTTAGATACAAGTTATTAGTTTTCGTACTAAGTTCAATAATATGTCAATTGACTATCTAAAGATAGTCCGTTTTGACTCCAAGCCATCGATATGCCCCCGTCTCTATGTGTTACTCTCTGTGCCCCCGTCTCTGTGTCCCCCTGTCTCAATGTGTCACCCTCATTGTGTCCCCGTCTGTATGTGCCCCCATCTCTATGTATTACTCTCTATATTTACTCTCTGTGCCCCTGTCTCTATGTCTCCCTGTCTCTATGTGTCCCTGTCTCTATGTGTTACCCTCATTATGTCCCCGTCTCAATGTGTCCCCATGGGCTAGGTGTAGGGTTAGGGATAGGATTTGGGTTTCATGATGAGGATAGAGATTGGGTTTCAGATAAGGTTTAGGATTTGCGTTAAGGTTAGGTTTTTATTTCACATACAGGCAGGTTGATTTATGAAGGGGACACAGATAGACATGGATATTTTGGACACGGGGACATACAGAGACAGGGACACAATGAGGGAGATACATAGAGACGGGGACACATAGAGACGGGGACACATTGCTCCGTACCTTATATATGACAGGTAAGAAGGAGAGGGATCGAGAGGGTAGGGTGACTTGGTGTAGGGTTACTCGCAGGGTTGAATAATATTGCAGCTTAGCTTCTTTTAACAACTCACTTCACTATTGCAGTATTAGAGAAGCCACTAGTGTTTTAAACTTGTGTTATCTTTTTAGTAGTCGCATGTCTGTAGGAAGAGGGGGGG
>CM065703.1:3472214-3482214 GCA_017654935.2 Phymorhynchus buccinoides | reverse complement strand
AACCAAAATGTGTTCCAGTCCGTAGCGCCTTAACCATTGGACTGATCGTAATGGAACTTGGTACAATGATTCCTTAGACCTTGCAGATGCTGTACACCATGATGTAAGGAAATTCTGCTTAACGTCCTCCGGTCTGGAACAGACGCATATGGGAATGATCCTGGAGGCAATGCCCAGAGGCAGTGCGACACCAGGAAAGTCCCGATTTTTTGCAATGCAGATGTGTATGATGAGTGTTGTACACCATGAATGAATGAAATTCTGCTTAATGTCCTCTGGTCTGGAACAGACACATATGGGACATTAGTAGATATAAAGATGGTGGGAACGATCCTGGAGGCAATGCCCAGAGGCAGTGCAACACCAGGAAAGTCCCGAATTATTAACAATACAGATGTGTCTGAAAACATCTAATAAACGTTTGAATTATGAACAACTGTTTTGATGTTGGCCTTTAGCTGGGAGTACAGTTTGTATAGCTCTGCCATCTTGTTTAGCCTTGCCCCCCTCCCTCCCCCTTACCCTCTACTACCATCATTACTACACCCTTTCTTACCCAGCGTCTCCCACTCAATCATATAATAAAAAGGCAAGTGTGTGTCTGTCTGTCTGTCTGGCTGTCTAAAACACACCACGGGCCTTATAACTCCGCCGTTTTTCGACCGAATTGCTTCAAATTTGCTGTGAGGCTTGCTGTGGCCGGGGCAAAGCCTGGCAGCAAATTGGAAGAGAATCGGGAGAGCGCGTCACTCTCAGAGCAGCGCCAACGGGAAATGGGGTCTTATAACTCCGCCGTTTCTTAACCGAATCGCTTCAAATTTGCTGTCAGGCTTGCTGTTGCTGGGGCAAAGCCTGGCAGCAAATATGAAGAGAATCGGGAGAGCGCGTCACTCTCAGAGCAGCGCCAATGGGAAACGGGGCCTTATAACTCCGCCATTTCTTAACCGAATCGCTTCAAATTTGCTGTACTCAGCGTTACCAGTACTTTGCGTTACCGTTACTAGGCGCTACCGGTACTCGTCGTTGCGCTAGTAATAATGAAATGCAGAGACAAATGTTGATGGTGTTGTTACTCATGATGACCCGATATCATTTGCTTTTCATCGGAGATTATATAATAGTAATGGATCTAAAGAACTGAAGTATATCATGTTCTTATTGTTCGAGTTTTGGATAATATTAACTGGTTGAAATAAGACGTTGATGATGTTGGTGAAGAAGACGAAAGCAACTAAATGACAATGACATGCACCAGTATAATGGTGTCGTCGATGTTTTAACCATTTGTGTCCCGCAAAGCCTCTGGTTTGCTTATGACAATAAAGACGTTCTTGTTCTTGTTCTTGTTCCCACGTGAAAAGCCACCTACTTCCCGCGCCAGCCGCCCGCTTCCTGTTCGCTGGCAGCGCAGACATACACACACACACACACACGCACATATTGAATTTTATACTATAGAATAGAGCACGTACCGTCGTGTGGGTACGTTACTGATATCTTAGCAGCGGTTGCGCATCAAGAAAGGGAGAAGAGGGTGAAATCAATGATTGCAAAATGACAGGCTTGTCTTTAGAGCATCGATTTTGTCATGGCTGAACTATTAGGCCGTGTACACACATACGCGGATATTCCATTTGGAAACCTGTGCGCAATCCATAAATAAGTGAAACAAAGAAGGGAAAAGATTTGCGCACGTGTCCGAATTTCCCCTATATGCGTAAACTTGTATCCTTCTTTCTTCCACTTATTTAGGGTTTTCCGTACGGAACTTACGCGTCTAATGTCAACCCGGCCTAAGGCTTTATATTGATATCACGCGTGTACACGCATGCGTGCGTCTTTGTCTGTCTGTCTGTATGTTTCTCTATCTCTCCCTCTCTCTCTCTCCCTCCCCCTCTCTCCCCCCCCCCCCTCTCTCTCTCCCCCCCCCCCCCCCCCCCCCCCCCCCCCCCCTCTCTCTCTCAGTCCTTATTCTATCTTGTTCAGATTGAATATTAGCAGCTATTTAACTGCAGTAATTGTAATGTGTGGTGATACTGTTATGTGTACTGATTGTTGATGGTGAGATGTATTCAAATTGTTGTTATTTTAACTGCAGTAATTGTAATGTGTGGAGATACTGTTATGTGTATTGATTGTTGATGATGAGATGTATTCCAATTGTTGTTATCTTACGGATTGCCAGAAGTTAATGATGGTTGTATTGTTTGTTCACTTCCCCTTCATAAGGGGTCGTGGACTATTTGAACAAATCACTCGTATCGCATTTGCATTCTCTCTCTCTGTCTCTGTGTGCGTCTGCGTGCGCGCGTTTGTGTGTGTGTGTGTGTGTTTAAAATGTGCACATCTCTAAGTTGATGTAATGAATTTTAATGATAATTATGTGGTTGTTATAATTTCGTTTCACACGTTTAATTAATGTTCTTTCAGTTATGTTGTATCTCTGTCATGGTGTTGCACCTAACCCGAATTTCCTTTTTGGAGATGTTAAAGTATACTTGAACTTGTACCCCATATATATTTCCCCATCCCCCACTTCCACTCCCTACCCCATCCCACCCACACCCACACACATCGCGGTCGCGCGCACGCACGCCCACCCATACACACACACACACACACACACACACACACACACACACACACACACACACACACACACATACACACACACACACACACACGCACACGCACACGCACACACACTTTCCCCATCACCCACCCCCCTGTTTTCCCAACATGAATTGAAGAGGCACAGCAGTACTAATGGCGGCACATTACCTTCACAATGAAGCGATGAAGCGGCTTCCTCCTGGGAAAACTGTTTTATAACATGAAAGGGATTGTCTATTCAACGGAGAGAGAGAGAGAGAGAGAGAGAGAGAGAGAGAGAGAGAGAGAGAGAGAGAGAGAGAGAGCATTATGAATGCATACCCCCACCCCCCCCCACCACACACAACAAGAAGGATTTTTTTAAGTGGAGAGAGAGAGAGGAAGAGAGAGAGAGAGAGAGAGAGAGAGACAGAGAGAGAGAGAGATAGACTAGAGTGGGAGATATGCAGGACGAGAGAGACGGAGAGAATTCGAATGCATAGATCATCGAACACACACACACACACACACACACACACACACACACACACACACACACACACACACACCACACACACACACACACACACACACACATACACATACACACACACACACACACAACGCGCGCGCGCGCGCGCGCGCGCACACACACACACACACATACACAACACACACACATACACACACACACACACACACACACACACACACACACACACACACACACACACACACACACACGCGCGCGCGCGCGCGCGCGCGCAAGCCAAGTTGTTATAGAACTGTAAACACAAAGTACAAAAGCAAGGAAGAAGTCCACAAAACCCTGTTTATATTATCCCATCCCCTGAATCCCTGCGGTTTTAGAGGTGCTTAGACTGGGTACCCTTATAAGTTGGGACATTATGCGATATTTACCCGTTCCTTGAGGGGTGGGGGGTTAAAGGGGGCTGGGGTATTTCATCTCCTGTGGTGATCTTCATTGCAAACATTTTAGTCGCTGTCAACACTGTTGTACTTGTTTGAATAAAGCACTTATTCATGTGTCATGTTTTCCCTGTTTCCTTCTTTTTCTCTGTCTCTCTGTCTCTCTCTATGTCTCTCTATCTGTATCCCTCTCTTCAACTTGAAGTTCAAGTTCATTTGGGGGGGGCGTGGGGAAAGGTGTGTGTGTGTGTGTGTGTGTGTTCGTGCGTGCGTGTGTGTGTGTCTCAGGACCAACCTCCTGGAACAAACTTTCTTTTTCCCTGTGTGTGTGTGTGTGTGTGAGAGAGAGAGAGAGAGAGAGAGAGAGAGAGAGAGAGAGAGAGAGAGAGAGAGAGAGAGAGAGAAAGAGAGACTCATCTCCCTCTCCCTCTCTCACTACCCCCAACTAAGAATATCACGCGCTGAGCCCCTACTGGTTTCATTACCCCTGGCGGTAAAATGCGCGTCCTAAGTTGCTCATTGGCGACTGCACTATTTACTTTCAACTCACTCAGGCAGTTGTAAGAATACAACCAATGCTTGCTGATAGTGAAGCCGGCACACGACCACCAGCAGTTGAATAGAGTTATCAGATGAATTATCTTCCAACTATAAAAAGGTTGGGTAGTGTGAGGCGGCTTTTAAGTGCTTTGGGCTGAAAGAATGGGGATGCCTCCTGGCAAGGCAAGGCTTGTCAACTATCGTCAAGCCCTTCAGAATAGCACTGGCCTCCTCTGCTATCAGGAAATCATGGTCGGACATGACTGACTGGCACACACATACACACTGACACGTATGCACTGCGCACGCGCAGAGAGAGAGAGAGAGAGAGAGAGAGAGAGAGAGAGAGAGAGAGAGAGAGAGAGAGAGAGAAATGCTAATGGTTTAGTGATTCTGGCCTTGGCCCATATCATGAGTTGACATTTTTCACATCAAAACGCATGTCAATAATTAGATGGGGGGGGGGGGGGGTGTAATCATCGTTCCACAGAGCAACGGTGGGAAACGAAATCATTTAAACATACATTAACATACATTAACGAGAGAGAGAGAGAGAGAGAGAGAGAGAGAGAGAGAGAGAGAGAGAGAGAGAGAGAGAGAGAGAGATGGCCACTAGTTGTGTGTCACGTGTTCGTGCTTTGTTGGCCACAGAACCAATGTAGTATGTCGTCCACTGGCCCTAATCCCCACTTGAGGACTGTTACTGTTACTGTCACTGTTACTGTGACTGTTACTGTTACTGTGACTGTTACTGTTACTGTGACTGTCACTGTTACTGTTACTGTGACTGTTACTGTGACTGTGACTGTTACTGTTACTGTCACTGTTACTGTGACTGTTACTGTGACTGTTACTGTTGTTACTGTCACTGTTACTGTTACTGTTACTGTTTTCCACAGGAATGAGAATCGGTGGAAAAACCTCCCTCACCACGCTCTACCGTCCCTCAATGAAAACCACTGTCGTGTCATTGACAGCATGGACAAGGCAGGGCAAGGCAAATATTTAATGTCCTACCCGCATGGGGCACAGAAACATGAAACAAAGCACCCACAAAACGAAACATTCAAATGTCAGAGTTGAGTGATGTCCATAATATCTCTTTTAGAACAGACAAACAATGCCAATATTGATAAACACATTTGTGGACAAATGTACCTGTCACGTAACACAATACAATAAACCAATCCACGGACACATGTACCTGTAACGTAACGCAGTACAATAAACCAATCCACGGACACATGTACCTGTAACGTAACGCAGTACAATAAACCAATCCACGGACACATGTACCTGTAACGTAACTCAGTAGAATAAACCAATCCACGGACAAATGTACCTGTAACGTAACGCAGTAGAATAAACCAATCCACGGACAAATGTACCTGTAACGTAACGCAGTAGAATAAACCAATCCTAGGACAAATGTACCTGTAACGTAACGCAGTAGAATAAACCAATCCTAGGACAAATGTACCTGTAACGTAACGCAATAGAATAAACCAATCCACGGACAAATGTACCTGTAACATAACGCCATAGAATAAACCAATCCACGGACACATGTACCTGTCACACAACGCAATGGAATAAACCAATCCACGGACACATGTACCTGTAACGTAACGCAATAGAATAAACCAATCCACGGACAAATGTACCTGTAACAACACAATAGAATAAACCTATCCGTGAACAAATGTACCTGTCACATAACACAATAGAATAAACCAATCCGTGAACAAATGTACCTGTGCGTGAATCGTGTCTCACGTGACCCATTCGCATCGCATCCCCATACGGTTTTCCGCGTGTGTGGCGCCGGCTTTAATCCCAGAGCTTCTGTACAATGTAAGCCTAAACCCCCAGCCCCACTCAGGCGACCTTTTTTCCGGTTTAAAGAAAACCAGTGTACCAACATCTCCCTGTTCTTAAAAAGACAACCCACCCCTTCCTCGTTCGAATACATAGTCATGAAAAGTTTTGTGTACACATGAATGTGGAGGGGTTTGAGAGATGAACGAGAGAGAGAATAAGGGCGGGGAGAGAGTGTGTGTGTGCGTGCGTGCGTGCGTGGTACGTGTGTGCGTGCGTATTGCGTGTGTGCTGTGTGTGTGTGTGTGTGTGCGCGCGCGCGCGTGTGTGTGTGTATGCGTGTGTGTGTATGTGTCTATAGGGAGGATTACCCCTTCTTTTTTAAGTTTCCGCACCATAAACCCCCCCACTCCCCCCCACTCTCCCACCCCCAGACATATTATTCTACCTGTTTTCTTTCTCCACTCTCATTCACACAATTGTGTTTTTCGAGTGGCGATTTAAGGGGGGGGGGGGGGGGGGGGGGGGGGGGGGGGGGGGGGGGGGGGGGGGGGGGGGGGGGGGGGGGGGGGCGTCGAGAAAGAAGGAGAGAGCACGGGCGGTTTGTTGAAGAGGGGATAAGCGGTGGGAGTAGGCTCCCGTAACAACAATGGAGTGTGTTTTTTTAAGCCTCACAACACCCCACCCCCCCCCCACACACACACACACACACACACACACAAAGGCTCTTCAGGTAGACTTATGGGCCTTAGCCATTGACACCAAGCGGCGTTCCATTTGAAGGCAGGTGTTAACCAGCCGTGTAGCGAACGCCGGTTAATGTTTTCAGGGCGGTCTCTTTGTTCCCTGGCTGTCTACCTATGTGGCTGTCGATGTTCACGTTTTGTGCATTGCGGATAGGTAGTTAGGATATCTTGGCCATGTTCTATGACGAAAGTCATTGGTCAAATGTCAAGGTCACTGGAGCTGTTTGTTTGCAAGACGCTGGTCCAAGGGAAACAAATTTTGCTTTGAAGCCGGCTACCAATAGCGCCTTGTTACTTCTTTTCACTTGTCTTTAAACTTTGAGATCGCGGGTCGTAAACGCGAGGAAGGATGACTAAGCTGCACGTTTGCTCTCTCTCTCTCTGTCTCTCTGTCTCTCTCTCTCTCTGTCTCTCTCTCTCTGTCTCTCTCTCTCTCTCTGTCTCTCTCTCTCTCTCTCTCTCTCTGTCTCTCTCTCCCTCTCTCTCTCTGTCTCCCCCCCCCTCTCTCTCTCTCTCTCTCTCTCTCTCTCTCTCTCTCTCTCTCTCTCTCTCTCTCTCTCTCCCCCCCCCCCCCCCCCCCTCTACGCAGCATGACAAGAATAGATTTTCCTTTCTATTATTTTCACAAAGGGAAACAATACGAGCCAAGAGAACAATCTCCCGTGGGTCAACCCAAAGCGCTCATAGATTCCCCTTTCACGCGGGTCCGTTAATTCATGTCTTGCTTGATACTATGTTTCCGTCTGTTTTATACTGTGTGTGTATGTGGGTTTGTTACTTCAGAACAGCTTCACTGGACACACGAGTTGGTGTTTTCTGGAGATTGTTCAACCGATCCATTGTGTTTCATGTTGATTTCTTTTAGTTCCGATCTCTGTGTGTAGTGTACTATGTATTTGTCACTCGCCATTGGAGTTGATAGACACAAAAGATTCTGATGCTTTCGTTGATCAAAAGACGTTTGCATTTCGATTCATTTGTTAAATATAATTAATTATTTTCGTGTGACTAGCTCGGTGGGCGTGACAGTTAAGGAGGTTTACTGAATGGTTCAGTTAATCCAAAGTATTTTGTTGCCTATTTATGTTTCAATGTGTGTAATGTAGTTATTCACTTCAGTAGAAACTGTTAGGTGAACACGAGCGTTGTTGGTGTTTTTGATGAATGGTTCAGTTCATAAAAAGTATTTGTTGTCTATTTGTGTTCAATGTTTGTGTTATGTAGTTACTTAACTCCAGTGGAAGCTGTTAGGTGAAACGAGAGTTGGTGTTTTTGATGAATGGTTCAATTGGTTTAAATAGCATTTTATTTCTCAGTCACAAATGAAAATCAACAATGATCATTAGATAGGGCGATAAGAAAACTGATATAAAGCCCTATCTTTAAGAGACAAAGAGCACAGACAATAATAGTGCCGGACGGCTAAGCAGAGTGATGAAGCGCTGTGTTAATTTTCAAATATGTTTTATATGGTTCAATTGATAGAAACTATTTTTGTTGTTTATTTTTGTTTCGTTCTGTGTCAGTGTGTATGTCGTCAGTTAATTCGGCGGGAGCTAGATCGATTGACAGAAGAACTATTGGCGTTCTTAGTAAATGGTCCAATTGATCACAGGTATTTTATTGACTGGTGGTTCGATCTAGTGAATGGTTCGATTGATTAGTGGTATTTATTGTTTCTATCTATGTGTGTGTAGTTGGTATGAGTGTTCAGAATAGGCTTATTAAGTCCACATCAATGTAGAAGAAAAATCCGTTTAACGTCCTCCGGTCTGAAACAGACACATATGGGACATTAATAGATATACAGATGGTGGGAACGATCCTGGAGGCAGTGCAACACCAGGAAAGTCCCGAATTTTTAGCAATACAGATATTACTGTAAAGTAAACATCAAAGTAGTTAATTGTTTCAGAGAGTGGCTCAATTGATTTTGAAGAATTTGTTTGGTGCTGTATTTTTTTTATCATTTTGTTTTTGTCTATGTGTTTATGCTTGCTACAGTGGAAGATTCTAGGTATATTCAACAGTTGTTGATTTTATTGGATGGTCTATTTGCTCCAAAGTATTTGCTATTATTAAAGAATGAAATAGTGAGGCCAAGAGAGGAGATAACGAAATGGAACAAGGGTGAACACTCTCTTTTCTAATTAACTCCCCTCCACCAAAGTTGATTACGATACCAATCATCTAGCAGTGCGTGGGTCAGAGCCAAAGTGACGCAAACAAAGCATCATTCTCAAAAAGAATGTGCCAAGTTCGCCTTTATGACCCTCCACCCACACAGTACACATCAACAATGGTGGAGAGGACGACATACAAACAAATCAACATCTATCCAAGAGTGGCATAGCCTTCTAGCCTTGAATATGTTACACATAAACAACACTAGGTGGAGGGGAGTTAATTAGAAAGAGAATGTTTCCCCTTGTTCAATTTCCTTATTTGCTATTTATTTTTATTTCTATCTGTGTGTATAGAAATAGTTACTGACTTCAATGAAAGTGGTTTGGCAGACAATCATGAAAGTGGTTGATGATGTTTCTAGTGACTGGTTGATTTGATCCATAAGTAGGCCTTTTTTTCAGCTTTGTGTGTCAAAGACACACACTGAAGGGGACCCTTTCAGTGTCTTTGATGTAGTTCAGTGGCACGGAAGCTAGTGAGGTGAACTCTACAGTTGTTTGCATCGATCGGTTCAAAAGTGTGTTTTTATTTTCGGTTGGATAGCATGAGGTTCTTCTTTCGAGGTGGGTTGGTTGATGGTTGGTCCATTCGTTTTGTGCGTGTGTTAGCTCTCTGTGGTTTATATATGTGTTAGCTCTCTGTGGTTTATATATGTGTTAACTCTCTGTGGTTTGTATATGTGTTAGCTCTCTGTGGTTTATATATGTGTTAGCTCTCTGTGGTTTATATATGTGTTAGCTCTCTGTGGTTTATATGTGTTAGCTCTCTGTGGTTTATATATGTGTTAGCTCTCTGTGGTTTATATGTGTTAGCTCTCTGTGGTTTATATATGTGTTAGCTCTCTGTGGTTTATATAGCTCTCTGTGGTTTAGTGTTAGCTCTCTGTGGTTTATATATGTGTTAGCTCTCTGTGGTTTATATATGTGTTAGCTCTCTGTGGTTTATATATGTGTTAGCTCTCTGTGGTTTATATATGTGTTAGCTCTCTGTGGTTTATATATGTGTTAGCTCTCTGTGGTTTATATATGTGTTAGCTCTCTGTGGTTTATATATGTGTTAGCTCTCTGTGGTTTATATGTGTTAGCTCTCTGTGGTTTATATGTGTTAGCTCTCTGTGGTTTATATATGTGTTAGCTCTCTGTGGTTTATATATGTGTTAGCTCTCTGTGGTTTATATGTGTGTTAGC
>CM065703.1:3457214-3464714 GCA_017654935.2 Phymorhynchus buccinoides | reverse complement strand
TCTCTCTCTCCCCTCCCTCTCCTCTCTCTCTCTCTCTATGTCTCTATCTCTCTCCCTCTCTCTCCCCCCTCTCTCTCTCTCCCCCTATCTCCCCTCCCTCTCTCTCTCTCTCAGCCCCCCACTCTCTCTCCCTCTCTCTTTCTCTCTCCTCTCTCCTCTCTCTCTCTCTCTCTCTCTCTCTCTCTCTCTCTCTCTCTCTCTCTCTCTCTCTCTCTCTCTCTCTCTCTCTCTCTCTCTCTCTCTCTCTCTCTCTCTCTCTCTCTCTCTCTCTCTCTCTCTCTCTCAAAGCGTTCCAGCATGTTGGTTTAGCAATACGGACCGTAGTGTAGCTACAATCAAGGACAGATCAATTAGCACCACTTACTAGTAAATGACAATTATCCAGCTGGTACTTCACCCTACTGACGCTGGCACTGCGCCATAGAGGCTCCGCGTTGTCATTGGTTTTGTTCCACGTGTTGATAATCCATGAAAAGAAAGAAAATGGGGCAAAGATGCAGAGCAACACCCCCTCCTCCATTTCTCGGTTCTTTCCGCTTTTGCAGTCTTACCTTTCTTACTGCAGATTGAGCACTTCAACCTCTATCGTTTTCTGTATTTAACGTTGATTGTCATCCATTTACACAACATGCATTCAATAACAGTAGAAGATAAAGGCAAGACGGAAAGAACGCCATGAACCAGGACTGTGACAGGGGGTGTTGATCTACATCTTGACCGAAAATTGAACTTGAACCACTTTTGTCAACAATAATAATTCGTGTTTCATAATTCATTAATCGAATTTCAGTCATCCGTATTGGCACTTTAGGTAAAGCGGCAGAAGCCAGTACCAAAGAATATACTGTCCTTCTTTCTCTCTTATGTGGGGGAAATCAATGTTAGATTACTCAAAAGAATATCTTTGTTTTAAAAACGGTTTTAAACGGAGACGGGCTAGGTTTCTTAGAAGGAGAGTGGAGCCAATTATAACACACGGTTGGCTTGATGTTGATTTTGATTCTTAGACCTCGCAATTAACTTCCTACCTGCTTGGAAGGCTACAACTATTGCGTGTCTCGCATCATTTACAGTGGGTAATCGTTACTGGCAGGTTCCCACACGAGTTATATTGTGTGGGAACAAAGACGTCAGTTAACTTTGAAAGGAGGGGAACTGGCGTGTCGGAATTTTAAGTGGATTAGGGCGGAGAGCGAAGACTGAGTGGCCGTTGTGAAAGAGTTAATCTACAGGTGTGTGTGTGTGTGTGTGTGCGTGTGTGTGCGTGCGTGCGTGTGTCTCTCTGTATGTCTGCGTCTGAGCTGATTTTCAAATTGTGTGTTTCTCTCTCTTTATTTTTTTTTCACAATATGTTCACAAGAAAAACAAAACAGAAACAAAAAACAACTAAGCACGCCCAAAAAAAACACCAACATGCACACAACTATGCCATGAAAATTCTTTAAATATATAAGCACATAATTTTCAAAGCGACATTATATGCAATAATTATGTAGAGTAAATTAAAAAAAAAGTCAACATTGTTAACTGTAAGTTCAAAGTTCGGAATTTAAAAAAAACGATTTAAAAAAAAAGTTCGGAACAACAGGCTATGCAAATATTCTTTTCGAAATACATGGGCATATTATCAACAATAATGATAACTAATAACAGGAACAAGAAACAATGCAGCCAGTACCTGCTATAATTCCGTTTTGTCTGTCTCTATGTTAAGGCATCATTGCAGAATGTACTCGCGTGTCTCTCTCTTTGCTCGCATTGCTGTTTGTCCTAGCGCTGCATCAGAACATGTATACGGGTATTCATTCATCAGCCAGAGTATTTAGCCAGTTTGGAGTGCTTTTGCGTGCGTACAGAATTTATTTTTTTTTAAACGCATTTACAACGGTCGCATATTTGTGATGATGCATGGGAAAACCTACATAAGTCGCTCAGAATGTTTTAGCAAAAGCCAAAAATAGTCAACAACCCCCCAAAATATCAATTTTCTATTTAGGGCATATTTATGTCTATTTTTATGTGTTCTACCTGTATCCACAACATAGAAGACAATTTTGAATGATTTCTTTGTTTATTTGATTGTTTTCTAAATCAAGTCAATAGAAACAAAGAGGCAAAGTTGTATCTTCTATGCCCAATTTCTGCAAATTATATCTATTTCGAACGCCAAACTTCAGATACTTATAAAATAAAAACTAAACAAGATAACTCAATTCGGTTTTCTGTGTATTAACAGGGAATCTTTGCTCCACCATGCAAAATTAAAATCTCAATTTATGCCAAAATTCCATTATGTCTGTTTTTCCCATGCACTGTCACATATTTGTCCAGAACGCTGTTAAGACAGGTGGTGTCAATTAGCACTGTTCTGTGGCACCATATCCTACAAAGTAATGGCGGAGTTATCGTGTTGTTGACGTTAGCAGTTAGCGCTGACAAACACTACACGGCTCACGGCACAATTGTCCAGGCAACCCGCCGCACCCATGATGGCATGCCCTTTGGTTCCAAGGTCTGTACAAAACAACAAAGGGAGTACCTTGGCACCAGATTAAGGCCCTGTGTCTCTGAATGTCTGTCCGTCCCAAGAGAGAGAGAGAGAGAGGGGGGGGGGGGGGGGTGTTTTTCAACTGTTTTTGTTTCTTAAATTTGTTTTTCTTTTATCCAAGGACAGATTGTAAGAATAGGCATCGCCTAATATCTTTATCCTTGTCAAATACAGTTTTCCAGTGTCCAGTGTCCCTCCATCAATGTGTGTGTCCATCTGTCTTTGTGTAGACCTGTGCATAGCTATGTATGCGTCCGTCTATCTTCATATGTGTTATTCTCTCTCTCTCTCTCTCTCTCTCTCTCTCTCTCTCTCTCTCTCTCTCTCTCTCTCTCTCTCTCTCTCTCTCTCTCTCTCTCTCTCTCTCTCTCTCTCTCTCACACACACACACACACACACACACACACACACACACACACACACAAACACACAACACAATCTCTCACATCACACTCACACTCACACACACACACACACACACACACACACACACACACACACACACACACACACACACACACACACACACACACACACACAAACACAATCTCTCTCACATCACACTCACACACACACTCACACATCACACATACACACACACACAGTCTCTTTCCCTTTCTCTTAGTTTCGTGTTGATGCTTTGTCTTTTGTTTGTTGTATCTGTTTGTGTCCAGCTCATCAAAATATCAATTTATCAACTGTTATAAAATTCGTTTGATCAATTTAGTTGATTTCAGTGTTCTGTAAAAAAAAAGAATAGCTTGCAAACTGGAGGCTAATGCCTATGTATGTCTGTCTGCAAGCTACTGGAACTTTATTGGTGCCCTTGCCGTCTTAGACTTATTCTCTTTTTTGGGTGTCATTAAACGGGTAGCAGAGAAGAAAGGAGAAAACGAGGGTAGCAGTCCAATTGCTATATACCCGGGTCAGTCATTAATGGGGTGGTCAGCACCAATCAGTCTCTAGGACACCCGTATTGATTGATCTCCCACCTTCCACCCCTGTCCACTTCCCACCCTCACCCACCCACCCTCATTTGGGGGACGATTGTTCTGGTTTTAGGAACAGTCGGTGTTAGCATTCAGTCTGACAAGACGACAATAATGAGGACTTTCCTCAAGCCTTCAACTATCTGGTGCGGTTAATTTTCTTCTATCTAACGATACCTGGATTTCTCCTCTTCAAGTTTAAAGATACACTGACCCACCACGATTAAGTCCCTTGGGGGTTTTTTCTGGGTAGCTATGACCCACATACAAATGCCTCCAACTTGAAATTGAGGCTGCTCGTTAAAATGATGTTTCGTTTTCAATTTGGGGGCATTTGTATGGGAGTAAAACCTGGTCAAAACAAGATTTCCTACCAGCTATAAGAGGGAAAACACGTGAAACCCGTGATTTTGACACGTGACCTGGTGGGTCTTTAAGGTGTGTCCCCAAAAAGCCTAAATGTCACAAAGAGTGGGTGCTTCGCAGCCACACAACCTTGCAAAGAATGAAGCCAGCTTTCTCACTTTCCCCACCCGAGGAAGGTGAAAAGATGGAAGGTGGGAAGTGCTAAGTATGGTAACAGAGGCAGTGAGGGAATGAGTTCGCAATGATCCCCGCCTGTAGTGGAGGTGAAAAGGTGGAAGGTGGGAAGTGCTAAGTATGGTAACAGAGGCAGTGAGGGAATGAGTTCGCAATGATCCCCGCCTGTAGTGGAGGTGAAAAGGTGGAAGGTGGGAAGTGCTAAGTATGGTAACAGAGGCAGTGAGGGAATGAGTTCGCAATGATCCCCGCCTGTAGTGGAGGTGAACGGGTGGAAGTAATGAAAACAACGTCTTCAGTCAGCTTGCGGAGTGCGAACTCTTTGTATATTCAGTGGCGTGTCTTTGGACTGCGTTAGCGATAAGTGCATGGATGTTAATGCGATTTGGAAGTTGGGCATCAAAGAGCCCGCATAAAGTTCTTGTCTGAATGATCAGGGTGATGTTCTTGGGTGTTTTGCTATGGTTATATCCTGGCTTTGGTTTTCCGACGTTTCGTGTGCTGCTTCTTATTCGCACAATCTCTTCATCCTGTGTGGAGTTTCATGCCGCGCTAGATAGAGAATGTCATTGTTTTTTCGAAACACACGGAAATTCTACCTGCTCAGAAATATTTCAGAAATTATAAGAAGCTTTCGCTACATAGATATTGTAAGAGAACAGGACACCTCGATTAAATTGTAGAGTATCGTGTGTGTTTAGTGACTGGAAGGTGTGCGTTGAGTCGTCAATCGTTTCAGCCATTTTGTGGGGATCTTCCAGCTAAGACACTCATTCCAAAGCGCTTTTCTTGAGTGATAATTATTATCGCAGTTTGGCTTGTCGGTCAAGGTTTAGGAGAAGAGGCATGTTGGTGACGTGGGCGTTGAAAGACAGGTCCCCCAAAGCGCAGTATTGTGTGCACTGTGTGAGGAACAACGATTCATGGAGTAAGAGGACACATGGGCATTATTATGGGAAACGTTGGAAACCTAGGTACCCAGGTAAGATGCTTCTGGTGCGAATCCTGGGTAAAGGTAAAGATGCGCCCCCCCCCCCCCCCTTCTCCATTTCTCGGTTGTTTCCACTTTGTCAGTCTTGCCTTTCTTACTGCAGATTGAGTACTTCATCCTCTATCGTTTGCTATATTTAACACTAATTTTCATCCATTGACACTATTAAACGCATGCATTCAATAATAGTAGAAGATGAAGGCAAGACGGAAAAACGCAATGAACGCAACAGCTCCGCGGCTGTTGTGTGTACTGCACTACATAGGGTTGGGTGGGTGGGTGGGGGGTCCTATTAGATAATGGCCTTTATCATGACTGCGATTAATTATTCAACAAAGACAATTAGCTGAAAATGTTCATAAAATACAGCTTAATGTTTGGTAAGAAAGGCAAGTGTGAAAATGCGGGGAGAGCCCAGAGATGTAGGGGGGAGGGGGGGGGGGGGGGGGCACATCTATTGTCGCCGTTAGAACTCGTTAAATTTAACCTCTCCCGTCTCCAAGGTCCTCGAATGTAGCACCACTCCCTCATTTGCTCCTTCCTCAATCTTCGCTCTTTTTTTTCCTGTTCAATTGTTTGTTTTATGCATGTATTGCGTTTTTTCTTGTGATTTGGCTTGGCTTGGCTGTAACTGTCTGTTCCTGTTACAGGCTTATACTGATTCTCTCTCTCTCTCTCTCTCTCTCTCTCTCTCTCTCTCTCTCTCTCTCTCTCTCTCTCTCTCTCTCTCTCTCTCTCTCCTCTCTCTCTCTCTCTCTCTCTCTCTCTCTCTCCCTCCCTCCCTCTCTCTCACTCTCTCTTTTTTCTCTGTCTGTCTCTTCTGTCTCTCTCACTCTGCCTCTGTCTCTATTTGTATATATCTCCGTATCTCTCTCTCTCTCTCTCTCTCTCTCTCTCTCTCTCTCTCTCTCTCTCTCTCTCTCTCTCTCTCTCTCCCTCCCTCCCTCTCTCTCACTCTCTCTTTTTCTCTGTCTCTCTCTTCTGTCTCTCTCACTCTGCCTCTGTCTCTATTTGTATATATCTCCGTATCTCTCTCTCTCTCTCTCTCTCTCTCTCTCTCTCTCTCTCTCTCTCTCTCTCTCTCTCTCTCTCTCTCCCTCCCTCTCTCTCTCACTCTCTCTTTTTCTCTGTCTGTCTCTTCTGTCTCTCTCTCTCTCACTCTGCCTCTGTCTCTATTTGTATATATCTCCGTATCTCTCTCTCTCTCTCTCTCTCTCTCTCTCTCTCTCTCTCTCTCTCTCTCTCTCTCTCTCTCTCTCTCTCTCTCTCTCTCTCTCTCTCTCTCTCTCTCCCTCCCTCTCTCTCTCTCTCTCTTTTTCTCTGTCTGTCTCTTCTGTCTCTCTCACTCTGCCTCTGTCTCTATTTGTATATATCTCCGTATCTCTCTCTCTCTCTCTCTCTCTCTCTCTCTCTCTCTCTCTCTCTCTCTCTCTCTCTCTCTCTCTCTCTCTCTCTCTCTCTCTCTCTCTCTCTCTCCCTCTCTCTCTCTCTCTCTTTTCTCTGTCTGTCTCTTCTGTCTCTCTCACTCTGCCTCTCTCTCTATTTGTATATATCTCCGTATCTCTCTCTCTCTCTCAATCTCTCTCTCTCTCTCTCTCTCTCTCTCTCTCTCTCTCTCTCTCTCTCTCTCTCTCTCTCTCTCTCTCTCTCTTTGTTATATTGTATTGTGGCCCAAGGACAATGTACAATTAAGCTTTCCGAGTTCCGAGTTCTCTCTCTCAATCTGTCTCTCTACTTTGTATACAACGTGCGTGCATGGCTCAACGTGTTTGAATGAAAGAAAATATGTGTCTGTATGTTTGTCTGTCTGTCCGTCTGTGTGTGCGCCAGTTTGTCTCTGTGCATGTGTACTCGATCATTCACGTATGGGTGTGTGCGTGTCTGCACCGAGTTGCTAAAAAAAATGCATGCATTCCATTTACTGGTCGTCTGAGGGCTGATCTGTGAGTCATCCGGGTGCCGTTTTAATCCTGCCTTTGACATGTGCTATTCACAGAGAGAGAGGTGGGAAAGAGAGAGAGAGAGAGGGGGGGGGGGGGGGGGGGGGGGGGGGGGGGGCGGGGGGGGGGTGGGGGGGGGGGGGGGGGAGAGAGACTTTCTAAAATATTTCAGGCCCACACCCCAACCCCACACCCACCCTCAACCACGCACCCACACATACTTCCCACATTCCCCTCTCTATGTCTATTTTTTGTTTTTTCTTTTGCCTTTGATTATTCAAATCTATGTTATTCATTGCAAGTTGTCAAGTCAATTATCTCTTTTTTTCACTCTCTCTCTCTCTCTCTCTCTCTCTCTCTCTCTCTCTCTCTCTCTCTCTCTCTCTCTCTCTCTCTCTCCTCTCTCTCTCTCTCTCTCTCTCTCTCTCTCTCTCTCTCTCTCTCTCCAATTCATTTACAGTACCTCCTGCATAGAAGACCTTTCATTTCTTC
>CM065703.1:3444714-3452214 GCA_017654935.2 Phymorhynchus buccinoides | reverse complement strand
GTCCGGTTCTCCCTAGAGTTTCTGCGCTGAAGATCTTCAGCTGTAAGAGTTTCCTCGTGGTGTGTGTCTTTCTACTACAGTACTAGAATCTCTTTGCACTGACTGAATATCATATCGTTGTCTTGTCCAGGTGTTTTCACATCTTCCAACATACCACCTGTACCGGGTGTCGCGGGTGTGCCGAAGATGGTACCGTCTGCTCCAGCTCTCTCCAGAGTTTCTTTCTTCTCTGAAGACTGAAGATCTTCCGCTGTCCAGCTCTCCCCCTAGAGTTTCTGTACTCTTACTGAGTGTTGCTTCATTCTCTCTCTGTCCAGATGTGGTCATTCTGCTGTCCAGCTCTCCCCCTAGAGTTTCTGTACTCTTACTGAGTGTTGCTTCATTCTCTCTCTGTCCAGATGTGGTCATTCTGCTGTCCAGCTCTCCCCCTAGAGTTTCTGTACTCTTACTGAGTGTTGCTTCATTCTCTCTGTGTCCAGGTGTGGTCATTCTGCTGTCCAGCTCTCCCCCTAGAGTTTCTGTACTCTTACTGAGTGTTGCTTCATTCTCTCTCTGTCCAGGTGTGGTCATTCTGCTGTCCAGCTCTCCCCCTAGAGTTTCTGTACTCTTACTGAGTGTTGCTTCATTCTCTCTGTGTCCAGGTGTGGTCATTCTGCTGTCCAGCTCTCCCCCTAGAGTTTCTGTACTCTTACTGAGTGTTGCTTCATTCTCTCTCTGTCCAGGTGTGGTCATTCTGCTGTCCAGCTCTCCCCCTAGAGTTTCTGTACTCTTACTGAGTGTTGCTTCATTCTCTCTGTGTCCAGGTGTGGTCATTCTGCTGTCCAGCTCTCCCCCTAGAGTTTCTGTACTCTTACTGAGTGTTGCTTCATTCTCTCTGTGTCCAGGTGTGGTCATTCTGCTGTCCAGCTCTCCCCCTAGAGTTTCTGTACTCTTACTGAGTGTTGCTTCATTCTCTCTGTGTCCAGATGTGGTCATTCTGCTGTCCAGCTCTCCCCCTAGAGTTTCTGTACTCTTACTGAGTGTTGTTTCATTCTCTCTCTGTCCAGGTGTTTCCCCATCTGTCCACGGACCAACTATGCTGGGTATATCGGGTGTATCGTTGGTGATACCAGCTCACCACAGAGCTTCTGCTCTGAACACCTTGTTTTGTTCAGCTCTTCTCAGTTTCCTTCTGCGTCTTTTGTGCGTGCATGTTCGTGCTTTTTCATTTTCATTCTTCTTTTTTCTGTACATTTGTTGTTAATGGTGGTGGTTATTTGTTCTTTTCCTTTTTTCATTTTTATGAGGGCTGGATGCAAAACAAGCCTGTATAGTGCTTAGTCTTACCCCTCATTTAAAAAAAAAGGTTCTTTCGTTCGCAATACGGTGCTCAGGGACCCCCATTTAGGGGTCTATGAAGCGCTAGCATACTACAGAACCCTCTAAAAGAATGTGCAGGGGGTCCCAGGGATGCACTAGAAAAATTCCTTTTTGGCATTCGCTATGCCACTGGGACCCTCTATCTCGTCTCTAGGACCCTCTATGCTGTACGTGAAGGAGTCCCTGTGACCCCTTGTTTTGCGGGATGATTGGGTGCTAGACTGATTATCCCCTTGCGTTTCGTCCAGGTGTTTTCGCACCTGCCCACGGACCACCTGTGCCGGGTGTCCCGGGTGTGCCGGCGGTGGTACCAGCTGGTGTGGGACCCCGCCCTGTGGACCTCCATCGTCATCAACCACAGCGCCGTGGACGTCGACCGCGCCCTCAAGTACCTGACGCGACGCCTCAGCTACAACACGCCCAAGGTCTGCGTCATCCTGGAGAGGGTCAACCTCAACGGCTGCGAAAGGCTAACCGATAAAGGTATGAAGAATCCTAATGAGAGAGCATGTCGAGTTCATTCTTTGGGGTTACTGGACTGGTTCCCTAGATTACAAACGTACTTTCCAATGAGCTGCAACACGCAAAACGTCTGTGTTATCCTGGAAAGGGTTCACCTCAACGACTGTGAGAGGTTAACCGATAAAGGTATGATGAATTCGGATGGTAGAGGACTTAAGGTGATTGGGTCAGTACATTTTGGGGGGTAACTGCACTGGTTCCCTATTCATGTTAGAATAGATTACAAGCATTCTGTTCAATGTCTGAGCGACAACACACACGAAGTCTGCGTCATCCTGGAAAGGGTTAATCGCAACGGGTGTGAACGATTAACCGATAAAGGTATGACGAATACTAATGGGAGAGTATTTAAGACAAGAAACCGACATCATCGTAGGTGATTGTTTTGTTAATAGCACTAGTTTCCTATTGAAGATAGATAACAGGCCTTTGCTACACACGCCCAATGTCTGCGTTATCCTGGAAAGGGTTAACCTCAACGGCTGCGAAAGGTTAACTGATAAAGGTATAAAGAATTCTATTGAGAATTACTAGAGGTAAAACGATATTACGTAAGGACTTTGGTAACTGCAATGGCTTCCCGTTCAAGCTACAGTGTGTCTCAAAAGATGCCACCCACAAAACTGCTCATAAAAGATCAATAATAAAAAATGCCACCCACAAAACTGCTCATAAAAGATCAATAATAAAAAAAATGCCACCCACAAAACTGCTCATAAAAGATCAATAATAAAAAATGCCACCCACAAAACTGCTCATAAAACTAAGATCAATAATAAAAAATGCCACCCACAAAACTGCTCATAAAACTAAGATCAATAGTTAAGCTGTCGTTTTGAATTTTGGGGGTTATAACGCAGATTTGATGCATGAAAAATGACAACTTGTTCTTCCAAGATGTGATTGTGTGTGCTCCAGAAAATAACAGTTTTCGTGGTACCTCATTCTTTAGATAAGCAGGTCCAGAAACCCTTTTGAAATTTCATTTCTTCACTTGCAATTTCCATTTTTACTGTATTTGGACAAACCTTTCGTTCATATGTGGGCTCAAAAAGTCAGTACAGTCATGTGTTTCAATTTTCAGGGCATAAAAGACAGTCATTTTCGAAAAACAGACAGTTTAGAGACAATTGGAATTTTCTGCGAAAATATAATAAAGGGACTTTTCTCAAAATGGGTTACCACGGAAATTGTTACTTTCTGGAACTGTCAGAGGCATCTGGAATAAACAAACTGTTGCAACCTTTCATGCACTAAACCTTCTTTTTCATAAAACTGAAAACCACGAATGATAGCTTTATTATTACAAATCCTAGTAACCATTTTGTGGGTTGCATTTTTTTAGTCACCCTATAGAATAGATTGAAACTAGCAGAACGTGAAAAAGCTAGATCAAGCAGCCGCTCGGTTCATTGACCAATTACCAAAAGCCTATCTTTTAATACCATATAAGATTGCAGGAGCAGCAGTGGTTAATAGTATAGTTATTATTGTTGATGGTGTTACTATTAAGTTGTGTCTATGATTGTTACTATTTGTTATTGTACAATGTCTTCACACGGTGGCTAAGCGATGTCCAGAATTACGCTGGAGATTCAGGGATGTATAGTTATCATCAGTCGTAGTGGTTTGGTTTTGGTGGTTGTTGCTATAATATGATTGTTTCCATCAGTATCATTCTCTTTGTCAAAGGTCTACACACTTGTGGCCAAAAGGTGTCCTGGGTTACGTTATCTGGACGTTCAGGACTGCATACTAATGATGTATCATTGATGTAACATGTTACTGGTATTGTATTACTAATATTGTTGTTTCTATCAGTATTATTCTCTTTGTCCAAGGCCTTCACACGGTGGCTAAGCGGTGCTCTGAGTTACGTTATCTGGAGGTTCAGGACTGCATGATAATGATGTGTCATTGATGTAACATTGTTAATGTTACTGGTATTGTATTACTATTATTGTTGTTTCTATCAGTATTATTCTCTTTGTCCAAGGCCTTCATACGGTGGCTAAGCGGTGTCCAGAATTACGCTATCTGGAGGTTCAGGGATGTATAGTTATCATTAGTCGTAGTGGTTTGGTTTTGGTTGTCGTTGCTATAATATGATTGTTTCTATTAGTATTATTCTCTTTGTCCAAGGCCTTCACACGGTGGCTAAGCGGTGCTCTGAGTTACGTTATCTGGAGGTTCAGGACTGCATGATAATGATGTGTCATTGATGTAACATTGTTAATGTTACTGGTATTGTATTACTATTGTTGTTGTTTCTATCAGTATTATTCTCTTTGTCCAAGGCCTTCACACGGTGGCTAAGCGGTGCCCTGAGTTACGCTATCTGGAGGTGCAGGGCTGTACCAGACTGACCAATGTTGGAGTGTTTGAGGCTGTGAGCTACTGCGTTAACCTGGAGCACCTGGATGTCACAGGTATTGATCATCATCATTATCATTGTCATCAACATTATCATCATCATCACCATCACCATCATTATCATTATCATCATCATCTAATGACCAATGTTGGAGTGTTTGAGGCTGTGAGCTACTGCGTTAACCTGGAGCACCTGGATGTCACAGGTATTGATCATCATCATTATCATTGTCATCATCATTATCATCATCATCATCACCATCATTACCATCATCATCCCTATCATTATCATCATCATCTAATGACCAATGTTGGAGTGTTTGAGGCTGGCTTTGACTGAGTGTGAGCTACTGTGTTGATTTGGAGCACCCGGATGTCACAGGTAACGATAATGAATAGCACGATGATGATGATGATGATGAAAATGGGACTTCGAGTGTGTGTGTGTGTGTGTGTGTGTGTGTGTGTGTGTGTGTGTGTGTGTGTGTGTGTGTGTGTGTGTGTGTGTGAGAGAGAGTGTGTGTGTGTGTGTGTGTGTGTGTGTGTGTGTGTGTCTTAGCGCTACTATGCGTGTGTGTGTGTGTGTGATGTGTGTGTGCGAGCGTGCGCACTTGCACGCATACATGAATATGTGACCCAGCACCACGAAAGGGACATTAAATCGCTGGACTAGTTTCTCACAACAGGCTTGCAAAGTCAAAAATCTTATTTGTTTATCAATTTTGAGTTATGGGCATTTTCGTGCTCTCTACCGTCTCATCTTTCATATTTATAAAGGACAATCAAAGTTATGGTCTCTAAATACTCAAAAACGTGCTTTTAAATAAGTAAGTTGGTGCGTTTTCTTCAGCGTGGCTAAACTTGACTGTGATCTGTCAAAATGGCTGACAGCCACCCTACCGACTTTAAATGCTTATAACCCTCAAACAGAAAACGTTACAAGAATGGTTCTTATATCATTTGAAAGAGACTTGTCTGACGTTTTTAGCTGTACCATTATTTCAGAATGGTTATTCGTGGTGCTAGGCCACATATGTGTATGTGAATATGTGTGTACGAGTGTTGGCATATGTGCGCTTCACCTTATGGCTGATCCACAAAAACATATAATTCTCCTAAAACTATTGAGTAAAAGGACACGTGAGTTGGCTCGTGCAAGGAAGGTAAACGTGTTGCTATGTATATTACTCAATGCTAATCATTGGAATATGACCATACATCCTGTTTCTATTGAGGACGCGCACACGCACGCACGCACACACACGCACACACACACACACACACACACACACACACGCGCGCGCGCACACACACACACGCACACACACGCGAGCTCCTCCCCCGTGCCCCTAACCTGGTGTTGCATAACATATTTTACCCATGAAATAAATACTCTTTTCCTCATTCAAATTGTTTGCTGTTTGGGAAAGATTCGCCCCTAAATACGTTCAGAGGCGTCTTGTAGCATGGAACAGAAGATTCATCATTAAATACTGAGAAGTCAGGGATATTTTTTCTAACATTTATTATTTTTTATTTTTGTTTGCACGGACGGTTGTTTATATCGTCAAACATTTTGAAAAATACGAAGCTAAGTGACATGGCTTTGTATATGGATTTCTCGGCAAATAAAATGTAGATGTACACCCTCCCGCTCTATTTCTTGGTTCTTTCCGTGTAGATTGAGCACTTAAATATCAATATCTTAAATAATAGTTGACTAGTTTATCACATGAAAGAAGGATGGCTCTAGTGCGCTTTTGAAAGGTACTTATTTCACGGTAGGTACTTATTTCTCATGACACCGGCCCTAAGGCATTAACACCGTGGTAATCCCCTGTCCTCTGAAACATTCATGTGCTCCAGACCTCCCGTTCCAGCCTCCTGCCATCAAACGTCTAACGGGTTTCCTAAGCGTGGCGCTAACGCTTATCTTTCTACTGAACAATTCCGAGCAACCCCTAATATGCCTACTGAATGGCGACGCTACGTTCGTTGTTCCTTGCTGAGTATTTTAACTCTTTCGCATCGCAATGATTTTGAATTATTCAAAACACTCACAAATCACACTAGTCATACACACAAACAAAACAGGCATAAACAAAATGAAAGAAGATTACGGGTTTTTACTTCAGGTTTAGACATAGGGAAGTGGTAGATCAGACTTTTTTATATATAAACTTTATATAGAAAAACTCTCCACACCAATTGGTTTCCCCACTTCAAACCACTACAAACGCCAAGTGAGAGGCAAACATGTGCTCTAAGGGAGCGAAGCGACTTTTGAAGTGACCAAAGTGTGGTGTGCACAATTCCGGCCATATATGGGTGGAACGACTTGAATGAGTTAATGTTTCAAACTTTCTGTGTCCTGAAAATAGCCCTAAACTGTAAACGGATTCTAAACATATCCCTAACGCCGATGGAGTACAATTGTTGGGCGAAAAAAACAACTCAGGCAATTTCCGATATGCTCCTGGGATTTAACCTGCCCTTCTAAGCGCAAACTTATGTAAGCTTATGTTCTGTTAAGTGTAATATTCCTCAGATGATGGTTGCAATAGTCTCGCTGGAAATTAATTAAGTGAATTTTAGCGTTTGCGAAGAAATATTTAGCGGGATGTTTTTCATATATATTTTTTTTTTTACCTTTTTTTTTTTTTTTTTTTTTGGGGGGGCGGTAGTGGTAGTTAGATTGTTGTTCTGTATTTTAGTTTTTAGGCTTATTTGCAATGTGTTTTTTTATGTTGTTGTATTTTCCTTCTTTTTTTTTTTTTTTTTTTTTTTTTTTGGGGGGGGGGGTTGTTTGGCTGTTGTCCTTTATGTTTGTGTTTAGGCCTATTTGGTTGCGTTTTCTTTTTGTGTTCTGTTATATAGCCTGATGATGTTCAGTTCTTTAGGTTTACAAAGTCGTAACTATATGTGACCCAGCACCACGAAAGGGACATTAAGTCGCTGGGCTAGTTTCTCACAACAGGCTTGCAAAGTCAAAAATATATTTTTATCAATGTTGAGTTATGGATATTTTCGTACTCTCTAACATCTCATATTTCATAGTTATAAAGGACAATCTTTGTTATGGTCTCTAAATACTCCAAAAAGTGCTTTAAAATGAGTAGGTTGATGCATTTTCTTCAGCTAGGCTAACCTTTAGACTGTGATTTCTCAAAATGGCCAACAGTCACCCTACCAACTTTAAATACTCATAACTCTTAAATGGAAAACGTTACAAGAATGGTTCGTATA
>CM065703.1:3382214-3437214 GCA_017654935.2 Phymorhynchus buccinoides | reverse complement strand
TTGTTTTGTTGTTGTTTTGCGGGGTTATTTTTATGAGGAAGGTATATTGTCCATTTTAACCTTCACCGGATCCCCTGTTCAACTACACAGTCACGATGGGGCGGGTTTTCCACTACCCATACTCATTAAAAAGGAAAGGGGCATGCATTTGAACAGTGTTTATCCCTATTCCAGATGATGCGGGTTCTCCAGTACCCATACTCGTCAAAGAGTCACCATGTGTTTATCCTTATCCAGATGCCGCGGGTGTCCCACTACCCACACTCAATGCACCGCAGTGGCATATTTCTGCTCTTTAAAGTATGGGTTGTAGGATACCCGCGCAATCAGTGACAAGCATGTTAAAATGACACATTATATTACGTCATTTGTATTTTATACACATTAATGAAATTTAAGATACATAAAGCCATTAACGTTTTTGATAAACTCATGAAATGTCATGATGATTGCTTAAATACTTTTTGAGATATAGCAGTTGTTATGTGTCTCTGGGTACTAGAATACCCAGGAAGCATGGTGAAGGTTAAGGAAAAGAACAAAAGAACTTTGATTGCTCAGTTCTATAAATTACTATGTTAAAAAAAAGTGATTTCTAATGCTGCCTTGTCGTCGTCGTACGTACCCTGGCTAAAAGACTCCAGGGATCATCCCAAAAGCCGAAGCATTTGAACACTATGGTACAAAAGCACCAGCTAGGGATGAGAACATTACGTGTGTGACCGGGTTTTTTATTATTGGGCAGCCACACTCCGACTTCGGAGGAATAAAGCCGTCTTAAATTATTGGACTGCCTACATGTACATAATAGTGTAAGGGAGATAACTCAAGTACAGAAAAGAGCAAGAAACCAAAAGCCTTGTTTCTGTCAGTAGATTATGATGTTCTGTTCAGGGGCCACCACACTGCGTACCATTCCATCCCAGTGCGATGCGATTTAACATTTGTGAGGCGTGATTCTCGTGAAATTCAACTGTCTGAATGAATCTGACGACGTCCTGTAAGTAGGCCTATAGCTCATTATAACTGTTCGTAGTCCCCCGTACACGAATCTGATGAAATATCTTTTTTCTTTTTGTTTTGGTATCCGACATTTCATGCGATTCGTATATTGGGGTCCACTTGAGAGCGTAGTTAGCAAAAATAGTAGAATTATTTTTAAACGGAAGTATTTCCCGTGAATCATGACTCACAGACATCGTCACAATCGGATCGCATTCAGATCCGAATTGTATGTAGTGTAGCAGGCACTTTACGGGAAAAAATAAGGATTTTGTTCCCTGCTACACTACATACGATTCGGATCTGAATGCGATGCGATTGTGACGATGTGAGTCACGATTCACGTGAAATTCAATATGGGTCTACTGGAATTATTGTCAGCGAAAATAGAATTATTTTTGAACGGAAGTATTTCGCGTGAATCATGATCGACTCACGTGGTCCCAGTCGGATCGTATCCCCATACGACTTTACGCGCGTGTGGCGCCGGCTTAAATCTGATAAAGCCATAAACGAAGAGAGAACTATCCATCCCTGAAGGGTACAGGACTTCTATCAAGACCGTCCATGTCTGTCGGTTAATGGGATCAAATGTGAGGCAAATTGCAGATTATAGTTAAGGCATGCCCTTTGGCACACATGTACTTCAGTTCTATTATTATTAGGTACTTTGTAGTCACAGAGGCGTCTCTGTGAAATTCGGGTTGCTCCCACCTGAGAGCGCGTCGCAGCCAGAGGCGCGCCACCCAATCTTTTTCTTTTTTTTTTTGCATGCGATTTTTGTCACTGATGGGGGGGGGGGGGGGGGGGGGGGGGGGGGGGGGGGGTAAATTTTGACCAAATGACAACTTTTTCGTTGCCACTGGGTTTAACGTATGCTAAGTGCATGGGCACACGGGACCTCGGTTTATCGTCTCATCCGAAAGACTCCACGTTCAGACCGTTAAGGCCTAGTGCAGAATGAGAGTAAAAAATCCCCTGTTCTGCAATCAAGTCCTCTCCGAGCCTTGTTTTTCCTCGGTGTGTCTTCTTCTTCTGCGTTCCCAGGCCATATGGCCATAATGGATAAGGTATGTATGTGTCCGGTGTCCGATTTCGGAGGAGCTCAAAGGAGAAAATATTTGGAAGATTTGTTTTGTTTGGGGGGAAAAGGGCAGTAGAATGGGCCAGTAAGTCAGAAAGATGGGAGATGACAGAAGGTAAAGGGAAAAGAGAGGGACAGATTAGAGGGAGTTACAAGCACAGGACTTCAAGAAGTTGGGGGAACTATTTGTACGAAAGACCCCCCCCCCCCCGCATCCCCACGGGGAAGCCCCTTGGTGTGTCTGAGATGCGTTGTTAATCGTGTTGGTTTGTTAACTGTGACTTCCTGTTAGTAGGTGGAGCTCTTCGATCTTTTGTGCGTGTGTAAAAGTATACATATCAAAATGACAGTTGACTCTTTGTTGGTGTTGTTCTATGCAAAATGTTTGTTTTTCTTCTGACAATGCTGTTGACGACATTAATAAAATGTATAATGCTACGGAGGTATCTGAATGGGAGTCCGTTTTGAGTATTTCAATAAATGCAATTATCCTGTGTCTGTCTCCCTGTCTCTCTAATGCAACTGAGTGCGCGAGATGTTTCATAAAACGTAATGCGATTGTAATGGGCCAGAGGCCTGACAATTAAAACATTTTTGAATTTGACTCTCACTCTCTCATTTGTTCAGACGCACAGATCCACGTTTACATGGCATTGCCATCTTGGTGGGTTTTTTTATATCTCATCTTCTGGGCCGTACAGTGGCGTTGCTCCCACGCCGCTCATTTTGAATCTCAATTCGCAGCCACACCCCAGCTTGTTCAGGTCGCAGAATCCGAGACCAGCAGTCCAAGGGGAGCGAATCTATGTTAGGCTGTCAGGAATCAACAAACCGAGGAGACACTGCACTGCTTCTGAGTCACTTCGGTGGAGTTCAGTAGAGACTGTTCAGGACACCACCTACTAAGCCCCCTACTGACGACACTATTCTCTTAGTCGAGGAGCCAGCATGAGCGAGGTCCTCCTCCGAGGGCGCCACCACGACCGTCCACCGACAGCTCCCCAGAACACACTGATCCCCATGATGACCCGAACGCACTAAAGCATAGACTGGATTGGAAACCGAAACTGGGGTCACCATGAGAGCAGGGCATGCAGGGATCATTCTTGCCACAGGACATCATAGGTCATTTGACCAGTTGTCAGAGAAATCAATGTCATTTTCCATAAACAATAAGTCACAGATTTAGCGGGGTACATGTTTGCAAAAAGACGCTGCCTTTCCTCATAGTTGAAGGTTTTCATCAGTTTCCTCTGTCTAGTGTATCTCTCTCTCTCTCTCTCTCTCTCTCTCTCTCTCTCTCTCTCTCAAACACACACACATGTGTGTGTGTGTGTTTGCACGCATGTGTGGGCTCGCATGTGTATGCAACTCTGTGTGTCTGTGTGTGTGTGTGTGTAATTGTGTGTGTTGTTGTTCTTCAGTTTAACGTCCTTCCACTACTGTACAATTGATTAAGACAGTATTATACTGAGGTGTAATTTTGGTGCATGTAAGTGATCTGCATTAGAGTACGATTCCCAACAATGTATACCAAGTTTCAAGTAAATCAGTCACACAATTAGTCTAAAATAATTGATTAATCACCCATACACACACAAAACCAGCTATTTTACACCACTATGTAAATAACGGTCGAAAATACACAAAGCTACTCGACCCACTTTGCTGTCATGACGTTTTGAAATTTAGGGACATGTGCCATTTCTAAAGTCCACATTAGAAATTGCCACTCGGTTAATTGTTACCGAGAACGCCCCTTTCTTTTGCCAGTGGATCAAGGAGTATTGGTCCCTTCGGCCGAGTTCACATTAGACGCGCAAGTTCCGTACGGAACCCCCTAAATAAGTGGAAGAAAGAAGGATAAAACTTTGCGCATATAGGGGAAATTCGGACACGTGCGCAAATCTTTTCCCTTCTTTGTTTCACTTATCTATGGATTGCGCACAGGCTTCCGCTGTATGGGATCCAACCACAACAACCTGCACTGACTCCATTGAAAAAGTCCAGAGGCGTGCATGCAGGACTACAAGCAAACCTCCAGTGTCGACAGCATGCTGCAAGAACTTGCTTGGCCTTCGCTGCAGGAGAAGAGAAAAAAGGCGCGACTCACCACCCTGTACAATTACAAATACAAGAACGGGCTCCTGAAAAGTGAAGCCAAACATGCGCCAACTACCAACTGTCAGAAGAAAACAGGACGCCAGACCAACACGCAGGCGTAGGACGTCCGATCGTGCAGGACACAATATCGTCAGGGAACCTTTTTCCCCTCGCACGATCCCGGAGTGGAACTGCCTCCCGGAGAACATTGTCGCTGCACCGTCCCTGGCATCCTTCGACTCCAGGCTTCAGCACCACCTGAAGTGGACCAACGCCCCAGACCCTCAGCAGGGCTCTCAGCCACACCCCATCAATGAAACCCTGAACAAACGCCCCCACCCCAGTCCCTTCATCCCCACCTCCAATTGTATTTTTTACCCCAGTAGTTAGCGTCTGTTTGTTTGTCCTGTTGACGCTTTAAAATGTATACATGAATGGCACAGAGATGTTTGAGTTAAAATCTGTTTAGAATTTTCAGCAAATGTAAATATTAATGATGAACACCCGTTTAACATCCTCCGGCCATGAACTAGCATATATGGGACATTAAATGCAAAGATAGTAAGACGATCCTGGAAGTACTGCAATGCCGGGAAACCCTGAGATTTTCAATAATAAAGATAACCTAGATGTGATAAATCCTTTCTCTCCATCCCACTCACTTGCTAACTTGTTCAAACACAGCCACACAGAGAGAGAGAGAGAGAGAGAGAGAGAGAGAGATACAGAGAGAAATACATACACACACACACACGTTTTATATCAACATACATATGCATGAAAGAATCATGTTGAGGCAAGGCATTAATAATTATGGCCACTTTGCTTGGGAATCTCTGTATCTCTCTCTGCATTTGTGTGTACATCTGATGTGCACAAATAACACACACACACACACACACACAGTGACACACACACAAATCCTCAAATTTGATTACACAAACAAAAAAAGATTCATTATTTTATTTTAAAAAAAGCAAAGTGAATAACAAACCAACATTTTGCTTGGTCCAGTTTGTACTCAACACTTACAATAATCAATCAACCACATAAAGCTAATGAGCAAAACATACATCTTTTTTGCCACCGCCAAACAAAGTTTTACCCTTTCTTGGTTTACCAATGTTATTATGGAATGAAAAGAAAGAAAAAGAAACAAATGACATGAAAAGCAAAGCAAATAAAGTGTACATAATCATGCATGCACGAAATTTGTATTAAAAAATGCAAGATCTACAACAACAACAAAGGGGGGAAACAGAAGCAAGTCTGGACTGGCAAGATAATCTATACACATGTACTGCCACATCTATCACTAAAATTGAACCCTTCCGCTGCCAATGTCGCATTTATGCACCACAATGGTTTAACACCAATGTCACTAAAAAGCATCAAATCGGTCTAGGCCTTTAGCCCCCACCACTATCCACCTGGTCTTCCGTCCCCCCCCCCCCCCCTCTCTCTCTCTCTCTCCCTCCCTCCCTCCCTCCCTCCCTCCCTCCCTCTCCCTCCCTCCCCCCTCCCTCCCCCCCCCCCCCCCCTCTCTCTCATAGTAAGAGTAGAAGACATTGCAGCACAAATTATTTCACAAGGCGTTTAAATGTTGCCGAGCGGCAGACATTATGTCTGTGTTAATGGTGTTCACCCCTCTCATAAGGGTGTGCACCCCTCTCATTAAGGGTGTGCACCCCTCTCATTAATGGTGTTCACCCCTCTCATTAATGGTGTTCACCCCTCTCATTAAGGGTGTGCACCCCGATAAAGGAGGGGGTGTAATACTAAGAGTAGAAGACATTGCAGCAGCACAAAATGTTGCACATGGGGCTTAAATGCCATGGGTGGCAGACATGTCTACGCGTTAAGGGTGTGCACCCCACTGATTAAGGTTGCGCATCCCAGTAAAGGATGGCTCTGGTAAAGGGTATGGAGACCTGTGTATCACCCAAAGGACCAAAGGAGGACAGGAGATATCCACATTGGGTTTAAATGTCGCTGAGCGACAAACATGTTTCAGTGTTAAGGGTGTGCACCCCAGTAAAGGATGTGCACTCCAGTCAAGGGTATATGTGTGTCACCCAAAGGATGCCAGGAGATTTTTGCAGTTACAGGCGGAGCTAGGATGTGATGGGTAGGGGAGGTACAGGGCGGGACAGGTACAGGGCGTAACCAGCAAAGGACATATCTGCCGCTCGACGATGCCCTTGTCTTATTATGCAACTTATAGAATTATTTTCTTTCTGAGTATCTGTCTGCTACATTAATTTCGCTGCCTGGTTTCTAAAAAAAGCTAGTAGCTGTAAGCAATATATCTCTCTTTTGTCAGCTAAAATTCAATGCACACCATTTGGGAGTTTTTAAAAACAAGAGCTGGCAGTATCTGACATTAGCATAGCAGGACTCTGCATTACATGTTGTGAGCTGATCTAACCCTCATCAGTGTACAAGTGCGCTTTGTGTTTGTGACCGTCAGCACTTTCCCCTGACCTAATCCTTCAAAGAGAGGATAATGCTTGCATGCTTAGCATACGTGTCTGCATGTTCAACACACTCAACATATCCTATTTCATTCGCCGATTCAGAGAAGTCTGCACTAGATTTCTTGGAAAATGAAATAAGAAAAAAACTATTCATAGTCAACTGTCAAAAACAGTGCTTCTAAACCACACCAGGGAGGAAAATGACTAAAAACCTCAAAATGAAGAGAGACTTTGGGATCCAACCCTCAGCATCCAAAGTCTGACACTGCATCCACAGATCTCATTTTCTACCCCCACCGTCCGCCTTTCTTTCCATCCGTTTGGCTCTAATCAGCACTCACCAAAAAGCCAGAAAAACATGAGACAGCATGGCTATCATTACCTAGCTTCACGTCACAACTGCCGACATTTTCCAAGAAAACCAGTTCATTTTTCACGAGCTTAGTTGCCACACCAATGCTGGACTGGTTGTCATTCCCGTCATCATAACACACGGCTTCAGCTAAACTTTGGCGGAGAGCCTCACTCCTACCCTTACACAAAGCGATGCGCATGCGCCCACTGCCGCTTTTCTGTTGTGGGGCGACAGAGGCCTGGAAGCAGTAGAGGCCGGAGACCGGCGCTGTAAAGACGCCAGTGCTGGAATCGTAAGCACTGCCGACGTTGGTCAATACCCAATCCAGATGAACTTTCATACCCTTGCTCACAGTGCGTTGACGATACCCACGGGCATGGAAGGTGACCACTGTGCCTGCAAACAGACAGATACACAGATACACCCCCAGTCGCACACCAAACATATGCAAACATACACCAAACACACACACACACACACACATATATACATCCCTGAATGGTGTGAATAAATGCAGATTACTACTGGTACATGATGCTAAAAAAAAAAGTCGAATTTATATTTCATTTATTTGTAGCTCAGAAATAAATTCATCAAAAAGAAACTATACACCAACAACCCATCTAGCTGCTTTCAAGTAAAATAGCCAGATTAACAGTGATGTGCCGAGGATCGGAAAGTGACAGGACAAACGGTCCTGAGACAAGAGAAATTAATAGGACAATGTCATGGCTCTTGCAAAAATCAATAAGGCAAAATGTGCCAGTGTTAAAAATGTAATCACATTTGTCCTGGATGGGAAGAACACAATAGGACATTTTCAATTTTAATAGGTCAATGTCCTATGACCGGGGCCTCTGGACATCACTGCAGATATGAACATTCAGAATGTATAACTATAAAGAGACCCCATGACTGTAACCTCCTTTGGACCAACCCTATACTATGCCCCACAACACTTACACTGTCAACTCAGTGCTATTTTTCTTTTGAACTTGATAAACTTTTAAAGACCCACCAGATCATGTGTCAAAATCATGGGTTTCACGTGTTTCTGTCTTATAGCTGGAAAGAAATCTTGTTTTGACCAGGTCTGATTCCCATACAAATGCCCCCAAATTCAAACCTAAACATCATTTTAAAGAGCAGCCTCAATTTGAAGTTGGGGACATCTGTATGTGGGTCACAGCTACCCAGAAAAAAACAAGGGACTTAATTGTGGTGGGTCAGTGTGTCTTTAACCCTTTTACAAGTTTTATGACAAAAACATCCAAAGTAGAAATGCGTTGTGACATTGCAAAGCGTGCCAGACTTGAGCAGGTCCAACCAACAGATGAGCAAAGCACCAGAATTGAGCAGGTCCAAGCAACAGATGAGCAAAGCACCAGAATTGAGCAGGTCCAACCAACAGATGAGCAAAGCACCAGAATTGAGCAGGTCCAACCAACAGATGAGCAAAGCACCAGAATTGAGCAGGTCCAACCAACAGATGAGCAAAGCACCAGAATTGAGCAGGTCCAACCAACAGATGAGCAAAGCACCAGAATTGAGCAGGTCCAACCAACAGATGAGCAAAGCACCAGAATTGAGCAGGTCCAACCAACAGATGAGCAAAGCACCAGAATTGAGCAGGTCCAACCAACAGATGAGCAAAGCACCAGAATTGAGCAGGTCCAACCAACAGATGAGCAAAGCACCAGAATTGCATCCAAATGCCTTAAAAAACAACTTTGACTACTTTCCAGAATCTAAAAATGCATAATCATGTTTGCATACAATAATGCGCAATGAGCACACCACCTGGATCAACTTTCAACACATTTCCTTCTTTTCTTTTCTGCTGCTGTATTTGTCCTGTGTTCTTGCTATTTCCTTAACCCTTTCACCGCCACAGTCGCATTTCAGCACCACAGTGATTTGACACCTATGTCACTAAAAGGCATCAAAATGGGGTCTATTATCCAAAGACCCTGTTGTCTTAGTTTTGGGAAGCAAGGATAGACCTTATTTTATATATATGTCACGGAAGAATCCCCAATACTGCAGATGGATTTTGTTCTCTACACAGGTAATTTCAATGGACATTTTTGGCTGAAATATGGCTGGCAGTGAAAGGGTTAAATGTATTGTCATTTGAATCTTTGATTTGATCACTATTATTGTTGCTATCATCCTGCAAGGAAAGAAAAAACAACCTCTTTGGTGATCATTAATGGTATTTGGTATTTTATAGTAACAGAGACGTCTGTAAATATTCAGGTTGCTCCCACGTGGAGAACTCGTCGCAGCCAGAGGCGTGCTACCCTTTTTCTTTCTTTTTGGCATGCGATTTTTGTATGCGTAATACTGCTATAAATCATCATTGCTGTTGATGGGATGAAACAGTGAGTGAAAGCAGGAATTGTGGAATGAATGAAGAAAAGGAATAAAAATTGTTTAATACCAAATTTTAACACCTTAAAACACCCCCACCCACCCCACTTTCCAACCTATACAAATGCAACATGTTTGTATACAACAATGCGTTATGACCATATTCACTAATAATACAAGAGCAAACCCTTTAGAATTGACTGCAAATACCTCAACATACCCTCCTGACCCAGAGGCGGATCTGTTGGTCATGGAGGGGTGGGGGGTGGTCAAAGTGTTAGGTTGAGATTCAGGGCTTCAGACTATTTTCAAACGTCATGGGTCAGAAAATGATCTGGCCAATTTATAAACTAATGGGCCGGTAATGTGTCACTGTATTATTACACTTACATTTACTTACAAACTTCATGGATCAGATGACCCCTGGGTGCACAAAATGAGGGGTAAAATCATCGTCAATACAGGTTAATGGCCCAGGCCCGCCAACAATCTGAAGCTCTGGAGATCTAGGGGGATTTGCCTTCAAGAAGCTGACAATAATTGTATTGTAAAAGGGCACTGAAGGCTTTTCCTGGGATAAGCTAAAACTATGGCATCGAGTTACTTTTCTCCCTCTCTTTATTATTTCTATTTTACTTTTTGGAGGTGGGTTGTAACCCCACCCCCATCCCCGATCTGCCTGTGTGACCACTTCCCAACTCCTAAATAAAAATGCATAAAAACTATATGCATAATAACAACACTGAGCAACGCAAACCACCTAGAATCACATCCAAACGCCTTAACGCCCCCCCTGAATTCCACACCAGATACAGAAAATACTCAGTTATAAATGTAAAATTCGATTGTACTCTTGACTTATTACTCTTTACCCAATACCTCAAGTTATTTCCCTTTGACCACTGACAATACTTGAATGATTTTTAATTATTGTTTGGCCCAAAAAATCAATAACATTTAAAAACCAGCAGTCATGAATATCGAAAAGAACCTTCCTTTTTAGGACGCCTACCCCTCTACCAAATTTGACTAAAATCTGTCCAGTACTTTTTTAAGAAAACTGATCCACACACACACACTGTCACACATAAGTCCTCCAGCGGGCTCAATCATGAAAACATACGATTGTTGATCAAGTCGCCTTACCCATTTTGCAGATTTTCTCTCTCATCTCTTGCAGTTTAGTCTCCATTTTTCTCTCCAGACCGCGCTCCACAGTCTTCAGGTCTCCACTCAGAATGGTTCTCATCACTGTCTGGCTTTCCTCCAGGTCCTTAATCTGCTGCTTCAGGGACACGTAAGGCACATTCTTTCCATCTCCAACCAACAGCTGCCCAAAGTAGGCCTTGACAGCTTCCACATCCACGGCTGTTGTATCCCCTTTCAGTCGCAGAAACCCCTTGTGCTCCTCTCTCTCTGATTCCTCTTTGTGCCCATTAAGCTCTTCCTTCTTCAGGAGCGTGGCTTCCAGTTTGTTTTTCAGCAGCAGAACATCAGCACTGTCTTTCACTGTAGCAGCTAGGGATACCAGCCCACACATGGAGTTGATAATGTCATGGGCAGAGGTTTCTTTTGCCTTCAGTCCGCACTGAGCATGCTCGGCTTGAGACGAAAGGGTTTCCAGAAGTTGGTCGCGAACCTGGTCTGCCCAGTGGATGATCTGGGCGTGGCATGTCCTGACGTCATCAGCCACTTCCTGCCGCTGACGGTCCAGTTCTTTGTCGTCTCTGGACAGCCGTGTCAGCAGTCTCTGCATAAGCTGAATCTGCGACATCAATACAGAATACTCAATGTGACTTTTTTGTGATCAAGCTCTTTGGATGTGTACTGCACATGGTGCCTTGGTTTTCAACAAAAGAACCAAAGTACCAAACATTAAAAATACTTTTACTTTTTAGAAGTATAAAATATGAAATGTAAAGAATCTAATTCAATAATTGCATTCATCTTTTTGTGTCAGAACACACGTTAGGCCTAGAGAGATGCATACATGTGAGACACTAGTGAGTGCGATTGAAACTATAGTAACACTAACAGGCACTGGAAGCAGCCACTCAGAAGATTTAAAACAACATCAACCGCATAAGAAACCAAGCTCAGAATACAGTCACTTGACACAACTTTATAATACTGTGAACCAACCTGTTCCTTGGCACTGCCAGCCATGGTCCCCAGCTCTTCCTTCACCCTCTGTGCGGCGACCGCCATGTCCTCCGTGTCATGGGGCTGATGTGACGTCACTTTGCACAGCAGGCAGACGGCGACGTCACAATCGCGGCAGAACAGACACAGCTCCTGGTCCTGGTGAGCATGGCATTTCTTTGGTTCTGCTTTCTGCCCAGACGACGGCGCCTTCGTCTGGAGATTTAAAGGCGACACCTGGTGTTCACTTTTGTCCACAAATTGAAATTTGTCATGCAGACGTCGACAGGTTCGGCACATGTGCTGTTGGCATTTGCCGCAGCTGAACTCTGCCTCCTTCCTGCCTCCTTCCTCTTCCTCGTCGCACATTTCACACAGCACTGGCTGTGAGTGTGAAGGTTCATCAGGTTCCGTGACGATGTAAAAATTGGTCTGGAAAAAGATGGATAAGAAGGAATTTCAGTCATATGAAATCAACAAAATATACACACCATCACACTTGTTAGATCACATATTTTGACATAACCAGTAAAAGTTAAAACATCTTCAAGCTGTTGTATCAGAACCATCAGAACAGTAATGGCACATTTTTGTGCTAGAACTTCTATAAGAAATTGTCAGTCTTCAAATTGTAAAGAAGCACATGCGCATGATCATCGATAAGACACTCTAACATGTATGTCATTCATGCAAGTACGCATGCACATGTACACATACATGCACACACATTCTCTCTCTCTCTCCTCAATAAACCAGACAATATTGACTTAAGTTTGTTACTGCAGAATTATAGTGTAAGTGCCAACCGATTAATAGCCATGTTTATATTCTATGCTCTGAAGAAGCGGGAAGAAGAACATTTATTGAGTTGTTAGTTTTATAGATAGTTTGATAGATTGTGTCATATTATTTTCCAAACATGAGCCGGTGTTATTTATCTTTGTTATTATACTAAATAAACTGTTGAAATTTGATGGGTCTTTTGTAGAGGTGGGGGAAAAAAACGGTTTGAACCAAAAAAACTGGTGCTAAAATTTTGTCGTTCAAAAAACCGGTTCAAGTTGCTGTTAACCGGGTTTTTTAAACTGCAAAATGAAAGTAGGTTTTTCTTAGAAAAACGCATTCTTTTTTAAGAACAATATGAATCTCAGCACAGATTGGGCGTTTGTAAACCAAGAGTGGCTGTTTCTGGACTTTGTAACTTTTGTGTAACCTTGGTGCAAGTATGGCTGATGGTTACAATACGGCACCGAACCGAAGGACAAGTCAGACATTTGGAGGCATTTTCTCCTGAGGAAATGCGAGAGTGTTGGAGTGATTGTAGAAAATATTGCTTTGTGCTTGCAATATATATAGCATTGCGATCAGTCATCATGTTTGGTGTTCCAAACGCTCTCTCTCAACACAACAGAATTGAACAAAGGGTAATTACTCTCTTTTTCTAATTAACTTCCCTCCACCAAAGTTGATTACGATACCATTCACCTAGCAGTGCGTGGGTCAGAACCAAAGTGAGACAAGCAAAGCATCATTCTTAAAAAAGAATGTGCCAAGCTCGCCTTTATGACCCTCACCCACACAGTACACATCAACAATGGTGGAGAGGACAACATACAAACAAATCAACGCACTGCTAGGTGAATGGTATCGTAATCAACTTTGGTGGAGGGGAGTTAATTAGAAAAAGAGAGTAAATTTTACCCTTTGTTCAATTTCGTCATCTCCTCACTTGGCCTCACTATTTCATTCTTTGATTAACTACAACAGAATGTTTTAGACGTAACTGTTTGGTAAATAATGCTCTTATTCACATATTACATGTGGTGAATCACCAACAGAGCTGTAAGTGAAACAAATATATAAAACAATGTCTTTTAAGTTTATTTAATTTCTATACATTCTTATGCTAAGAAGATGAGCAAATATGATCGAAAACGCACATGTATCATTGTATGCCGTTGTGCGCATGCGAATGTGTGTGTGTGTGTGACCGCGTGCGTGTGTGTGATATTTTTCCTTCCATTGTGAAAGATTTTCGAAAACAGTTCGAAGAGGAAAAACCTGTTAAAACGTTAAACTGGTTTGGATCTTTGAACGAGTTCTCAACTCTAGTCTTTTGTATCTCCCTTGCATACAGGCCGGTGACCTTGCAGTAAACCATTTCAGTGTTCAGTATTAAGTGTTCTCTCTCCTCAATATACATGTATACAGTACTGCCTGTCGCATGAAAATAGGTAGCTCGTATAAATAAGTAGCTCGCTACTATGAGAGTCTGTATTTGCGACAACCACAAATTTCACTTTTTCTGTACTTTAACCATTTAACTAACCCTAACCCTAGAAAAAAGTGAAATTTGTGGTTCATGCTCAATGTCGCAAATACACACTGTCATAGGTAGCGAGCTACTTATTTTTACGAGCTACCTATTTTCATGCGACACTGCCTACCTGAAGAGCCGACACCCCCCCAGCTGGCACAGTAACTGATGCTCTACACGTTGGACAAAGGAACATGGCACTTGGCTTACAGTCTCCTGCACCTGTCATGCCCTCCTCTTCCTGACTCCTTGCTTCTTTTTCTCTCCTGGGCCCATGATCATCAGGAACATTCTGGCTTGTGTCGAAAAACTGATCAAAAATGCTTTGACTGTAACATACAGTGTAAGGCTCTTCAACACTTTCGCTTTTCAATTTTTTATTTTCTGAAGGTGGCTGACTTTCCTGCACTGAATTTACCCCCTCTTCACCTTCAAGGTTATCTGCAGATTCAGTTTGTGTCCCTACCAGTGGAGGATCATCATCAGGATCAGTGAGATTTGGTTTCTCACTGGTCACAGATTCTGCTAGAGCCGTCAGACAAGGCAGGCAAAAGGTGTGGAAACAGGGCAACAGTTTGGGGATTCTCCCGGCATAAGGTTCTAGGCACATGCTGCAACACTCGCGAAAATCGTTCCGTTTTCGATCGTTCTTCTCCAAACCACTAGGCCTAGCACTGTTAGTGTTAGGCCTATCAGTATCAGCCATTTTTTATCCTTGGAAGTTGGCTTGGTCTCTCTCTCTCAACAGAATGTCTTACTCTTATGCCTAACTGTTCGGTAAATGATGCTCTTATTCACAGATTACATGTGGTTAAAACTTCTTGAATCAACTACTGTTTGCAAAAGTTGCTGTTGATCCACTGACACACAAACGTTGCACTTTTGACAATTTGTACTGATGTCCTTGGTAGGTCTAGCTTCCCTTTCCCTGAAAAATTCGCTTTCACTTCTGAGTAGGCGGGGTGTCATTCTAACCAATCAGACGACAAGATTATACCGGAAGTACGTGTCCTATACATTGATACTAAAAACACCAAACGCGCAAAATACAGTCATTAGAGCTTGGCCTGTTAGCCGTTTTAGGTGGGGTTGTTACTTCCCTTGGTTTGGTGGCTCACTGATACAGTCCCTTTGTTTGCTATAACTTCCGGTGGCGAGTTGGGCAGCTACCGTAGATTATAGTAGTAGATAGTAGATCGACTTTCCTGTTTCTGTTTGCGTCGCAGACGCCACTTCTGACGATAAATCGCGATGTTGATACGAACATGAATGTTTTGCTGTTCCTATACGTGATTACGCGAGTTTTACTACTCCTTATTTGCTTCAATAACATTTACTTTGTCACCATCTTTACCCTGCGCTTTTTGTTTTTTTACCCTGCGCTTTTTGTTTTGTTTCTTTTCATGGTAGGCCTATGTGTTTACTGTTTACCACATCTGTGTAAATAATTACGGTGTGGCGAGAGCGCCGTATGCTTTGGTTTGTTCGATAATTCCTTTGATGGTTTTACAACAAATAAAATAATCTGAGTTTGAATTTTGATATGGTTGAGGGGAAAGGGGGCATGCAAGCAAACGGGGGATTCTACTAGAGGGTGGGTGGGTCGTGGATGAAGGATTTTCACTATGATTTGGGAATGGGTAGAACTAGAAGGGTGGGAGTAAAGTGGGGCGGATGGGGGAAGGGGCTCGCACAGTGACACACGCACACATGTACAGAGAGATATATATATATATAGTTTTACATCAGTTTAAAGAGGCAATGCTATGGCATAGCAGGCACCTTTCTAGAATGGGTTAACCAGTGACATAATTATAAGCCTTTTACTACTTGCCTTATATGCAAATTCCTTGATGTTGACTAACTCTACTTTTAAGTTGCGATGGAGGAAGCCAAGGGTCTTACTGACTTTGCTGCGCACATTTGAGATGTGGGTGTCCCATCTAAGGTCTTGTGATATTGTAAAGCCCAGACATTTATTTTCATCTCTATCCAATCCAGGTCCTGGCCATATAGTTGGTAGTTCTTTATCAGGGGATTTTTCTTCCTGATCACATGGAGGCTCTTGCATTTGTCGGGATGGAAGGACATCCATTTGTTTTCCCATGATGCTAATTCATTTAGGTCTGGTTGGAGATCATTGAGGTCTCTGGGAGGGTCCACAGCTCGGTGACAGAGTCCACAAAGAGAAAGGAAGTTGGAAGATAGTTGCCTCGAAAGACCATTGATGCCAACAGGAAAAGGGTCGGCCCAAGCACAGATCCTTGGGGGACTCCTGATTCTACAGGGATAGCTTCGGATGCAGCTCAATCAACAACTATTTTTTCCTGCCTGCCTGCAAGGAAGCTCTCAATTAATCTATTGACTGAACTTCTGATCCCATAGTGGCGAAATTATTCATAAGGAGATAGTGATAAATCTTATCAAAGGCCTTTTTAAAATCCACGACTAGGACGTTGGTCCTTCCAGATAAAAATTTAAAAATAAGCGACAAAAATGTGCTTGATAGTGGTGGTGAGAAATACTGGGTCACCAACTCACTCACACACACACACCACAACTCGCACACACACACAACACAACTCACACGCACACGCACACACAGAGGCGCGTGAAGGTCGAGAGGGTATACAGTCGTATATTGTAAAGACAAACAATTTATCATGTGTGTGTGTGTGTGTGTGTCACTGACTGAGTCAGTTGTGTCTGACTATAACCTTTTCATAGCAGATAAAGCGACTGCTATTCTACTTTTACAGGGCTGGACTGAAATTTGTTTTCATTGGTGGTAGGTGATAGAAGCTGTGAAGCAGTGACCGACACCTAGGCATCTATATATAAAAAAAAGACAAACAATGTATCGTGTGTGTGTCACAGTGTGTGTGTGTGTGTGTGTGTGTGTGTGTGTGTGTGTGTGTGTGTGTGTGTGTGTGTGTGTGTGTCACTGACTGAGTCAGCTGACTATGACTTTCACATAGCAGATAAAGCTACTGCTATTCTACTTAGAACTACAGGGCTGGACTGAAATTTGTTTTCAGTGGTGGTAGGTGATAGAAGCTGTAAAACAGTGACAGACACCTAGGCATCCATTGTTTCAGAAGGCGTAAAATCTCTATTTTTCTCTCTCTCTAGGCATCCATAAAATAAGTTTTTAAAAAAGGACCTAGAATACTACCTTGAGGAACACTACTGCTAACATGTGCAGCCTACAGACTGATTTCACATCTTTACTATTACAATACTGAGTTCTGTTACATGAAAAGTCTTCTATCCATATTAAGTAAATTGTTGTGGATTCCATAACCATGTAATTTAATTGTATGTTGTAGGCCTACTTACAACAGTTGTGTTGTAATGGAAAGAGTGACTTGTTTTGGGCTTAAAAGCTGATTAAGTTCTTTTAATACATTATTTATTATTTATTTTGTTATTATTTGTTTTTAAATAAATAGATCTAGCGCAGGCCAAACAATGTCTTAGCGTGTACTATTTCACTTCTGAGTACTGGGTGCACTATCCCAGGTTGTTGGGGTGATGGCTTATGCACAGTTTCTTATTTCAAGCACTGGGAGAGGGGTGGAAGTAAAGTACATTTTCTTACTACACATTTCATAATTTGCACACCATTTCAACGCCCCAGGAGAAATATCAGTATGCAGTACACTTTCTTGTTACAAACTTGCTGTTTGTATACCCTTTGAAAATCCAAAATAACCCTCTTTTTTAAAAAAAAGCGTGAATAGCAAATTTCTCCTTTACATCCTGCAGTCCTAAAGATTACAGGCACATGGGAGGGAACATGAGAATCAGTGAATAATTGACATCATTGGTAGTGCAACATACTGGGAATGAGATTGAATCATACAAATTATTTTTAAATTTTGTCTGAAATTGAGAGGATTTGTGGGGATACCCGGATAGTGTTGGTTAAAATAATGTGAATACGTCTTACTTTGTTGTGTCAGTGTATTTGTATTTAATGCTGTTATAAAGCAAAGTACACCTGTGCATGCGCATTAATTTTGAATAAAATCATACCAGCCCCGAAAGTCTCAAAACCTTTTCGTACGAACCTCCCCCCTTCCTCACTACTAGGCAAACGTGTTTTGAATAGGCAAACGTGTATGTAATTTTTTGGGGCGTGGTTTCATGATCACAATAGCAGGCAAATGTATTTCACTTTTACCAAAACCGTTTTGAAAAAAAAAATGTAACGAAGCCTACCTAACTGCCCCCTTCCCTAACTATCCTGGGATAAACACTGACTTTAAGCACTGAGAGAAAGAGCATCATCACCCTAAGCTAAGTGACCCAGCCAGTCAGGATCCTTTCAGCGGGCACCCAACGTGATGCTGAATGGAGCAGCTACCTTCACTCTAAGCTAAGTGACCCAGCCAGTCAGGTCCCGATCAGCGGACACCCAACATTATGAAACATAATAGAAAAGGAACCGCCTAAGCTAATGAAAAAAGTTATGTTCTGTGGCTTTTTCGTGCAAGACAGTATGAGTTTGCTCAGTTGCAGGGTTTGTGATCGAATAAATAATCACAACTGAGCCAAACAAATAAGATCGTGATCTGTTATGAGAAACACACAGTGTTGTGTAAAAGTAGAGCTGATTAATTAAAAAAAATCAGTGACAAAAATTGTGTGTCAGAGATTAATGCGAGATCTGCAAGCTGCACGCACATCTTTGGTTGTTCTTTGCCCATTACTTGTCGTCAGGCAAACATTCAGCCCCATCGGCTCGGAAGTGAGTAGATCACTTTTCGCGACTCCGCGCGCTAGAGATAAACAAGCGCATTCACTCTTGCAAACCGGCTTCGATAAAACGGCTAGTAGGCCCTAACCACTCTGAACAATTCACATAATAGTGTCCAGTCGATTAATTTAGAAGTGTAATATGATAATAAACATTATAATGAATATAAAATATATATTTTGCGATCTCGAGATAAATGAAATAGCTTGCATTGATATGAGGAGGAGAATGGGGCGTCTGAGTTGGTGTATGTGAGTGTGTTTTGTGTCTGTGTATGTGGCGTTTTGTGTCTGTGTCAGTGGCGTAGAAGCAGGGGGGCGGCTGCCCCCCCAAAAAAAAAAAAAAAAAAATTTCGAGCAAGCCAGCAAGCGAAAAGGAGAGAGAGAGACTTCATTTAGAACCTAAATAGCTTGTATTGTAGGGCCATAGAATGGTGAGGTATTCCGCGATTTTTATAGCTTATTTGCTGTTGCTTTGTTTCTGTCCTTACAAACCCCTGAAAACAGAAAATCTCCTCATAAGTTGTAGGTAGTCTATCAGTGACATGGAAACATGGGGAAGGGGGGGGGGGGGGGGGGGGGGGGGGGGGGGGGGGGGGGGGGGGGGGGCTTGGGCCCCTTCTCCTAGCACATATGAGAGGGGGGGGGGGGGGGCAGACATGTTCAGAGAGAGAGACAGATAGAAAGAGAGAAGGGATTCAAAGGGTCCATTTTCCATACAATAATTACATTGATTTTTTTAAATTCTGATACTGAAATTATGTCCGTTCTTAAACTGTAGTACCACTGACGAGTACAAGATCTATCAAAATACTGGCCCCTTATATAATCCATGTCTTCTGCCCCACCCCCTTAAATCCGCACATTCCCCCTTGTGACTTTTTTTATGTCACGTTGCACCCTTTGTTGCACCCCAATTCTGCTTCTGTCGCCCCTCCCCTTACGTTCTACACCATCCCACCACACCCACACCCTTGAAGAGAACTGAGGGCCTGCATGGTTCAGCCCGGTTTCACTGGTTTATTCGTTGTTCTCAAAGGCAGGTTTACCTTTGATCCATGTTCTATGTCACATTTTGAATCTTAAGATGGCAAATCACTGGTAAATTGTTAATCTTTTGTGAATTATATTGAATCCTAAACTCGGAGGCATTTGCACTTGCTCTTATACGAGCTATATATATAGTAGGCTACTGCAGCAAAAAAGGATTTTGAAGAGGATTTCAAATATAGACAAACTGTATTGGTGCTTGTTTAATCATTCTTGTTATCTTTCTTTTTTACATTGAACATATTTTGAAATCCCATTTTGTATCTTAATAATTATATTTTGCATGGGTGTGCCCGAAGCCTGAATTCAGGCAACTTGGTGCAGCTTCAGGCAGAAAATCCTCTTCAAAAAATGATGTTAACCATCCTCTTGTGCATCAGGTTTCAGGTTGCATTTTCAGGCAAAACGTTTGGGTCACTGTATGCCGCCACCCATGATGATGGTTTGTACGACTTCTGTGCAATGCGTGAAGTCAAACTTGTGGGAGGGGAAATGGGTGAAATGTGGAAAGACTTCAATTTTTTTAAATAAAAAGTTAGTGTGTGTGTAGGGGGTTGAGGGCAAGAGGGATCATGACCTGTTTAGAAATAAAACTGGACAGTAAAGAAAAATCACCACAAGGGCTATGTTTTCAAACTATCCTGTGTATAATTATGAGACGGTCGTTTGTTGACTACAACCTACCACGATGGAGAAGTATTTTCTTTGTGTGCATTTTGTACAGTGACATTTGAACCATCTTTGCTGTTCTATGCAAACTACTGTTGCATAGAACCACAATTCATTGCTGTTGATAACGTTAAAACATGGGTGCAACTACACAACATGAAAAAACCCTTGAAAGGCCAGGGTCTATGGGTAATGTCCCCCTGCAACTGAAGAAAAACAATTGACTTATGAAGGTATTTCAGTTTGCTTTTTCCACAATTTATACAAAAAATGCTTGTTTTAAGACACAATAAGATCGTGTTTGACCAAATAAGAAAAAAAGGACATTCCTTTTCTGGTAAAATTCAAAAACAGGAAATCCTTGTAATACCAGGAAAAGTTGCGCCCATGTTACAATGTATGAATGAACGGTACAGAGGTGTCTGAATGAGTGGAAGTCTTTCGCCTTCGCTTAAGGCTGTGTCAGACCATTGACGTAGGCTAGAACACCAAGGCTACATTAAAATGTTGCTATTCTCTGCATAGTTATGCGAAGGTTGTCTTTAGCCATGACAAGCTCCTAGCAAAATAAACATCATCAGTCTAAAAAATCCTCCGAAGTCAGTGTGGCTGCCCACGTGGCGGGTTAATAAAAATGGTCACACACGTAATGCTCTCATCCCTAGCTGGTGCATTTGTACCATAGTGTTCAAGCGCTTCGGCTGTTGGTATGATCCCTGGAGTCTTTAAGCCAGAGTATGACAACGCACACAGTTTCCAGCGAAGTAAAAACACAGACACAAATAGAGAGACAGAGCGAGAGAGACAGAGACAGAGACAATGACAGACAGAGAAACAGATAGAAACAGACACACACATTTACAGGAGCAAAATGAACATGTATAATACATGCTCTGGAATTCTTCACGCAAGATCACACCTCATGCTTTTTTCCTATTCATTTTATTTTTTTATATATCCAACAAAAGAAAATCATAATACAAAAGCAAAATGAATAATAAGCCAGCAGTATTGCTAAGTCCCGTTTCTCCTTAACATTCACACTGAACCCAAACTCCAAAAAGCAACACTTCTAATAGACGATTTTCGGGGGGGGGGGGGGGGGAATGGGGGGGGGGAAAACTAGGGGAGAGCACTTTGTGAGAATTAGGGTTGTTTATCTCGACTTACTCGGTCAAATACCATAGCATCAATGGTGTTGAAGAGTGAAGCGAAGCGAGTGAACGATTTGCAAACATTTGAAACAGAAAGAGGGGTTAGAAACTGATCTAACTTACAAAACGCCGAGAACTCGCAAAAAAATAAACATCGAGATTGACCCAGATGGCTTGATAGAGAACAGATGCGAGAAACACAAACCGAGTGTGTAGACCTAGATCTACTCAAACGCAGCATGTTCAGAGGATGATTGTTACCATCGGGGAACAGGGGGGGTACTTTCAGATTGCTATCATGCATTTTTTGGAAAGGGGTGACTCTAAAGATGTCAAAAAATATACATGATAGTAATTGCCCCCCAAGATGGTAATCATCCCTATTTTGGGGATCTACTTGATGGTAGACTAACTTCCCCTACATGATAGTAATTGCCCCCAAGATGGTAATCATCCCTATTTGGGGGATCTACCTGATGGTAGACTAACTTCCCCTACATGATAGTAATTGCCCCCAAGATGGTAATCATCCCTATTTTGGGGATCTACTTGATGGTAGACTAACTTCCCCTACATGATAGTAATTGCCCCCAAGATGGTAATCATCCCTATTTGGGGGATCTACCTGATGGTAGACTAACTTCCCCTGTTTGACCGATTGAATTGGGCAAGATCACTCCCATACACTGTAAGATTACTCTCCTTGATTATTTCTGAACAATTCCTATTGTCTATAACCGAAAAAGTAATTTTCTTTCTTTTGGTTTTTACAAAAGTTAGCACAGAATCAAGAGTGAACACAATATTTTAAAAAAGCAAAACAAACAAAAAAGAAAAAAGAAACAGCCTAAAGCGAATGCACACACACAAAAAAAGATAAAAATAACCCCGCCAGACATGCAAAAAAAGGGGACAAAAATGACCCCTGAGGCTTCTCAATCCATCCATGCCGCTATCATGAAAAAGAACACGAGAATCATGAGCACGAAGAACAAGGGGTGATCCTAAAAAAGCTACACACGGAAAATCAACCGGACAAAACAGAACGTTCACCACCACCTCAGCTCCTGCTAAAGGGGCGGACCCACTGCATATGATTCAATCCAACTGCACAGGTGATCCTAAAAAAGTTACACCCGGAAAATCAAACCAGAAAACAGAACGTTCACCACCACCTCAGCTCCTGCTAAAGGGGCGGACCCACTGCATATGATTCAATCCAACTGAGACCCGACTGTGACATTTGTCAGGCATGATTCTCGAGAAATACTACTGTCTAAATGAACCTCATGAAATCCTACTAGTTTTGTTCACTATATTTGTAGTCCCCCCCCCCCCCCCCCCCCCCCATGAATGTGTTATTTTGGTATAAGACACGCTATGTTATTCGTGTATTGGGGTCTACATTAAACCCGAGTTCGAACCAATAAACCCGAGTTCAAACCTGGGTACAGGGGATTTTTCCTCTCACTCTGCACTAGGCCTTACGGTCTGAACGTGGAGTCTTTCGGATGAGATGATAAACCGAGGTCCCGCTTGCCCATGCACACATTAATGCACTTAGCACACATTAAAACAGTGGCAAGGAAAAAGTTGTCATATGATCAAATTCCCCCCCCCCCCCCCCCCCCCCCCCTGCCTTCATCAGTGACACCAAAATCGCAAGAAAAAAAAATGTGGGTGATGCGCCTCTGGCTGCGACGCGCTCTCCAGGTCGGAGTAACCCGAATTTCACAGAGACGCCTCTGTGTCTATAAAGAACCTAATACCTAATGAGTATAGTGAGTGAAAATGGTAGAATTTGTTTCAGAGACGGAAGTATTTCACGTGGCTCATGCCTCGCATGGCCCTTTACACTGATCACCCTGATCAATATATAATGTAAAGAACATGCACCAGGATAAGACATGCAAACAAATCATATAATGACAGGGCTCCCAATCGTCCCGCAAAACAAGGGGTCCCAGGGACTCCTTCACTTACAGCATAGAGGGTCCTAGAGGTGGGATAGAGGGTCCCAGTGGCATAGCGAATGCTAAAAACAATTTTTCTAGTGCATCCCTGGGACCCCCTGCACATTCTTTTAGAGGGTCCTGTAGAATCTTAGTGCTTCAGACCCCCAAATGGGGGTCCCTGGGAGCCCTGAATGAATACAAAAAAGCACCAAATCCTCCGAAGCCATCGCGGTCATCATAACAAAGCACATGAAAGTCATGTAATAGAAAAATGGCCAAAGTTACACCGGAAAAGAAATGGATAAAATAGTATACATAATCACCTCGTCTAAATTCCTCCATTTGATGATACCCATACTAGGATATACATGCACTATTAAACAACTGCACCTTTCAAAATCATCACAGAAAAATACAAAGCATCATATCGGATTAGAGAAATTAAATGTTCAGAAAACTTTAACTATGTAACAAGTAGAGCTCTCTCACCTTCATCAAAGTAGCCACTAGTGGAGAAGTCACTTCTTGCTGAAATTTAGAGCTTTGTTTACCCCCCATTTACTGTGTGGTCGGGGGGGGGAGGAACGTCTAAATGCTATCATACAGTCTTGACATCTGTAGGGTCCCCCAAGGTTAGCGCATCACTAACATGCTTCACAATAATGGGTAGTTACCCATTATCATTAATCACATTGTTAATAGACAGAAAGTTACCACTTTCGGATTGCTAACTCATGGCCATTTTTGGAAAAGGGGTGTGATCTACACAGATGTCAAAAATATACATCGATAGGGGGTGAATATGCCCCCCAAGATGGTAATCATTCCCTTATTTAGGCAGGACTCCGGCTCTATAGATGGTCTCTAGTGTAACTTCCTACCATGTTTGATAAACTGACCTTTGAATTTAGGCAAAGATCATTCTCCCCCCATTCCCCGACCCATTCACTCATAAGATTACTCTCCTTAATTATTTCCATGAACAATTCCTATTATACAGTGGAACCTATCCCTTAAAAAAACGTCCCTGTTATATAAAACTACCCTCTCCAATATAAGACCTAGATCATAGCTTCTCATGAGACATTCCCATCTTTGTCCAGTATACTAAAATTACCTCCGCTTATAAGACTAGCCACATCCCTTATAAGACGCCTCATGTTGGATGATTTTTAAAGGTCTTATAAGCGAGGTTGCCACTGTACTCTGTTAACCGAAAAAATACGTTACACTTTTCTTGTTCTTTTCGTTTTGTAGCAATAAGTTAGCTCGTACCACAGAATACAAGAGAGTGAAAAACACAAAAATATAAAAAGCAAAATGAACAAAAAAAAGAAGAAATAAACAGCCTAATCGAGACATGCAAGAAACCAAGATTTTAAAAAAACATGACCTCATGCAGGAAAATGGGCACAAAGGGGACAAAGATGACCCCTGCTGAGGCTTCTCAATATCCATCCAAGCCGCTTATCAATGAAAAAGAACACGGATAATCATGAGGCACGAAGAACAAGGGGTGAGTTAGATCCTAAAAAAAGCTACATCACATTGAAAATCAAAGCGCAGAAAACAGAAGCGTTGTCACCACCACCGACCCTCAGCTCCTGCTAAAGGGGCGGCACCCACTGCATATGATTCAATCCAACTGAGACATTTATTCAAGCATGATTCTCGAGAAATACTACTATCTAAAACTGAACCTGATGAAATCCTACTAGTTTTGTGTCACTATATTTGTAGTCCCCCCCATCCCCACCCCCTTACATGAATCTGATGAAATATCTGGTTTTTTGGTATAAGACATGCTTATGTTATTCGTGTATTGGGGTTTACATTTTAACCAACCCGAGTTCGAACCTGGGTACAGGGGATTGTTCCTCTCACTTTGCACTACTAGGCCTTACGCCTTACGGATCTGAACGTGGAGTCCTTTCGGATGAGACGATAAAAAACAGAGGGTCCCGGTAGTGCCCATGCACTTAGCACACTCTGTTAAACCCAGTTGCAACGAAAAAGTTGTCATTTGTTCAAATTTTCAACCCTCCCCCCATCACCCACCATTTCCTTCCTTATCAGTCACCACATCAAAATCGCATGCAAAAAAAAAAAGATATAACGAAAAGATGGGTGGTTCTGTGCGCCCCTGCCTGCGACGCTTCTAAACGTCCCTCTCCATTGTGGGAGTAACCCGATTTTCACAGAGACGCCTCTCTGTGACTATAAAAGTACCGATGAGCATGAGCACTAGCAAAGACTCTAAAAGGGTAAGATGGACTACTTCTAAATAGATTACGGCGAGCCGGGCTGATAGAGATATCGTTAGTGATGGATTGGTAGTTCACAGGTTGGCGGCTATCCAAAGAAGCGACAGACTGGAATTTGAACGGAGAATTCAACTTCGAGCCTATCGACGTGTTTTTAACCTGAATGTGTTCACGTTTTTTTCCTAAAAGGGACATAACCAGTGTTTCTGGTCCTCACTACTCATATAGGGAAAAAAGGGACCGGATGTTAGTCTTTTATTTTCAGTGTCTTTGAGCATAGTGAGTGAAAATGGTAAGTAGAATTGGTTTTATTTAGAGAGGGAAGTATTTCACGTGAAATCATGACTCGCAGACATCGTCACAATCTGATCGCAGTTGGATTGAATTGCATGCAGTGGGCCGCCCCTTTACACTATCACCCTGATCAATATAGGATGCAAAGAACATGTACCAGGATAAGACATGCAAAACAATTGTATAATGAATGCAAAAAACAACAACAAAAAAGCACTAAAGCCTCCGCGGTCATCATAACAAAGCACATGAAAGTCATGTGACAGAAAAATGGTCAACCCTAAAAAAAAAGTTACAACGGAAAAAAAGAGGATAAAATAGCATACATAATCACCTCGTCTAACCTCTGCCAAATCTGATTTTTTTGTTTTGGTATGTGAAAACAAAAAATGCAACATTGAACGCACATCAAAACAGATATTAATGTCAATCTGACGCTTAGGAATTTAAATTACTGAGAAAAAAAAAGTGAAAAAGAATCATCTTTAATATGTCATAAAAAGCTGCAACATTGAATGCACATCAAATCGGAAAATAGATTAAGTGTCAAATCTGATGATTAGGAATTTGAATTGTTAAAAAAAAAAAGAAATAGAAAAAACATCTTTATATGTTATAAAAAAAATTGCAACCTTGAACACAAAGAAAAACCAGTATCAAATCTGACGATTAGGAAATTTAAATCGTTTAAAAAAAAGTGAAAAATATACATGTATATCATAAAAAAAAAGACCTGCAGCCTTGAACGTGCATCAAAACAGAAAGTAAACATTCAAGCCGGAATTCCATATGCATGATTTTAAAGGCGAAAATTGACTGCGATAATCACCCGCGATTAAATTGGATCCCAACCAACAAGAAAGTCATTCTGTACACCCATAGGCGCGATAATCGTGAGACGTCAGTCGCAAATCGCTCGCAATTTTATTTTATTACCGGCTCTGGTGAAGTGAACAAATATTTTTGTTCGCCGTGGAAAATAGTCTGAAAGTGGGCGGAGCTAAAACATCATGCCCCCCTTTTTCTTTTTCTTTTTTAGCCAGCATGGCTTCCAAAAGCGTGGAGACATTTGTGGTAATGGTGAAAAACGTTGCTTGCAATTCTGTGACAGGAGCAACCAGATCGTTTTGTAACACACTTCGCTTGTAAGATTCCATCCATAGGAGCAATCAGGTTTTTGTAACACAACAGTTTTTTAATTTTTTTAGCGTCCATTGCGGTCATTTTAGCAAAACAAAAACGTTAGGTCGTTTGCGGTGCGTTAAACGCAAAACAGTTTTGCATGCGTGGTTCAAACGGCGGGGGCGGCCTCATTTATTAAAAGGCCAAAAGCGAAATAGCGCATACATCCATGTGTCACAAATTATGTGGCCTTCTTTTGTCCGTACAGACGCCAAAAACCAGTTTTTCACAATTTTTCCAACTCAAGGCGGACGAAGTCATTCCACCGTTTGTTTTTCTCTTTTTAAGTTGAATACTATGCCTAGTTGGAAACTAGGTAAATGAAAGGGTTGAGAAAAACACTGAGGATGTCGCCGCTGTCCACCTAGTCCCTAGAATTTTATTGCTGCCCTTTTGTCCATTTGACAGTTTAGTAGCTTTATGCAATTTCCACTTCGGCGGATTGGTCGAAGACCGCGCCCTTGAGGGACTTTGAATAGGGCACTAAAGAGAAACATGTTCACTGGGATCGGCCTTCGGAAGTGATTGCTAGGTTTATGAGTAATATGTGATATGGTTAGGTCAGCTTCGCTCTCGACCGGGTATCTCTATGTAGAAGGAAAGAGGAGGTGATTCTTACCTGTTGAGGCGCTGCGAGTCTCTTATGTAGCCTAGTACCTAGAGGGCACCCACTAAACAAAGTGAGGAAGACCAAAACATTCAAGCGACATATCTATCTCGACCGACCTGCGCCAGGACTTCGGTGTCCAATTCACGAGGCGAGTGTGTGATTCGTTTCTCACCATGAAAAAGAAATGAGAACAGCTGAGCACAAAGCGACGGTAGGACATATTCCGAGGACCTTCAAGGGACCTCTCGGAGGAAGGTTGGACCTGAAGGATAGACATAGAGAGTCGAAGAGAAGTCAACGAGTCGACGCTGCTCTCGACTGGAACTGCTTCGGGTGTACATAGCCCCTACCACCCATTCACCAGGAGGTTTGTCCTGACTCTTTTCCGAGGCAGCACTCCAGCGAGTCTTCACTGGCCATTTGGGGTTAGGTGAGAGGGGAGACGGTTGCTCCTTCGTCCGAAACCACGTAGTTTTGTTCGCCGCGTTGTTATTTCCGAAAGTTTAGAACTGTTTGGTCCCTCAGGCAAAAACAGTTATGTTCATTTTACGGTCCCGTTGGAACTGTATAACGTTGGAAGTCCGGAACAAAATAGAGTGACTCGTATTTAATAGAAGTATAAATGTCGTTTGCATCTTTTCGAGAAAGATGGTCATTCTATTTTTAAAAGTAAATAAAATAACCGCGCGTTCTCAAATTCTTGTGTACAAAATTATTTACCTTTTCGGTATTGTTTTCGTGAAATTCATAACCTCTATTTGATTGGAGCGTGGTTACAAATTGTCTTCCTGGGTGGGGGAGTCCTTGTACCAACTGTATCGTCTGTGAGTCCTTGTACAAATTGTATCGTCTGTACGTACCCGTACATAGGTGTATCCAGCATAAGGTTTTTGCTAGGATGTTTCGTTTAGCTCATTATGTATTTAGTGAGCTGTTCACACAGTCAAGCAGCTTGGAGTTTTTCAGGTAGCGTTTGTTCGCAGCGAACGTGTTGTGCAGCCGTAGCGCAGCTTCATTTGGATTGTATTATATAACTATTTTTCAATGTAACGGAATAATAATGGTTAAACCACCATTGATGCCAAGGAATAAATATTCATGTTTTTCGTATTGTAAACTGGTCTCCGGTGTTGCTCGTGTGTGAGTGGAGGAAGCATGTGGACGCACCCCAATGTGAACCGTTACCCCTAGACAACAAACCCTTTACACAATGGAATTCCAGCTTAAATCTGATGATTAGGAATTTCAATTGTTAAAAAAAAGAAAGAAAAATATAGACAAACTTGTTTAAATATGTTGTAAAAAAACACCAGGGTTGCAAACTTGAAAGTGCATCCAAACAGATAATTAGCATGAAATCCAACCACTACGAACGTTTTGTTTTTTAAAAAAGTGAAAAACATTAGGGTCATAAAGAAACCTGTGACAACCAAACTATAAGATTGCTACCAAGTGATGGAGAACACTACCCCCTTTCTTTTCAGAACCTATAACGGACAAACAAAGAAAAAGAAATGTCTAGGTCAGTGCACAATGATCAATTCTCAATTCCATCGGGCTGCTTTTTGAAATCTTGCTAGGACTTTGCAATCTAATCCGCTTTCAGCAGATATCCAGAAAACAACAACAGTAGAAGGATGTTCATAATCATCAGAGTATTATATCCCATTTGCTCAGATTGTTCAAGAAAACATTCTCACCTCTTGAGTCCTCAACAACAGCGTTGATGCAGGATTGAACCTGTAGCCAGTGTAGGCCATTATAATGACAAACGACTTCAGACAAAATGTAGCATTCAGTGTCACTCTGAAACAAAGCGATTCGCATGGGAACAGAACCACCACCTTTCAGTTGTGAGTCGACAGTGGCTTGGAAGCAGCAAAGCCTTAAAAACGCCAGTGTTGACGTCATGCGTTGTCGATGTTGGTCCACATCCAATCCAGCTGCACTTTCTCGTCCTTTTTCACTGTGTGGTGGTTAGAATCTACGGCCTAGTATGCCACCTAAGTTGTCTGCACACAGACACACACACACAGATGGTGTAAATAATGCACAGGACTACACAGAGCTTATTCTAGGATTTTGAAAAAAAGGCCCGCCACCACATGGGGGCATTCCCCTCCTATGATTGAAAAAAGGGGGGCAGGTCCCCCCCTAAGAATGAAAAAAGGGGGGATCGGTGGCAGGTCCACTGGATACAAGGGAAAACAGCCATGACATACAAATTTATTTTTAAATTGTTAATTGAAAGCATTCAGCTCCCAGTGGCTCCCAGTTCAATCCCGTATTGACTACAAAATTCTCCTCCTTGCCTTCAAGTCACTGAATGATCAAGCTCCCCTGTATCTCTCTTATCTTCTTCATCTCTATGTCCCAGCTCGCCAACTACGTTCGTCTTCTGATTCTCGTCTCCTTTCCATTCCCTCCATCCATCTCAAATCTGCTGGCCAACGTTCTTTTTCTTGTCAAGCACCATCTCTGTGGAATTCTCTGCCTTCTCCTCTCCGACACTCCAACTCGGTCTCCTCATTCAAAACCTCTCTTAAAACCCATCTTTTTCCTGCTGCGCCCTAAATATTTGATCAGTTTGTCTATCGTTGTGTGCACGTGAGGGAAGATTGATTTAAAGAGTTTTTTGTGCTGTGTTTTGTGTGTGCGTGTGTGTGCGTGCGTGTGTGTGTGTGTGTGTGTTGTGTGTTTGTGTGTGTGTGTGTGTGTGTGAGTGTGTGTGTTGTGTGTGTGTGTGTGTGCATGCGTGTGTGTGTGTGTGTATTTTTGGTTTTGTGGGTTGTGTGTGCACGCATGTGTGTGTGTTTTGTGTGCGTGTCTGTGTGTCTGTCTGCGTGCGTACGTTGTGTGTGAGGGTGTTTGTGTCTGCATGTTGGTGTATGTGGTCAGTCCATGCGGCTCAGTTGCTGTGACTTACCGAATGGGGTATGAACGAGTTGGCGTCAATAATTGTGTGTTTGTATGTGTGTGTGTGTGTTCGTGTGCGTGTGCGTGTGCGCGCGTGTGTGTGTGTGTGCCGTGTGTGCGTGCGTGTGTGTGCGTGTGTGTTTGAGAGAGAGAGAGAGAGAGAGTTGCTTTGCATATGCACTGTTGGTGGTTGGTGTCACTCTTGAATGTTGTTTTTTGTTATCTGTTGATGAATAATTGATTGTAAAGCGCTTTGGGCTCATCTGAGGTAAAGCGCTATAAATAAAAATGTACTGTTATTATTATTATTATTATTCAGGGCACTTCTTCAGCCAGTCGTCTTGAACCGGTGTTCCCTTGCACTGGCGCTGTTATCGGGCTGCTTCTCCGAGTTTTTGGATGTAGTCGCCGTTTCTTCAAGCTCTTCTCCACACTCTGACTCATCATGTGGCACAGACTGCTTTTTTTTTTTCACTTTGCCTCCGCGAAAGTCAAAATCAAGGAGCGTGGCTACGCGCTTCATTTTGGAAGAAATCCAATATGGCGGCTTAAACTCTCGCAAGTTCTCGTCGGTATTCAAGATGAATGAGATGAACGCGATTGATTGGTTAATCAGTTTGTGTAGCCTAGACAACAGGTTTTGCAGACGATGAAGGCATGCCCGCAGCGATCGGTGAAAATAGCTGGCAGTTCTGCAAATGTGCGGGAGTCGGCCCGCATTAAGACTCGATTATCGCGGGAAGGAACAGATTTTCGGGGGATTGTACTAATCCCGCGCTCTAGAATCAGCTCTGACTACATAGCAAACAGTAATTGGATAAACAAAAACAAAAAACAATTAATAAACACCAGTCAGTGAGTCACTCGTGTAAAAAGTCCAAAAGTGACTTCTTTTTCATTCACAAGGTCGGGAAAAGAACTCCAAGACTGACCTCACACTTGTGACACTTAACAGTAAACTCAGTAATACTTTCCATTGGCATGATTTAGCAAAATTTACTTTAAAGAGAAAGCATACCAGATTGTGAAAACAAAATGATTGTATTTGTGTGTAAATTTTGCCTTACCCATTCTCTGGCTCAATGCGTCTGTAGTAGACTTCAGATCTGCCGACTTTTTCTCCAGGTCTGCCTTCATCTTCTGGTTTGCTTCCATGTTCTGTCTCAATTCTTGCTGCACAGTTTTCAGGTCTGCCTTCAACATCTTCTGGTTTGCTTCCATGTTCTGTCTCAATTCTTGCTGCACAGTTTTCCGGTCTGCCTTCAACTTCTGGTTTGCTTCTATGTTCTGTCTCAATTCTTGCTGCACAGTTTTCCGGTCTGCCTTCAACTTCTGGTTTGCTTCTATGTTCTGTCTCAATTCTTGCTGCACAGTTTTCAGGTCTGCCTTCAACTTCTCCTGGTTTGCTTCCAGGTCCGTAATCTGTTGCCTGGTAGAAACAAAAGGGGTGCTTTCTTCACCACCAGCAAGCACCTCTCCAAAGAAGTGCCGGACAATGTCCACATCCACGACTGTTGAATCCCCTTTCAGTCGCACATATTTATTCTGCTCTTCTCTCTGAGATTCCTCTTTGTCTCCCTTAAATACCTCGTCCTTTAATAGTGCAGCTTGCAGCTTGTTTTTCAGCAGCAGAACATCAGCACTGTCTTTCACTGTAGCAGCTCGGGATACCAGCCCACACATGGAGTTGATAATGTCATGGGCAGAGGTTTCTTTTGCCTTCAGTCCGCACTGAGCATGCTCGGCTTGAGACGAAAGGGTTTCCAGAAGTTGGTCGCGAACCTGGTCTGCCCAGTGGATGATCTGGGCATGGCATGTCCTGACGTCATCAGCCGCTTCCTGACGTTGGCGGTCTAGTTCTTTGTCATCTCTGGACAGCCGTGTCAGCAGTCTCTGCATCACCTGGATCTGTGAAAACATTCAACACAGAAAAGTCAAAGTCACTAAGCCTGTGTGTCAACTGAATCTTGAAGACAACACTTGTCTAGAGCTGGACAAATCTGCAATAACAGCAACAATGTCAACGGTCAATGTTAGTAACTCTTTACGTCAACTGTATCTGCAATAATGTCAACACAGAATTAGTCAATGTTGTCAAGCTCTTTGGATTAACCACCTCTGAACAAGTTCAACAATAAAGAGCCAAGGTCCTCATTAAAGGAAACAAGGTACTACTACTAGATAGTAAGCACATAAGCAATAAGCAAACTCAAGCATCAGAGAATGCACTGCAGCCATCATTTTGTGACGTAGACAACTTACGCAGGTCTGAATCATGCACAAGTGATTTTCAAAACTGAAACCATGTGACAACTGACATGCACTGGAAGCAGCCAACTACAGTATATGAATAATGCTAGATATTTTTTATAATAAACAACATGTCATCAGCATTTAGGGTACACATACATGCAGAGATTCCGCGCGGAAACCAGTAAATAAGTAAAAGAAAGACCTGGAAAAGATTTGCGGCACGTGTCCGAAATTTCCCCTGATCCGTACATTTTTTACCCTTCTTTCTTTCATTTATTTGGGGATTGAGCATGAACTGTGTTCGAGGGCCTTAATCCACCAAATTGTCTAGCACGAATACCATATAAATATTTGAACAGTGCCGATTTATTCTGTAGAAAAAAAAGTGAAATGGAAATTTATTTATTCAAGTCCAAAATTAAGTATAATATAACTTTTTTTTCGAGACATCCAATGATTGAGACACAAACCTAACCAGCAAAACAGAGCCCACATCAAGACTATTGAAGTAGGGTGCGAGAAAGAGCAAGTTATAACATAAGCAGAGAGGAAGCACAGATGAAAGGTCCTACTTCTAGATGTGGTAGACATATCTGCATGCTCTTTCTTTACTGTCAGGAGGATAATGGTCATGTTCCTTGCACAATGACAAACTACACATAATTCAATTTACTTTGAATCTAGCTGTTCTTCAGCGATGCTAACCACCATCCCTACTCTTTGTTCACTTTCAATGAAGCTACAGGCACATTTAAGCCTTTTCAACAATTCCATTTATTCAATTCCATTTAAGCCAACCTGTTCCTTGGCACTGCCAGCCATGGTCCCCAGCTCTTCCTTCACCCTCTGTGCGGCGACCGCCATGTCCTCCGTGTCATGGGGCTGATGTGACGTCACTTTGCACACCAGGCAGACGGCGACGTCACAATCGCGGCAGAACAGGCACAGCTCCTGGTCCTGGTGAACCTGGCATTTCTTCGGTTCTGCTTTCTGCCCAGACGACGGCACCTTCGTCTGGAGGTTTAATGGCTTCACATGGTGTTCCTTTTTGTCCACAAATCTGTCGTGCAGACGTCGGCAGGTTCGGCACATGTGTTGTTGGCATTTGCTGCAGCTGAACTCTGCCTCCTTTCTGTCTCCTTCCTCTTCCTCGTCGCACATTTCACACAGCACTGGCTGAGAAGGTCCATCAGGCTCTGTGATGATGTAAAAATTGGTCTGTAAAAAGCAAACAAACAAAAACTTTGTGCGAACGTTTCATTTTTAAAGACCCACCAGATCATGTATCAAAATCAAAAACCGGGGGTTTCACATGGCTTCCTCTTATAGCTGGTAAGAAATGTTTGTTTTGACCAGGTTTGACTCCCATACAAATGCCCCCAAATTCAAAACGAAACATAATTTTAAAGAAGCAGCCTCAATTTGAAGTTTGGGGAACTTGTATGTGGGTCACAGCTACCCAGAAAAAAAACAAGGGACTTAATCCTGGTGGGTCAGTGTGTCTTTAAAATCACCAAAATATGCACAGACATTTAGGATCATTAGATCACCTATTTTGGAAATGGTGCAGCACAGGGCAACTAGATTCTCCAACAACTACAGAGACAACGTACAAGGCATAGAGAATGCTCGGGGAGCTGCAGTAGAGAAAGATCAACCACCTGTGCCTACTGCACAAGATCAACAATGGAGTGGTTTACTTAAACCCAAATCAGTACCCACGCCCCAGCAACCCTAGTACAAGAGGAAAATTATGCAATTAACATTCTGCTGGAACGGATAGAGTTGGGATCAGCCAAGGGTTACTGGCATGAAACTAAAAGAACTTGACTTTGAATTGATTGTTTGAGATCAAGAGTCGTAACATGAGGAAGGGGGGGGGCGGGGGGGGGGGGGGGGGGCGGTTAAATAGACTGTAACACCCAATACTAAGAATCGGGTGCCTATTCTTATACGTACCCATCTGCCAATAAGAAGAGAAAAAATGGGTTGGCAAGCAGCGTGGGGCAAAAATCGGCTGTTTTAGCTTGCCTCCCTCTTTTTATACTCCTGGTGCGCCTTTAAAGGGGCACCCTGACGGTTACGTTTTGGGGGGGGAAAAGAAACACGTCGAGGATCACACGGAAAACATACTTTACAGAGATCGCAAACACTCCTTTGATCAGGTTTCCTAGAAATCAACCGTCCAATCAGCGATTCCCTCTTGGGCGGAGGGTTGGAAGTCAGATATTCTTTTCAGTGAAAGAGAAGTGGCATTCTCTTTTCTAATGGCCGACTGAGTTAGACCAAATCATTTGCATTAAATGTCCACAATACCAGCTTTTATACAGTTTACGAAAAGGAGTTTCGCTCGACAACAAAGAAAATTTCTCCTTCTTTTTTTTTAATGCACACGAAGAAAAAGTTCAATCACTGTTTTCCACCCCAATCCCGTCCAAAATAGGCTTCTCTCTCCGGCAACTCCGCCAAGGATGAATCGCCATTTGCTTCTAGTAACAGAGCAAAGTGAGTGCTGCGATCTCTGCAAGGGTGTTTTTCCTGGTGATATCGACGTGTTTCTTGCGAAAACGTATCGCCAGAAGTGCCCCTTTAATTAATAGCAATTTATTCAAATTTGTTACCTCAGGACTGACACTCCCTCCGAGTTGGCAAGGTAACTGGTGCCTCTACAGGTTTGACATTGAAACACAGCCCCTTGGCTTGCGTCCCTGCACACCAGTAATACCTCCCTCTTCCTTCTCTTTTTTTCCCTCTCCCTCCGCTCCTTCACTTCCTGACAGTTCTGTCACTTTCAATCAGTGTCATTTCCTGTATTTTGTATCTTCCCTATGAAGGCGATGTTCATCCGCTAATTCGCTTCATCTTCGTCTGAGCTTCAAGTTTTTCGTCAGATGCAGAATGGAGAACGGTGGCAGAGTTGTGGCCGTTGATTCTCATTTGTTCACAGATTCTGCGAAAGCTGTCAGGCAGGCAGGCAGAAGTTGTGGAAACAGGGCTCCGTTTTGGGGTTTCCCCGGCATAAGGTTCGAGGCACATACTGACTGAACATTCGTAAAATCGTCACGTTTTCGGTTTCGTTTTTCTAACCCACTTGCAGAACATTTTTCCAATTTTTTTTTGCTTGGCTTGGTTCTATATGGACATGGTCCCTCGCTTTCAGTCCAATCTAAGTTCAGTGTTTTTGCTGTTAGTCGAACAGTGCTCTTATTCACAGGTGACAGCTACAGCAAGTACGATTATTTGAGGATCGACAGCTGTTTCCAAAAAATTGCTTTGATACACTGGCACGAGCCGTCGCCATGGAACTGAGCATGCGCACTTCTCTGCATCACTTGTGACTAAAAACGTCAGAGCCTCTACTAGGTTTTCCCTGAAAGCTTTTCATTTTTACTTCCTAGTAGGCGCGGATTCTAACCCAATCAGAAGGTAGGATTTTTGCCGTAAGTACAATGAGTGTCGGCTGCTAAACTAAGATTAAAAAATAATTAACCATTTCAAACAATTCATATTCTGTATATTTCGGGAATTATACTCAGCTTAAAAACAAAATTTGATTATAAATAAAAAGATGAGGTTAAAGGAAGGAATAATTGACGTGACGGACCTCTCAAATCCTTTGACACCAAGAACCAAGTAGACATGTACGATCCTTGACCTCAGCAAGGCTTTGATGCGGTGCCCCATGGCAAGTTGCTACCACACTGACCACTATTGTGTCCTAGGACCGGTTTCACACGCTGGAATCACAAGTTTCTACCCAACGAAACATGCAAGTGGTAACTGGAAGGCGAACCTCAAAAAAGAGGAAGTGGTGGTGAATCGGGCGTTCCCTCAGCACAGTCCTGGGCCCGTTATTGGTTCCTGTGCCCTGAATGCCTCCGCAGTGTAAAATCACTGTGAGGTTAATTTGCCGAACGACTTTCTCTCTCTCGATAGATACAAACTTCCGGCTCCAAGCACGCTACAGGAGATCTCCAAAAACTTGAGGAAACATGGGCCAAAACATGGAGATGCGATTTTGATGCTCCAGTGTACATCCTCCCCATCAGGCAAATCCAACTACATGTCAGCCTAGATGGGCCTCCCCTTACCTGCAAAAAACAGGTCCAACAGACCGTAATCTAGGAGTTCAACTATCAGCGGACCATGAAATGGACACACACATCAACCCCATCTGCAAGGAAGCTGGTTCTATGGTGGGATTTCTGCGCATAAAGCTGAGAAACCTGCCCTAAGATAGCATTACGCCTTGCCTACCTCTCACTAGTCGACCCAGACTAGAATATGCTGCAACGCATTCAGCGACTAAACCTGCTTTACAAGTATACTGCCGGGTCAATTTCCACAAGCCTGTGTCCCCATCTACCATTCTCCTTCTATAATCTTCACTGGAATTTCTGCATCGCACATCAAATCATGGATGCTACAAACATAACTGAAGCTGAATGACGACAACACGGAGGCCTTGTTCACACTCGCCATCTAGACATTTTCGTACCAAAGCTCTGATTCCAATCTCGTCTGTGACACTCAAAATACCTTTTTCTCCTTCTGCTAGATCTTGGCTTCCACATCCTCCAGATATGAGTGTTGACTCACACGTTTCAAACTGTCTGTCGGTCCGCCATACTAGTGAGCTCTGCGTCGCATTGTACGATTCGCCATCATCCTGTTCTTGGAGACTGCTAAATATACTAGTCTGCCCTGCGCTTTTGTTCTCTCTAAATTAGAATTTATGTTTATTCCCTCTTGTATGGCTGCCCCCAACATCTCCTTGACAGCGTCAAAGTCCGAACTCTGCTGCCAGAACTTGTCCTCAAGGTCCTCTAAGTAGCTCATCATCAGTGTTTCCACCACTCCTGATATCCCTCCATTGGCTTCCCTCGACGACGTATTGACTACACATTTTCCATTCTATTTCATTCTTATTTATCTGGAAATGCCCTAGCTCCTTTCTGCCATGCTTTGCTTTCTATACTCCATCAAGGCAATTGCTGGTCTCTATTGGAATCGAAAATTCTCTGTTTCCTTTCCTAGTACAACGAAACAAAAATGTTAGGTTGAGCGCTCCTTTTCCTTTTCGCCCACTGGTGTGTTGACTGCAATGGCTATCTCAGTTTTTTGTGCGAGAGCCAACGGGGGGGGGGGGGGGGTGGGGGGGGGGGGGGTGGGGGGGGGGGGGGGGGGGGGGTTGTGGGGGGGGGGGGGGGGGAGGAGAGAGAAGGACTGAGAGAGAGAGAGAGAGAGGAGAGAGAGAGAGAGTCAGTCAGTGTGATGCTTTATTGAACTGATAGTATTTTGTATTGTTTTATTCGGGGAGTGAGTGGTGGGATGGTACGGCCCGGTGTGGTGTGTCGATCCGTGTGTGTATGTGTGGTGTATGTCGTGCTTACCGTGCGATGCCTGCGTGTTGGGGTGGTGTGGTGTATGTGTACTGGTAGGCCTATTACATGTGTGTGAGCGCTTTATTTTTGTTTTGTTGTTGAAATTTCTTGCTTTTTTATTTTGGTGTTGTGACGCGCATCGAGCTCCACATTGGTGGAGTGCGCTATATAAATGATTCACTATTATTATTATTATTATTGCCTTCTGGGCCTTCCTACCCCAGAAGCCTCGAACCGCGTAGGATCAGACCGACACACTTCCGGATTGTACAAGTGTAACAATCTTAAGAGACAGCATTATGTTAATTCTCGCGGCTTCAAAGTAAAGTCTTGCCCACAGAACAGTACAAAACTCCTTCTTCGTAGGACAGTAGTGGAGTGGAATCATGCAACACGACGCCTCCATCGCAGCAGGTCCCGCCATCGCAGCATCACCAGCGCCAGGCGGTCACGGCCTTCGGGGCCTGCTTCAAAGAAAGAACTAAATTAGGGGTAGGGGCCATAAGATCAGAGTCGATGGTGAGGGCAAGAGCTGTGCCCGGGTCGGGGCTTGTCCTCGATGAGCGCTACGCTATCCGTGAGAGTGTCTTGCCTAGAAATGCAAGCAAAATAACGGTCTCTGGTTCCATTGTCTTACTGTCCTACCATCAGGACAGTACTCACTGCCATACCACCAGGACAGTATTTTAAACGCACTGTCTACCATCTAGAACAGTACTCGTAGGGCCTAATAAAAATGCGCAAAGCGCTCTCCCCTTTCCGTTCAGTTAATAGCCTTCATGGCTCCTTCAACGTATCGAATACAGATCACACAGAGAGTACAGATACAGAGGTTGCTCCCCCTCCAAATGTCACGTGATTGATCTCACATGATCACGGCTGTCTTTCCGTGTTGCTATTGGAAGATGGCCAAGATGATTGGAGCTTTCTTCCTTTCTGATCTCGCCTTATCATGCGCGATCTGTGCATTACACCCCGGATTGGAAGTCTGTGGACTCCCCCTTTCCTCATGGTGTGAACCGTGTGTGGGTCCGATGGTAGGATGTGTTGTGTGTGTGTGTGTGTGTGTGTTGCAGGAGCGAGTAGGGGGGGGGGGATATGAGTGGTGTGTCTGACTGTCTCTTTAAGTGCAGTCTTTGTGTGTTGTGTGTGTGTGTGTGAGTGGTGTGTGTAATGCATGATGCTTCCTGCTTTCAGGATGTCCAAGGATATTCCTGTTATTGCCTGGAGCCAGCGTCGCTGGATATGAGTTTGAGAAGATTCATTTTGGCTGGTTATAGAGGTCATGAAGTTAAGCAGAAGTAAAGTGCACGAGAGCCTGTCACGTTACATTTGGAAACTGTGTGTTTCTTTCAGCTTCCTCGGTGGCATTGCCCCCTCCCTCTCTCCGAACCCCCAGGAGGGTGCTTTCCCTGCATTTTCGCCGGGGTCTGGAAGCCCCTGGAACCGCCTGCTTGCAGGATTTTTAAAATTTTTCCCAGAGCAGCATGTGTATGGTTTGGTTTTTTTTTCCTGTCTCTTTCATCCTCTTTTTTCATTTCATAGAGCAACCACCCTTTTTTTTTGATAGTTCTGTTTCGCTTTGAACTGGGGGACTTCATTCAAGCAGAAAAACTTCAGAAACATTGCTGTCGCGGAGGATACGGCGATTAATATGGTTGGAAGCGTGGTGACAATGTGGTCGGTGATAGTGGATGACATGAAGGGAGTCTTACAGGATGTGTTGGGTCGGAGGAGGACTGGTGTTGGATAGGGATGAGGTGGCAGTGGGTACAGGTGGGGGGAAGGAGAGGAGGGAGTTGGAGGGTGGCGTAGTTCTGGGGGCTGTTTCACAAGGGCTACCATTACGTAGTAGTGCCGCAAATCGGCGAAAAATGTTAGTTACTTTATTCGCTGTTTGTGGTGTTCTTAGACCCCTTTTGGTACAACTAGTTATTCGCTGTTAGTGGATGTTTTCTTAACCCCTTTTGGTACAACAGTTATTCGCTGTTAGTGGTGTTTCCTTAACCCCTTTTGGTACAACAGTTATTCGCTGGTTAGTGGTGTTCTTAGACCCCTTTTGTACAACAGTTATTCTGCTGTTAGTGGTGTTTCTTATAACCATTTTGGACGACGTTTTATTCGCTGTTAGCTGGTTTTTTTTGTTTTTTTTTTTTCTTAGAGACCATTTGGTATAACAGTTATTCGCTGTTAGTGTGTTTCTTAGCACTTTTGGTACAAACAGTTGTATTCGCTGTTTAGTGGGTGTTTCTTAGCCACTTTTGGTTACAACAGTATTACGCTGTAAGTGGTGTTTCTTGAGACCATTTTGGTACAACAGTTATTCCGCTGTTAGTGGTGGTTCTAGACCACTTTTGGTACAACAGTTATTCGCTGTTATGTTTTCTTAACCCCTTTTGGTACAACAGTTATTCGATGTTAGTGTTGTTTCTATACCCCTTTTGGTACAACAGTTATTTCCTAGTTGTGTTGTTTCTTAGACCCCTTTTGGTACAACAGTTTATTCGCTGTTAGTGGTGTTTCTTAGACCACTTTTGGTACCACATTATTCCTGCTGTTAGTGTGTTTCTTAGAACCCCCTTTGGTACAACATTATTTCGCTGTTAGTGGTGTTTCTTAGACCACTTTTGGTACACCAGTTATTCGCTGTTAGTGGTGTTTCTAGACCACTTTTGGTACAACAGTTATTCGCTGTTAGTGGTGTTTTCTTAGACCACTTTTGGTACAACGTTATTCGCTGTTAGGGTTGTTTCTTAAAGACCCCTTTTGTACAACAGTTATTCGCTGTTGTGGTGTTTCTTAGACCCCTTTTGGTATCAACATTATCCGCTGTTAGTGGTTTTTCTTAGACCCTTTTGGTACAACAGTTATTCTCTGTTTACGTGGTGTTTCTCAGACCCCTTTTGGTGCAGCAGTTAATTCGCTGTAATTGGTGTTTCTTAGACACCTTTTGGTACAACAGTTATTCGCTGTTAGTGTGTTTCTTAGACCTCTTTTGGTGCAACAGTTTTATTCGCTGTTAGTGTGTTCTTAGACCCCTTTTGGTGCAACAGTTATTCTCTGTTATGTGTTTCTTAGACCCCTTTTGGTGCAACGTTATTCGCGGCGGCGACCTTCCTCTGGAGAAACTTGACTCGATCCGGGACTTGAAGCCTTCCACCGAGGCTGATCATTTTTATTGGATATTAAAAAAATAAAAGGGATCCGTACCAGCATTAGCTGGGTTGGGACCTGAAACTAGGTCACCCAGCTTGCCTGAGGCTCACAAGTGTTTAGCCTGTCCGTCAGCTCCACTATTAAAGCTGGGCGCCGCAGACCTAGGGAACACTGTTACTGTACTATTTATTTGCAATCCCTCCTCCGCCCCTCTTTTGTGCTTTTTGCTTTACAGGGCTCCCAGGGACCCCCATTTGGGTCTATCCCAGCGTGGAGGATTCGGGGGGGGGGGGGGGTCTTTTTATATAGTTCCCCCACCTTCTGGAAGTGTCTGTGCTTGTAGCTTCCTCTAATCTCTCACTCCTGGGCATCTGCCTTTTCCCTTTTCTTACTGTCTACTATCTTTCCTGCCTAACCGCCGGTCCATTCTCTTCTCTTGACACAAAACGCTTTTTCAAAAACATTTCCTCCCAGCCGAAGTCAGACTTCTGAGCCAAACTATTCTATTCGTGCATAACGGTAGCATACGCATCTGTGCTCATCATTGGACGGAGGCTGTCTGAGCGACGAAGAATACGAGGGGTCTATGAAGAACTAACCTTCTACAGACCCTCTAAAGAATGTGCTGCCTGGGGTCCCAGGATGCACTAGAAACTTATTTTTTAGCATTCGCTTATGCCACTTGGACCTCTTATCCAGCCTCTAGGACCCTCTATGCCTGTAATGACGAGTCCATGGGACCCCTGGGTTTTTGCAGGATGATTGGGAGCCATGCTTTTATAGCTATTTATTATTTGTTTAATTTATTACATGTATTTCTTAACTTCTACTCGTGACTCTTGGCTATGCGCATTACCCTTGTTTTTCTCTTCTTTTTAAAATCCAACATTGGCGAATCTTCAACCTATGAGGTGGCCGATCAACGGGAAGAAGAATATCCGCAGACCTGCCTAACCCCTAATTTCTTTTTTAGGTACTGCCACGCATAAATTCCGTATTTTTACAAGGAAACCCCAAAACGGAACATCACAGAACATTAAACCGAAATGCGAAATGACGAAAAACACTCAAATTTTTGAGCCGATCTTAGAAGACCTCAAGTTCAATTTTTTGCCGTATTAATTTTCCATTTACCGTCCTGACAGTACTGTGGCTCCAAATCGTGTACAAAATACGGAAAAATTGTATGGGTAGGCGGTCTGTCACAGTCACCGTTACTATTTCCTGGGTTCACTTTATTTCCTAGGGGCGGTTCTTTGTAGGGCCTGTTTCTTCAGTCTGTCATGCCAGTAGACTTAGTATTGGGAGTTCCTGATACTGATGATACTGGGGATAGCGATAACCACCTATACTAGTAATGTTCTAGTGCATGTATCAGTTGTGGCCGTGTTTTACTGTGGAATCTCTTATATTGAAAAAAATCTCCCAAAATGAGGTCTTATAAGGGAGGGGTTTTATACAACTAAAGGATGTGATAAATTGTTATACTTACAAAGAAATGGCGATGTCTCAGAGAAGTAGTCTTATGTGGAGGGAGTCTTATATGGGAGGTTCCACTTGTACGGGTATTTTTGTAACCTTCCACGGGAAAGACCACCGGCATGCTGACTAGGTAGGATCAGCATCTTCATCTCTTTGTGTGTTACTGAATATAGAACAGTCATTGTACTAAGTTGCGTCTGCTGAAGAGTGTTCACGATTCCAATAACTAGTGTTCAGCGCTTGCTGTTGAGAAGATCCTGATTTGAATTCGAGTATGACATGCCACAACAGTTTCCAGCGAAGTAAAACCCAGACACAATTAGAGAGAGAAGCGAGAGGACAGAGAGGAGAACAGATACACACATTTACAGGACAAAAATACGTGCTCTCGAATTATTCACCGAGCTCAACATAATTTCTTTTTTTTCCTCTTTCTTTTTTTATATCCAAAGAAGAACACAATAAAATTTTTAAAAAAGCAAAATGAATAATAAGCAGCAGTCTTGCTAAGTCCCGTTTTCTCCGCAACATTCACACTGATCCCACTGAATCCAAACTCAAAAAAGCAACACTTTCGGAAAAACCCCCTAGGGGATAGCACTGTTAAAATTAGAGTTGGTTACCCCCCGACTTACTTGGTCGAAGTACCATATCATCATGGCGTAGAAGAGTGAGCGAAGCGAGTGAACGATTTGCAAACATTTTAAGATAGAAAGAGGGGTTACAAACTGATATCTACCTTACAAAACGTCGAGAACTGGCAAAGAAATAAACTTGAGATTGACCCAGATGGCTTGAATGCGAACTGCAGATGCGATAACACGAACGGAGTGGTAGATCTAGATCTACTCAAACGCATAGCATGTTCAGAGGGTGATTGTTACTCATCGGGGAATGGGGGGGGGGGGGGGGGGCAATTGCTATCATACAGTCTTGACATCCTGATATGGTCCCCCAAGGTTTACCACAATTGCTTCACAATAAGGATCCATTATCAATCACACGTTACGGACAGAAAGTTACCACTTTCAATGATATCATGCTTGTTGGAAGGGGTGACTCGTACCGATGTAAAAAAGATACATAATAGCAATTGCCCCCCCAGATGGTAAATCATCCCTATTTTTGGGGACCCACCTGATGGTAGAGTAACTTTCCCCATGTTTGACCGATTTGAATTAAGGCAGATCACTCCCGATCTCATCCACATAGAATTACTCTCCCTGTAATTATTTCCGGAACAATTCCTATTCCAGTGGAACCTCCTTAGAAGACCTCCTGTTTAGACATCCCTCCCATATAAGACCTAACTTCTCTGAGACTTGCCCTTTCTTTTTGTAAGCATTAGAATTACCTCCCAGTAAGTACCTTCATGTTGATGTTTTTTGAAGGTCTTATAAGCGAGGTTCCACTGTATCTGTAACCGAAAAATTAATTTTCTTTCTTTTGTTTTTTGTACACAAGTTAGCACAGAATCAGAGTGAAAACAATATAAAAGAAAATAACAAAAAAGAAGAAATAAACAGCCTAATCGAGCAATGCAAGAAACAAATGTTCAAAACATGACCTCATGCAGGAAAAGGGGACAAAGGGGACAAAGATGACCCCAGTCTTCTCAATCCATCAAGCCGCTATCATGAAAAAGACACGAGAATCATGAGCACTAAGAAACAAGGATGATCCTAAAAAAGTTATCAAACACGGAAAATCAAACAGAGAAAACAGAACGTCACCATGCCACCTCAGCTCCTGCTAAAGGGGCGGACTCACTGCAATGATTCAATCCAACTGCACAGGTGATCCTAAAAACAAGTACACCCGAAAATCACCAGAGAAAACGAACGTTCACCACCACCTCAGCTCCTGCAAAGGGGCGGACCCACTGATATGATTTCAAATCCAACAAACGGAGAAAACAAACGTTCATTCTACCACCTCAGCTCCTCTAAGGGGCGACCCCTGCATAGGATTCCATCCAACTGAGACCCGACTGTGACATTTGTCAGGCATGATTCTCGAGAAGTACTACTATCTAAATGAACTGATGAGATCCTAACTAGTTTTGTTCACTAATTTGTAGTCCCCCTTAGCAACCCCCTACATGAATCTGATGAAATATCTGGGTTTTTGGTATAAGACACGCTATGTTATTCGTGTATTGGGGTCTACATTAAACCCGAGTTCGAACCTGAGTCTAGGTACAGGGGATTGTTCCTCTCACTTTGCACTAGGCCTTACAGTGGTCTGGACGTGGAGTCTTTCGGATGAGACAATAAACCGAGGTCATGTGTGCCCATGCACTTAGCATACGTTGAACCCAGTGGCAACGAAAAAAGTGGTCATTTGGTCAAATTTTAACCACCCACCCCCCCCCCCCCCACCCCCCCCCCCCCCCCCCCCTCCCCCCCCCCCCCCACCCCCCCCTCATCATCAGTCACACCAAAAATCGCATGCAAAAAAAAAAAAAAAAAAAAAAAATTGGGTGCCCGCCTCTGGCTGCGACGCGCTATCCAGGTTGTGAGTAACCCGAAATTCACAGGCGACTCTGTGACTATAAAGTACCTACTGATTCTAGTGCGCAGAAAATGGGGTAGAATTTGTTTTTAGAGAGGGAGTAATTTCACGTGAATCATAATAACTCGCAGACACTCGTACCAATCTGATCGCAGTTGGATTGAATTGCATGCAGTGTGGGCCCGCCCCCCCCCACCGCCCCTTACATCCTTTACACTATCACACTGATCAATTTATAGGATCGATGTAAAGAACATGTACCAGGATAAGACATGCAAGCAAAAACAATCGTATTTATAAAGAATACCAAAAACCAACAACAAAAAACGCACTAAAAAAAAAGTCTCCGCCAGTCATTCATAACAAAGCACATGAATGAACCCAGTCACAATGACAGAGAAACATGGCAAACCCCCAAACAAAAGTTACACCGAAAAAAAAGGAAATGGATTAAAATAGCATACACAATTCCACCTCTATGGCTCCCAGGGAACCCCAAATTGGGACGTCTATGAAGTACTAAATTCTAAATAAGGACCCTCGAAAAGAATGTGCAGGGGGTCCCAGGGATGCACTAGAAAATTTATTTTTAGCATTCGTAATGCCACTGGGACCCTCGATCCCGCTTCTAGGACCCTCAATACTGTAAGTGAAGGAGTCCCTGGGACCCCTTGTTTTGCGGGACGACTTGGAGCGCACTCGACCCTCATCTAAACCCACTCCATTTTGATGATACCCATACTAGGATATACATGCACTATTAAAGAACTGCACCTTTCAAAACCATCAGAGAAAAATATAAGGCATCAAATCCGCTGTTCAGAAAAATTAAACTATGTAACAAGCAGAGCTCTCTCACTTTCATCAAAGACATGAAGACATGAATGATCACTATAATAATAATAATAATTAATAATTATAATAATTAAGGACACATGCATGGCGCTCTACTTGCCTTTTGCAGGGAGTCTCAGAGCGCTTTAAAACATCAATATAAAAATAAACACTAAAATGCAATGGATATAAACACTACGACTGAATACACATACACCGATGAACATTGTAGATAGATAACTAAATACATTAAGTAGCATAAACTACATACTAGGCATAAAGAGTAAAATATATTATTTTCAATGTCAACGTCAACCCAACACGCACACACACACCGCGCGCTCAATCTCAAAATAACAGAATCACAGTAAGCTGTTAGTGATGGGATGTTTCAAACAGATGCGTTTTTAGAGAGGTTTTGAAAAATAATAACCGTTTTTAGAGAGGTGTTTTTGAAAAATAATAAAAGTGTTCAAATGATGAGGGAGATTAAATATTGTTAACAGAACAAAAAAAAAAAAAGAAGGAAGGAAATGCCAGAGGAAAAGGAAAAAGGAAAAATCTTTCTATATTATATATCATCAAGGTTCTGCAAACTTTAAGAAGCGCACAATATAACAAAAACTTACAAGTGTTTTATATAATCTGACGAGAAATACAAATTGATGGTAATCCCCCTTTCACCACACCGCCAATGTTGCAATTTTGGCTCCACAATGGTTTAATAACACCCCATGTCACTAAAAGGTATCAAAAATGGGGTCGATTATCCAAAGACCCCATCTTAGTTTTGTGAAGGTTAGACCTTAATTTATATATATTTCACAGAAGAATCACCAATAATGAATACTACTGCACTGATTTTGTTCTCTCTCAAACACGGTAAATGAATGCATTTATTATTGAAAGGCATCAAATCAGGGCCTGCCTGTTATCCAAATACCCTATTTTCTCAATTCTGGGGAGTAGGATAATATAAGCCTATGTGTATATATGGCAATGTGGCACAGAGGAATTCCCAATATTACAGATAAAAAATTCTCTAACTACTACTCCCAGTTACTTAAGTTTAATGGTCAACAATTTGGAATTTGCTGAAAAAAATGGCTGGCGTCGAAAGGGGTTAACAAGAAAACAAATCTGTTACATGTAATATACGAAACAACCGAGCTGCAAGCTTGAACACAACCAAAACAGAAAGCAAGTGCTAAATCTGATTATTAACACAGAAAAAAAAAAAATTGGTATGCCAAAACACAAAATGCAACCTTGAAGCGCACATCTAAACAGATATCTGTCCATCAGACGATTAGGAATCTAAACTGCTGGGAAAAAAAGTGAACAAGAATTAATCTTTAATATCTCATAAAAAGCTGCAACCTTGAAACACACATCAAATTGGAAAATACATGGTAAGTTTCAAATTCTGGATGAGTAGGAATGGTTCTTTGTTTAAACAAAAAAGATAGATAGTAGAAAAAACATCTTCATAGTGTCATAATAAAAAAAAAAACTGCTATTCTTGACATCTCTGTTGTAGTGCCCCCCTTAACGAAAAATGCTTCACAATAAGGGGTTCCATCATAAAATTAATAACATGTTAACGGACAGAAAGTTGCCACTTTCAGATTGATATCATGCATTTTTTGGAAAGGGGTAGGTGGTAACTCTTACAGATGTCAGAAATATAAATGATAGTAATTGCCCCCCAAGATGGTAATCATCCCTATTTAGGGGACCCACATGATGGGTAGAGTAACTTCCTCATGTTTGACCGTTTGAATTAGGCAAGATCACTCCCTACACACCATGAGATTACTCCCCTAAATTATTTCCGAACAATTCATATTGCTATAACCGAAAAAGTAATTTTCTTTCTTTTGGTTTTTACAAAAGTTAGCACAGAATCAAGAGTGAAAACAATATTTTAAAAAAGCAAAACAAACAAAAAAGAAAAAAGAAAAAAGAAACAGCCAAAGCGAATCGCACACAACACACAAAAAAAAAAAAAAAGATTACAAATAACCCCGCCAGACCATGAAAAAAAGGGGACAAAAAATGACCCCTGATGGCTTTCAATACATCCATAGCCGCTTATCATGAAAAAAACACGAGAGAGAATCATGAGCACGAAGGGCAAGGAAGAACAAGGGGTGATCCTAAAAAAGGCGCACCCGGAAAATCACCGGACAGAACAGAACTTTCACCGACCCCCTCAGCTCCTTGCTAAGTGGGGCAGTTCCACTGCCTATGATTCAATCCAACTGGCAACAGGTGGATCCTAAAACAGTTTACATCCCTGAAAATCAACAGAGAACAGAATGTTCACCACCACCTCTCTCTGCCTAAAGGGGCAGGTCCCACTGCATATGATTCATCCAACTGCACATGTGATCCTAAAAAAGTTACAAACCCGAAAATCAAACGATAAAACAGAATGTTCACCCCACCTCAGCTCCTGCTAAAGGGCAGGTCCACTGCATATGATTCAATCCAACTGCAACGGTGATCCTAAAACAGTTACACCCGGTAAATCAACAGAGAAAACAGAATGTCACCGCCAACCTCAGCTCCTGCTAAAGGGGGCAGGTCCCTGCAATGGATTCAATCCTAACTGCACAGGTGATCCACTAAAAAAGTTACACCCCGGAAAATCAAACAGAGAAAACAGAAGTGTTCACCACACCTCAGCCTCCTGCTAAAGGGTAGTTCATTTTGCATCCTGCATATGATTCAATCCAACTGCACAGGTGATCCTAAAAAAGTTACACTCCCGGAAAATCAAACAGAGGAAACAGACCGTTCACCGCACAACCTCAGCTCCTGCTACGAAGGGGCGGACCCACTGCATATGATCAAATCCAACTGCACAGGGATCCTAAAACAGTTTACACTCCCGAAAACATCAACAGGAAAACAGAACGTTCACCACCACCTCAGCCCTGCTAAAGGGGCAGTTCCACTGCATATGATTCGATCCAACTGCACAGGTGATCCTAAAACAAGTTACACCCGGAAATCAACAAAGAAAAACAGAACTTCACTCACCACCGTAGCTCCTGCTAAAGGGCGGACCCACTGCATATGATTCAATCCAACTGAAGACCCGCCTGTGACGTTTGTCAGTCATGATTCTCGAGAAATACTACTGTCCTCAATGAACTCATTAAATTCTACTAGTTTTCGTTCACTCTATTTGTAGTCCCCCCCCCCCATGAATGTTTTTTTGGTATGACACCTATGTTATCGTGTATTGGGGTCACATTAAACCGAGTTCGAACCAATAAACCCTGTTCAAACCTGGGTACAGGGGATTTTTCCTCTCACTCTGCCACTAGGCCTTACGGTCTGAACGTGGAGTCTTTTCGATGAGAATATAAACGAGGTCCCGCTTGCCCATGCACTTAGCAACACGTTTTTAATGCACTTAGCACACATTAAAACAGGGCAAGGAAAAAGTTGTCCATATGTCAAATTCCCCCCCCCCCCCCCCCCCCCTGCCTTCATCATTGACCAAATCGCCAGAAAAAAAAATGTGGGTGATGCGCCTCTGGCTGCGACGCGCTCCCAGGTCGGAGTAACCCGAATTTCACAGATACAGCCTCTGTGTCTATAAAGAACCTAATACTAATGAGTATAGTGAGTGAAAATGGTAGAATTTGTTTCAGAGACGGAAGTATTTCACGTGGCTCATGCCTCGAATGGCCCTTTACACTGATCACCATCAATATATAATGTAACGAACATGCACCAGGTAAGACATGCAAACAAATCATATAATGACAGGGGCTCCCAATCGCCCTCGAAAACAAGGGTCCCAGGGACTCCTTACACTTACAGAATAGAGGGTCTAGAGGTGGGATAGAGGGTCCAAGTGGCATAGCGAATGCTAAAAAACAATTTTCTAGGGCATCCCTGGGACCCCCTTGCCAACATCTTTTAGAGGGTACTGTAGAATTTTAGTGCTTCAGACCCCAAATGGGGGTCCCTGGGAAGCAGCCCTGAAATGAATACAAAAAAGCACCAAATCTCCGAAGCCATCGCGGTCATCATAACAAAGAACAGGAAAGTCATGTAAAAACATGGACAAGTTACACGGAAAAGAAAATGGATAAAAATAGGATACATAAAAAATAGTCTAAAATACTCATTGAGAAATACCAATCAAATGGATATACATGCAATAAAACAACTGCACTTCAAAATAATCACAGGAAAAATAAAAAGCAATTATATCGGAATTAGAGAAATTAAAGTTACAGAAAACTTTAAATAGGTAAAAAGCAGAGCTCTCTCACCTCATCAAGAAAGAAGGCAGAATGTTACTAACTATGGAAAATAAGTGTTAAAAATATGACGAGGGAAATTAAAATGATTTTTTTGACAGTTCCAACCAATGCATCTTACTATCCCCCCCTCCAACCAACTTCAATTGAACAGAAATTATATAAATAAAATTGAATTAGAAACTTCAAAAAAGGGAGTTAACTGGGGCAGATAACTTGAAATAGCAAAAAAGACGTCTGCTACGAGTAAGAATAGAAGGAAGCAATAGTAGCGTGTCCGCAACACTGATACACAAAGAAAAAAATAATAAAAAAATTCAGCAAAATGAAGCCAGCAGTCTGCTAAGTACATTCTCCTAAGCATTCACACTGAATCCAAAACTAAAAAAAAGGCAACAATGTAATAGCAGATTTCGGAGGAAAAAAACCCTAGGAGAGAGCAATTGTGAAAATTGGAGTGGTTACCCGATTACTGGTCGAATAATGATATCAAACAGTTTGACATCTGTAGGGGCCACAAGGTACACAAATGCTTCACATAAGGGGTATTACCATTATAATCACATGTTAATGGACAGAAAAGTTAAACTTTCGGATGCTATCATGCATTTTTGAAAGGGGGGGGGACTCTACAGATGTCAAACAATATACATGATAGGGAATTGCCTCCAAAGATGGTAACAGACCTATTAGGGGACCCACATGATGGTAGAGTAACTACCCATGTTGACCGATTGAATTAGGGCAAGATCACTCCTATCCATACACCATAGATTACTCCTTAATTATTTCCGAACAATCCATTACGTGGAACCTCCTTAAAGACCTGTTTATAAAAACCCCTCCATATAAGATCTACTTCTCTGAGACCATCCATCTTTGTCAGTATAAAAATTACATCCCTTATAAGACGCAATCCCTTAAAGACCTCATGTTGGATGTTTTTAAAGGGATTATAAGCGAGGTCAACTGTATCTGTAACCGAAAAAAAGCTAATTTTCTTTTCTTTGTTTTGTACAAAAGTTAGCACAGAATCAGAGTGAAAACAAAATATAAAAAGCAAAATGAACAAAAAGAGAAATAAAACGCCTATCGAGCATTTGCAAGAAACAAGATTTTAAAAACATGACCTCATGCAGAAAGTGGGACAAGGGACAAAAGAGACCTGGATCTCAAATCATCCAAAGCCAGCATCATGAAAAAAGAACACGAGAATCATGAGCACGAAGAACAAGGGGTGATCCTAAAAAAGAAAACATTGAAAATCAAAGCAGAAACGAACGTTTCACCACCACTCAGCTTGCTAAAGGGGCGGACACTGTACAATTCAATCCAACGACAAGGTGATCCTAAAACAGTACACCGGAAAATCAACAGAGAAAACAGAAACGTTCACAACCAACCTAGCTCTGTAAGGGCAGGCCCATGGCCATTATGATCATCCAACTGATACATTTATCACGCATGATTCTCGAGAAATACGACTATCTAAAGAACCTGAGAACTACTAGTTGGTCACTATATTGAGTCCCCCCACCCCACCCCTACATTGATCTGAATGCAATACTGATGGTTTTTGGTAAAGACATGCTATGTTATAGTGTATGGGGTTTAAATAAACCCGGTTAGAACCGGGACGGGGATTGTTCCTCTCACTTTGCACTAGGCTTACGCCTTACGGTATGAACGTTGGCGTCTTTCGGATGAGACGATAACACAGAGGTCCCGTGGCCATCACTTAAGCCACGTTACACCAGGGAACGAAAAAGTGTTCATTTGGTCAAATTTCAACCCTCCCCCTCCCCACCATTTCCCTATCAGTACACCAAAATCGCATGCAAAAAAAAAAGACGAAAAGTTGGTGGTGCGGCCCCGCCTGCGACACGAGCTCTCCAGGTGGGAGTAACCGATTTTCACAGAGACGCCCTCTGTGACTTAAGTACGTGAGCATAGGTCAAAGACTCTAAAAGGGTAAGGAGGACACTTAAGGTACGGCGAGCCGGGGATGGATCGTTAGTGGGGTTAGTTACAAGGTCTGCTACCCACAAGAGCCTATTTTTTTTCATTTGAAAGGAGAATTCAACTCGCCTTATCGTACGTTTTTTTAACCGAATGTGTCACGTTTAAAAGGGACATAACAGGTTTCTGTCCTCACTACTCATATCGGGAAAAAAGGGACCGGATGTTAGTCTCTTTTTCTTTTCAGTGTCTTGAGCATAGTGAGTGAAAATGTAGAATCGTTTGAGACGGAAGTATTTCACGGAATCATGACTCGCAGACATCGTCACAATCTGATCGCATTTGGATGATGCATGCAGGGGCCGCCCCTTTACACTATCAAGCTTATAAATATAGGATGCAAAGAAAACATGTACAGGATAAGCATGCAAAAACAATTGTATAATGACTGCAAAACAGAACAACAACAAGAAAAGCACTATAAGCCTCGCGGTTCATCATAACAAAGCACATGAAAGTCAGTGACAGAAAAATGGTAACCTAAAAAAAAAAGTTACAAACGCGAAAAAAAGAGGATAAATAGCAGACATAATCACCTGTCTAAACCTTCTGCCAAATCTGATTTTTTTTTTTTTGTTTGTATGTGAAAACAAAAATGACAACATTGAACGCACATCAAAACAGATATAATGTCAAATATGACGTTAGAATTTAAAATTACTGAGAAAAAAAAGTGAAAAAGATATCTTACTAGTCATTAAAAAGCTGCAACTGAAGCACATCAAATCGGAAATAGATTAAGTGTCAACATTGATGATTAGGAATTGAATTGTAAAAAAAAAAAAGAAATAGAAAAAAATATTATATCGTTTTATAAAAAAAATTGCAAACTTGAACACAAAGAAAAAACAGTATCAAATATGCGTAGGAAAATTTAAACGTTTAAAAAAAAGTGAAAAAACTATACATGTATTCATTAAAAAAGACCTGCAGCCTGAACGTGCATCAAAAACAGACGTAAGCATTCAAAGCTGGAATTCCTTGCATGATTTAAAGGCGAAAATTGACTGCGATATCGCCCGCGATTAAATTGGATCCAAACCAACAAGAAAGTACACCATAGGCGCGATAATCGTGATGAGACGTTCAGTCGCAAAATCGCTCGCAATTTTATTTTATTACCGGATGGTTGAAGGAACAAATATTTTGTCGCCGTGGAAAATATAGTCTGAAAGTGGGCGGAGCTAACAACATCATGCCCCTTTTCTTTCTTTTTTAGCCAGCATGGCTCAAAGCGTGGAGACATTTGTGGTAATGGTGAAAAAACGGCTTGCAATTCTGTAGGCGAATCAGGTCTTTAACACAAGTGAAGAGGCCAGCCATTTTAGCGCGTTGGAATTGCAAGCCAACATTCATTGCGGCAAAACGCTGCGGCCGATTTAAAGCCAGCGAAAAAAATAGCGCATAACAAGGTGTCACAATTTGGACTTCTTTGTGACAGCCAACCAGTTTTCCAACTTCCACGGGCGGCGGAGTTTTTAATAAGAAATGAAAGTGAATAGTAGAAACGGGTTGGAGAAAAACAGAGGACGTTTGCGTTGTTAGAATTTTATTGCTGCACCTTTATTGAATTTGGGCAAACTTCACGATGTTAAGCGGGCCAAGGAGGGACTCGAGAGGAAAAGAGAAACTGTTCACGGACTTCGGAAAAGTGTTGTAGGTTTGAGAATAGCTAATGTGGTCAGTTTCGCTCTAGACCGGCTCTTTCAAGAAAGAAGGAGACAGTAGCCTGCCTGCGGAAAGGGCATAGTGCGCGACTGCGCCAGACTCACGAGGTCCATTCAGAGGAGATGTGTGATTCGTTCTCACATGAAAAGAAAAGCAGCGACCGTGCTGGACCTCAAGGACCTTGGAGAAGTTGGACCGGGGAGGGAGAGGACGTCAGCGAGCGAATCCCGACTGTAATGCCGGGTTGTACATAGAGCCCCTACACCCATTTCACCAGGAGGTGTCCTGACTTTTTCCGAGCAGCACCGCGGAGCTCACGGCGTTTGGGAGGTGAGAGGGAGACGGTTGCTCCTGTCCGAAAAACACGTAGTTTTTTGCCGCGATGTATTTCCGAAGTTAAAACGTTGGTCCAGGAAAGTATGTCATTTTACGGTCCGTGTGGAAGACTCGGACAATAGAGACTGTATTTAGAAGTATAAAGTCGTTTGGCATCTTTTCGAGAAGGCGGTCATCTATTTTAAACGTAAATAAAATAACCCGCGCGTTTCAAATCTTGTGTACATAAATATTTACCTTTCGGTATGTTTCGTTGAATCATAACTCATTGATGAGCGTGGTTACAAAATTGTCTTCCTGGTGGGGGATCCTTGTACAACGTACGTCTGTGAGTCCTTTACAAATTGTATTTTTTTTTCC
>CM065703.1:3351241-3381714 GCA_017654935.2 Phymorhynchus buccinoides | reverse complement strand
CCCTACCCCTTCCAGTTCTTTGTCGTCCTCCTGGAACAGCAGTTTTTGTCAGCAGTCTCTGCATAAGCTCTGAATCTGCGACATCAATAACCAGAATACTCTCAATGTGACCTTTTTTGTGATCAAGCTCTTTGGATTTGTATGCACATGGGCTTGGTTTTTTCAACAAAAAAGAACCCCAAAGTACCAAACATTATAAAAAATACTTTTACCTTTTTTAGAAAGTATATTATAAAATATGAAAATGTAAAGAATCTAATTCAATAATTGCATTCATCTTTTGTGTCCAGAACAACACTTAGGCCTTAGAGGAGATGCATCATACATGTGGAGACACTAGTGAGTGCGATTGACAAATAGAACACTTAAACAGGGCACACTGCGAAGCAAGCCACTTCTCAGAAATTTTAAAAAAACATCAACCGCATAAGAAACCAAAAGCTCAGAATACAGTCACTGACACAATACTTTATAATACTGTGAACCACCCTTGTTCTTGGCGACTGCCAAGCCATGGTCCCCAGCTCTTCCTTCACCTCTGTGCGGGCGACCGCCGGTCCTCCGTTTTTTGCATGGGCTGATGTGACGTCACTTGCACAGCAGGCAGACGGCGACGGTCACAATCGCAGCAGCAGAACAAAGACACATCTCCTGGTCCTGGTGAGCAGGCATTTCTTTGGTTCTGCTTTCTGCCCAGAAGACGGCGCCTTAGTCTTGGAGATTTAAAGGCGGACACCTGGGTTTCACTTTTGTCCACAAATTGAAATTTTTTGTCATGCAGACGCCGACAGGTTCGGCACATGTTTGCTGTTGGCATTTGCCGCAGCTGAACTCTGCCTCCTTCCTGCCTCCTTACTCTTCCTCGTCGCCACATTCACACAGCACTGGCTGTGATGTTGTGAAGGTCATCAGTTCCGTGTGACGATGTAAAAATTCGTCTGGAAAAAGATGGATTAAATAAGAAGGAATTTCAACGTAATATTGGAAATCAACAAAATAAACACACCATCATACTTGTTAGATCAACACAATTTACATAACCAGTAAAAGTTTTAAAACATCTTCAAGCGTTTGTGATCAGAACCATCAGAACCAGTAAAAATGGCACATTTTTGTGTAGAACTTCATATAAGAATTGTCAAGTCTTCAATTGTAAAGAAGCCACTGCGCATCATTCTTGATCATCGATAAGACATCTAACATGTATGCATTCATGCAAGTACGCATGCCACATGTACACATACATGCACCCACACATTCTCTTCTCTCTCTCAATTAAACAGACAATATTGACTTTAAGTTTGTTACTGCGAATTATAGTGTAAGTGCAACGATCAAAAGGCCATGTTTATATTCTCGATGCCTCTGAAGAAGCGGGGAAGAAAGAAGAGGAAAAAAGAGGGGGAAAGGGAAGGAAGAAGAAGAGGGACGGAAGGAAGAAGCAGGTGAGAGGGACGAAGAAGAAAGCGAGGGGGGAAAACGGAAGAGAAAAAGACGAAGGAGGAAAAAGAAAGAAGAAAGAGAAAAAGAGAGAAGAAAGAAGAAAAAAGCAGGAAAAAAAAAAAAGAGGGAAGAAAAAAAAAAAAAAAAAAAAAAAACGTGAAAAAAAAAAAAAAAAAACAAAAAAAAAAAAAGCAAACAAAAAAAAAAAAAAGAGAAAAAAAAAGAAAAAAAAGAAGAAAAAAGGAAAAAAAAGGAAAGGAAAGAAAGAAGAAGGAGAGAAAAATATAAGAGAGAGAGAGAGAAAAAAAAAAAAGAAAAAAAAAAAAAAAAAAAAGGAAAAGGAAAAAAAAAAAAAAAAGAAAAGAAAAAAGGGAAAAAAAAAGAGAGAAAAGAGAGAGAGGGAAAAAGAGAAAGAAGAGAGAAAAAGAAAGAGAAAGAGAGAGAGAGGAAGAGAGAATCGAAGGAAGAAGAGAAAGAAAGGAAGGAAAAGAGGAGAAGAAAGAAGAAGAAGAAATAAAAAAGAAGAAAGAAGAAGAGAGAGAGAAAGAAGAAAAGAAGAAGAAAAGAAGAAGGCTCCAGGAAGAGAAAGAAAGTAGAAGAAAAAAAGAAAAAAAGAAAAGAAGAAGAAGAAAGAGAAAGAAAAAAGAGAGGTTGGAAGAGAGGAAAGAAAAAAAAAGAAAGAGAGAAGAAAAAAGAAAGAAAAGGAAAGGTCTACTATTCCAAGAAAGAAATGAAAGAAGGAAGGAAGAAAAGAAGAGAAAAAGAAGAAAGAAACAAAAACAGGACAGAAAGAAAGAAAAAAAAAAAGAGGAAGAAGAAGAAAAAAAAAAGAAGAAAAAAAAAAAGAGGTCTCATCGTCACTCCTTCCTCTTCCTCTAAGAAGAGAAGAAAAGGAGAAGAAGGAGAGAAGAAAGAAGGAGAAAAGAGAAGAGAAAGAGGAGAGAAAAAAAGAGAGTAAGAGGCAGAGCAAGAAAAGAGACAAAGAGGGAGAAGGGAAAAAGGAAAAAGAAAGGAGATAGAAAGAAGAAAAGGAAGAAACGATAGAAGAAAAAGGAAAAGAAGGAGAAAAAAGAGGGAGGAAAAGAAAAAAAAAGAGAAAGGAAAAGAGAAGAAACAAGGGGAAAGGAAAGGAAGAAGAGGAACGAAAAGGGAAACAAGAGAAAGAGAGAAGGAAAGGAGGGAAGAAAGAAGAAGGGGAGAGGAAAAAGGAAAAAGAAAGGAAGAAAAGAGAGAGAGAAGAGGAAAGGGAAGAGAGAGAAGAAAGGAAGAAAAAGGAGAAAAATGAGAAGGGAATACGAGAGAGAGAATAAATAATGAAGGAAAGAAAGGAAGAAAAAAAGGAAAAGAAGGAAAATCGGAAAAAGATAAAGAAAAAAGAAGAGGAAGAAAGCTGAAGGAAAGAAGAAAGAAGAAAGGGAAAAGAGTGAAAGAATAGAGAGAAGGAAAAGAAAGAAAGGAAGAAGGAAAGAAGGAAAGGAAAGGAGAATAAGGAAAAAAAAAAGAAAGGGGAAGAAAAAAGAAAGAGAAAAAAGAAAGAAAGAAAAGGGGAAAAAAGAAAGAGAAAAGAAGAGGAGAAGGGAAAGGTGAAGAAAAGAGGAAAGGAGAACAAGTAGAGAGAAAAAAGAAAAAAAGAAAGAGAGAGATGAAAGGAGAAAGAAAAGGAGAAAAAAGAAGGAGGAAATAAGAGGGGAAAAAGGAGAAAGAAAGAAAAGAAAAGAGAAGAAGGAGGAGAAGGGAAGAAAGGAGAGGAAAGAGCAAAAAAAAAGCAAGAGAGAGAAAAAGAAAGAGGAGGGGAAGAGAAAGTGGAGAGAGAAGGGGAAAAAGGAAAAAGGGAGAAAAAAGAACAAGGAACAGAAGAAAGAAAGGAGGAAGGAAGGTGAAAAAAAGTGAAGAGGAAGGAAGAGAGGAAAAAAAAAAAGAAGAAGATAAAAAGAGGAATGAAAAAGAAAGGTGGAGGAGGAGAAGAAGAAGAAAAAGAAAAGGAGAAGAAGAAAGAGAAGAAGAAGAAAGAGAATAAGAAGAAAGAGAAGAAGAAGAAAGAAGGAGAAATAATGAGGAGAAGATGAAGGAGAAGAAGAAGAACAAGAAGGGAAGGAAGAAGGGAAGAGAACGGAAAAGAGAAAGAAGGGGGGAAAAGAAGAAGAGAAGAAGAAGGAAGAATGAAGAAAAGAGAGGAAAGAAGAAGAGAGAAGAAAAGAAGACAAAAAAAGAAAAGAAAGACGAAAGAAAAAAAAAAGAAAAAAAAAGAAGAAAGAAAAAACCCGGGAAAAGAAAAAAAAGACCGGAAGAAAGAAGAAAAAGAAGAAAGCAGAAGAAAAGAAGAAGAAAAGAAGAAGAGGAAGAAAAAAAAAAGAAAAAAAAAGGAAAGAAACAAAAGAAGAAAAAAAAGAAGAAAGAAGAAAAAAGAAAAAAAAAAAAAAAAGAAGAAACGAAAGAAGAAAGAAGAAGAAGGAAAGAAGAAAAGAAGAAGAAAAGAGGGAAAAGGAAGAAGAAAAAAAAGGAAAAGCAAGAAGAACATAAGAAAGCAAAGAAAAACATGAGCCGATGTTATTTATCTTTGTTATTATACTAAATAAACTGTTGAAATTTGATGGGTCTTTTGTAGAGGTGGGGGAAAAAAACGGTTTGAACCAAAAAAACTGGTGCTAAAATTTTGTCGTTCAAAAAACCGGTTCAAGTTGCTGTTAACCGGGTTTTTTAAACTGCAAAATGAAAGTAAGGTTTTTCTTAGAAAAACGCATTCTTTTTTAAGAACAATATGAATCTCAGCACAGATTGGGCGTTTGTAAACCAAGAGTGGCTGTTTCTGGACTTTGTAACCTTGGTGCAAGTATGGCTGATGGTTACAATACGGCACCGAACCGAAGGACAAGTCAGACATTTGGAGGCATTTTCTCCTGAGGAAATGCGAGAGTGTTGGAGTGATTGTAGAAAATATTGCTTTGTGCTTGCAATATATATATAGCATTGCGATCAGTCATCATGTTTGGTGTTCCAAACGCTCTCTCTCAACACAACAGAATTGAACAAAGGGTAATTACTCTCTTTTTCTAATTAACTTCCCTCCACCAAAGTTGATTACGATACCATATTCACCTAGCAGTGCGTGGGTCAGAACCAAAGTGAGACAAGCAAAGCATCATTCTTAAAAAAGAATGTGCCAAGCTCGCCTTTATGACCCTCACCCACACAGTACACATCAACAATGGTGGAGAGGACAACATACAAACAAATCAACGCACTGCTAGGTGAATGGTATCGTAATCAACTTTGGTGGAGGGGAGTTAATTAGAAAAAGAGAGTAATTACCCTTTGTTCAATTTCGTCATCTCCTCTCTTGGCCTCACTATTTCATTCTTTGATTAACTACAACAGAATGTTTTAGACGTAACTGTTTGGTAAATAATGCTCTTATTCACATATTACATGTGGTGAATCACCAACAGAGCTGTAAGTGAAACAAATATATAAAACAATGTCTTTTAAGTTTATTTAATTTCTATACATTCTTATGCTAAGAAGATGAGCAAATATGATCGAAAACGCACATGTATCATTGTATGCCGTTGTGCGCATGCGAATGTGTGTGTGTGTGTGACCGCGTGCGTGTGTGTGATATTTTTCCTTCCATTGTGAAAGATTTTCGAAAACAGTTCGAAGAGGAAAAACCTGTTAAAACGTTAAACTGGTTTGGATCTTTGAACGAGTTCTCAACTCTAGTCTTTTGTATCTCCCTTGCATACAGGCCGGTGACCTTGCAGTAAACCATTTCAGTGTTCAGTATTAAGTGTTCTCTCTCCTCAATATACATGTATACAGTACTGCCTGTCGCATGAAAATAGGTAGCTCGTAAAAATAAGTAGCTCGCTACTATGAGAGTCTGTATTTGCGACAACCACAAATTTCACTTTTTCTGTACTTTAACCATTTAACCCTAACCCTAACCCTAGAAAAAAGTGAAATTTGTGGTTCATGCTCAATGTCGCAAATACACACTGTCATAGGTAGCGAGCTACTTAGTTTTTTTACGAGCTACCTATTTTCATGCGACACTGCCTACCTGAAGAGCCGACACCCCCCCAGCTGGCACAGTAACTGATGCTCTACACGTTGGACAAAGGAACATGGCACTTGGCTTACAGTCTCCTGCACCTGTCATGCCCTCCTCTTCCTGACTCCTTGCTTCTTTTTCTCTCCTGGGCCCATGATCATCAGGAACATTCTGGCTTGTGTCGAAAAACTGATCAAAAATGCTTTGACTGTAACATACAGTGTAAGGCTCTTCAACACTTTCGCTTTTCAATTTTTTATTTTCTGAAGGTGGCTGACTTTCCTGCACTGAATTTACCCCCTCTTCACCTTCAAGGTTATCTGCAGATTCAGTTTGTGTCCCTACCAGTGGAGGATCATCATCAGGATCAGTGAGATTTGGTTTCTCACTGGTCACAGATTCTGCTAGAGCCGTCAGACAAGGCAGGCAAAAGGTGTGGAAACAGGGCAACAGTTTGGGGATTCTCCCGGCATAAGGTTCTAGGCACATGCTGCAACACTCGCGAAAATCGTTCCGTTTTCGATCGTTCTTCTCCAAACCACTAGGCCTAGCACTGTTAGTGTTAGGCCTATCACTAGTATCAGTATCAGCCATTTTTTATCCTTGGAAGTTGGCTTGGTCTCTCTCTCTCAACAGAATGTCTTACTCTTATGCCTAACTGTTCGGTAAATGATGCTCTTATTCACAGATTACATGTGGTTAAAACTTCTTGAATCAACTACTGTTTGCAAAAGTTGCTGTTGATCCACTGACACACAAACGTTGCACTTTTGACAATTTGTACTGATGTCCTTGGTAGGTCTCGCTTCCCTTTCCCTGAAAAATTCGCTTTCACTTCTGAGTAGGCGGGGTGTCATTCTAACCAATCAGACGACAAGATTATACCGGAAGTACGTGTCCTATACATTGATACTAAAAACACCAAACGCGCAAAATACAGTCATTAGAGCTTGGCCTGTAGGCCCAACCACTCTGAACAATTCACATAATAGTGTCCAGTCGATTAATTTAGAAGTGTAATATGATAATAAACATTATAATGAATATAAAATATATATTTTGCGATCTCGAGATAAATGAAATAGCTTGCATTGATATGAGGAGGAGAATGGGGCGTCTGAGTTGGTGTATGTGAGTGTGTTTTGTGTCTGTGTATGTGGCGTTTTGTGTCTGTGTCAGTGGCGTAGAAGCAGGGGGGCGGCTGCCCCCCCAAAAAAAATTAAAAAAAATTCGAGCAAGCCAGCAAGCGAAAAGGAGAGAGAGAGACTTCATTTAGAACCTAAATAGCTTGTATTGTAGGGCCATAGAATGGTGAGGTATTCCGCGATTTTTATAGCTTATTTGCTGTTGCTTTGTTTCTGTCCTTACAAACCCCTGAAAACAGAAAATCTCCTCATAAGTTGTAGGTAGTCTATCAGTGACATGGAAACATGGGGGAGGGGGGGGGGGGGGGGGCCCCTCTTCTCCTAGCACATATGAGAGGGGGGGGGGGGGGGGGCAGACATGTTCAGAGAGAGAGACAGATAGAAAGAGAGAAGGGATTCAAAGGGTCCATTTTCCATACAATAATTACATTGATTTTTTTAAATTCTGATACTGAAATTATGTCCGTTCTTAAACTGTAGTACCACTGACGAGTACAAGATCTATCAAAATACTGGCCCCTTATATAATCCATGTCTTCTGCCCCACCCCCTTAAATCCGCACATTCCCCCTTGTGACTTTTTTTTATGTCACGTTGCACCCTTTGTTGCACCCCAATTCTGCTTCTGTCGCCCCTCCCCTTACGTTCTACACCATCCCACCACACCCACACCCTTGAAGAGAGCTGAGGGCCTGCATGGTTCAGCCCGGTTTCACTGGTTTATCCGTTGTTCTCAAAGGCAGGTTTACCTTTGATCCATGCGTCACATTTTGAATCCTAAGACTGCAAATCCTGGTACATTGTTAATCTTTTGTGAATTATATTGAATCCTAAACTCGGAGGCATTTGCACTTGCTCTTATACGAGCTATATATATAGTAGGCTACTGCAGCAAAAAAGGATTTTGAAGAGGATTTCAAATATAGACAAACTGTATTGGTGCTTGTTTAATCATTCTTGTTATCTTTCTTTTTTACATTGAACATATTTTGAAATCCCATTTTGTATCTTAATAATTATATTTTGCATGGGTGTGCCCGAAGCCTGAATTCAGGCAACTTGGTGCAGCTACAGGCAGAAAATCCTCTTCAAAAAATGATGTTAACCATCCTCTTGTGCATCAGGTTTCAGGTTGCATTTTCAGGCAAAACGTTTGGGTCACTGTATGCCGCCACCCATGATGATGGTTTGTACGACTTCTGTGCAATGCGTGAAGTCAAACTTGTGGGAGGGGAAATGAGTGAAATGTGGAAAGACTTCAAATTTTTTAAATAAAAAGTTAGTGTGTGTGTAGGGGGTTGAGGGCAAGAGGGATCATGACCTGTTTAGAAATAAAACTGGACAGTAAAGAAAAATCACCACAAGGGCTATGTTTTCAAGCTATCCTGTGTATAATTATGAGACGGTCGTTTGTTGACTACAACCTACCACGATGGAGAAGTATTTTCTTTGTGTGCATTTTGTACAGTGACATTTGAACCATCTTTGCTGTTCTATGCAAACTACTGTTGCATAGAACCACAATTCATTGCTGTTGATAACGTTAAAACATGGGTGCAACTACACAACATGAAAAAACCCTTGAAAGGCCAGGGTCTATGGGTAATGTCCCCCTGCAACTGAAGAAAAACATTTGACTTATGAAGGTATTTCAGTTTGCTTTTTCCACAATTTACACAAAAAATGCTTGTTTTAAGACACAAAAAGATCGTGTTTGACCAAATAAGAAAAAAGGACATTCCTTTTCTGGTAAAATTCAAAAACAGGAAATCCTTTAATACCAGGAAAAGTTGCGCCCATGTTACAATGTATAAATGAATGGTACAGAGGTGTCTGAATGAGTGGAAGTCTTTCGCCTTCGCTTAAGGCTGTGTCAGACCATTGACGTAGGCTAGAACACCAAGGCTACATTAAAATGTTGCTATTCTCTGCATAGTTATGCGGGGGTTGTCTTTAGCCATGACAAGCTCCTAGCAAAGTAAACATCATCAGTCTCCCAAATCCTCCGAAGTCAGTGTGGCTGCCCACGTGGCGGGTTAATAAAAATGGTAACACACGTAATGTTCTCATCCCTAGCTGGTGCATTTATACCATAGTGTTCAAGCGCTTCGGCTGTTGGTATGATCCCCGGAGTCTTTAAGCCAGAGTATGACAACGCACACACAGAGTTTCCAGCGAAGTAAAAACACAGACACAAATAGAGAGACAGAGCGAGAGAGACAGAGACAGAGACAATGACAGACAGAGAAACAGATAGAAACAGATACACACATTTACAGGAGCAAAATGAACATATATAATACATGCTCTGGAATTCTTCACGCAAGATCACACATCATGCTTGTTTCCTATTCATTTTATTATTTTATATATCCAAACAAAAGAAAATCATAATACAAAAGCAAAATGAATAATAAGCCAGCAGTATTGCTAAGTCCCGTTTCTCCTTAACATTCACACTGAACCCAAACTCCAAAAAGCAACACTTCTAATAGACGATTTTCGGGGGGAGGGGGGGGGGGACTAGGGGAGAGCACTTTGTGAAAATTAGGGTTGTTTACCTTGACTTACTCGGTCAAATACCATAGCATCAATGGTGTTGAAGAGTGAAGCGAAGCGAGTGAACGATTTGCAAACATTTGAAACAGAAAGAGGGGTTAGAAACTGATCTAACTTACAAAACGTCGAGAACTCGCAAATAAATAAACATCGAGATTGGGGCAATTGCTATCATACAGTCTTGACATCTGTAGGGTCCCCCTTACCAAACAATGCTTCACAGTAAGGAATGCCATTATAAATAACACGTTAACGGACAGAAAGTTACCACTTTCAGATTGCTATCATGCATTTGTGGAAAGGGGTGACTCTACAGATGTCAAAACTATACATGATAGCAATTGCCCCCCCAGATGGTAATCATCCCTATTTTGGGGATCTACCTGATGGTAGAGTAACTTCCCCTGTTTGACAGATTGAATTAGGCAATATCACTCCCATACACCATAAAATTGCTCTCCTTAATTATTTCTGAACAATTCCTATTATCTGTAACCGAAAAAGTAATTTTCTTTCTTTTGGGTTTTACAAAAGTTAGCACAGAATCAAGAGGGAAAACTAAAGCAAAACGAAAAAAGAAGAAATAAACAGCCTAATCGAGTATGCAAAAAAAAAAGAAGATTTTAAAAACATGACCGACATGCAGAAAAAGGTGACAAAGGGGGAAAGAATGACCCCTGAGGCTTCTCAATCCATCCATGCCGCTATCATGAAAAAGAACACAAGAATCATGAGCACGAAGAACAAGGGGTGATCCTAAAAAAGTTACACCCGGAAAATCAAACAGAAAACAGAATGTTCACCACCACCTCAGCTCCTGCTAAAGGGGCGGACCCACTGCATATGATTCAATCCAACAAACAGAGAAAACAGAACGTTCACCACCACCTCAGCTCCTGCTAAAGGGGCGGACCCACTGCATATGATTCAATCCAACAAACAGAGAAAACAACGTTCACCACCACCTCAGCTCCTGCTAAAGGGGCAGACCCACTGCATATGATTCAATCCAACTGAGACCCGACTGTGACATTTGTCAGGCATGATTCTCGAGAAATACTACTGTCTAAATGAACCTCATGAAATCCTACTAGTTTTGTTCACTATATTTGTAGTCCCCCCCCCCCCCCCCCCCCATGAATCTGATGAAATATCTGTGTTATTTTGGTATAAGACACGCTATGTTATTCGTGTATTGGGGTCTACAGTAAACCCGAGTTCGAACCTGGGTACAGGGGATTTTTCCTCTCACTTTGCACTAGGCCTTACGGTGATCTGAACGTGGAGTCTTTCGGATGAGATGATAAACCGAGGTCATGTGTGCCCATGCACTTAGCACACGTAAAAAACCCAGTGGCAACGAAAAAGTTGTCATTTGGTCAAATTTTACCCCCCCCCCCCCCCCCCTCCTCATCAGTCACACCAAAATCGCATGCAAAAAAAATAACAATTGGGTGACGCGCTCGACGCACTCTCCAGGTGCGAGTAACCCGAATTTCACAGGCGACTCTGTGACTATAAAGTACCTAATGAGCATAGTGAGAGAAAATGGTAGAATTTGTTTTAGAGAGGGAAGTATTTCACGTGAATCATGACTCGCAGACATCGTCACAATCTGATCGCAGTTGGATTGAATTGCATGCAGTGGGCCGCCCCTTTACACTATCACCCTGATCAATATAGGATGTAAAGAACATGTACCAGGATAAGACATGCAAAACAATCGTATTTATAAAGAATACAAAAACCAACAACAAAAACGCACTAAAGTCTCCGCGGTCATCATAACAAAGCACATGAAAGTCACAATGACAGAAAAATGGCCAACCCCCAAACAAAAGTTACACCGAAAAAAGGAATGGATAAAATAGCATACATAATCACCTCTAGGGCTCCCAGGGACCCCCATTTGGGAGTCTATGAAGTACTAAAATTCTAAAGGACCCTCGAAAAGAATGTGCAGGGGGTTCCAGGGATGCACTAGAAAAAATATTTTTAGCATTAGTAATGCCACTGTGACCCTCTATCCCGCCTCTAGGACCCTCTATGCTGTAAGTAAAGGAGTCCCTGGGACCCCTTGTTTTGCGGGACGACTGGGAGCCCTGACCTCATCTAAACCCCTCCATTTGATGATACCCATACTAGGATATACATGCACTATTAAAGAACTGCACCTTTCAAAACCATCACAGAAAAATATAAGGCATCAAATCCGCTGTTCAGAAAAATTAAACTATGTAACAAGCAGAGCTCTCTCACTTTCATCAAAGACATGAAGACATGAATGATCACTATAATAATAATTAATAATTAAGGACACATGTATGGCGCTCTACTCCCTTTGCAGGGAGCTCAGAGCGCTTTACATCAATATAAAAATAAACACTAAAATGCAATGGATACACATACACATGAATACACATACACAATGAACATTGTAGATAAGGACTAAATACATTAAGTAGCATAAACACATACTAGGCATAAAGAGTAAAATATAGTATTTTCAATGTCAACACGCACACACACACGCGCGCGCTCAATCTCAAAATAACAGAATCACAGTAAGCTGTTAGTGATGGGATGTTTCAAACAGATGCGTTTTTAGAGAGGTTTTGAAAAATAATAAAGTGTCAAATCTGATGAGGGAGATTAAATTGTTAACAGAAAAAAAAAGGAAAATGCAGAGGGAAAAATCTCTGTATTATATATCATCAAAGTTCTGCAACTTTAAGCGCACAATATAACAAAAACTTAAGTGTTTTATAAATCTGACAAGAAAAATAAAAATTGCTGTTAACCCTTTCACCGCCAATGTTGCATTTTGGCTCCACAATGGTTTAACACCCATGTCACTAAAAGGTATCAAAATGGGGTCTATTATCCAAAGACCCTATTGTCTTAGTTTTGGGAAGTAAGGTTAGACCTTATTTTATATATGTCACCGAAGAATACCCAATACTGCACATGGATTTTGTTCTCTAACCAGGTAAATTGAATGGATTCTTTTTTAAAGGCATCAAATCAGGGCCTGTTATCCAAATACCCTATTTTCTTCATTTTGGGAGGTAAGGATAAGCCTAATGTTATATATGGCACAGAGGAATTCCCAATATTGCAGATAAAAAAATTCTCTACCCAGTTACTTAAGTGTAATGGTACAATTTGGCTGAAAAATGGCTGGCGGCGAAAGGGTTAAAGAAAACAAATCTGTACATGTAAAACAAACCACTGCAACTTGAACACACAAAAACAGAAAGCAAGTGCTAAATCTGATTATTACAGAAAAAAAATTGGTATGCCAAAACACAAAATGCAACCTTGAACGCACATCTAAACAGATAATGTCAATCAGACGATTAGGAATCTAAACTGCTGGGAAAAAAAGTGAACAAGAATAATCTTTAATATGTCATAAAAAGCTGCAACCTTGAACACACATCAAATTGGAAAATACATGTAAGTTTCAAATCTGATGAGTAGGAATGTTTATTGTTTAAAAAAAAAGAAATATAGAAAAAACATCTTTATATGTCATAAAAAAACTGCCATCTTGACATCACAATAAGGGGTGCCATTATAAATCACATGTTAACGAACAGAAAGTTGCCACTTTCAGATTGATATCATGCATTTTTGGAAAGGGGTAACTCTACAGATGTCAGAAATATACATGATAGTAATTGCCCCCCAAGATGGTAATCATCCCTATTTTGGGATCTACCTGATGGTAGAGTAACTTCCCCTGTTTGACCGGTTGAATTAGGCAAGATCACTCCCATACACTGTAAGATTACTCTCCTTGATTATTTCTGAACAATTCCTATTGTCTATAACCGAAAAAGTAATTTTCTTTCTTTTGGTTTTTACAAAAGTTAGCACAGAATCAAGAGTGAAAACAATATTTTAAAAAAGCAAAACAAACAAAAAAGAAAAAAGAAACAGCCTAAAGCGAATGCACACACACAAAAAAAGATAAAAATAACCCCGCCAGACATGCAAAAAAAGGGGACAAAAATGACCCCTGAGGCTTCTCAATCCATCCATGCCGCTATCATGAAAAAGAACACGAGAATCATGAGCACGAAGAACAGGGGGTGATCCTAAAAAAGCTACACCCGGAAAATCAACCGGACAAAACAGAACGTTCACCACCGCCTCAGCTCCTGCTAAAGGGGCGGACCCACTGCATATGATTCAATCCAACTGAGACCCGACTGTGACATTTGTCAGGCATGATTCTCGAGAAATACTACTGTCTAAATGAACCTCATGAAATCCTACTAGTTTTTGTTCACTATATTTGTAGTCCCCCCCCCCCCCATGAATGTGTTATTTTGGTATAAGACACGCTATGTTATTCGTGTATTGGGGTCTACATTAAACCCGAGTTCGAACCAATAAACCCGAGTTCAAACCTGGGTACAGGGGATTTTTCCTCTCACTCTGCACTAGGCCTTACGGTCTGAACGTGGAGTCTTTCGGATGAGACGATAAACCGAGGTCCCGTGTGCCCATGCACTTAGCACACATTAATGCACTTAGCACACATTAAAACAGTGGCAAGGAAAAAGTTGTCATATGATCAAATTTCCCCCCCCCCCCCCCCACCCCCTGCCTTCATTAGTGACACCAAAATCGCATGAAAAAAAAAATTGGGTGATGCGCCTCTGGCTGCGACGCGCTCTCCAGGTGGGAGTAACCCGAATTTCACAGAGACGCCTCTGTGTCTATAAAGAACCTAATACCTAATGAGTATAGTGAGTGAAAATGGTAGAATTTGTTTCAGAGACGGAAGTATTTCACGTGGCTCATGCCTCGCATGGCCCTTTACACTGATCACCCTGATCAATATATAATGTAAAGAACATGCACCAGGATAAGACATGCAAACAAATCATATAATGACAGGGCTCCCAATCGTCCCGCAAAACAAGGGGTCCCAGGGACTCCTTCACTTACAGCATAGAGGGTCCTAGAGGTGGGATAGAGGGTCCCAGTGGCATAGCGAATGCTAAAAATAATTTTTCTAGTGCATCCCTGGGACCCCCTGCACATTCTTTTAGAGGGTCCTGTAGAATTTTAGTGCTTCATAGACCCCCAAATGGGGGTCCCTGGGAGCCCTGAATGAATACAAAAAAGCACCAAATCCTCCGAAGCCATCGCGGTCATCATAACAAAGCACATGAAAGTCATGTAATAGAAAAATGGCCAAAGTTACACCGGAAAAGAAATGGATAAAATAGTATACATAATCACCTCGTCTAAACTCCTCCATTTGATGATACCCATACTAGGATATACATGCACTATTAAACAACTGCACCTTTCAAAATCATCACAGAAAAATACAAAGCATCATAGCGGATTAGAGAAATTAAATGTTCAGAAAACTTTAACTATGTAACAAGCAGAGCTCTCTCACCTTCATCAAAGAAATGAAGGCATGAATGTTTACTACAATGGAAAATAAAGTGTCAAATCTGACGAGGGAAATTAAAATGATTTTTTGCAGTTCCAACCATATGCATCTTACATCAATACAAACTTCAATTTGAACAGAATTATATTAAAATAAAATTTAATTAGAAACCTTCAACAAGGGAGTTAACTGGGGCAGATAACTCTGAAATAGCAAAAATAGACGTCTGCTACGAGTAAGCCTAGAGAGCAATAGTAGCTGTGTCCGCACACTGCTACACAAAGAACACAATAATAAAAAAATTTCAGCAAAATGAAGCCAGCAGTCTTGCTAAGTCCCATTTCTCCTCAGCATTCACACTGAATCCAAACTAAAAAAAGCAACACTTGTAATAGACGATTTTCGGAGAAAAAACCCTAGGGGAGAGCACTTTGTGAAAATTGGAGTTGTTTACCCCGATTTACTTGGTCGAATAATTGCTATCATACAGTCTTGACATCTGTAGGGTCCCCCAAGGTTACCACAAATGCTTCACAATAAGGGGTACCATTATAAATCACATGTTAATGGACAGAAAGTTACCACTTTCGGATTGCTATCATGCATTTTTGGAAAGGGGTGACTCTACAGATGTCAAAAAATATACATGATAGGAATTGCCCCCCAAGATGGTAATCATCCCTATTTAGGGGACCCACATGATGGTAGAGTAACTTCCTCATGTTTGACCGATTGAATTAGGCAAGATCACTCCCGATCCCATACACCATAAGATTACTCTCCTTAATTATTTCCGAACAATTCCTATTACAGTGGAACCTCCCTTAAAAGACCTGTTATAAAACTCCCTCCCATATAAGATCTACTTCTCTGAGACATTTCCCATCTTTGTCAGTATTAAAATTACCTCCCTTATAAGACGCCATCCCTTATAAGACCTCATGTTGGATGATTTTTAAAGGTCTTATAAGCGAGGTTCCACTGTATCTGTAACCGAAAAAGTAATTTTCTTTCTTTTGTTTTGTACAAAAGTTAGCACAGAATCAAGAGTGAAAACAAAATATAAAAAGCAAAATGAACAAAAAAGAAGAAATAAACAGCCTAATCGAGCATGCAAGAAACAAGATTTTAAAAACATGACCTCATGCAGGAAAAGGGGACAAAGGGGACAAAGATGACCCCTGAGGCTTCTCAATCCATCCAAGCCGCTATCATGAAAAAGAACACGAGAATCATGAGCACGAAGAACAAGGGGTGATCCTAAAAAAAGCTACACATTGAAAATCAAACGCAGAAAACAGAACGTTCACCACCACCTCAGCTCCTGCTAAAGGGGCGGACCCACTGCATATGATTCAATCCAACTGAGACATTTATCAAGCATGATTCTCGAGAAATACTACTATCTAAATGAACCTGATGAAATCCTACTAGTTTTGTTCACTATATTTGTAGTCCCCCCCACCCCACCCCCTTACATGAATCTGATGAAATATCTGGTTTTTTGGTATAAGACATGCTATGTTATTCGTGTATTGGGGTTTACATTAAACCCGAGTTCGAACCTGGGTACAGGGGATTGTTCCTCTCACTTTGCACTAGGCCTTACGCCTTACGGTCTGAACGTGGAGTCTTTCGGATGAGACGATAAACAGAGGTCCCGTGTGCCCATGCACTTAGCACACGTTAAACCCAGTGGCAACGAAAAAGTTGTCATTTGGTCAAATTTCAACCCTCCCCCCTCACCCACCATTTCCTTCCTTATCAGTCACACCAAAATCGCATGCAAAAAAAAAAGAAAAAAAGTTGGGTGGTGCGCCCCTGCCTGCGACGCGCTCTCCAGGTGGGAGTAACCCGATTTTCACAGAGACGCCTCTGTGACTATAAAGTACCTGATGAGCATAGCAAAGACTCTAAAAGGGTAAGATGGACTACTTAAGAGTTACGGCGAGCCGGGCTGATGGTTATCGTTAGTGGGGTAGTTACAGTGGCGGCTATTCAAAGACGCAGACTGGAATTTGAACGGAGAATTCAACTCGCCTATCGACGTGTTTTTAACCTGAATGTGTCACGTTTAAAAGGGACATAACCAGTGTTTCTGTCCTCACTACTCATATAGGGAAAAAAGGGACCGGATGTTAGTCTTTTCTTTTCAGTGTCTTTGAGCATAGTGAGTGAAAATGGTAGAATTTGTTTTAGAGACGGAAGTATTTCACGTGAATCATGACTCGCAGACATCGTCACAATCTGATCGCAGTTGGATTGAATTGCATGCAGTGGGCCGCCCCTTTACACTATCACCCTGATCAATATAGGATGCAAAGAACATGTACCAGGATAAGACATGCAAAACAATTGCATAATGAATGCAAAAAACAACAACAAAAAAGCACTAAAGCCTCCGCGGTCATCATAACAAAGCACATGAAAGTCATGTGACAGAAAAATGGTCAACCCTAAAAAAAAAGTTACAACGGAAAAAAAGAGGATAAATTAGCATACATAATCACCTCGTCTAAACCTCTGCCAAATCTGATTTTTTTTGTTTTTTTTGTTTTGTATGTGAAAACAAAAAATGCAACATTGAACGCACATCAAAACAGATATTAATGTCAATCTGACGCTTAGGAATTTAAATTACTGAGAAAAAAAAAGTGAAAAAGAATCATCTTTAATATGTCATAAAAAGCTGCAACATTGAATGCACATCAAATCGGAAAATAGATTAAGTGTCAAATCTGATGATTAGGAATTTGAATTGTTAAAAAAATAAATAAATAGAAAAAACATCTTTATATGTTATAAACAAAATTGCAACCTTGAACACAAAGAAAAACCAGTATCAAATCTGACGATTAGGACATTTAAATCGTTTAAAAAAAAGTGAAAAATATACATGTATATCATAAAAAAAAAGACCTGCAGCCTTGAACGTGCATCAAAACAGAAAGTAAGCATTCAAGCCGGAATTCCATATGCATGATTTTAAAGGCGAAAATTGACTGCGATAATCACCCGCGATTAAATTGGATCCCAACCAACAAGAAAGTACACCCATAGGCGCGATAATCGTGAGACGTCAGTCGCAAATCGCTCGCAATTTTATTTTATTACCGGCCTGGTGAAGTGAACAAATATTTTTGTCGCCGTGGAAAATAGTCTGAAAGTGGGCGGAGCTAAAACATCATGCCCCCCTTTTTCTTTTCTTTTTTAGCCAGCATGGCTTCCAAAAGCGTGGAGACATTGGTGGTAATGGTGAAAAACGTTGCTTGCAATTCTGTAGGAGCAATCAGGTTTTTTAACACAACGTTTGAAGAGCGCCATCGAAAATCGCCAGCCATTTTAGCGTCGTTGGAATTGCAAGCAACATTTTTCATTGCGGTCAAACGTTGCGGCCGATTAAAGCCAGCGAAAATAGCGCATACAATGTGTCACAATTTTGGACTTCTTTGTGACAGCCAACCAGTTTTCCAACTTCCACGGCGGCGGAGTTTTTAATTAAGAAACTGCCAAGTTGACTAGGTAAGAACGGGTTGAGAAAAACATGAGGATCGTGCTGCTTGTTAGAATTTTATGCTGCCCTTTATTTGAATTTGTGTCAACTTCACCGATTGGTCGAAGCCGGCCAATGAGGGACTTCGAGAGGAAAAGAGAAACTGTTCACCGGACTTCGGAAGTATTGTAGGTTTTGAGAATGTAATGTTGGTCAGTTCGCTCTAGACCGGCTTTCAAGAAAGAGGAGAAGTAGCCTGCCTGAGGAAAGGGCATATCTTCGCTGACTGCGCCAGGACTTCGGTGTCCCATTCAGAGGCGATGTGTGATTCGTTTCTCACATGAAAAGAAAGCAGCGACCGGTGCTGAGACCTTCAAGGGACCTTGGAGAAGGTTGGACCGGGGAGAGGAAGTCAGCGAGTCGAACTCCTCGACTGGAACTGCTCGGGTGTACATAGCCCCTACACCCATTCACCAGGAGGTTGTCCTGACTTGTTCCCGAGCAGCACTCCAGCGAGCTTCACTGGCCGTTTGGGGTTAGTGAAAGGGAGGCGGTTGCTCCTGTCCGAAACACGTAGTTTTGTTGCCGCGTTGTTATTTCCGAATTTATAACTGTTTGGTCCAGGAACAGTTATGTTCATGTTTGTTTTACGGTCCGTGTGGAAGTCCGGACAATAGAGACTCGTATTTAGAAGTATAAATGTCGTTTGCATCTTTTCGAGAAAGATGGTCATTCTATTTTTAAAAGTAAATAAAATAACCGCACATTCTCAAATTCTTGTGTACAAAATTACTTACCTTTTCGATATTGTTTTCGTGAAATTCATAACCTCCATTTGATTGGAGCGTGGTTACAAATTGTCTTCCTGGGTGGGGGAGTCCTTGTACCAACTGTATCGTCTGTGAGTCCTTGTACAAATTGTATCGTCTGTACGTACCCGTACATAGGTGTATCCAGCATAAGGTTTTTGCTAGGATGTTTCGTTTAGCTCATTATGTATTTAGTGAGCTGTTCACACAGTCAAGCAGCTTGGAGTTTTTCAGGTAGCGTTTGTTCGCAGCGAACGTGTTGTGCAGCCGTAGCGCAGCTTCATTTGGATTGTATTATATAACTATTTTTCAATGTAACGGAATAATAATGGTTAAACCACCATTGATGCCAAGGAATAAATATTCATGTTTTTCGTATTGTAAACTGGTCTCCGGTGTTGCTCGTGTGTGAGTGGAGGAAGCATTGGACGCACCCCAATGTGAACCGTTACCCCTAGACAACAAACCCTTTACACAATGGAATTCCAGCTTAAATCTGATGATTAGGAATTTCAATTGTTAAAAAAAAGAAAAGAAAAATATAGACAAACTTGTTTAAATGTTGTTAAAAAACACCAGGGTTGCAAACTTGAAAGTGCATCCAAACAGATAATTAGCATGAAATCCAACCACTACGAACGTTTTGTTTTTAAAAAAAGGAAAAACATTAGGGTCATAAAGAAACCTGTGACAACCAAACTATAAGATTGCTACCAAGTGATGGAGAACACTACCCCCTTTCTTTTCAGAACCTATAACGGACAAACAAAGAAAAAGAAATGTCTAGGTCAGTGCACAATGATCAATTCTCAATTCCATCGGGCTGCTTTTTAAAATCTTGCTAGGACTTTGAAATCTAATCCGCTTTCACCAGATATCCAGAAAACAACAACAGTAGAAGGATGTTCATAATCATCAGAGTATTATATCCCATTTGCTCAGATTGTTCAAGAAAACATTCTCACCTCTTGAGTCCTCAACAACAGCGTTGATGCAGGATTGAACCTGTAGCCAGTGTAGGCCATTATAATGACAAACGACTTCAGACAAAATGTAGCATTCAGTGTCACTCTCAAACAAAGCGATTCGCATGGGAACAGAACCACCACCTTTCAGTTGTGGGTCGACGGTGGCTTGGAAGCAGCAAAGCCTTAAAAACGCCAGTGTTGGCGTCATGCGTTGTCGATGTTGGTCCACATCCAATCCAGCTGCACTTTCTCGTCCTTTTTCACTGTGTGGTGGTTAGAATCTACGGCCTAATATGCCACCTTAAGTTGTCTGCACACAGACACACACACACAGATGGTGTAATAATGCACAGGACTACACAGAGCTGATTCTAGGATTTTGAAAAAGGGGGGGCATTCCCCTCCTATGATTGAAAAAAGGGGGGCAGGTCCCCCCCTTAAGAATGAAAAAAGGGGGGATCGGTGGCAGGTCCACTGGATACAAGGGAAAACAGCCATGACATACAAATTTATTTTTAAATTGTTAATTGAAAGCATTCAGGGCACTTCTTCAGCCAGTCGTCTTGGAACCGGTGTTCCCTTGCACTGGCGCTGTTATCGGGCTGCTTCTCCGAGTTTTTGGATGTAGTCGCCGTTTCTTCAAGCTCTTCTCCACACTCTGACTCATCATGTGGCACAGACTGCTTTTTTTTCTCACTTTGCCTCCGCGAAAGTCAAAATCAAGGAGCGTGGCTACGCGCTTCATTTTGGAAGAAATCCAATATGGTGGCTTAAACTCTCACAAGTTCTCATCGGTATTCAAGATGAATGAGATGAACACGATTGATTGGTTGATCAGTTTGTGTAGCCTAGACAACAGGTTTTGCAGACGACGAACGCCATGCCCGCATCGATCGGTGAAAATAGCGGGCAGTTCTGCAAATGTGCGGGAGTCGGCCCGCATTAAGACTCGATTATCGCGGGAAGGAACAGATTTTCGGGGGATTGTACCAATCCCGCGCTCTAGAATCAGCTCTGACTACATAGCAAACAGTAATTGGATAAACAAAAACAAAAAACAATTAATAAACACCAGTCAGTGAGTCACTCGTGTAAAAAGTCCAAAAGTGACTTCTTTTTCATTCACAAGGTCGGGAAAAGAACTCCAAGAGTGTACCATCTCCACAACTGACCTCACACTTGTGACACTTAACAGTAAACTCAGTAATACTTTCCATTGGCATGATTTAGCAAAATTTACTTTAAAGAGAAAGCATACCAGATTGTGAAAACAAAATGATTGTATTTGTGTGTAAATTTTGCCTTACCCATTCTCTGGCTCAATGCGTCTGTAGCAGACTTCAGACCTGCCGACTTTTTCTCCAGGTCTGCCTTCAACATCTTCTGGTTTGCTTCCATGTTCTGTCTCAATTCTTGCTGCACAGTTTTCAGGTCTGCCTTTAACTTCTCCTGGTTTGCTTCCAGGTCCGTAATGTGTTGCCTGGTAGAAACAAAAGGGGTGCTTTCTTCACCACCAGCAAGCACCTCTCCAAAGAAGTGCCGGACAATGTCCACATCCACGACTGTTGAATCCCCTTTCAGTCGTACATGTTTCTTCTGCTCTTCTCTCTCAGATTCCTCTTTGTGTCCCTCAAATACCTCGTCCTTTAAGAGTGCAGCTTGCAGCTTGTTTTTCAGCAGCAGAACATCAGCACCGTCTTTCACTGTAGCAGCTCGGGATACCAGCCCACACATGGAGTTGATAATGTCATGGGCAGAGGTTTCTTTTGCCTTCAGTCCGCACTGAGCATGCTCGGCTTGAGATGAAAGGGTTTCCAGAAGTTGGTCGCGGACCTGGTCTGCCCAGTGGATGATCTGGGCATGGCATGTTCTTACATCATCAGCCACTTCCTGCCGCTGGCGGCCCAGTTCCTTGTAGTCTCTGGACAACCGTGTCAGCAGTCTCTGCATCACCTGGATCTGTGAAAACATTCAACACAGAAAACTGAAAGTCACTAAGCCTGTGTGTCAACTGAATCTTGAAGACAACACTTGTCTAGAGCTGGATAAATCTGCAATAACAGCAACAATGTCAATGGTCAATGTTTGTAACTCTTTGCGTCAACTGTATCTGCAATAATGTCAACACAGAATTAGTCAATGTTGTCAAGCTCTTTGCATAAACAACCTGTGAACAAGTTCAACAATAAAGAGTCAAGGTCCTCATTAAAGGAAACAAGGTACTAGATAGTAAGCACATAAGCAATAAGCAAACTCATAAGCATCAGAGAATGCACTGCAGCCATCATTTTGTGACGTAGACACCTTGCGCAGGTCTGAATCATGCACAAGTGATTTTCAAAACTGAAACCACGTGACAACTGACATGCACTGGAAGCAGCCAACTACAGTATCTGAATAATGCCAGCTATTTTTTTAATAAACAAAATGTCATCAGCATTTAGGGTACGTACACATACAATTACATGCAGAGATTCCGGGCGGAAACCTGTGCGCAATCCGTAAATAAGTAAAAGAAAGACTGGAAAAGATTTGCGCACGTGTCCAAATTTCCCCTGATCCGTAAATTTTTACCGTTCTTTCTTTAATTTATTTGGGGATTGCGCATGGGATTTCCGCATGAACTGTGTATGAGGCCTTAATCCACAAAATTGTCTAGCAAAAAGGCAAGGTTGTGTCTGTCTGTGTGTGTGTGTGAAACACAAAAGCAGCCTTTTAACTCCGCCGCTTTTCGACAGAATCGCTTCAAATTTGCAATGAGCCCTAACGGGGCGATGGCAACGGCAACCGAGGCGGCTGTGTCATTTGCGCGGTTCGGCAAATGCGCGAAACGCGTATCCGCCGGCCTCTCGGCGCCCGTATCTCCGGTATTTCTGGGCCACTTGTCTTCGAATTTGGCAGGAAGATGACCGAGGACGGTGACTATCCGTGTACCAAACCGGAAGCAAATCGATTCATAAACGCGCACGATATCTGCCGCTTCACGTTTTCACAAACCGCGGCATAACCATACCAGATATTGACTTGCAATTTGGAATGGGCATGACCGGTGATACTAGTGACAATCTTGGTGCAAATTTTCAACAGCATCCGTTCATAAATGCGCGCTATAACCCGATTTACATTTTGCAGGCAACCAAATCGGAAACTAATTAAAAAAAAATAATTTCATTCACCACTGGGTTAGCCTAGAAACGAGACGGTTAAAGAGCCGAGATTACTATACGGAGTTATCAACAGCTCGCTATTCACACTATTGTCTTCCACATGTCTGTCTGTCTGCCTCTGTGCCTGCTCCGGGGCGGAGGATGTTAAACAAATTTTCATTCATCCAACCGGAACAGCAGTTGTCCTCTTTGCTCTCTATCTATGTCTCTCTGTCTGTCTGTCTCTCTTTGTCTGTCTGTCTGTCTGTCTCTCTCTCTCTCTCTACATGTTCAATGCATAATGTCTTTACTTGGTTACTCGACTTTTAACAATCTGTTAGGTGTCTAACATGGGATCCTTAGTCATCATATAATAAAAAGGCAAGTGTGTGTCTGTATGTGTGTGTCTGTCTGGAACACAAAATGGGCCATACAACTCCGCCGTTTTTCGACCGAATCGCTTCAAATTTGCCGTCAGGCTTGCTGTGGTCGGGGCAAAGCCTGGCAGCAAATTTGAAGAGAATTGGGAGAGAACGCCAACGGGAAACGGGGCCTTATAACTCCACTGTTTCTTAACCGAATCACTTCAAATTTGCTGTACTCAGCGTTACCAGTACTTGGCGTTACTGTTACTAGGCGTTACCATTACTCAGGAGAGCACATCACTCTCAGAGCAGTGCCAACGGGAAACGGGGCCTTATAACTCCGCCGTTTCTTAACCGAATTGATTCAAATTTGCTGTCAGGCTTGCTGTGGCCGGGGCAAAGCCTGGCAGCAAATTTGAAGAAAATCGGGAGACCGCGCCACTCTCAGAGCAGCGCCAACGGGAAACGGGAACCTTATAACTGCACCGTTTCTTAACCGAATCGCTTCAAATTTGCTGTACTCAGCGTTACCAGTACTTGGCGTTACCGTTGCTAGGCGTTACCATTACTAGGGAGAGCGCATCACTCTCAGAACAGCGCCAATGGGAAACGGGGCCTTATAACTCTGCCTTTTCTTAACCGAATCGCTTCAAATTTGCTGTACTCAGCATTACCAGTACTTGGCGTTACCGTTACTAGGCGTTACTGCTACTAGGGAGAGTGCGTCACTCTCAGAGCAGCGCCAACAGGAAACGGGGCCTTATAACTCCGCCGTTTCTTAACCGAATCGCTTCAAATTTGCTGTACTCAGCGTTACCAGTACTTGGCTTTACCGTTACCATTACTGGGCATTACCAGTACTCGACGTTGCGCTAGTACCATCTAACTATTTGAACAGTGACGATTTATTCTGTAAAAAAAAAAGTGAAATGGAAATTTATTTATTCAAGTCCAAAATTAACTATAATATAACTTTTTTTTCGAGACATCCAATGATTGAGACAAATCTAACCAGCAAAACAGAGCCCACATCAAGACTATTGAAGTAGGGTGCGAGAAAGAGCAAGTTATAACTTATAACATAAGCAGAGAGGAAGCACAGATGAAAGGTCCTGCTTCTAGATGTGGTAGACATATATATCTGCCTACTCTTTCCTTACTGTCAGGGGGGTAATGGTCATGTTCCTTGCACAATGACAAGCTACACATAATTCAATTTACTTTGAATCTAGCTGTTCTTCAGTGATGCTAACCACCATCCCTACTCTTTGTTCACTTTCAATGAAGCCACAGGCACATTTAAGCCTTTTCAACAATTCCATTTATTCAATTCCATTTAAGCCAACCTGTTCCTTGGCACTGCCAACCATGGTCCCCAGCTCTTCCTTCACCCTCAGTGCGGCGACCGCCATGTCCTCCGTGTCATGGGGCTGATGTGACGTCACTTTGCACACCAGGCAGACGGCGACGTCACAATCGCAGCAGAACAGGCACAGCTCCTGGTCCTGGTGAACCTGGCATTTCTTTGGTTCTGCTTTCTGCCCAGATGACGGCACCTTCGTCTGGAGGTTTAATGGCTTCACATGGTGTTCCTTTTTGTCCACAAATCTGTCGTGCAGACGTCGGCAGGTTCGGCACATGTGTTGTTGGCATTTGCCGCAGGTGAACTCTGCCTCCTTTCTGTCTCCTTCCTCTTCCTCATCGCACATTTCACACAGCACTGGCTGGGAAGGTCCATCAGGCTCGGTGATGATGTAAAAATTGGTCTGTAAAAAGCAAACAAACAAAAACTTTGTGCGAATGTTCATTTTTAAAGACCCACCAGATCATGTATCAAAATCACGGGTTTCACATGGTTTCCCTCTTATAGCTGGTAAGAAATTTTGGTGTTGACCAGGTTTGAATACCATACAAATGTCCCCAAATTCAAAACGAAACAATTTTACAGAGCAGCCTCAATTTGAAGTTTGGGGACACTTGTATGTGGGTCACAGATACCCAGAAAAAAACAAGGGACTTAATCATGGTGGGTCAGTGTGTCTTTAAAATCACAAAAATATGCACAGACATTTAGGATCATTAGATCACCTATTTTGGAAATGGTGCAGCACAGGGCAACTAGATTCTCCAACAACTACAGAGACAACGTACAAGGCATAGAGAATGCTCGGGGAGCTGCAGTAGAGAAAGATCAACCACCTGTGCCTACTGCACAAGATCAACAATGGAGTGGTTTACTTAAACCCAAATCAGTACCCACGCCCCAGCAACCCTAGTACAAGAGGAAAATTATGCAATTAACATTCTGCTGGAACGGATAGAGTTGGGATCAGCCAAGGGTTACTGGCATGAAACTAAAAGAACTTGACTTTGAATTGATTGTTTGAGATCAAGAGTCGTAAACATGAAGGGGGGGGGGGGGGGGGCTTAAAATAAGACTGAAACACCCAATACTAAGAATCGGGTGCCTATTCTTATACGTACCCATCTGCCAATAAGAAGAGAAAAAATGGGTTGGCAAGCAGCGTGGGGCAAAAATCGGCTGTTTTAGCTTGCCTCCCTCTTTTTATACTCCTGGTGCGCCTTTAAAGGGGCACCCTGATGGATACGTTTTTGCAAGAAACACGTCGAGATCACCAGGAAAAAACCCTTTACAGAGATCGCAACACTCACTTTGATCTGGTTTCCTAGAAATCAAACCGTCAAATCGGCGATTCCTCCTTGGCGGAGGTGCTGGAAGTCAGATTCTTTCAGTGAAAGATAAGTGGCCTTCTCTTTTCTAATGGCCGACTGAGTTAGACCAAATCATTTGCACAAAATTTCAACAATACAAGCCTTTTTATACAGTTTATGAAAAGGAGTTTCGCTCACAACAAAGGAAATACTCCTTTTTTTTTTTTTACTGCACTACAAAGAAGAAAAAGTTTCAATCACTCTCAGTGTCCTCCACCCACCCCATCCAAAATGGCTTCTCTCTCCGGCAACTCCGCCAAGGAGGAATCGCCATTTTGACTTCTAGGAAACCAGAGCAAAGTGAGTGCTGCGATCTCTGCAAAGGATGTTTTCCTGGTGATCTCGACGTGTTTCTTACAAAAACGTATCCGCCAGGGTGCTCCTTTAAATTAAGAGCAATTTATTCAAATTTGTTACCTGCAGGGCTGACACACCTCCAGTTGGCAAGGTAACTGGTGCTCTACAGGTTGGACATTGAAACACAGCCCTTGGCTTGCAGTTCCCTGCATCAGTAATACCTCCCTCTTCCTCTTTTCCCTCTCCCTCAGCTCCGTCACTTCTGACAGTTCTGTCAGACTTTTCATCAGTGTCACTTCCTGTATTTTTATCTTCTGATGAAGGCTGATGTTCATCCGCTGAATTCGCTTCATCTTCGTCCTGAGCTTCAAGTTTTTCGTCAGTAATACCTCCCTCTTCCTCTTTTCCCTCAGCTCCTTCACTTCTGTCAGACTTTTCATCAGTGTCACTTCCTGTATTTTTATCTTCTGATGAAGGCTGATGCTCATCCGCTGAATTCGCTTCATCTTCGTCCTGAGCTTCAAGTTTTTCGTCAGATGCAGATGGGTCTCTCTCATGAAAACTGGTCCAATATGTGACATAGAAGCCAAAAAATAAAATTGGGCAAATTGAACAGAAAATGCATGCATAGAGTAGCTTTATGAATCAACTTTCTTATGAAATGAAAACAAAATCAGTCAAGGCTATCGTTGCTGGGTTTTATGACTTTATTTATATGCGTCCAGAGCTGGTAGCGCTGACAACACGGTGTCCATCATTACATAATTTCATCAACTTAAATAAACTTTATGATGCATTTATCTCTTTAGAATAACAGACTGTCTTGAAATAAAGAGTTATGAATGATTTCATTAAAAAAATTTTTTTTTTAAAGTTTAATATTGGTGTTGGTTTATACCGTCTTTGGATCTTACCATAATTGATTGTTTTATTTTTTGTTATATAATGTCGTGCCACTCAAAATGCCATTTATTTTATTTCAAATGTGTTAGAATAGTTTCATTATTATCTCTGATATTCCATTAATTTGACAATTAAAAAATAAGTGTTAAATTTTAACAAATAAATTTCTGGGTAGCGCTGACAACAGGACACCATCTGGTAGCGCTGACAACATGGTGTCCTCCATTATATAATTTTACCCACTTAAATAGACTTTATGGTGCATTTATCACTTTAACATGGCAGACTTTCTTGAAATAAAGACTTACAAATGGTTTCATTTGCAAAATAATACAAAAGAAATGTGTTTAAATACTAGTGTTGGTTTGTGTCATCTATGCACATTACCATGGTTCATATCAAAATGTCGTTATATAATGTCTCACCACTCAAAATGACAATTTTTCATAGCGGATGTGTTAGAATAGTTTCATTACCACCAGGAATAACCCATAGATACGGTAATTTACAATATAAAGAGCTTAATAAAAAATAAAAAATTCTGGGTAGCGCTGACAACAGGGACGCCAACTGGTAGCGCTGACAACATGGTGTCCTACATTACATAATTTTACCTACTTAAACAGACTTTATGGTGCATTTATCACTTTTAACTTACAGATTACCTTGAAATGAAGACATGTTTTCAATGATAAAAAAAAGAGTAAAATATAAAGAGCTTAATAACAAAAATAATTTCTGGGTAGCGCTGACAACAGGGACACCATCTGGTAGCGCTGACAACATGGTGTCCTCCATTATCATTACATGATTTCACCTACTTAAACAGACTTTGCGGTGCATTTATCACTTTTAACTTACAGATTACTTTGAAATGAAGACTTTTATATGTATTCAATGATAGGAAAAAAAGAATAAGATTTAAATTTGAGAAAAAAATTGTGTGCAACACAGACAACAAGAAGGACGCCATTGTCATCCATCCACTAAAGAAAATTGTATGAATTAAATTTCTTGTGAATTGAAAGATATGTCTGCTACAACTGTGAACAAGCATAAATAGAAGGCCCATTCATTGTATTGACAATTGGCAAATTTATTGTTATGAAAATAGGTCGCTCGTGTAAAGAATTCGCCGGAAGTAATCTTTTGAATTCTTCGCATACTTCGGATATTTGCGCATGCGCTGTCGTGCAATGTCGTTGCTAGGAAAAATAAATATTTGTTTTATCTATTTTGTATTGTTTTACTCTAGTATTTTTGAAGAATTGTCAAGAAAAGTTTTTTACTTGAACGATGCTTTAAAAAAGGAGCCTTAGTCGTAACTATGGCCTTAGCGAAGTGGGGTTCTACCTTTCACTCAGTTTCAAGATGGCGGAATACGCAAGACTAGTGTTCTTCTTAAAAAATAAAAAAGTTGACCCTTCTTGTACCAAGGTTGAGAAGGACTGCATGTAAAAAAAAAAAAGTAGCGAAGAATTTAAATGCCGATCATGAAAATTCTTCGCCCATAAAAAAAAAAGTAGCAGTCTTTATTACTAGCACTATACCACCACCATTACTACTACTACTACCACTACCACTACTACTACTACTACTACTACTACTACTACTACTACTACTACTACTACTATAAACTACTACAATTACTTGTCACATCGTGTACTGCATGCAAAAAAGTAGCAGTTCGCACTGCTACTTTTTTTCATGAGCGAAGAATTTAAATGCCGATCATGAAAATTCTTCGCCCATAAAAAAAAGTAGCAGTCTTTATTACTAGCACTATACCACCACCATTACTACTACTACTACTACTACTACTACTACTACTACTACTACTACTACTACTACTACTACTACTACTACTACTACTACAATTACTTGTCACATCGTGTACTGCATGTAAAAAAGTAGCAGTTCGCACTGCTACTTTTTTTCATGAGCGAAGAATTTAAATGCCGATCATGAAAATTCTTCGCCCATAAAAAAAAGTAGCAGTCTTTATTACTAGCACTATACCACCACCATTACTACTACTACTACCCTACTACTACTACTACTACTACTACTACTACTACTACTACTACTACTATACAACTACTACAATTACTTGTCACATCGTGTACTGCATGCAAAAAAGTAGCAGTTCGCACTGCTACTTTTTTTCATGAGCGAAGAATTTAAATGCCGATCATGAAAATTCTTCGCCCATAAAAAAAAGTAGCAGTCTTTATTACTAGCACTATACCACCACCACTACCACTACTACTACTACTACTACTACTACTACTACTACTACTACTACTATACTACTACAATTACTTGTCACATCGTGTACTGCATGCAAAAAAGTAGCAGTTCGCACTGCTACTTTTTTTCATGAGCGAAGAATTTAAATGCCGATCATGAAAATTCTTCGCCCATAAAAAAAAAAGTAGCAGTCTTTATTACTAGCACTATACCACCACCATTACTACTACTACACTACCACTACTACTACTACTACTACTTACTACTATACAACTACTACAATTACTTGTCACATCGTGTACTGCATGCAAAAAAGTAGCAGTTCGCACTGCTACTTTTTTTCATGAGCGAAGAATTTAAATGCCGATCATGAAAATTCTTCGCCCATAAAAAAAAGTAGCAGTCTTTATTACTAGCACTATACCACCACCATTACTACTACTACTACTACCACTACTACTACTACTACTACTACTACTACTACTACTACTACTACTACAATTACTTGTCACATCGTGTACTGCATGTAAAAAAAGTAGCAGTTCGCACTGCTACTTTTTTTCATGAGCGAAGAATTTAAATGCCGATCATGAAAATTCTTCGCCCATAAAAAAAAGTAGCAGTCTTTATTACTAGCACTATACCACCACCATTACTTACTACCACTACTACTACTACTACTCTACTACTACTACTACTACTACTATACAACTACTACAATTACTTGTCACATCGTGTACTGCATGTAAAAAAGTAGCAGTTCGCACTGCTACTTTTTTTCATGAGCGAAGAATTTAAATGCCGATCATGAAAATTCTTCGCCCATAAAAAAAAGTAGCAGTCTTTATTACTAGCACTATACCACCACCATACTACTACTACTACTACT
>CM065703.1:3326241-3343741 GCA_017654935.2 Phymorhynchus buccinoides | reverse complement strand
CGTGCGTGCGTGCGTGAATGGTGTGTAGCTAGGGGGTAGGGTGGTTTGGGTGTGTGTGTTGGATATTAACAAAGATGATCGCCAACTTTATGATCTTTACCTAGGACCTACATTATTTACTATTTTTCATATTCATTTTCCATTAATGATTTACCTGTACAGGCAATTGGAATCATCTTGTAAATTTTCGCGTGATGAGAGAGAGAAAAAATAGAGATTTTACGCCCTCTGAATCAAAAGACTATTTGAGGCATTTTAATTTATAAATATCCTAGAAAAAAAGATGGATTTTAAGTTTTATAAGATGAAATTTAAAAGAATAAGTTATTTGTTTTAACAGAGTTTATAAAAGGATTTTTATTTTAATAGCGCAAGCTGAAAAATATAAAATTTATGTTTGTGATAAAATATTTTGTTTTTTAAAAGATATCTAGCTGTTTGCTTTTAAGTCTGGCAGATTGGAGGAGGTCTGATTAAAAAAACCCAGGGCTACAGTTAAAAATTCATGCATTTTTAGGCTCAACTGAGCTATTTGATAAAAAACAATCCGTGTTTGTGCTCGGGAAGAGCTTTATTATTAAAATTCTTGACAGGCATAAGCCTGTATACAAGCTGATATACAGTTTAAAAAAACTATAAAAAAAGGTTATGTAAAAGTAAAATTTATTGTTTTATTTCCATTTTCTATATGTACATCACTTTTATATAAAACTATCCTATTAGGTTTTTGTCCCTTAGGACTCAAAACGGCTATTAGCTATTTAGGAGTTTTAGTTGTGAATTTATTTGGTCCAATGGCAAATGTTGTCTTTTGTTCCTTAGATCAAAAGTCAATAGGCCAAAAGTTATTAAAATTGATATGTACATTGTTATTATATACACAACTTTTACAAACAAACTGTTTAGACCTTTTACAAGTAAAGTTATTTGTTATTTTTATAAAAAAACTTATTTAAAATATGCCTAAGTTGAATTTTAATCTATGTTAAAATTTTGTTAAGTGTTTAACTTATTTAATCTTGTCCATAGGACAGAGCATAATGTTATTTTCACATATGTGAGTATGTAAAATTGTTAAAAGTTATGTTAAAAATTTGTTTTCTGCTCTGGTCAAGCTGTGGGACTCAACCCCTACAAACTTATCTTTTAGGTATATAAATCCAGTTTTAATCTGGGTCCGTCTATAACGAGTTGGTTATAAGAGCCAGACGTTTCGTGTTTTTCTTTTCCCAGGAAACTTTGTACACCACTGCTATGTGTGTACCCTTTATTTATTGATTGTACCTGTCCTGTTAGGACATTTTATACATAGTTTTAAAATTGTTTTGTTAAAATCTATATCTTTAAAAATTGTTTAGTATGTTAAAATAGGTTAAAATTTAATAAAAAAGACGAATTTATAACTATTAAGGTTCCATAGTTATATTAAAAGTTGCTATTAAAATATGGTTTGTTTTATGTATATTTTGGTCTGTTACATGACCATATGTGATTTAATTATTTAAATAAATGAAATCTAGTCAAGATTCATTATTTTATATGAAGTTGTTTATGAGTAGGGGAACATGCCGCCAGAGGCCACCAATGTTATAAATAATATTATATGTTCCATCTGATCCCAGGGGGGGGGTAGCAACAAAGACTCTCCCGCCCCGGATGTCACGGATGGAATCATAAATTTAATGTTGGGAAATTAATAGAAGTTTTTCTTATTTATAATTAAGCTCTAGATGGTTTTAGAGAAATGGTAAGAGAGTTGAGGGTGGGGATGGTTAACAACTCCTGTGTGCTCGGAACGGAGGGAGAGAGGGGAAGGGACCCCTCCTCTCCACCCAGAGCAGTGACAGGACACCGCATGGGCAATCCCAAAAAAGGGGGGGGAGCACAAGCGCAAAACGCAACGGTTACAAAAGAAACCCCCGTTGTGCGTACCGGACACCCATCTGCATAGGAGAAGGGTATTTAAAAAAATAGTGGGCTCAAAAAGAGTCACTTCAGCCCACAGGCGCACATTTTAGATAAAAAAGGGAAATGGGGGTGAAGGGGGCGGGAATGCAGACAGGCATACGGCCCACACACCAGAGGGACTCTATTCCCACCAGTAAAAATAGTTCCAGACTTTTAAACAAGGTGCTTAAATGACACCTGGCCAATTGCCCCGGTGAGCCAAACTATTGGTGACCAACCTAATTTATGGTGTTTGCATAAGAGATTCTTTTCGTTGTATATTAAGTTATTTTGTTTACATTTGTCTATGACAGGTTGTAGTTCCTTCTTTATCTGATTGCTGGGATCAAAAATATGATTCAGGCTAAAGATCTTTCCACATTTACATGGGGTGTTCCTGAATTTACATCGGATGGAGTCAGTATAGAATCTGTTGATTCTGCCTTGAATTTTATGGGGAACGGGCAGATGAAGTCCACCACTGATAAATTTCCTGCACCGGAGGTGGGCTTCTAAATAGGAATCCAATTCCTCAGCCCATCTCCGGTACATTTTTTTTCGCTTTTTTTCCGCTGATGATTCAAAAGTTTTTAATAAGTCTTGCAACAGTAGTTCATTACAGAAGGATCTAAATAAACTGCGAGTTTGGACCGATAGGTGGAACCTTTATTTTAATACAGACAAGTGTAAAGTTATGCATATTGGTAAATCTAACCCTAACGTTGAATATGTTATTAGTAATATTACACGTGAACAACAAGATAATGCTTATTAAAATACATGTGATCATGAAAAAGAATCTTGGGGTAACATTTGACAAAGATATGTCTTATTAATACACCATATTCAGAATTTGTATTGGTAAAGGCTGTCAAATGATTGTTTGATATAGGAGGACTTTTTTAAACCTTGCCGTGACTTTTCATTAAGTTATATAAATCATTGATAGACCAAAACTAGAATATTGTAACCTCATATGGTCTTCCTATGTTCAAGTACCAATCTAAAGCTATTGAAAAGTTCACGCAGAGCCACTAGACTTGTGAAAGAGTGCAAAGACTATGTAGTTATGAAGAAAGCTGCTGTATGGTAATTTGCATTCCTGAAGCAGGAGAACTAGAGGATATCTGATTGAAAGCGAAGCTATTTAATGGTCATGTCGATCTATCATGGGATACATTTTTTTAGCGCAGCACAATACAATTTGACTTAGAACCCTTATGCAAGTCTTTATTAAACGTTTCAACACTAATATCAAAAATTGCTTTCAGCAAATAGAGTTGCTAACTCTTGAATGATTTTACCTAACGAACTACAATGTGCAACGCCATACTAACTTATTCAAAATCACTCTCGACAGATTCCAAATTATTTAATCCTATTTAGATGTTTTGACGAGTATCGTAGGAACATTTTGACACAGCAAAAAACCTTGACAGTTTTTGACATAAGATGGGACTAACTAAAAAGCTTACAGCTTGTGTTGTCCCTATTACTACTATACTACATCTTTGGAGAGACTCAGAGGAGATCCCATGACAAGTAATTATAAAATTGTAAATAACATTGAGGATATATAGATCTAGACATTAACACATTTTTTGTCAAAATACCACAGATCAAGACACAAAACAGTATGAAGAAATTATTCTATGGGTCAGCTACTACATTCCGCAAATTTTATTGTCTAACAGAGTTGTCCAAACTGGAATATTATGTCAACTAACATTAAATCTGCACCTAGTCTTAACACAAACTCTTTAAAAAATCGTTCTGACCAAGATCCTTTAATGTAAAAAAAATAAAATATTTTTGATGAATAAAAAAGTCAATTCAATTCAAATTTGGATAACTTTAGATTCAGCTTAGTAGCAACCACCCAGAAAACAACAAGTAATCAAATGAGAAAAGGGCGTAAAAGGGTGCCCACTTCTTGCGCTGAACCTCCACTACTTTCCTCGACTACTACTTCCTACAATTCTTTAGCAGTCAACATTGCTCACAAATCTGGCCAACTAAGCCTTGCAAACAATTGAATTGTCCGCTAATCACCTAATAATATAATCAGATTCTATCCTCAGCTTTTTATAGCCTTTTTTTATCTATATTTATTATGATAAAAACTTGGTTTTTCCCCCTTCTTCCGTGTATTCACTGTGGGCCTGGCCATGCATTAGCTGGTTGGGGCGAGCTATGTACCCAGCCTTGCTGGGCTCGAAAAGTGTTTCGCATCCTGTCTGGTAGCTCCACTATTAAAGCTTTGGCCTCAACACTAAATAATAATATCTAATAATAATAATGCTAATTTTATACTTGTGCGCTTCTTCTCCTAACTCAGGCTGTAAGCGCTTTACACAAGCAGGTTCAGAAATGCAAACACTGTGACCCAAACGTTACCTAATGCATTTATTATGTTCTAGACCCGGCATACACTTACAAAACACCACAAGAAAATATTAACGACTCGCAACGTCTACACCCACCTCCCTGTCCCTTTCATTCTCTCAAAATCCCACCCTAAAACAGTGTCACACAAACAGTTTTCCGCCGGCTCAAGTCCACAGACAACTAGTGGCCCTCCTAAGGACACTGCTACTGTATCCTCTATTTCTGTGGCACCCCATCACCTCGCCCATTCGTTTGCTTTTTCGTCTTTTTTATTTTATACTACAGTGGAACCTCCCTTTTAAAGACCCAGTGACGCACCACGATTAAGTTCCCTTGGTGGTTTTTTCTGTCGGCGCTCCTAGTACCCCCCTATTCATCCACGAATTTCCCCCCTATCTCTCTCAAATTGGAGGCTGCTCTTTCAAACTGATATAATGTCGGTGATTCAATTTTGGCCATTAATATGGAGATCAGAGTAGTATCATCTGTGTGTCAGCGAACGATTCTTGCAGTTGTATAAGAGGGAATGGTGGCCTATATTTGGACACTCTGATCGTGGGGATCTTTAAACAAACATTTATAATGGTCCCTCCAATGTATAGACTACTTCTCTGGACATTGACCATTCTTTGGAGATTAAAATTACCTCCCTTAGAAGACCCCTCCTATAAGACCTCATTTGCTATATCGATGCATGTAATGTGTCACGTGCCCAAGGCATAGCTAGTGGAAAGTAGTTGCCGGCGGAAAAAGCCCCGGATACCCAGTTCAGAGGCCGCGGCACTGTCTCAGCTATCACTTAAACGGGGTGTCGGCAGACACCGTTGCAACTCTACGCTAAGTACCCTGTAACAATAAAAATCTAATGCGAATCTGCGACGACGACCTATGTCATGTCGCGACACATGGTCAGAAGAGAGGTTTATATATGCTTTACTCATGATCACAAGCAATTGTACAAATCCTAGGCACTAACAGGGGTCACAATAGCTGACCAAAATAGTATGCAGAGCCAGGCCAGCAGCCACGTGCGTGATGACCAGCCAACACGGAGTATGACGCACATACAGCTGCGTGTGGTGAAGACTGAGGGAGCATGCAGGCACACACACACACACACACACCAACACACACCACAGAGACGCATTTTTCATCTCTCATTCACTACATGTTCGTGCGATAGATATTAGGTTGTTGCACGACACACATAACACAATGCATTTCGCACACACACAACTTACACATTCAAAGCGAAGATACCACAGAGGACAGTCACAAACACACACACGCACACTTTTAGTGTCAGGTGTTTCTCAAAGCAGTATGTCAAGTTTGCAATGGCGTGGGTATGGTTTTGTTAGCCTCAACTGGTGCAGTGAACCATCCCTGATGAGGGGTAGCGAGAGGCGTGTACTGTAAACTCACCAGCTTCGACACCGTAGTATGGGAGACTGTCTAGCCATCGGTCGTTGGAAGGAGCCTTCTTTTAAGTATTAAATTAACTCCCTTAAAACCTTCGTTTAACACTACCATCCCATATAAACCTACTTACTCTGAGCATTGCCCGGCTTTGTAGAGTATTAAAATTACCAGCCCTTATAAACATTCCGTTATAAAACTCCTCCCATATAAGACCGACTGCCCATGATCATTATCACCTTCTTATGGTAGGATTAAATTACGGCGCGCGCGTGATCAGACCTCTAGGGAAGAGGATCGCAGACACGTCACACGGCAAAAAAAGACGGATCGGAGACTGTGCCCGGATTTAGGATGAAAATGAAAAGGATAACCCATCCGGAGAAAACGAAGGGGGGATGGTGGGACAGGAGTATAGGAGGGGAAATTTGCATACATTGGATGGATGGAGAGGAGACTATATATGTGATATGGAGGATACCGGTCAAGGGGGTGAGAAGGAGGGAGACAGTAGCGGGCGAATGGACAGGGAGGCCAAGCACGAGCGCAGCGAAGAACGGTGTAATAATACGATGCCGGCGTCGGAAGAGGAAGTGGGCGAGTGTGGTGGTGGTAACACTGGACCACTGCGGCCGGGGGTGTGTGTGTGTGTCAATAAGCAGCGACACGCCAGACGCACCTACCAGGACTGCGCCCCGCGTGACGGCAGGTGATAAAACCCCGACCATTGTGGTGGACAGGCTTGAAACGCTCCCGGCCAGTGAGGGGTGAAGGACAGAAAATAAATAGACAAGAAAACATGTGCAGACAACATGAAATGAAGTTATGGATAACTCACAGTTAGTTGGGGGGAAAAATGGAGAATTCTAATCGACAGGGACTTAAATTTTTATCTATATGTGTAGAACACATTGAGGTAAATAATAGATTGTATTTGAGAAAAAAGGAATGGGTTGATGATCTGAATATTGAGAAAGAAAATTTTTCTTGTTGAAGATGGAGGAGTAGGTTTTTTAAGGTTGCAAAACCAAACAACAAATCTAAATATATGTATCTCTCCCTCTCCCTCTTCCCTCCCCCTCTCTCTCTCTCTCATCTCTCTCTCTCTCTCTCCTCTCCTCTCACTGTCCATTCACCAAGCATCACTCTGACTAGATGTCTCTCTGAGACTTTGAGAGAGAAAAAGATTCTTTCTTTCTTTCAGTTACATGGTATCATAGCGGTGGTCACGCATTGTTATGTATCCATCTACATTTTCATTACATGCAGTATTACACTTACAGTTTCTATTTCCGTTGTTGTTTCAGTTACATCGTGCTGTCAGCAGCCTGTGAGGTACAACAAACTGTGTTATTTGTTGCTGTACTGTTTGTTCAGTTACATCGTGTTGGTCCATCAAACACCATGAGGTTACACCGAGCTGTGTTATTGTTACATTTTTTCTCTCTGTTTGTTACAGTTAATCGTGTTTGGTCACAAGCACCATGAGGGGTTTCCAACCGACTGTGTTATTGTACATGTTACTGTGTGTTACAGTTAGTCGTGTTGGTCACAAACAATCCATGGGGGTACACCGCGTGTTATTGCTTACATTTACTGTGGTTTGTACAGTTACTCCGTGTTGTTGCGATCAACAACCATAGGGTTTCACCAACTGCCATCCACTACTCCGGAACGGAACTCCAGGTGGGTGCCCAACAGGTCTCTGTTGGTCATCCTCTAATGTTATCAGATGTAGCATGGCAGAGTGGGGCCCTGATAGATGCGATGAGTGGAGGCACAATGTGTATATCAGTTTTATAAGAATGGATGTGTGGGCCCAACAGGATCTTGTTGGTCATCCATATAATGTTTATCAGATGTAGCATGCAGTGGGGCCCTGATAGGGATGCTGATAGTGCTGACATGTGTATTCAGTTTATAACATGTATGTGGTGCCCAACAGGATCCTTGTTGGTCATCCTCTAATGGTTATCAAAGATGTAGCATTGCAATGGGGCCCTGTAGGGATGCTGATGATGATGACATGTGTATATCAGTTTATAACTGTATGTGGGGCCCAACAGGGATCTGTTGTCAGGTGATTTAAATCTGTTACATTGATTAAGTTGATGAAGGTCTTAAATCAGAAAAGATGCGTGCACCTTGTAAATTGGTCGTTGATTAAGGTTCATAATTTTTATAATATCCAACATGAACTTATCCAGAATGTGTATCTTGTTGCTGTGTTACCCTTTCACCACCAGCCATTTTTCAGCAACAACAAATTCCATAAGCTGCCTGGGTAAGAAAAAAAATATGTCTTGTAATTTGGAATTCTCCTGTGACATTATACAATTAAGGCTATCTTACCTCCCTAATTTAAGAGAATAGGGGTCTTTGGATAACAAGACCCCTGATTTTGATCCTTTTAGTGTGACATGGGGTTAAATTATTGTGGTGGCAAAAATGCAACATTGGCGTGCAAGGTTAAGATTTGAAATCTAACACTTGGTGTCTTTGATAGTCATTTTTAAAGATTGAATGTATTCAGCAGATTGTAAGTATAAAAACTAACGAGTTTATATTGTTTTGGTAGGGACGTCCATCTTTGCGAAATGAAAGGACGAAGAGGAAGAGGAAAAGGAGGAGAAAAATATTATGTTGAAGATGATGAGGAACAATTACAATGATGTATGACAACAATGGCATTGATGATTATAATGCTGCTGCGCTGCTGATGTGTTACTGAATAATACTGTCTGTTTTTTCCAGGAGAGCTAGTGACAGGCCTGGCGGCACAGATGAAGAGTTAATTTCGCTCTATTCACTGCCTATTTGAGTGATGATGATGACGACGACCGACGACGATGATGATGATGATGATGAATGAATGATGACGACACAATACAATATCATTATCTGTTTTTCAGGAGAGCTAGAACAGGCGCATGCGGCCAAGATGAAGATTCCTTTCAGAGCTCTATTACTTCCTGTTTGAGTGATTATGAGACGAGACGACAGAGGGAGAAAAACAAGGAGAAAGAAAAAAGCGAAACACGACGACGCTGATCGATGACGACGATGATAGGATGATGATGATGATGATGATGCCGCAACAATGACAATATCATTATCTGTTTTTCCAGGAGAGCTGGAGTCAGGCTACGGCGCAAGACAAGATCCACTTTGGCCTCTATCACTCCCTGTTTGAGTGTACCAAACCCCTTCTCCTCAAGGGATCAGCCAAACGGATTCTGGACTCAGGACTTTGTCCAAGGTAACTGGTTTATGTCAGTGTTGAGTTGCTAGGATCACTAAGTGGGCATAACCACTCCTTCATTTGTTAAGATTATGCAGTAGTTTCTGACAACCGAGACGTTGTTCACTTACCAAAGGTTTTCGGAACTGTAACAGTGTAAGGGCATACTTTTTCTCTCCCCCCAGGACTGAGCCCTTGCCGCCTCATATAGGACCAAGAAAAAATAGTAAGAACATATACATTGTTGTTAAAAATCTGAAGTTGTTGTAGATTTTGTGGAACGCGCTTTATAATAAGGTGGGTGCGCCTTATAGTCCGAGCAATAAGGTGGATCCTATAGTAGTTTTTAGTTAGCAAAGGTCAGCAATGAGAGATAGTGAAATCTGTGAGAATAGGGTGTCTGTTTTTTATTTTGGACCGTGTGTCCTTGTTATTTGTGTTTGTTTGTTTTTACAACCATGTTTAATCACATTGCTTCTTTGCATGCACCATGATTGCAGCCGGCACAACACACATGCAACACACCCCACAACGCACACAAAACATACACACACAACATACACACCCAACACACACATTGCACACACAAGACACACGCACACATGCACACCCATACACACAATGATTGCAGCCACAACACACATGCACACACACACACACGCACACACACACACATACAACACACCACATATACACCCACACATGCACACACACACACACACACAACACCAACACAACCATGTTGCAGGCACAACATCCATTCTTCATCTACTGACGCACACGCACACGCACACATGCACCACACACCACTACACACACACACATACACACCCACACATATCACACGCACACATGCACACTATGATTGCAGGCACAACACATGCACGCACACCACACGCACTACGGCACACAGCCGCACTACGCACACACAACACACACACCGCACAACATGATTGCAGGCACACACACACCACAATCTCACACGCACACGACTGACACACTCACACACGCACACATGATTGCAGACACAACACACATGCACACTCACACACACATACACACACACATGCACACACACACTACACACACACACTGCACACACACACTACACACACCCACATGCACACTCACACACACATACACACACACTGCACACCACCCACATACACAACACACACATGCACACACACTCACACATACGACGCACACATACACAACACACACGCACACACACACACATACACACACACAGCACATGCACACACACACCATCATCACACACCACACACTCTCACATACACGCACACATACACACACACATCGCCACGCACACACATACACACACACACGCCACACACCCATACACACACACGCACACATACACCACACACGCACACACACACACCATACACACACACCACCAAACTCCACATACACGCACACATACACACATCACACGCAGCACACACATACACACACAACACTAAACGCACATACACACACACATACACACACACCCACACATACACACACCACCCCACACCTCCATACACGCACACAATACCACAACACACACACACCACGCACACATATACACACACACACGCCACACATACACACAGATACACCACCACACACATAACACACCACACACACGCACGCACACCATACACACCACCACCACACACATACACACACACCACACACTCACAGTCATACACACACCACGCACGACACCACACACATACACACACCGACACACTACACACATACACACACACACACAGGCACACACTTTTTGCTACAATCTGATATGATGACAATAATGTGAAGACGATTGCAGACAAGCAATGCCAGAGGTCACACTGTATGACATTGAATCGCTATAAGCTCAGACCAGCGTGTGATGATGACATCAATGATGAAAATGATGATGATGACGATTGTAGCGAAAGCAATGCCAGAGTTGTACACTTAGGAAATAGTGAATCGCTCTAGCCAGACATCGTGTGATGATGACTCAATGATAAAAATGATATGATGACGATTGTAGACGAAAGCAATGCCCAGTTGTATCAATAGTGATTCCTATAATTCCCCCCCATGACATCGTGTGATTGAAAAAAAAAAAAAAAAAAAAAAAAAAAAATACATCAATGGATGGATAATGATTATTGCCCGACGAAAACGATCCCGGCTGTATGCTAGTCAACCGTACGAGCCGGACATTTGTGTGATGACGATGACAATGTTTTATGATGACATAATGATGATGATGTTTGCAGACGAAGACGCATGCCCTAGCTGTATGAAATTAGTCAACCGGTACAAGCCGTACTCGTGTGTCAGACTGGGACTGGATGGCCTCGGATGACTACTTCATGCCAAGGACTTTTCTCGGCCTGGCTGTATAATGACAGGTAATTTATGGTTTTAACAAAAATTATACAAACAAATTGTAAATAAAAAGGTTTGTTTGTACATACTTGTTTTTGTTTGTTGTTGAACCGAGTGTGGAGTCAGCTAGTTTTTTCCTTTTATTTTTTTTTTAGTCAGATTTTTGTTTTGTTTACGTCGACCTTAGCGTGTCGTGCCAACGGTTTACACGGGCGTTACTTTTTATTTCGCTGTCTGGAAAGGTATTTAGTAGGTATCGGTAATACTCCTTTGTAATGTATTGTTTGCGCAGTCATATTGTTTTCATTTGATCTTTAATGTCACAGAGGGGCTGTGGAAATTCGGGTTGCTCCCATCTGAGAGCGCAGAGTCGCAGCCGAGAGGCCGCGCGGCCCTTTTTTTGTTTATTTGCTTGCGATTTTTGTTGACTGATAGGAAAAGAAAGGGGGGTGGGGGTACATTTTGACCAATGACAACTTGTTCGATGGCTGCTTGGGTTTAAACCGTGTGCTATCTTCTCTCTAAAGAAATAAAAACTTTTTCCTGCCTTTTGTTCTCTAAGAAAGGTTGGGTTATTGCAGTGGTCGTTAGCGGTTACACACATGGTATCTTACGAGTTGCAAAGGATCAAACCAATGCTGATGTGTTGCATTGACCCCTGTAAAAAAGAAAACACAACAGCACAAACATTTAGAGTACTGACAGGTCTGTGCACTGGTTGGTCCGTGCGTACCCCCCTTGAAACCTAGAGATTATAGAAATTCACAGTCATAGCTTGCATCATTTTTTTTCCAATGCTCTTAAGGAGTTTTCAACCCCCTTCAATACTCTGGAGGTAGTTTTTGAAAGAATGCTAGAGAATTTGGATTAAGGGAAAAGGTGTGGGTAAGTGAACTAAAAGGTAGAAGAGGCCACCAATCCTGATCGTTGGTGGTGGTAATGGGGTGGGTGGTGTGGGTAGTGCGTCTTTGTGGCTACTAAAAACTTGAAAATTGGTCCTGTTCGTCTACTATGCAACGTTTTCGATGTGCTTTCTTTAAAAAACATGATATTTTTGTGAAGAAGTTTTCTGTCTTTATTGATGTATTTACGTAGAAAACAGCAGAGTTCCCCCAACATTCTGAGAAAAAGTTTCTTGATTCAAAAAACAAAATAAAAACCCTGCTAAGTGTTTTTGTTATTTCATACAGTCCGGTGAAGGATCGCGTTGTGGTGAACGATTGTTTGGGCAACTAACACGACGTGTAAACATGGCGGATTATTATTATTATTGTTATTTGTTATTATTATTGTCAGTCCAGTGTAAAGGATACGTTGTGGTAAACTATCGTGGGCAACAACACGCGGTGTAAACGATGGCGGATTATTATTATTATTGTTATTGTTATATTATTTCAGTCCGGCGAAGGATGCGTTGTGGTGAACGATCGTTTTGGGCAACAACCGGTTACACATGGCTGTTCTGGAACTGTGAGGACCACTATGACCCTGTGAGAACGACGCTCAGTTATTCCTATTCAGATGCTGCCTAAGTGCTTTACAGTAAAAGCACAATCTTGTCAAATTATGAACTCATTCGCATCACAACAAATTTATAATTATTAAAATACTTCACAAACCGACTTCTGTTTATTAGAGACTTTATATAGAAAAAACTCTCTACACCGATTGGTTTCCACAACAAACCGCTACAAAATCAAAGTCAGAGGCAAATTGTGGTCTAAGGAGTGACGAGTTTAGAAAATGATCAAGGTAGATGCGCCCGAGATTTTACTTCCCTGAAGGCTAAAATGCATCAAATTGATCTATTAATTCCGGACATAATGATATGGCCGGAACGACTTGATGAGTTAAGACTTTTCAAATATCTAAGCGCTTTGAACACTGTAGTTTCTTTGTATTGTGTGGGCTGTGAACAGTCTAGCATACTTCATACGAATTTTGGCAATGTGGGCATGATCCTGAGGTTTGTGTGTTAATTCTTCATCAGGCACAAGGAACTAAACATTTACATCTTTCTTATGGCGTTGTTTTCAATGCTATTTTTTATCTACAATTCTGACATGGTTAACTAAGAAAGAAAAAGGGTGTATCCGATTGATCAAAGTTACTTTTAGCTATTACAAGTTGGCGTCTGGTTACCCTGAATTATGTTGTGCTGTTGATAAATGGATAATTGTGATGATGATTGCGATGATAAAGATGATGGTTGATGATTATGATGATATGATAATGCTTATAATGCTAGATGTGGATGAAGATAATGATTAGGTGATGACATGGTGTGAGTGATGATGGGCGTTGCTGCTGTCTGTGCTGCTGCTTCATTGATGAGACACTAATAATAAGGATGGTGATGAGTCAGGGCTCCAATCGTCCTTCCTTACAGTATAGAGGGTCCTGAGAGGGATGGTGCCTAGTGGCGACTGCGAGTGCTAAAATAATTTTTATAGTGCATCCTTGGACCCCTGCCATTCTTTTAGAGGGTCCCTTAGGAATTCTAGTACTTCATAGACCCCCTCTTGGGGGTCCCTGAGGGCCCTGATATGCTGATGATGATTATGTTAAATGATTATGATGATATGATGATGATTCCAGCAAGCTGCTGCCACAAATGGAAAACTGGCATGACAATCGCAATACATCCGTGGGATCCGCCGCACTAACGCCCGACTACGAGTACATCACACCATGGATGACTGATCGCACAGACTGTCCCGCACCGTCATGTGACCACTGTTTTTCTAACAATGTTTACTCTTTTCGTTCAATTTTGGGGAAATTGATGGCGACGAAATATGGACATAGTACCATGCATGATTTTTTAGCAAAATGTGTCACAATCTCTTAACTATAACAGCAAACCTTGTCCCAACTACGGCCCAGCCAAAATTAAAGAAATCAACCATCTCACCTTGGGCTTAAGGGCCTGTGTCAGCCGATTGACACAGGCTTGAACACCAGGGCTACATCAAATGCTGTCATGCTATGCATAGTTATAGGATCGACTTTAGATACCATGAGAAGCTCCTCTCATAACATTATTATTCTCCAAAATCCCCCGAAGTCAGAGTGTGGCTGCCCACCGTAGGCGGGTATCAAAACGTTCATGCCGTAATGTATACTCATCGCTAGCTAATTGCATTTGTACCATAGTGTTCTAGTGCTTCGCTGTTGGGATTACAGACCTGTTTACCCCCTACACAAGTCTTGAGTAGTTTGGACAGCTGAAATGAGTAATGTTTTGGTGTGAAACAAGTAGTCCTCTTCATTTAACCATCAAATAATGGTTCACGAAAATGAGTAATTTAGAGATTGTTTTTCAATTTTGAAGAGTAGTAGAGGTCCAAATTTGTGTTGAATACTACTCAAAAGAGTTAGAGTAAACAGGTCTGGGATGATCCCTGGAGTCCCTTTTAGCCATGGTACAACACAACACAACAACCAATCTATGACTGCTTTGGTTGGTTACTCGTGTTTGTGGACAGTTGCGAGGCTGTTGGATGATCCCTGGAGTCTTTTAGCCAGGTACAAACAACCATCTATCACTGACTGTTGGTTACTCGTGTGTGTGGACAGCTGCGGAGGCTGTTGGATGACCCTGGAGTCTTTTAGCCGAGGTACACACACCAAAACCAATCTATATTGACTGATTGGTTACTCGTGTGTGTGGACCAGTTGAGGAGGCTGTTGGGATGATCCTGAGTCTTTTATCCGGGTACAACAACACCAACAACCAATCTAATGATTGACTGATTGTTACTCGTTGGTGGGACAGTTGCGGAGCTGTTTGGGATGTATCCCTGATCTTTTATCCAGGTACAACAACACCCAACCTCTATGATTGACTGATTGGTTACTCGTGTGTGTGGACAGTTGCGGAGTCTGTTGGGAATGAATCGCCTGCGAGTCTTTTATCGCAGGGTACAACACACCAACAACCATCTATGAATTTGACCTTGGGATTGTTACTCGTGTGTGTGGCAGTTTGCGGAGGCTGTTTGGGATGATCCCTGGAGTCTTTATACCATGGTAACCACACCATCTAATGATTGACCTGGTTGTTATCGTGTGTGTGGGACAGTTTGCGGAGGCTGTTGGGATTATCCCTGGAGTCTTTTAGCCAGGGTACAACAACACCAACACCCATCTATGGATATGAACTGAATTGGTTTACTCGTGTGTTTGGACAGTGCGAGGCTGTTGGGATGATCCTGGAGTCTTGTTATACCATGGTAACACACACCAACAACAATCTATGATTGACTGATTGAATTACTCGTGTGTGTGGGACAGTTCGAGGCAACCTCCTTGTGGAAAGTGTGGTCCCAACAAAGTAAGCGGGGACAAATCGACCCCGTGTATGGGAGCGTCTGCGTCAGAATGGGGCTAATGCTTGGGTGTCAATGGAGAGGCCCCGTGTTTGGGACTCACCCCTGACCTTCAGAATGACACTGCCACGCCAAATGTCCTGGTCAGTGTGTGTGGTGGTGTGGTGTGGGGTTTTGGTGGGTTGATGGAGAAGCTTATTTACATGGGTGCAACTCCCCAAAATGAAAAACCTGAAGGCCAGGGGTCCAGGACCCATGGCCCCAGCAGGGGTATAGGTCCATAGCTTCGTGGACGTTCAGGGGGGCGACTTAAGAGAGAGATATAACGAGACAGACACAGATAAAATGATAGAACAGAGACAGTAACACTGTTTTGTGTGTGTGTGTGTGTCGTGTGAGCCTTGTAAAATGATGACATTGCCTTTGTATAAATTTCCAAGTTAGAACAACTAAGACTAAGTTTTCAAAACGCTCCCAAATCACTTTTTATTTTTTTTGATGAATTAAAAAAACACTTGAGTTCAGTTTTCTGGTAAAATTAAATGCTGAAATCAGCGTAAAACTGAAGAGTAGCACCCATGTTGATTTTATGGCTCCACCGGACCTTTCATAATGCACCGCCTAATGTCTGCTCAGTGATTTTGTTTGGGGGGTAGGTTGGGGCTGGGAGAGGGTGGGGAGGAGGAGGAGGTAATTTATTACCTTTTTTTTTAAAGTGGCTAAGTATCAACTCGTAAGCTGACCTCCTTTACCACCACACAACACAGATTTAATTAACATCAGGTATGCATTTCAAACGTCACACATTATTTGACTCGATTTTTAGTGGTAAAATGAGGCATTTTCCTCATTCTGTTCACTACATTTCATTCTGATGGTGCACAGAATCATTCTGTGGCACACACAATTCATTCTGTAGTACAGATTACATTCTGCATAATTCTTCTGTAGGACAGAATTCATTCTGTTCCACACACATTTCATTCTGTAGGACAGCAATTCATTCTGTGCACAAAAATTTATTCTGTGGGATACACATTTCCTTTTGTGCGCAGAAATTGATTCTGTTTATCCCACTGAAATGAATTCTGTCCCGACAGAATAAATTCTTTCCTACAGAATGATTCGGTCCTATGAATGAGTTCGGTGGGAAACACAATTCATTCTATGGAGAACGAGGCTCATTTGCATATGATGGCGTTGTATGACCTAGGTAGTGTTCTTAGTTTAGAAATGTTTTTGTTGGAAATGTATGCAACTGTCCTTCAAACTTTTTTGTAATTAAGACCCCCCCCCCTTTTCTTTTCAAATAAAAAGAAAATATTATTTATATCGAAACCTTGCTAACCAATAGTAATAGCTCCTCTATTGGCCTACCAAGCAACGCCGACATTTTCGTGTGTACGATCGATGGCAGAAGACAAAAAATTGATCTACTGCCTGTTGTCAGAGTAACGGACACTTTTTTGGAGTGAGTTGTCAAACAATCGTACAATCGCCTACAAGAAGAAGGTAAGGCAGTTTTTGTGCCCGCCCCCCCCCTCCTACCACCACACAAACAAACACACCGCACACACACACGTGGCGTCCATATGCCAATAGCCTCATTCTCCATAGAAGAATTGTGTTTTCCACAGAACTCATTCTATATGACGAAATTTATTCTGTCAGCCAAATTCATTCTGTCAGACAGAATTCATTCTGTCGGACAGTATTCATTCTGTTGCACAAAAGTTTTATTCTGTGGGACACATAATTCATTCTGCGCACAAAATAA
>CM065703.1:3302187-3325741 GCA_017654935.2 Phymorhynchus buccinoides | reverse complement strand
TGCATTTGTACAGTGACATTTGAACCATCTTTGCTGTTCTATGCAAACTACTGTTGCATAGAACCACAATTCATTGCTGTTGATTAACGTTAAACATGGGTGCAACTTACACACATGAAAGAACCCTTGAAAGGCCACAGGGTCTATGGTAATGTCCCCCTGCAGCTGAAGAAAAAAAAAAAAAAGATTTATGAAGGTAATTTAGTTTGCTTTTTCCACAATTTACACAAAAAATGCTTGTTTTAAGACACAAAAAGATCGTGTTTGACAAATAAAAGAAAAAAGGATATTTTCCTTTTCTTGTAAAATTAAAAAAAAGGAAATCCTTCTATAGCAGGAAAAGTTGCACCCCAGGTTACAATGTATAAATGAATGGTACAGAGGTGTCTGAATGAGTGGAAGTCTTTCGCCTTCGCTTAAGGCTGTGTCAGACCATTGACGTAGGCTATAACACCAAGGCTACATCAAAATGGTGTTATGTTCTGCATGGTTGTGCGGGGGATTGCCTTAAGCCATGACAAGCTCCTAGCAAGTAAAATCATCAGTCTCCCAAATCCTACGAAGTTTGAGTGTGGCTGCCCAAGTGGCGGGGGGGTTATCAAAAATGCGTAAACACACGTAATGTATCATCCCTAGCTCGGTGCATTTATACCAAAGTTTGCAAGCGCGTCGGGGGTTGTTGGGATGGATCCCCGGCCTCTGGAGTCCTTAAGCCAGAGTAAGACAACAACACACAAAGAGTCTTTGCCAGCGAAGAAGTAAAAAACCCAGACAAAATATAGAGAGACAGAGCGAGAGAGACAGACACAGAGATCAGAGAGAGATATAGATAGAGACAGAGAGAGAGACAGATACACACATTTACAGGAGCAAAATGAACATATATAATACATGCTCTGGAATTCTTCACGCAAGATCACACATCATGCTTGTTTCCTATTCATTTTATTATTTTATATATCCAAACAAAAGAAAATCATAATACAAAAGCAAAATGAATAATAAGCCAGCAGTATTGCTAAGTCCCGTTTCTCCTTAACATTCACACTGAACCCAAACTCCAAAAAGCAACACTTCTAATAGACGATTTTACGGGGCGGGAGGGGGGGGGGGACTCAGGGGAGAGCACTTTGTGAAAATTAGGGGTTCTTTACCTTGACTTACTCGGTCAAATACCACAACAACAATGTGTTCGAAGAGTGAAGCGAAGAGAAGGGGGGGGGGGGGCGAGTGAACGATTTGCAAACATTTGAAACAGAAAGAGGGGTTAGAAACTGATCTAACTTACAAAACGTCGAGAACTCGCAAATAAATAAACATCGAGATTGGGGCAATTGCTATCAAACAGTCTTGACATCTGTAGGGTCCCACTTTACCAAAAATGCATCACAATAAGGAGTACCATTATAAACCACACGTTAACGGACAGAAAGTTACCACTTTCAGCTTGCTATCATGCATTTTTGGAAAGGGGTGACTCTACATATGTCAAAAAATATACATGATAGCAATTGCGCCCCCCCCCCGATGGTAATCATCCCTAGTTTGGGGATTTACCTGATGGTAGAGTAACTTCCCCTGTGTTTGACAAGATTGAACTTAGGCAATATCACTCCCATTTACACCATATAAATGCTCTCCTTAATTATTTCTGAACAATTCCTATTATCTGTAACCGAAAAAGTAATTTTCTTTCTTTTGGTTTTTACAAAAGTTAGCACAGAATCAAGAGGGAAAACTAAAGCAAAACGAAAAAAGAAGAAATAAACAGCCTAATCGAGTATGCAAAAAAAAAAGAAGATTTTAAAAACATGACCGACATGCAGAAAAAGGTGACAAAGGGGGAAAGAATGACCCCTGAGGCTTCTCAATCCATCCATGCCGCTATCATGAAAAAGAACACAAGAATCATGAGCACGAAGAACAAGGGGTGATCCTAAAAAAGTTACACCCGGACAATCACACAGAAAACAGAATGTTTCACCACCACCTCAGCTCCTGCTAAAGGGGCAGGTCCACTGCATATGATTCAATCCAACTGAGACATAACAGAACGTTCACCACCACTCAAGCTCCTGCTAAAGGGGCTGACCCACTGCATATGATTCAATCCAACAAACAGAGAAAACAGAACGTTCACCACCACCTCAGCTCCTGCTAAAGGGGCGGACCCACTGCATATGATTCAATCCAACTGAGACCCGACTGTGACATTTGTCAGGCATGATTCTCGAGAAATACTACTGTCTAAATGAACCTCATGAAATCCTACTAGTTTTGTTCACTACATTTGTAGTCCCCCCCCCCCTCCCCACATGAAATCTGAGAATATCTGGTTATTTGTATAAGACACGCTATGTTATTCGTGTATTGGGGTCTACAGTATAACCCGAGTTCGAACCTGGGTACAGGGGATTTTCCATCCTCACGTTTGCACTAGGCCTTACGGTGATATGAACGTGGAGTCTTTCGGATGAGATGATAAACCGAGGTCCCGTGTGCCCATACACTTAGCACAAGCTAAACACAGTACCCTAGTGGCAACCCCCCGAAAAAAGTTGTCATTGGGTCAAATTTTACCCCCCCCCCCCCCCCCCCCCCCTCCTCATCAGTCACACCAAAATCGCATGCCAAAAAAAATAACAATTGGGTGGCGCGCATCTGGCTGCGACGCACTCTCCAGGTGGGAGTAACCCGAATTTCACAGGCGACTCTGTGACTATAAAGTACCTAATGAGTATAGTGAGTGAAAATGGCAGAATTATTTTTATTTTTAGAGGGAAGTATTTCACTGTAAATCATGACTCGCAGACATCGTCACAATCTGATCGCAGTTGGATTGAATTGCATGCAGTGGGCCGCCCCTTTACACTATCACCCTGATCAATATAGGATGTAAAGAACATGTACCAGGATAAGACATGCAAAACAATCGTATTTATAAAGAATACAAAAACCAACAACAAAAACGCACTAAAGTCTCCGCGGTCATCATAACAAAGCACATGAAAGTCACAATGACAGAAAAATGGCCAACCCCCAAACAAAAGTTACACCGAAAAAAGGAATGGATAAAATCGCATACATAATCACCTCTAGGGCTCCCAGGGACCCCATTTTGGGGTCTATGAAGTACTATAATTCTAGAGGACCCTCGAATAGAATGTGCAGGGGGTTCCAGGGATGAACTAGAAAAAATTATTTTAAAGCATTCGCTATGCTATTGGGATCATCTATCCCGCATCTAGGACCCTCTATGCTGTAAGTAAAGGAGTCCCTGGGGACCCCTTGTTTTGCGGGACGGATGGGAGCCCTGAACATCATCTAAACCCCTCCATTTGATGCATACCAATACTAGGATATACATGCACTATTAAAGAACTGCACCGTTCAAAACCATCACAGAAAAATATGAAGGCATCAAATCCGCTGTTCAGAAAAATTAAACTATGTAATCAAGCAGAGCTCTCTCACTTTCATCAAAGACATGAAGACATGAATGATCATACTATAATAAATAATTAATAATTAAGGTACACATGTGTATAGCGCTCTACTCCTTTGCAGGGAGCTCAGAGCGCTGTACATCAATATAAAAATTAAACACTAAAATGCAATGGATACACATACACATGAATACACATACACAATGAACATTGTAGATAAGGACTAAATACATTAAGTAGCATAAACACATACTAGGCATAAAGAGTAAAATATAGTATTTTCAATGTCAACACGCACACACACACGCGCGCGCTCAATCTCAAAATAACAGAATCACAGTAAGCTGTTAGTGATGGGATGTTTCAAACAGATGCGTTTTTAGAGAGGTTTTGAAAAATAATAAAGTGTCAAATCTGATGAGGGAGATTAAATTGTTAACAGAAAAAAAAAAAGGAAAATGCAGAGGGAAAAATCTCTATATTATATATCATCAAAGTTCTTTTTTTTTTTTTTTTTTTTTTTTGTTATGCAACTTTAAGCGCACAATATGAACAAAAACTAAGTGTTTTATAAATTGGACAAGAAAAATAAAAAAAATTGCTGTTAACCCTTTCATCGCCAATGTTGCATTTTTGGCTCCACAATGGTTTAACACCCATGTCACTAAAAAGGTATCAAAATGGGGTCTATTATCCAAAGACCCCATCTTAGTTTTGGGAAGGTTAGACCTTATTTTATATATATATGTCACAGAAGAATACCCAATACTGCACATGGATTTTGTTCTCTAACCAGGTAAATTGAATGGATTCTTTTTTAAAGGCATCAAATCAGGGCCTGTTATCCAAATACCCTATTTTCTTCATTTTGGGAGGTAAGGATAAGCCTAATGTTATAATATGGCACAGAGGAATTCCCAATATTGCAGATAAAAAAAATTCTCTACACCAGTTACTTAAGTGTAATGGTACAATTTGGCTGAAAAATGGCTGGCGGCGAAAGGGTTAAAGAAAACAAATCTGTACATGTAAAACAAACCACTGCAACTTGAACACACAAAAACAGAAAGCAAGTGCTAAATCTGATTATTACAGAAAAAAAATTGGTATGCCAAAACACAAAATGCAACCTTGAACGCACATCTAAACAGATAATGTCAATCAGACGATTAGGAATCTAAACTGCTGGGAAAAAAAGTGAACAAGAATAATCTTTAATATGTCATAAAAAGCTGCAACCTTGAACACACATCAAATTGGAAAATACATGTAAGTTTCAAATCTGATGAGTAGGAATGTTTATTGTTTAAAAAAAAAGAAATATAGAAAAAACATCTTTATATGTCATAAAAAAACTGCCATCTTGACATCACAATAAGGGGTGCCATTATAAATCACATGTTAACGAACAGAAAGTTGCCACTTTCAGATTGATATCATGCATTTTTGGAAAGGGGTAACTCTACAGATGTCAAAAATATACATGATAGTAATTGCCCCCCAAGATGGTAATCATCCCTATTTTGGGGATCTACCTGATGGTAGAGTAACTTCCCCTGTTTGACCGATTGAATTAGGCAAGATCACTCCCATACACCATAAGATTACTCTCCTTGATTATTTCTGAACAATTCCTATTGTCTATAACCGAAAAAGTAATTTTCTTTCTTTTGGTTTTTACAAAAGTTAGCACAGAATCAAGAGTGAAAACAATATTTTAAAAAAAGCAAAACAAACAAAAAAGAAAAAAGAAACAGCCTAAAAGCGAATGCACACACACAAAAAAAAGATAAAAATAACCCCGCCAGACATGCAAAAAAAGGGGACAAAAATGACCCCTGAGGCTTCTCAATCCATCCATGCCGCTATCATGAAAAAGAACACGAGAATCATGAGCACGAAGAACAGGGGGTGATCCTAAAAAAGCTACACCCGGAAAATCAACCGGACAAAACAGAACGTTCACCACCACCTCAGCTCCTGCTAAAGGGGCAGGTCCACTGCATATGATTCAATCCAACTGAGACCCGACTGTGACATTTGTCAGGCATGATCACTCGTGAAATCCAACTGCACTGTCTAAATGAAGGTCCCTGCATATGATTCAATCCAACTCATGAAATCCTACTAGTTTTGATTTCAACTATATTTGTAGTCACCCCCCCCCCCCCCATGAATGTGTTATTTTGGTATAAAGACACGCTATGTTATTCGTGTATTGGGGTCTACATTAAACCCGAGTTCGAACCAAATAAACCCGAGTTCAAACCTGGGTACAGGGGGGGATTTTTCCTCTCACTCTGCACTAGGCCTTACGGTCTGAACGTGGAGTCTTTCGGATGAGACGATAAACCGAGGTCCCCCATGAATGTGTTATTTTTGTGCCCATGCACTTAGCACACATTAATGCACTTAGCACACATTAAAACAGTGGCAAGGAAAAAGTTGTCATATGATCAAATTAGCCACACCCCCCCCCCCCCCCACCCCCTGCCTTCATTAGTGACACCAAAATCGCAAGAAAAAAAAAATGTGGGTGATGCGCCTCTGGCTGCGACGCGCTCTCCAGGTCGGAGTAACCCGAATTTCACAGAGACGCCTCTGTGACTATAAAGAACCTAATACCTAATGAGTATAGTGAGTGAAAATGGTAGAATTTGTTTCAGAGACGGAAGTATTTCACGTGGCTCATGCCTCGCATGGCCCTTTACACTGATCACCCTGATCAATATATAATGTAAAGAACATGCACCAGGATAAGACATGCAAACAAATCATATAATGACAGGGCTCCCAATCGTCCCGCAAAACAAGGGGTCCCAGGGGACTCCTTCACTTACAGCATAGAGGGTCCTAGAGGTAGGGGATAGAGGGTCCCAGTGGCATAGCGAATGCTAAAAACAATTTTTCTAGTGCATCCCTGGGACCCCTGCACATTCTTTTAGAGGGTCCTGTAGAATTTTAGTGCTTCATAGACCCCCAAATGGGGGTCCCTGGGAGCCCTGAATGAATACAAAAAAGCACCAAATCCTCCGAAGCCATCGCGGTCATCATAACAAAGCACATGAAAGTCATGTAATAGAAAAATGGCCAAAGTTACACCGGAAAAGAAATGGATAAAATAGTATACATAATCACCTCGTCTAAACTCCTCCATTTGATGATACCCATACTAGGATATACATGCACTATTAAACAACTGCACCTTTCAAAATCATCACAGAAAAATACAAAGCATCATAGCGGATTAGAGAAATTAAATGTTCAGAAAACTTTAACTATGTAACAAGCAGAGCTCTCTCACCTTCATCAAAGAAATGAAGGCATGAATGTTTACTACAATGGAAAATAAAGTGTCAAATCTGACGAGGGAAATTAAAATGATTTTTTGCAGTTCCAACCATATGCATCTTACATCAATACAAACTTCAATCTGAACAGAATTATATTAAAATAAAATTTAATTAGAAACCTTCAACAAGGGAGTTAACTGGGGCAGATAACTCTGAAATAGCAAAAATAGACGTCTGCTACGAGTAAGCCTAGAGAGCAATAGTAGCTGTGTCCGCACACTGCTACACAAAGAACACAATAATAAAAAAATTTCAGCAAAATGAAGCCAGCAGTCTTGCTAAGTCCCATTTCTCCTCAGCATTCACACTGAATCCAAACTAAAAAAAGCAACACTTGTAATAGACGATTTTCGGAGAGAAAAAAAAACCCTAGGGGAGAGCACTTTGTGAAAATTGGAGTTGTTTACCCCGATTTACTTGGTCGAATAATTGCTATCATACAGTCTTGACATCTGTAGGGTCCCCCAAGGTTACCAAAAATGCTTCACAATAAGGGGTACCATTATAAATCACATGTTAATGGACAGAAAGTTACCACTTTCAGATTGCTATCATGCATTTTTGGAAAAGGGGTGACTCTACAGATGTCAAAAATATACATGATAGGAATTGCCCCCCAAGATGGTAATCATCCCTATTTAGGGGACCCACATGATGGTAGAGTAACTTCCTCATGTTTGACCGATTGAATTAGGCAAAAATCACTCCCATACACCATAAGATTACTCTCCTTAATTATTTCCGAACAATTCCTATTACAGTGGAACCTCCCTTAAAAGACCTGTTATAAAACTCCCTCCCATATAAGATCTACTTCTCTGAGACATTTCCCATCTTTGTCAGTATTAAAATTACCTCCCTTATAAGACGCCATCCCTTATAAGACCTCATGTTGGATGATTTTTCAAAGGTCTTATAAGCGAGGTTCCACTGTATCTGTAACCGAAAAAGTAATTTTCTTTCTTTTGTTTTGTACAAAAGTTAGCACAGAATCAAGAGTGAAAACAAAATATAAAAAGCAAAATGAACAAAAAAGAAGAAATAAACAGCCTAATCGAGCATGCAAGAAACAAGATTTTAAAAACATGACCTCATGCAGGAAAAGGGGACAAAGGGGACAAAGATGACCCCTGAGGCTTCTCAATCCATCCAAGCCGCTATCATGAAAAAGAACACGAGAATCATGAGCACGAAGAACAAGGGGTGATCCTAAAAAAAGCTACACATTGAAAATCAAACGCAGAAAACAGAACGTTCACCACCACCTCAGCTCCTGCTAAAGGGGCGGACCCACTGCATATGATTCAATCCAACTGAGGTGATCCTAAAACAGTTACACCCGGAAAATCAAACAGAGAAAACAGAATTTATCAAGCATGATTCTCGAGAAATACTACTATCTAAATGAATCTGATGAAATCCTACTAGTTTTGTTCACTATATTTGTAGTCCCCCCCACCCCACCCCCTTACATGAATCTGATGAAATATCTGGTTTTTTGGTATAAGACATGCTATGTTATTCGTGTATTGGGGTTTACATTAAACCCGAGTTCGAACCTGGGTACAGGGGATTTTTCCTCTCACTTTGCACTAGGCCTTACGTACGGTCTGAACGTGGAGTCTTTCGGATGAGACGATAAACAGAGGTCCCGTGTGCCCATGCACTTAGCACACGTTAAACCCAGTGGCAACGAAAAAGTTGTCATTTGGTCAAAATTCAACCCTCCCCCCTCACCCACCATTTCCTTCCTTATCAGTCACACCAAAATCGCATGCAAAAAAAAAAGACGAAAAGTTGGGTGGTGCGCCCCTGCCTGCGACGCGCTCTCCAGGTGGGAGTAACCCGATTTTCACAGAGACGCCTCTGTGACTATAAAGTACCTGATGAGCATAGCAAAGACTCTAAAAGGGTAAGATGGACTACTTAAGAGTTACGGCGAGCCGGGCTGATAGAGTTATCGTTAGTGGGGTAGTTACAGTGGCGGCTATTCAAAGACGCAGACTGGAATTTGAACGGAGAATTCAACTCGCCTATCGACGTGTTTTTAACCTGAATGTGTCACGTTTAAAAGGGACATAACCAGTGTTTCTGTCCTCACTACTCATATAGGGAAAAAAGGGACCGGATGTTAGTCTTTTCTTTTCAGTGTCTTTGAGCATAGTGAGTGAAAATGGTAGAATTGTTTTAGAGACGGAAGTATTTCACGTGAATCATGACTCGCAGACATCGTCACAATCTGATCGCAGTTGGATTGAATTGCATGCAGTGGGCCGCCCCTTTACACTATCACCCTGATCAATATAGGATGCAAAGAACATGTACCAGGATAAGACATGCAAAACAATTGCATAATGAATGCAAAAAACAACAACAAAAAAGCACTAAAGCCTCCGCGGTCATCATAACAAAGCACATGAAAGTCATGTGACAGAAAAATGGTCAACCCTAAAAAAAAAGTTACAACGGAAAAAAAGAGGATAAATTAGCATACATAATCACCTCGTCTAAACCTCTGCCAAATCTGATTTTTTTTTTTTTTTTTTTTGTATGTGAAAACAAAAAATGCAACATTGAACGCACATCAAAACAGATATTAATGTCAATCTGACGCTTAGGAATTTAAATTACTGAGAAAAAAAAAGTGAAAAAGAATCATCTTTAATATGTCATAAAAAGCTGCAACATTGAATGCACATCAAATCGGAAAATAGATTAAGTGTCAAATCTGATGATTAGGAATTTGAATTGTTAAAAAAATAAATAAATAGAAAAAACATCTTTATATGTTATAAACAAAATTGCAACCTTGAACACAAAGAAAAACCAGTATCAAATCTGACGATTAGGACATTTAAATCGTTTAAAAAAAAGTGAAAAATATACATGTATATCATAAAAAAAAAGACCTGCAGCCTTGAACGTGCATCAAAACAGAAAGTAAACATTCAAGCCGGAATTCCATATGCATGATTTTAAAGGCGAAAATTGACTGCGATAATCACCCGCGATTAAATTGGATCCCAACCAACAAGAAAGTACACCCATAGGCGCGATAATCGTGAGACGTCAGTCGCAAATCGCTCGCAATTTTATTTTATTACCGGCCTGGTGAAGTGAACAAATATTTTTGTCGCCGTGGAAAATAGTCTGAAAGTGGGCGGAGCTAAAACATCATGCACGCCTTTTTTTTTCTTTTTTAGCCAGCATGGCTTCCAAAAGCGTGGAGACATTGGTGGTAATGGTGAAAAACGTTGCTTGCAATTCTGTAGGAGCAATCAGGTTTTTTAACACAACGTTTGAAGAGCGCCATCGAAAATCGCCAGCCATTTTAGCGTCGTTGGAATTGCAAGCAACATTTTTCATTGCGGTCAAACGTTGCGGCCGATTAAAGCCAGCGAAAATAGCGCATACAATGTGTCACAATTTTGGACTTCTTTGTGACAGCCAACCAGTTTTCCAACTTCCACGGCGGCGGAGTTTTTAATTAAGAAACTGCCAAGTTGACTAGGTAAGAACGGGTTGAGAAAAACATGAGGATCGTGCTGCTTGTTAGAATTTTATGCTGCCCTTTATTTGAATTTGTGTCAACTTCACCGATTGGTCGAAGCCGGCCAATGAGGGACTTCGAGAGGAAAAGATAAACTGTTCACTGGACTTCGGAAGTATTGTAGTTTTTGAGAGTGTAATGTTTGTCAGTTCGCTCTCGACCGGCTTACAAGAAAGAGGAGAAGTAGCCTGCCTGAGGAAAGGGCATATCTTCGCTGACTGCGCCAGGACTTCGGTGTCCCATTCAGAGGCGATGTGTGATTCGTTTCTCACATGAAAAGAAAGCAGAGACCGGTGCTGAGACCTTCAAGGGACCTTGGAGAAGGTTGGACCGGGGAGAGGAAGTCAGCGAGTCGAACTCCTCGACTGGAACTGCTCGGGTGGGCATAGCCCCTACACCCATTCACCAGGAGGTTGTCCTGACTTTTTCCGAGCAGCACTCCAGCGAGCTTCACTGGCCGTTTGGGGTTAGTGAGAGGGAGGCGGTTGCTCCTGTCCGAAACACGTAGTTTTGTTGCCGCGGTGTTATTTCCGAAGTTATAACTGTTTGGTCCAGGAACAGTTATGTTTATGTTTGTTTTACGGTCCGTGTGGAAGTCCGGACAATAGAGACTCGTATTTAGAAGTATAAATGTCGTTTGCATCTTTTCGAGAAAGATGGTCATTCTATTTTTAAAAGTAAATAAAATAACCGCGCGTTCTCAAATTCTTGTGTACAAAATTACTTACCTTTTCGATATTGTTTTCGTGAAATTCATAACCTCCATTTGATTGGAGCGTGGTTACAAATTGTCTTCCTGGGTGGGGGAGTCCTTGTACCAACTGTATCGTCTGTGAGTCCTTGTACAAATTGTATCGTCTGTACGTACCCGTACATAGGTGTATCCAGCATAAGGTTTTTGCTAGGATGTTTCGTTTAGCTCATTATGTATTTAGTGAGCTGTTCACACAGTCAAGCAGCTTGGAGTTTTTCAGGTAGCGTTTGTTCGCAGCGAACGTGTTGTGCAGCCGTAGCGCAGCTTCATTTGGATTGTATTATATAACTATTTTTCAATGTAACGGAATAATAATGGTTAAACCACCATTGATGCCAAGGAATAAATATTCACGTTTATCGTATTGTAAACTGGTCTCCGGTGTTGCTCGTGTGTGAGTGGAGGAAGCATTGGACGCACCCCAATGTGAACCGTTACCCCTAGACAACAAACCCTTTACACAATGGAATTCCAGCTTAAATCTGATGATTAGGAATTTCAATTGTTAAAAAAAAGAAAAGAAAAATATAGACAAACTTGTTTAAATGTTGTTAAAAAACACCAGGGTTGCAAACTTGAAAGTGCATCCAAACAGATAATTAGCATGAAATCCAACCACTACGAACGTTTTGTTTTTAAAAAAAGGAAAAACATTAGGGTCATAAAGAAACCTGTGACAACCAAACTATAAGATTGCTACCAAGTGATGGAGAACACTACCCCCTTTCTTTTCAGAACCTATAACGGACAAACAAAGAAAAAGAAATGTCTAGGTCAGTGCACAATGATCAATTCTCAATTCCATCGGGCTGCTTTTTAAAATCTTGCTAGGACTTTGAAATCTAATCCGCTTTCACCAGATATCCAGAAAACAACAACAGTAGAAGGATGTTCATAATCATCAGAGTATTATATCCCATTTGCTCAGATTGTTCAAGAAAACATTCTCACCTCTTGAGTCCTCAACAACAGCGTTGATGCAGGATTGAACCTGTAGCCAGTGTAGGCCATTATAATGACAAACGACTTCAGACAAAATGTAGCATTCAGTGTCACTCTCAAACAAAGCGATTCGCATGGGAACAGAACCACCACCTTTCAGTTGTGGGTCGACGGTGGCTTGGAAGCAGCAAAGCCTTAAAAACGCCAGTGTTGGCGTCATGCGTTGTCGATGTTGGTCCACATCCAATCCAGCTGCACTTTCTCGTCCTTTTTCACTGTGTGGTGGTTAGAATCTACGGCCTAATATGCCACCTTAAGTTGTCTGCACACAGACACACACACACAGATGGTGTAATAATGCACAGGACTACACAGAGCTGATTCTAGGATTTTGAAAAAGGGGGGGCATTCCCCTCCTATGATTGAAAAAAGGGGGGCAGGTCCCCCCCTTAAGAATGAAAAAAGGGGGGATCGGTGGCAGGTCCACTGGATACAAGGGAAAACGGCCATGACATACAAATTTATTTTTAAATTGTTAATTGAAAGCATTCAGGGCACTTCTTCAGCCAGTCGTCTTGGAACCGGTGTTCCCTTGCACTGGCGCTGTTATCGGGCTGCTTCTCCGAGTTTTTGGATGTAGTCGCCGTTTCTTCAAGCTCTTCTCCACACTCTGACTCATCATGTGGCACAGACTGCTTTTTTTTCACTTTGCCTCAGCGAAAGTCAAAATCAAGGAGCGTGGCAACGCGCTTCATTTTGGAAGAAATCCAATATGGTGGCTTAAACTCTCACAAGTTCTCATCGGTATTCAAGATGAATGAGATGAACACGATTGATTGGTTGATCAGTTTGTGTAGCCTAGACAACAGGTTTTGCAGACGACGAACGCCATGCCCACAGCGATCGGTGAAAATAGCAGGCAGTTCTGCAAATGTGCCGGAGTCGGCCCGCATTAAGACTCGATTATCGCGGGAAGGAACAGATTTTCGGGGGATTGTACCAATCCCGCGCTCTAGAATCAGCTCTGACTACATAGCAAACAGTAATTGGATAAACAAAAACCAAAAAAAACAATTAATAAACACCAGTCAGTGAGTCACTCGTGTAAAAAGTCCAAAAGTGACTTCTTTTTCATTCACAAGGTCGGGAAAAGAACTCCAAGAGTGTACCATCTCCACAACTGACCTCACACTTGTGACACTTAACAGTAAACTCAGTAATACTTTCCATTGGCATGATTTAGCAAAATTTACTTTAAAGAGAAAGCATACCAGATTGTGAAAACAAAATGATTGTATTTGTGTGTAAATTTTGCCTTACCCATTCTCTGGCTCAATGCGTCTGTAGCAGACTTCAGACCTGCCGACTTTTTCTCCAGGTCTGCCTTCAACATCTTCTGGTTTGCTTCCATGTTCTGTCTCAATTCTTGCTGCACAGTTTTCAGGTCTGCCTTTAACTTCTCCTGGTTTGCTTCCAGGTCCGTAATGTGTTGCCTGGTAGAAACAAAAGGGGTGCTTTCTTCACCACCAGCAAGCACCTCTCCAAAGAAGTGCCGGACAATGTCCACATCCACGACTGTTGAATCCCCTTTCAGTCGTACATGTTTCTTCTGCTCTTCTCTCTCAGATTCCTCTTTGTGTCCCTCAAATACCTCGTCCTTTAAGAGTGCAGCTTGCAGCTTGTTTTTCAGCAGCAGAACATCAGCACCGTCTTTCACTGTAGCAGCTCGGGATACCAGCCCACACATGGAGTTGATAATGTCATGGGCAGAGGTTTCTTTTGCCTTCAGTCCGCACTGAGCATGCTCGGCTTGAGATGAAAGGGTTTCCAGAAGTTGGTCGCGGACCTGGTCTGCCCAGTGGATGATCTGGGCATGGCATGTTCTTACATCATCAGCCACTTCCTGCCGCTGGCGGCCCAGTTCCTTGTAGTCTCTGGACAACCGTGTCAGCAGTCTCTGCATCACCTGGATCTGTGAAAACATTCAACACAGAAAACTGAAAGTCACTAAGCCTGTGTGTCAACTGAATCTTGAAGACAACACTTGTCTAGAGCTGGATAAATCTGCAATAACAGCAACAATGTCAATGGTCAATGTTTGTAACTCTTTGCGTCAACTGTATCTGCAATAATGTCAACACAGAATTAGTCAATGTTGTCAAGCTCTTTGCATAAACAACCTGTGAACAAGTTCAACAATAAAGAGTCAAGGTCCTCATTAAAGGAAACAAGGTACTACTACTAGATAGTAAGCACATAAGCAATAAGCAAACTCATAAGCATCAGAGAATGCACTGCAGCCATCATTTTGTGACGTAGACACCTTGCGCAGGTCTGAATCATGCACAAGTGATTTTCAAAACTGAAACCACGTGACAACTGACATGCACTGGAAGCAGCCAACTACAGTATCTGAATAATGCCAGCTATTTTTTTAATAAACAAAATGTCATCAGCATTTAGGGTACGTACACATACAATTACATGCAGAGATTCCGTGCGGAAACCTGTGCGCAATCCGTAAATAAGTAAAAGAAAGAACTGGAAAAGATTTGCGCACGTGTCCAAATTTCCCCTGATCCGTAAATTTTTACCGTTCTTTCTTTAATTTATTTGGGGATTGCGCATGGGATTTCCGCATGAACTGTGTATGAGGCCTTAATCCACAAAATTGTCTAGCAAAAAGGCAAGGTTGTGTCTGTCTGTGTGTGTGTGTGTGAAACACAAAAGCAGCCTTATAACTCCGCCGTTTTTTTCGACAGAATCGCTTCAAATTTGCAATGAGCCCTAACGGGGCGATGGCAACGGCAACCGAGGCGGCCGTGTCATTTGCGCGGTTCGGCAAATGCGCGAAACGCGTATCCGCCGGCCTCTCGGCGCCCGTATCTCCGGTATTTCTGGACCGATTGCCTTCGAATTTGGCAGGAAGATGACCGAGGACGGTGACTATCCGTGTACCAAACCGGAAGCAAATCGATTCATAAACGCGCACGATATCTGCCGCTTCACGTTTTCACAAACCGCGGCATAACAATACCAGATATTGACTTGCAATTTGGAATGGGCATGACCGGTGATACTAGTGACTATCTTGGTGCAAATTTTCAACAGCATCCGTTCATAAATGCGCGCTATAACCCGATTTACATTTTGCAGGCAACCAAATCGGAAACTAATTAAAAAAAAATAATTTCATTCACCACTGGGTTAGCCTAGAAACGAGACGGTTAAAGAGCCGAGATTACTATACGGAGTTATCAACAGCTCGCTATTCACACTATTGTCTTCCACATGTCTGTCTGTCTGCCTCTGTGCCTGCTCCGGGGCGGAGGACGTTAAACAAATTTTCATTCATCCAACCGGAACAGCAGTTGTCCTCTTTGCTCTCTATCTATGTCTCTCTGTCTGTCTGTCTCTCTTTGTCTTGTCTGTCTGTCTGTCTCTCTCTCTCTCTCTACATGTTCAATGCATAATGTCTTTACTTGGTTACTCGACTTTTAACAATCTGTTAGGTGTCTAACATGGGATCCTTAGTCATCATATAATAAAAAGGCAAGTGTGTGTCTGTATGTGTGTGTCTGTCTGGAACACAAAATGGGCCATACAACTCCGCCGTTTTTCGACCGAATCGCTTCAAATTTGCCGTCAGGCTTGCTGTGGTCGGGGCAAAGCCTGGCAGCAAATTTGAAGAGAATTGGGAGAGAACGCCAACGGGAAACGGGGCCTTATAACTCCACTGTTTCTTAACCGAATCACTTCAAATTTGCTGTACTCAGCGTTACCAGTACTTGGCGTTACCGTTACTAGGCGTTACCATTACTCAGGGAGAGCACATCACTCTCAGAGCAGTGCCAACGGGAAACGGGGCCTTATAACCCTGCCGTTTCTTAACCGAATTGATTCAAATTTGCTGTCAGGCTTGCTGTGGCCGGGGCAAAGCCTGGCAGCAAATCTGAAGAGAATCGGGAGAGCGCGTCACTCTCGGAGCAGCGCCAACGGGAAACGGAACCTTATAACTGCACCGTTTCTTAACCGAATCGCTTCAAATTTGCTGTACTCAGCGTTACCAGTACTTGGCGTTACCGTTGCTAGGCGTTACCATTACTAGGGAGAGCGCATCACTCTCAGAACAGCGCCAATGGGAAACGGGGCCTTATAACTCTGCCTTTTCTTAACCGAATCGCTTCAAATTTGCTGTACTCAGCATTACCAGTACTTCGCGTTACCGTTACTAGGCGTTACTGCTACTAGGGAGAGTGCGTCACTCTCAGAGCAGCGCCAACGGGAAACGGGGCCTTATAACTCCGCCGTTTCTTAACCGAATCGCTTCAAATTTGCTGTACTCAGCGTTACCAGTACTTGGCTTTACCGTTACCATTACTGGGCATTACCAGTACTCGACGTTGCGCTAGTACCATCTAACTATTTGAACAGTGACGATTTATTCTGTAAAAAAAAAAGTGAAATGGAAATTTATTTATTCAAGTCCAAAATTAACTATAATATAACTTTTTTTTCGAGACATCCAATGATTGAGACAAATCTAACCAGCAAAACAGAGCCCACATCAAGACTATTGAAGTAGGGTGCGAGAAAGAGCAAGTTATAACTTATAACATAAGCAGAGAGGAAGCACAGATGAAAGGTCCTGCTTCTAGATGTGGTAGACATATATATCTGCCTACTCTTTCCTTACTGTCAGGGGGGTAATGGTCATGTTCCTTGCACAATGACAAGCTACACATAATTCAATTTACTTTGAATCTAGCTGTTCTTCAGTGATGCTAACCACCATCCCTACTCTTTGTTCACTTTCAATGAAGCCACAGGCACATTTAAGCCTTTTCAACAATTCCATTTATTCAATTCCATTTAAGCCAACCTGTTCCTTGGCACTGCCAACCATGGTCCCCAGCTCTTCCTTCACCCTCAGTGCGGCGACCGCCATGTCCTCCGTGTCATGGGGCTGATGTGACGTCACTTTGCACACCAGGCAGACGGCGACGTCACAATCGCAGCAGAACAGGCACAGCTCCTGGTCCTGGTGAACCTGGCATTTCTTTGGTTCTGCTTTCTGCCCAGATGACGGCACCTTCGTCTGGAGGTTTAATGGCTTCACATGGTGTTCCTTTTTGTCCACAAATCTGTCGTGCAGACGTCGGCAGGTTCGGCACATGTGTTGTTGGCATTTGCCGCAGGTGAACTCTGCCTCCTTTCTGTCTCCTTCCTCTTCCTCATCGCACATTTCACACAGCACTGGCTGGGAAGGTCCATCAGGCTCGGTGATGATGTAAAAATTGGTCTGTAAAAAGCAAACAAACAAAAACTTTGTGCGAATGTTCATTTTTAAAGACCCACCAGATCATGTATCAAAATCACGGGTTTCACATGTTTTTCCCTCTTATAGCTGGTAAGAAATTTTGGTGTTGACCAGGTTTGAATACCATACAAATGTCCCCAAATTCAAAACGAAACAATTTTACAGAGCAGCCTCAATTTGAAGTTTGGGGAACTTGTATGTGGGTCACAGATACCCAGAAAAAAACAAGGGACTTAATCATGGTGGGTCAGTGTGTCTTTAAAATCACAAAAATATGCACAGACATTTAGGATCATTAGATCACCTATTTTGGAAATGGTGCAGCACAGGGCAACTAGATTCTCCAACAACTACAGAGACAACGTACAAGGCATAGAGAATGCTCGGGGAGCTGCAGTAGAGAAAGATCAACCACCTGTGCCTACTGCACAAGATCAACAATGGAGTGGTTTACTTAAACCCAAATCAGTACCCACGCCCCAGCAACCCTAGTACAAGAGGAAAATTATGCAATTAACATTCTGCTGGAACGGATAGAGTTGGGATCAGCCAAGGGTTACTGGCATGAAACTAAAAGAACTTGACTTTGAATTGATTGTTTGAGATCAAGAGTCGTAAACATGAAGGGGGGGGGGGGGGGGCTTAAAATAAGACTGAAACACCCAATACTAAGAATCGGGTGCCTATTCTTATACGTACCCATCTGCCAATAAGAAGAGAAAAAATGGGTTGGCAAGCAGCGTGGGGCAAAAATCGGCTGTTTTAGCTTGCCTCCCTCTTTTTATACTCCTGGTGCGCCTTTAAAGGGGCACCCTGATGGATACGTTTTTGCAAGAAACACGTCGAGATCACCAGGAAAACATACTTTACAGAGATCGCAACACTCACTTTGATCAGGTTTCCTAGAAATCAAACCGTCAAATCGGCGATTCCTCCTTGGCGGAGGTGCTGGAAGTCAGATTCTTTCAGTGAAAGATAAGTGGCATTCTCTTTTCTAATGGCCGACTGAGTTAGACCAAATCATTTGCACAAAATTTCAACAATACAAGCCTTTTTATACAGTTTATGAAAAGGAGTTTCGCTCACAACAAAGGAAATTACTCCTTTTTTTTTTTTTTACTGCACTACAAAGAAGAAAAAGTTTCAATCACTCTGTTTTCCACCCATCCCATCCAAAATGGCTTCTCTCTCCGGCAACTCCGCCAAGGAGGAATCGCCATTTTGACGGTTTCTTTCTAGGAAACCAGAGCAAAGTGAGTGCTGCGATCTCTGTAAAGGATGTTTTCCTGGTGATCTCGACGTGTTTCTTACAAAAACTCATCCGCCAGGGTGCTCCTTTAAATTAAGAGCAATTTATTCAAATTTGTTACCTGCAGGGCTGACACACCTCCAGTTGGCAAGGTAACTGGTGCTCTACAGGTTGGACATTGAAACACAGCCCTTGGCTTGCAGTTCCCTGCATCAGTAATACCTCCCTCTTCCTCTTTTCCCTCTCCCTCAGCTCCGTCACTTCTGACAGTTCTGTCAGACTTTTCATCAGTGTCACTTCCTGTATTTTTATCTTCTGATGAAGGCTGATGTTCATCCGCTGAATTCGCTTCATCTTCGTCCTGAGCTTCAAGTTTTTCGTCAGTAATACCTCCCTCTTCCTCTTTTCCCTCAGCTCCTTCACTTCTGTCAGACTTTTCATCAGTGTCACTTCCTGTATTTTTATCTTCTGATGAAGGCTGATGCTCATCCGCTGAATTCGCTTCATCTTCGTCCTGAGCTTCAAGTTTTTCGTCAGATGCAGATGGGTCTCTCTCATGAAAACTGGTCCAATATGTGACATAGAAGCCAAAAAATAAAATTGGGCAAATTGAACAGAAAATGCATGCATAGAGTAGCTTTATGAATCAACTTTCTTATGACATGAAAACAAAATCAGTCAAGGCTATCGTTGCTGGGTTTTATGACTTTATTTATATGCGTCCAGAGCTGGTAGCGCTGACAACACGGTGTCCTTCATTACATAATTTCATCAACTTAAATAAACTTTATGATGCATTTATCTCTTTAGAATAACAGACTGTCTTGAAATAAAGAGTTATGAATGATTTCATTAAAAACTTTTTTTTTTTAAAGTTTAATATTGGTGTTGGTTTATACCGTCTTTGGATCTTACCATAATTGATTGTTTTATTTTTTGTTATATAATGTCGTGCCACTCAAAATGCCATTTATTTTATTTCAAATGTGTTAGAATAGTTTCATTATTATCTCTGATATTCCATTAATTTGACAATTAAAAAATAAGTGTTAAATTTTAACAAATAAATTTCTGGGTAGCGCTGACAACAGGACACCATCTGGTAGCGCTGACAACATGGTGTCCTCCATTATATAATTTTACCCACTTAAATAGACTTTATGGTGCATTTATCACTTTAACATGGCAGACTTTCTTGAAATAAAGACTTACAAATGGTTTCATTTGCAAAATAATACAAAAGAAATGTGTTTAAATACTAGTGTTGGTTTGTGTCATCTATGCACATTACCATGGTTCATATCAAAATGTCGTTATATAATGTCTCACCACTCAAAATGACAATTTTTCATAGCGGATGTGTTAGAATAGTTTCATTACCACCAGGAATAACCCATAGATACGGTAATTTACAATATAAAGAGCTTAATAAAAATTCAAAAATTCTGGGTAGCGCTGACAACAGGGACGCCAACTGGTAGCGCTGACAACATGGTGTCCTACATTACATAATTTTACCTACTTAAACAGACTTTATGGTGCATTTATCACTTTTAACTTACAGATTACCTTGAAATGAAGACATGTTTTCAATGATAGAAAAAAAGAGTAAAATATAAAGAGCTTAATAACAAAAATAATTTCTGGGTAGCGCTGACAACAGGGACACCAACTGGTAGCGCTGACAACATGGTGTCCTCCATTATCATTACATGATTTCACCTACTTAAACAGACTTTGCGGTGCATTTATCACTTTTAACTTACAGATTACTTTGAAATGAAGACTTTTATATGTATTCAATGATAGGAAAAAAAAGAATAAGATTTAAATTTGAGAAAAAAATTGTGTGCAACACAGACAACAAGAAGGACGCCATTGTCATCCATCCACTAAAAGAAAATTGTATGAATTAAATTTCTTGTGAATTGAAAGATATGTCTGCTACAAGAATAAATGTGTATTGTATTGGCAAATTTGGCCTTATGGTTAAGAACTTAACTGTGAACAAGCTATTCTACACATAGAAGGCCCATTCAGTGGCCAGGTAGCGCTGACAACGGGCCTTTTAGGGGTGGACACCATACTGTTTTTGTGCTCTCTTGACCAATCAAAACATCCCACACATTTGAAATTTTGTATGAATAATGATCTTTAGTAGTTGTTTGAAAGTAGTAAACTTTTGACTTGGGCAGAAGAAGTCCCTGTCGTATGAAAATAGGTCGCTCGTGTAAAGAATTCGCCGGAAGTAATCTTTTGAATTCTTCGCATACTTCGGATATTTGCGCAAGCGCTGTCGTGCAATTCGTTGCTAGGAAAAATAAATATTGTTTTAGCGAAGTATTGTTTTACTCTAGTATTTTTGAAGAATTGTCAAGAAAAGTTTTTTACTTGAACGATGCTTTAAGACTAGGAGCCTTAGTCGTAAAAAATAGCGAAAAAGTTCTACCTTTCACTTGTTTCAAGATTGCGGAATAGCAAGACTGTTCAAAAAATAAAAAAGTTGACCCTTCTTGTACCAAGGTTGAGAAGGACTGCATGTAAAAAAATGAGCGAAGAATTTAAATGCCGATCATGAAAATTCTTCGCCCATAAAAAAAAGTAGCAGTCTTTATTACTAGCTACTATACCTACTACTACACTACTACTACTACTACAATTACTTGTCACATCGTGTACTGCATGCAAAAAAGTAGCAGCTCGCACTGCTACATGACTATCATGAAATTTCTTCGCCCATAAAAAAAAGTAGTCTACTAGCACTATACCACCACCATTACTACTACTACCACTACTACTACTACTACTACTACTACTACTACTACTACTACTACTACTACAACTACTACAATTACTTGTCACATCGTGTACTGCATGTAAAAAAGTAGCAGTTCGCACTGCTACTTTTTTTCATGAGCGAAGAATTTAAATGCCGATCATGAAAATTCTTCGCCCATAAAAAAAAGTAGCAGTCTTTATTACTAGCACTATACCACCACCATTACTACTACTACCACTACTACACTACTACTACTACTACTACTACTACTACTACTACTACTACTACTACTACTATACAACTACTACAATTACTTGTCACATCGTGTACTGCATGCAAAAAAGTAGCAGTTCGCACTGCTACTTTTTTTCATGAGCGAAGAATTTAAATGCCGATCATGAAAATTCTTCGCCCATAAAAAAAAGTAGCAGTCTTTATTACTAGCACTATACCACCACCATTACTACTACTACCACTACTACTACTACTACTACTACTACTACTACTACTACAATTACTTGTCACATCGTGTACTATGTAAAAAAGTAGCAGTTCGCACTACTTTTTTTCATAGCGAAGAATTTAAATGCCGATCATGAAACTACTACTACTACTAGCACTATACCACCACCTACTACTACTACTACTACTACTACTACTACTACTACTACTACTATACAACTACTACAATTACTTGTCACATCGTGTACTGCATGCAAAAAAGTAGCAGTTCGCACTGCTACTTTTTTTCATGAGCGAAGAATTTAAATGCCGATCATGAAAATTCTTCGCCCATAAAAAAAAGTAGCAGTCTTTATTACTAGCACTATACCACCACCATTTACTACTACTACTACCACTATACTACTACTACTACTACTACTATATACAACTACTACAATTACTTGTCACATCGTGTACTGCATGTAAAAAAGTAGCAGTTCGCACTGCTACTTTTTTTCATGAGCGAAGAATTTAAATGCCGATCATGAAAATTCTTCGCCCATAAAAAAAAGTAGCAGTCTTTATTACTAGCACTATACCACCACCATTACTACTACTACCACTACTACTACTACTACTACTACTACTACTACTACTACTACTACTACAACTACTACAATTACTTGTCACATCGTGTACTGCATGTAAAAAAGTAGCAGTTCGCACTGCTACTTTTTTTCATGAGCGAAGAATTTAAATGCCGATCATGAAAATTCTTCGCCCATAAAAAAAAAAGTAGCAGTCTTTATTACTACCACTACACTATACTACTACTACCACTACATTACTACTACTACTACTACTACTACACTACTACTACTACTACTACTACTACTACTACTACTTGTCACATCGTGTACTGCATGCAAAAAAGTAGCAGTTCGCACTGCTACTTTTTTTCATGAGCGAAGAATTTAAATGCCGATCATGAAAATTCTTCGCCCATAAAAAAAAGTAGCAGTCTTTATTACTAGCACTATACCACCACCATTACTACTACTACTACTACTACTACTACTACTACTACTACTACTACTATACTACTACAATTACTTGTCACATCGTGTACTGCATGCAAAAAAGTAGCAGTTCGCACTGCTACTTTTTTTCATGAGCGAAGAATTTAAATGCCGATCATGAAAATTCTTCGCCCATAAAAAAAAGTAGCAGTCTTTATTACTAGCACTATACCACCATACTACACTACCACACTACTACTACTACTACTACTGCTACTACTACTACTATACAACTACTACAATTACTTGTCACATCGTGTACTGCATGCAAAAAAGTAGCAGTTCGCACTGCTACTTTTTTTCATGAGCGAAGAATTTAAATGCCGATCATGAAAATTCTTCGCCCATAAAAAAAAGTACTTTATTACTACTATACCACCACCATTACTACTACTACTACTACTACTACTACTACAACTACTACTACTACTACTACTACTACTATACACTACTACAATTACTTGTCACATCGTGTACTGCATGTAGTAGTTCGCACTGCTACTTTTTTTCATGAGCGAAGAATTTAAATGCCGATCATGAAAATTCTTCGCCCATAAAAAAAAGTAGCAGTCTTTATTACTAGCACTATACCACCACCATTACTACTACTACCACTACCACTACTACTACTACTACTA
>CM065703.1:3287187-3297187 GCA_017654935.2 Phymorhynchus buccinoides | reverse complement strand
TATAGTGCTGGTAATAAAGACTGCTACTTTTTTTTATGGGCGAAGAAATTTCATGATCGGCATTTAAATTCTTCGCTGGTGCAATTTTCTCGTTAGCAACACGGGAAATAACTCTAAGCACATTTTCTGCATTCTTTACATTTCGGCTACCGGAGAGCGCATGCGCAAATATCCGAAGTATGCGAAGAATGCAAAAGATTACTTCCGGCGAATTCTTTACACGAGCGACCTATTTTCATACGACAGTCCCTAGGTGAAAATTTTTAATTATGTAGGTAGCGCTGACAACGCATTTTGTGGACACCACAATGACCAAAGATTTTTAAAAAATTGTAAAAAATCTATTTAACAATTATATTTACTGTTCATGCACATACATTGTCAAAAATATGTTTTTGGATAACTAAATAAGAAAAAAATGGGTCTTAGAGATTGTTGAGGCAAAGAAAATCTGCATTATTTTTTTTATTATATTTGAGGACACCACATGTCAGCGCTACCTGGTATTTAAAATGTTATTTTAAAACACACTTTTTGGTAAAATCCACAAAATTGTTGCTATAAAGGAAGGACTACTACTCATCTTGGGTGTGCATGCATATGTGTGCAGAATCTTTTGTGGTTTCTGAAAAAATAGAAACCTTATGCAAGACTGTTGGGCATGTCACAAAACTAAGCACCCAAAATGCCCATTTTTCAAGACAAAATTGTTTATTAAACACATGTTGGTAAATGCACAGCTAAAAGAAACATTTTATATGATTCTTACAACTATTTAGAGCTGAAATACACAAATGAATGATATCTCATTGTTTGATTTGATTTTTTATTGTTTAATAAATAGGATAGGTCACAATGACCCAGTTTTCAGGAGAGTTACCCAGATGGAGATGGTGGCTGAGTTGTGACCGTTGCCGTTGGATTCTCGTTTGTCACAGATTCTGCCAAAGCTGTCAGGCAAGGCAGGCAAAAGGTGTGGAAACAGGGCAACAGTTTGGGGGTTCTCCCGGCATAAGGTTCAAGGCACATACTGCAACATTCGCGAAAATCATCACGTTTTCGGTTATCGTTTTCCAACCCACTAGCAGCCATTTTTTCAAAAAGAGTTCTTGGCTTGGTCCTACGCTAAGATGATTGATACTGACACTGTGATAGTGTCTCTCTCTTTCAATCCAAATCTACAGTTCAGTGTTTTGCTGTTAGGCAAACAGTGCTCTTATTCACAGGTGACAGGTTACGATTATTTCAGGAATCGACAGCTGTTTCCAACATAAATTGTTTTGATACACTGGCAAGCGCACTTCTCTGCATCACTTGGGTCGTTGGGAACTGAAAGGGCCTAAGGTTTTCCCTGAAAAGTTTATCACTTTTACTTCCGAGTAGGCGGGCTGTAGTTCTAACCAATCAGAAGGTAGGATTTTGCCGGAAGTACAATGAGTGTCGGCTGCTAAACCCACGGACACTCTACATTACATGTAATGTAGTGTTCGTGGCTAAAACTAAAGATGCAAAAATAAATTAACCATTTCAAACAATTCATGATACCATATCTGTAGATTTAGGGAATTATACCCAGCTTATAAGACAGAAATTGATTATTTAAAAAAAGATGAGTTGAAAGGGAAAAATAATTGACGCACGGACTCGAGAGTTGCTCCCCCTCCAATGTCACGTGATTTATCTCACATGACCAACTGCTGTCTTTCCGTGTTGCTAGTGAAAGATGGCCAAGATGATTGGAAGCTTTCTTCCCTTGCTGATGCTCGCCTTATCATGCCGAGCTGTGCATTACACCCCGGATTGGAAGTCTTTGGACTCCCGCCCTTTACCTTCATGGTATGAACCGTGTGTGTGTGTGTGTGTGTGTGTGTGTGTGCGTGTGCGCGGTGTATGCCCTGTGGGAGGGGGGGGGGGGGGGGGGGGTGGTGGGAGGGGCGTCTCTCTGTGTGTGTGTGTGCGTGCGTGCGTGCGTGCGTGAATGTGTGTAGTAGGGGTAGGGTGTGTGTGTGTGTTGGATATTAACAAAGATGATCGCCAACTTTATGATCTTACCTAGGACCTACATTATTTACTATTTTCATATTCATTTTCATTAATGATTTACCTGTACAGGCAATTGAATCATCTTGTAAAATTTTCGCTGATGAGAGAGAGAAAAATAGAGATTTTACGCCCTCTGAGTCAACAGACTATTTGAGGCATTTTAATTTATAAAGATCCTGGAAAAAAGGTGGATTTTAAGTTTTATAAGATGAAGTTTGAAAGAATAAGTTATTTGTTTTAACAGAGTTTATAAAGGATTTTTATTTTAATAGCGCAAGCTGAAGAATATAAAATTTATGTTTGTGATAAAATATTTTGTTTTTAAAAGATATTTAGCTGTTTGCTTTTAAGTCTGGCAGATTGGAGGAGGTCTGATTAAAAAAACCCAGGGCTACAGTTAAAATTCATGCATTTTAGGCTCAACTGAGCTATTTGATAAAAACAATCCGTGTTTGTGCTCGGGAAGAGCTTTATTATTAAAATTCTTGACAGGCATAAGCCTGTATACAAGCTGATATACAGTTTAAAAAAACTATAAAAAAGGTTATGTAAAAGTAAAATTTATTGTTTTATTTCCATTTTCTATATGTACATCACTTTTATATAAGACTATCCTATTGGGTTTTGGTCCCTTAGGACTCAATACAACTAATAGCTACCTAGAATTTTTTAGCTATGAATTTATTTGGTTCAATGGCAACTGTTGTCTTTTGTTCCTTAGATCAAAAGTTATTTGGCCAAAAGTTATTAATATTGATATGTACATTGTTATTATGTACACAACTTTTACAAACAAGCTGTTTAGACCTTTTACAAGTAAAGTTATTATTTTTATAAAAAAACTTATTTAAAATATGCCTAAGTTGAATTTTAATCTATGTTAAAATTTGTTAAGTGTTTAACTTATTTAATCTTGTCCATAGGACAGAGCATAATGTTATTTTCACATATGTGAGTATGTAAAATTGTTAAAAGTTATGTTAAAAATTTGTTTTCTGCTCTGGTCAAGCTGTGGGACTCAACCCCTACAAACTTATCTTTTAGGTATATAAATCCAGTTTTAATCTGGGTCCGTCTATAACGAGTTGGTTATAAGAGCCAGACGTTTCGTTTTCTTTTCCCAGGAAACTTTGTACACCACTGCTATGTGTGTACCCTTTATTTATTGATTGTACCTGTCCTGTTAGGACGTTTTATACATAGTTTTAAGATTGTTTTATTAAAATCTATATCTTTTAAAATTGTTTAGTATGTTAAAATAGGTTAAGATTTGATAAAAAACGAGTTTATGACTATTGAGGTTTCATAGTTATATTAAAAGTTGCTATTAAAATCTGGTTTGTTTTATGTATATTTTGGTCTGTTACATGACCATATGTGATTTAATTATTTAAATAAATGAAATCTAGTCAAGATTCATTATTTTATATGAAGTTGTTTATGAGTGGGGGGACATGCCGCCAGAGGCCTCCATTGTTATAAGCAACCTTATATGTTCCATCTGATCCCAGGGGGGGGTAGCAACAAAGACTCTCCCGCCCCTGATGTCATGATGGAATCTGAAATTTAAGTGAAATTAATAGAAGTTTTTCTTATTTATAATTAAGCTCTAGATGGTTTTAGAGAAATGGTAAGAGAGTTGAGGGTGGGGATGGTTAACGACTCCTGTGTGCTCGGAACGGAGGGAGGGAGGGGAAGGGACCCCTCCTCTCCGCCCCGAGCAGTGACAGGACACCGCATGGGCAATCCCAAAAAGGGGGGGGAGCACAAGTGCAAAACGCAACGGTTACGAAAGAAACCCCCGTTGTGCGTACCGGACACCTATCTGCATAGGAGAAGGGATTTAAAAAAATAGTGGGCTCAAAAGAGTCACTTCAGCCCATCAGGCACATATTTTAGATAAAAGGGAGAAGGGGGAAGAGGGGGGCGGGAATGAAGACAGGTATACGGCCCACACACCAGAGGGACTCTATTCCCACCAGTAAAAATAGTTCCAGACTTTTAAACAAGGTGCTTAAATGACACCTGGCCAATTGCCCCGGTGAGCCAAACTATTGGTGACCAACCTAATTTATGGTGTTTGCATAAGAGGTTCTTTTCATTGTATATTAAGTTATTTTGTTTACATTTGTCTATGACAGGTTGTAGTTCCTTCTTTATCTGATTGCAGGGATCAAAAATATGATTCAGGCTAAAGATCTTTCCACATTTACATGGGGTGTTCCTGAATTTACATCGGATGGAATCAGTATAGAATCTGTTGATTCTGCCTTGAATTTTATGGGGAACGGGCAGATGAAGTCCACCACTGATAAATTTCCTGCACCGGAGGTGGGCTTCTAAATAGGAATCCAATTCCTCAGCCCATCTCCGGTACATTTTTTTTCGCTTTTTTTCCGCTGATGATTCAAAAGTTTTTAATAAGTCTTGCAACAGTAGTTCATTACAGAAGGATCTAAATAAACTGCGAGTTTGGACCGATAGGTGGAACCTTTATTTTAATACAGACAAGTGTAAAGTTATGCATATTGGTAAATCTAACCCTAACGTTGAATATGTTATTAGTAATATTACAAAGGACAACAAGATATGCTTATTAAAAACATGTGATCATGAAAAAGATCTTGGGGTAACATTTGACAAAGATATGTCTTTTAATACACATATTCAGAATTGTATTGGTAAAGCCTGTCAAATGATTGGTTTGATTAGGAGGACATTTTTAAACATTGACCGTGACATTTTCATTAAGTTATATAAATCATTGATAAGACCAAAACTAGAATATGGTAACATCATATGGTCTCCTATGTTCAAGTACCAATCTAAAGCTATTGAAAAAGTTCAGCGCAGAGCCACTAGACTTGTGAAAGAGTGCAAAGATATGAGTTATGAAGAAAGACTGCTGTATGTAAATTTGCATTCACTGAAAGGCAGGAGAACTAGAGGAGATCTGATTGAAGCGTATAAGATATTTAATGGTCATGTCGATCTATCATGGGATACATTTTTTAGCGCAGCACAATACAATTTGACTAGAAACCCTTATGGCAAGGTCTTTATTAAACGTTTCAACACTAATATCAGAAAAAATTGCTTCAGCAATAGAGTTGCTAACTCCTGGAATGATTTACCTAACGAACTAAAATGTGCACCCAATACTAACTTATTCAAAAATCATCTCGACAGATCTCCAAATTATTTAATCCTATTTAGATGTTTTGACGAGTAATCGTAGGAACATTTTGACCGCAAAACCTTGACCAGTATTTGACATAAAGATGGGACTAACTAAAAAGCTTAACAGCTTGTGTTGTCCCTATCTACTACTACTACTACATCTTGGGAAGAAGACTCAGAGGAGATCCCATACAAGTATATAAAATTGTAAATAACATTGAGGATATATAGATCTAGACATTAACACATTTTTTGTCAAAAGTACCACAGACAAGACACAAAACAGTATGAAGAAATTATTCTTATGGCGTTCAGCTACTAACATTCGCAAATTTTATTTTTCTAACAGAGTTGTCCAAGACTGGAATAATTTGTCAACTAACATTAAAGCTGCACCTAGTCTAACACAAACTCTTTAAAAAATCTTCTGGACCAAGATCCTTTAATGTAAAAAAAATAAAATATTTTTGATGAATAAAAAAAGTCAATTCAATTCAAATTTGGATAAACTTATAGATTAGCTTAAGTAGCAACCACCACGAAAACAACAAAGTAACAAATGAGAAAGGGCGTAAAAGGGCTGCGAGGCCCACTTCTTGCTCTGAACTACTACTTCTACTACTACTACTTCTACATTCTTAGGCAGTCAAATCTCAAAATCTGGCCAACAGCCTTGCACACAATTGAATTGTGCAGCTAATCAGCCTAATGATATAATCAGATTTTATCTCAGATTTATTATATGCCTTTTTTATGGGTATATTTATTATGATAAAAACTTCCTTCTTCCGTGTATTCGACTGTGGGCCTGGCCATGCATTAGGCTGGGTTGGGGCGGACTAGGTCCCCAGCTTGCTGGGGGCTGAAAAAGTGTTTGATCCTGTCTGGTAGCTCCACTATTAAAGCTGGGCTCAACAGACTAATAATAATAATCATAATAATAATAATGCTAATTTATATAGTGGCGCTTATTCTCCTAATGAGGCTGTAAGCGCTTTACAAGCATGTTACAGAAATGCAAAAATGTGACCAAAACGTTACAATAATGCATTTATATAAGTTATAACGCAATAACAATTACAAACAAGCACAAGAAAGATATTAAACGGACTCGCAATGCTACAACCCTCCCTTCCCTTTCATTCCCAAATCCCACCCTAAAACAGTGATCACAACAAACAGTTTTCCACGCTAAGCACAGACTAGACTAGGCCCCTAAGGACACTGTACTGTACTATTTCTGTGCACCCCTCCCTCGCCCCTTCTTTTGTTTTGTCTTTTTTATTTTATATACAGTGGAACCTCCCTTTTAAAGACCCAGTGACGCACCACGATTAAGTCCCTTGGGTTTTTTCTGGGTTGCTGTGACCCACATACGAATTTCCCCATATTCAAATTGAGGCTGCTCTTTAAACTGATATATGTCGGTTTCAATTTGGGGCCATTTATATGGGAGTCAGACTTGGTCAAAACAAGATTTCTTTCCAGTTATAAGAGGGAAAACAAGTGAAACCTGTGATTTTGACACGTGATCTGGTGGATCTTTAAAAACAAAAACATTATAAGATCCCTCCCATGTATAAGACCTACTTCTCTGAGACATTGCCCTTCTTTGTAAGCATTAAAATTACCTCCCTTATAAGACCCCTCCCTTATAAGACCTCATTTTGGATGATTTTTAGTCTAAGGCCTAGACTAAGTTGAAAGTGAGAGGAAAAATCCCCTGTACCCAGGTTCAAACTCGGGTTACTTGACACGAAGCGAATGCGGTGCCACTCTACACTAATGAGTCCCTGTAAAAATAAAAAATCTAATGCGAATCTTCTACGGGTACGACTATGTCAGATGTCATCTTCATGGTACATTTATATCATGCTTTACCTCAAATGATCCCAAAGCATTTTACAACCAAACGCTCAACAAGTGCTGACAACAAAAATAGTATTCAAGAATGACACAAGCCAGCAGCAACACATGCAGTGATGCACAAAGCCAAGCACATATACACATACGCGCACATGCGCATGCAGGCACACACACACACACACACACACACACACACACACACAGAGACTCATTTTTCATCTCTCATTCAATAAATCATAGATAATAGGTTGCACGGACACACACACAATTCATTTGCGCACACACACTTACACTCCAGAAGATACACACAGAAGTACACACAAACACACACGCAACACTTTTAAAGTGTTCTCAATTCTGAAGTTTGGCAATGGCAGTGAATGGTTTTGTTATCACTCAAACTGGTGCAGTGGAACCTCCCTTATAAGACCTCCCATTATAAAAAAGACTCCCTCCCATATAAGACCTACTTCTCTGAGACATTGCCCTTCTTTGTAAGTATTAAAATTACCTCCCTTATAAGACCTTCCGTTATAAGACTCCCTCCCATATAAGACCTACTTCTCTGAGACATTGCCCTTCTTTGTAAGTATTAAAATTACCTCCCTTATAAGACCTTCCGTTATAAGACTCCCTCCCATATAAGACCTACTTCTCTGAGACATTGCCCTTCTTTGTAAGTATTAAAATTACCCCCCTTATAAGACCTCCCATTATAAGACTCCCTCCCACACAAGACCTACTTCTCTGAGACATTGCCCTTCTTTGTAAGTATTAAAATTACCCCCCTTATAAGGCCCCTCCCTTATAAGACCTCATTTTGGATGATTTTTTAAGGTCTTATAAAGGAGGTTCCACTGTATTACTAAAATTTTTGCAGATACAATACAAAGTGTTTTTAGCACTGATTTATGACATTATGCTGTCTAATTTACAGGTATGACCAAGGCAAGATCGGCATCTTCATCCACTGGGGCGTGTTCAGTGTGCCGTCGTTCGGCAGCGAGTGGTTTTGGTACCACTGGAAGACCAGCCAGCTGCCGGCCTACACCTTCTTCATGCAGCAGAACTACCGGCCAGACTTCACCTACGCCGACTTCGCCCCGCAGTTCACGGCAGAGTTCTACGACCCCTACCAGTGGGCAGACATCTTTAACAGCTCCGGGGCAAAGTGAGTGTGAATATACCGAAGCAGGGCTCCTAATCGTCCCGCAAAACAAGGGGTCCCAGGGACTCCTTCACTTACAGTATAGAGGGTCCTGGAGGCGGGATAGAGGGTCCCCCTGCACAATCTTTTAGAGGGTCCTGTAGAATTTTAGTGCTTCATTGACCCCCCATTTGGGATTTGGGGTCCCTGGGAGCCCTGCCGAAGTTTTTATTTGAGTTGCGGAGGAAAACAGAAGAAAATAGTCCCATGATTTGTTATTGATAAGCTGACGTCTTCGACAGGCTTGGGACCAAGTGGGTTTTCTTGTTGGAAGAATTGTGCAGGGGTGGATTATGGGTTTTTTCCTGTTTGCACCCCCCCCCCCCTCCAACTGGCTAAATATATGTCTCTCTCCCTCTCCCTCTCCCTCCCTCTCTCTCTCTCTCTCTCTCTCTCTCTCTCTCTCTCTCTCTCTCACATGTCCATTCACCCAGAAGCCTTCACTCTGGATGCTAGAGTGTCTCTCTGAGACGTTTGAGAAGAAGAAGGAAAAGATTCTTTCTTTCTTTCAGTTACATGGTATCATAGCGGTGGTCAGCAAGCAACATTAGTTAGTGTTACTCCATCTACATTTCAGTTACATGCATGTATTACACTTACAGTTTCATTATTTTCTTTGTTGTTTCAGTTACATCGTGCTGGTCAGCAAGCACTGTGAGGGTTACACAAACTGTGTTATTGTTGCATGTTACTGTGTGTTACAGTTACATCGTGTTGGTCAGCAAACACCATGAGGGTTACACCGACTGTGTTATTGTTACATGTTTCTGTGTGTTACAGTTAATCGTGTTGGTCAGCAAGCACCATGAGGGTTACACCGACTGTGTTATTGTTACATGTTACTGTGTGTTACAGTTATGTCGTGTTGGTCAGCAAACACCATGAGGGTTACACCGACTGTGTTATTGTTACATGTTACTGTGTGTTACAGTTACGTCGTGTTGGTCAGCAAGCACCATGAGGGTTTCACCAACTGGCCATCCAACTACTCCTGGAACTGGAACTCCATGGATGTGGGGCCCAACAGGGATCTTGTTGGTCAGTCCATCTAATGGTTATCAGATGTAGCATGGCAGTGGGGCCCTGATAGGGATGCTGATGAGTGATGACATGTGTATATCAGTTTATAAAATGGATGTGGGGCCCAACAGGGATCTTGTTGGTCAGTCCATCTAATGGTTATCAGATGTAGCATGGCAGTGGGGCCCTGATAGGGATGCTGATGAGTGATGACATGTGTATATCAGTTTATAACATGTATGTGGGGCCCAACAGGGATCTTGTTGGTCAGTCCATCTAATGGTTATCAGATGTAGCATGGCAGTGGGGCCCTGATAGGGATGCTGATGAGTGATGACATGTGTATATCAGTTTATAACATGTATGTGGGGCCCAACAGGGATCTTGTTGGTCAGGTGATTTAAAATCTGTTACAATTGATTAAGTTGATGAAAGGTCTTAATCAGAAAAAGATGCAGTGCACATTGTAAATTGGTCAGTTGATTAAATGTTCATAAATGTTTATAAAATATCACAACCATGAACTGTATCCAGAATGTGTAATCTTGTTGCTGTGTTAACCCTTTCACCACCAGCCATTTTTCAGCAAACAAAATTCCATTAAGCTTACCTGGGTAGAGAAAAAAATATGTCTGTAATATTGGATTCCTCTGTGACATGTATAAATTAAGGCCTATCCTTACC
>CM065703.1:3274687-3282187 GCA_017654935.2 Phymorhynchus buccinoides | reverse complement strand
GAACACTGTAAGTTTCTTTGTAGGTTGTTGGGCTGTGAACAGTCTAGCATAACTTCATAAGAATTTTGCATGTGTGCATGATCCTGAGGTTTGTGTGTTAATTCTTCATCAGGCACAAGGGAACTAGAACATTTACTCTTTCTTATTGCGTTGTTTTCAATGCTATTTTTTATCTAAAATTCTGACATGGTTAACTAAGAAAGAAAAAGGGTTGTATCCGATTGATCAAAGTTATCTTTTAGCTATTAAAGTTGGCGTCTGGTTACCGCTGAATTATGTGTGCTGTTGATAATGATAATTGTGATGATGATGGTGATGATAAAGATGATGGTGATGATTATGATGATAATGATAATGCTTATAATGATTTAGATGTGGATGAAGATAATGATTAGGATGATGACAATGGTGGTGATGATGATGGCGTTGCTGCTTCTGTGGCTGCTGCTCATGATGATGACACTAATAATAAGGATGGTGATAGTCAGGGCTCCCAATCGTCCTTCACTTACAGTATAGAGGGTCCTAGAGGAGGGATAGAGGGTCCTAGTGGCATTGCGAATGCTAAAAATAAAAAATTTTTATAGTGCATCCTTGGGACCCCCTGCACATTCTTTTAGAGGGTCCCTTAGAATTCTAGTACTTCATAGACCCCTCTTGGGGGTCCCTGAGAGCCCTGATAGTGCTGATGATGATTATGTTAATGATTATGATGATATGATGATGATTCCAGGCAAGCTGCTGCACCACAAATGGGAAAACTGCATGACAATCGACAAATACTCGTGGGGATTCCGCCGCAACGCCCGACTCGAGGACATCCACACCATGGATGAACTGATCGCACAGCTGGCCCGCACCGTCAGGTGACCACTGTTTTCTACGAAATGTTTACTCTTTTCTTCAATTTTGGGGGAAAATGTGATGGCGTAAGAAATATGGACATAGTTATCCATGCATGATTTTTAGCAAAATGTGTCAACAACTCTTAATAATAACAGCAACCTTGTCAACTAAGGACCCACAAAATTAGAAGAAATCAACCAATCTCACCTTGGCTTAAGGCTGTGTCAGACCGATTGACATAGGCTAGAACACCAAGGCTACATCAAAATGCTGTCATGCTATGCATAGTTATAGGGATCGACTTTAGCCATGAGAAGCTCCTAGCATAACATTATTAGTCTCCAAAATCCCCCGAAGTCAGAGTGTGGCTGCCCACGTGGCGGGGTAATCAAAAAACGTTCATGCACGTAATGTTCTCATCGCTAGCTGATGCATTTGTACCATAGTGTTCAAGTGCTTCGGCTGTTGGGATGACAGACCTGTTTACCCCCTACACAAGTCTTGAGTAGTTTGGACAGCTGAAATGAGTAGTTTTGGTGTGAAACAAGTAGTCCTCTTCATTAAACCATCAAATAATGTTCACTGAAAATGAGTAATTAGAGATTGTTTTTTCAATTTTGAAGAGTAGTAGAGGTCCAAATTGAGTAGAATACTACTCGAAAAGAGTAGAGTAAACAGGTCTGGATGATCCCTGGAGTCTTTTAGCCATGGTACAACAACAACAACAACCAATCTATGACTGCTTGGTTGGTTACTCGTGTGTGTGGACAGTTGCGGAGGCTGTTGGGATGATCCCTGGAGTCTTTTAGCCAGGGTACAACAACCAATCTATGACTGACTGGTTGGTTACTCGTGTGTGTGGACAGCTGCGGAGGCTGTTGGGATGATCCCTGGAGTCTTTTAGCCAGGGTACAACAACACCAATAACCAATCTATGATTGACTGATTGGTTACTCGTGTGTGTGGACAGTTGAGGAGGCTGTTGGGATGATCCCTGGAGTCTTTTAGCCAGGGTACAACAACACCAACAACCAATCTATGATTGACTGATTGGTTACTCGTGTGTGTGGACAGTTGCGGAGGCTGTTGGGATGATCCCTGGAGTCTTTTTAACCAATCTATGATTGACTGATTGGGGTGGACAAGGCATGATCCCTGGAGTCTTTTTACAGGGTACAACAACACCAACAACCAATCTATGATTGACTGATTGGTTACTCGTGTGTGTGGACAGTTGCGGAGGCTGTTGGGATGATCCCTGGAGTCTTTTAAGCCAGGGTACGACAACAACAACAAAATCATTGACTGATTGGTTACTCGTGTGTGTAGTTGCGGAGGCTGTTGGGATTATCCCTGGAGTCTTTTAGCCAGGGTACAACAACACCAACAACCAATCTATGATTGACTGATTGGTTACTCGTGTGTGTGGACAGTTGCGGAGGCTGTTGGGATGATCCCTGGAGTCTTTTAGCCAGGGTACAACACCAACAACCAATCTATGATTGACTGATTGATTACTCGTGTGTGTGGACAGTTGCGGAGGCAACCTCCTGGTGAATGTGGGTCCCACAAAGTACGGGGAAATCGCCCCCGTGTATGAGGAGCGTCTGCGTCAGATGGGGCTATGGCTGGGTGTCAATGGAGAGGCCGTGTATGGGACTCACCCCTGGACCTTCCAGAATGACACTGCCACGCCAAATGTCTGGTCAGTGTGTGTGGTGTGTGTGGTGTGTTTTTGTGGGTGTGTGAATGGAGAAGCTATTTACATGGGTGCAACTCCCCAAAATGAAAAAAACCTGAAAGGCAGGGGTCCAGGGACCCATGGCCCCAGCAGGGTACAGGGGCAGAGCCCCGTTGGACGATTCAGGGGGGCAACTTAAGAGAGAGATATAACGAGACAGACACAGAGATAAAATGATAGACAGAGACAGTAACACTGTGTGTGTGTGTGTGTGTGTGTGGTGATAAGCCTTGTAAAATGATGACATTGCCTTTGTAAACTTCCAAGTTTAGAACAACTAGACTAAGTTCAAAACGCCCCAAATCACTTTTTTTTTTTTTTGATGAATTAAAAAAAAACTGAAGTTCAGTTTCTGGTAAAATTAAAAATGCTGAAATCAGTGTAAAACTGAAAGAGTAGCACCCATGTGTTTATGGCTCACACCCTGGACCTTTCAGAATGGCACCGCCTAATGTCGCTCAGTGATTTTGTTTGGGGGGTAGGGTTGGGGCTGGGAGAGGGTGGGGAGGAGGAGGAGGTATTTATTACCTTTTTTTTTTAAAGTGGCTAAGTATCAAACTCGGTAAGCTGACTCCTTTAAAAAAAAAAAAGATTTAACCTCGAGTGTATGGCATTCCAAACGTCAAACAATCATTTGCTCGATTTTTAGTGGTAAAATGAGGCATTTCCTCTTCATTCTGTGCACACAATTCATTCTGTGGTGCACAGAATTCATTCTGTGGCACACACAATTCATTCTGTAGGACAGAATTCATTCTGCATAATTCATTCTGTAGGACAGAATTCATTCTGTGGCACACACAATTCATTCTGTAGGACAGAATTCATTCTGTGCACAAAATTTATTCTGTGGGATACACATTTCATTTTGTGCGCAGAATGAATTCTGTTATCCCACAGAATGAATTGTTGTCCCACAGAATGAATTATGTCCTACAGAATGAATTCTGTCCTATAGAATGAGTTCTGTGGGAAAAACAATTCATTCTATGGAGAACGAGGCTCATTTGCATATGATGGCGATTGTAGGTACCTAGGTAGTGTTCATTAGTTTAGAAATGTGTTGTTGGAAATGTATGCAACTGTCTTAAAACTTTTTTGTAATTAAGACCCCCCCCCCCCCCCTTTCTTTTCAAATAAAAGAAAATAATTATATTATACGAAACCTGCTAACAATAGCATAGCTCCTCTTATTTTGGCCTACCAAAGCAACGCCGACATTTCTTGGTGTACGATCGATGGCAGGAAGACCAAAAATTGATCTACTGCCGTTGTCAAGAGTAGCGACACTTTTTGGAGTGAGTTGTCAAACAATCTACAATCGCCTACAAGAAGAAGGTAGGCAGTTTGCACCCCCCCCCCCTCCTCCACACACACACACACACACAGTGACGTATATGCAAATGAGCCTCATTCTCCATAGAATGAATTGTTTCCCACAGAACTCATTCTATAGGACAGAATTTATTCTGTCAGACAGAATTCATTCTGTCAGACAGAATTCATTCTGTCGGACAGAATTCATTCTGTGCACAAAATTTATTCTGTTGGACACAGAATTCATTCTGCGCACAAAATGAAATGTGTATCCCACAGAATAAATTTTGGGCACAGAATGAATTCTGTCCTACAGAATGAATTCTGTGTCCCACAGAATAATTTTTGCCACAGAATGAATTCTGTCCTACAGATTGAATTCTGTCCTACAGAATGAATTCTGTTCCTACAGAATGAATTCTGTCCTACAGAATGAATTGTGTGTGCCACAGAATGAATTCTGTCCAGAATGAATTGTGTGCACCACAGAATGAATTCTGTCCTACAGAATAAATTGTGTGTCCCACAGAATGAATTATGTGCGTACAGAATAAATTCTGTCCTACAGAATGAATTGTGTGTGCCACAGAATGAATTATGTCCTACAGAATGAATTGTGTGTGCCACAGAATGAATTATGTGCACAGAATGAGGAAAGTGCCTCATTTTACCACTAAAAATCGTGCAAATAATTGTTTTACGTTTGGAATGCCATACGAGTGTGGCACCACACAGCCTGGTTTAATTTAGTCCATGATTTGTGTTTTGACAAAGGGAAGTAAAGTTCCAAAATATATTACCAGTTAACAACGTGGGAGTTCGGTTTTTGTGAGTTCTTCATATTTTTTTTTCATCAGCTACACATAACAATAATTTTACCTACATCTGGACTGTTTCGAGCCCACAGTTGATTAGAGTGCTAAAACAACAGGTCTGTGTGTTGGTTGGGTATGCATGTACCCCTCCTTGAAATCGTAGAGAAATCATGTCCTGCTTGCATCATTGTTTGCGTCATTGTGAGGGGCATGCCCGTACCCCCCTTGAAATCAGAGAGAAATCATGTCCTGCTTGCATCATTGTTTGCGTCATTGTGAGGGGCATGCCCGTACCTCCCTTGAAATCAGAGAGAAATCATGTCCTGCTTGCATCATTGTTTGCGTCATTGTGAGGGGCATGCCCGTACCCCCCTTGAAATCAGAGAGAAATCATGTCCTGCTTGCATCATTGTTTGCGTCATTGTGAGGGGCATGCCCGTACCTCCCTTGAAATCAGAGAGAAATCATGTCCTGCTTGCATCATTGTTTGCGTCATTGTGAGGGGCATGCCCGTACCTCCCTTGAAATCAGAGAGAAATCACATCCTGCTTGCATCATTGTATTGCGTCATTGTGAGGGGCATGGCCCGTACCCCCCTTGAAATCGTAGAGAAATCATGTCCTGCTTGCATCATTGTTTGCGTCATTGTGAGGGGCGTCGCCCGTACCCCCCTTGAAATCGTAGAGAAATCATGTCCATGCTTGCATCATTGTTTGCGGTCGTTGTGAGGGGCATGCCCCGTACCCCTCCTTGAAATCGTAGAGAAATCATGTCCTGCTTGCATCATTGTTTGCGTCATTGTGAGGGGCATGCCCGTACCCCCCCTTGAAATCGTAGAGAAATCACATCATGCTTGCATCATTGTTTGCGTCATTGTGAGGGGCATGCCCGTACCCCCCTTGAAGATCACGAGAGGAAATCATGGTCCTGCTTGCATCATTGTATGCGTCATTGTGAGAGTCATGCCCGTACCCCTCCTTGAAATCGTAGAGAAATCATGTCCTGCTTGCATCATTCTTTGCGTCATTGTGAGGGGCATGCCCGTACCTCCCTTGAAATCAGAGAGAAATCATGTCCTGCTTGCATCATTGTTTGCATCATTGTGAGGGGCATGCCCGTACCCCCCTTGAAATCGTAGAGAAATCATGTCCTGATTGCGTCATTGTGAGGGGCATGCCCGTACCCCCCTTGAAATCGTAGAGAAATCATGTCCTGATTGCGTCATTGTGAGAGGCATGCCCGTACCCCCCTTGAAATCGTAGAGAAATCATGTCCTGATTGCATCATTGTTTGCGTCATTGTGAGAGGCATGCCCGTACCCCCCTTGAAATCGTAGAGAAATCACGTCCTGCTTGCATCATTTGTTGCGTCATTGTGAGGGGCATGCCCGTACCCCCCCTTGAAATCGTAGAGAAATCACGTCATGCTTGCATCATTGTTTGCGTCATTTTGATGAGGGGCATGCCCGTACCCCCCTTGAAATCAGTAGAGAAATCATGTCCTGCTTGCATCATTGTTTGCGTCATTGTGGAGGGGAAATGCATGTACCCCTCCTTGAAATCGTAGAGAAATCATGTCCTGCTTGCATCATTGTTTGCATCATTGTGAGGGGCATGCCCGTACCCCCCCTTGAAATCGTAGAGAAATCACATCATGCTTGCATCATTGTTTGCGTCATTGTGAGGGGCATGCAAGCCCCCTTGGCACACATTTACTGCTCTTTTTGGTTTCAATACAGTTTTTTAAGTTCAACAGGGACATATACATAAACACATTAACGAAGGATATGAGCAACAACAAGCTTCGAGCTTATATACTGCTCTTTTTTCGCCCCTCTAGACTAGTACTAGCTGACTACATTCCTTTGAATATATCAAATGCGTTTATAGGCATATGTTTCTGTACCAAATGTGTGTGTGTGTGTGTTGTGTGTGTGTGTAAGGAAACGTTGCTTCTCAAAATTCTCACAATCCGGATCTAGGGAATTTAAAAATCCTGCAATTCAGGACATCCTGCACGAAGGAGCATCCATGCAATAGCGAACGCTTGGAACAGTTCCTGCAATTCAGGACATCCTGCACGAAGGAGCATCCATGCAATAGCGAACGCTTGGAACAGTTCCTGCAATTCAGGACATCCTGCACGAAGGAGCATCCATGCAATAGCGAACGCTTGGAACAGTTCCTGCAATTTAGCAAAAAGGGTCCTAAAAACCACCATCATTTGCCGATAGTTTTCAAGCGTTCGCTCCCTAGCTCGAGAGGTTGATTGTGGCAAACTGACACGACTTGTTTTAGTTTTTTTAGTCCCGCGTCAACGAGATAATGGCAGCACAGAGTTAATATATTTCTTGTTGTTGGTTGATTGGCCCATTAAGATTTGGTTAAAAAAAAAAAATTTTTTGAGCAATCAGACAAGAGCTTGCAATATTCTTATGCAAACGCTTTCTAAAGTGTTTCTTAGACCCCCGTTTGGCGAAAATGCCCTGCGCGCGCAGAACGATCCCTGGTGAAACTCCCCCTGTCCACTCCCTTCAGGTACACGTCCAAGAACAGTTCCTCAGGCTCCACCACGGTCTACGCCATTCTGCTGACGTGGCCCAGAGACCCCGTCCTGAAACTGGGCGCCCCCACCCCTGCCTCCACCACCCGTGTCACTCTGATTGGCTACCAGGGCTCCTCATTTGCATACCGAGCGGCGCCGGGAGGGGGGATGGTGGTGAGCTTCCCCAGATTCCCCTTAAAACCAGATGCCGTGTCATGGGGTGGTGCTGAAGATGGA
>CM065703.1:3227772-3274187 GCA_017654935.2 Phymorhynchus buccinoides | reverse complement strand
TTGTCTCCAGTTGTATGGGGGAGTCCTTGTACCAACTGTATCGTCTGTGAGTCCTTGTACAAATTGTATCGTCTGTACGTACCCGTACATAGGTGTATCCAGCATAAGGTTTTTGCTAGGATGTTTCGTTTAGCTCATTATGTATTTAGTGAGCTGTTCACACAGTCAAGCAGCTTGGAGTTTTTCAGGTAGCGTTTGTTCGCAGCGAACGTGTTGTGCAGCCGTAGCGCAGCTTCATTTGGATTGTATTATATAACTATTTTTCAATGTAACGGAATAATAATGGTTAAACCACCATTGATGCCAAGGAATAAATATTCATGTTTTTCGTATTGTAAACTGGTCTCCGGTGTTGCTCGTGTGTGAGTGGAGGAAGCATGTGGACGCACCCCAATGTGAACCGTTACCCCTAGACAACAAACCCTTTACACAATGGAATTCCAGCTTAAATCTGATGATTAGGAATTTCAATTGTTAAAAAAAAGAAAGAAAAATATAGACAAACTTGTTTAAATATGTTGTAAAAAAACACCAGGGTTGCAAACTTGAAAGTGCATCCAAACAGATAATTAGCATGAAATCCAACCACTACGAACGTTTTGTTTTTTAAAAAAGTGAAAAACATTAGGGTCATAAAGAAACCTGTGACAACCAAACTATAAGATTGCTACCAAGTGATGGAGAACACTACCCCCTTTCTTTTCAGAACCTATAACGGACAAACAAAGAAAAAGAAATGTCTAGGTCAGTGCACAATGATCAATTCTCAATTCCATCGGGCTGCTTTTTGAAATCTTGCTAGGACTTTGCAATCTAATCCGCTTTCAGCAGATATCCAGAAAACAACAACAGTAGAAGGATGTTCATAATCATCAGAGTATTATATCCCATTTGCTCAGATTGTTCAAGAAAACATTCTCACCTCTTGAGTCCTCAACAACAGCGTTGATGCAGGATTGAACCTGTAGCCAGTGTAGGCCATTATAATGACAAACGACTGGGGGGGTCAGACAAAATGTAGCATTCAGTGTCACTCTGAAACAAAGCGATTCGCATGGGAACAGAACCACCACCTTTCAGTTGTGAGTCGACAGTGGCTTGGAAGCAGCAAAGCCTTAAAAACGCCAGTGTTGACGTCATGCGTTGTCGATGTTGGTCCACATCCAATCCAGCTGCACTTTCTCGTCCTTTTTCACTGTGTGGTGGTTAGAATCTACGGCCTAGTATGCCACCTAAGTTGTCTGCACACAGACACACACACACAGATGGTGTAATAATGCACAGGACTACACAGAGCTGATTCTAGGATTTTGAAAAAGAGGGGGCATTCCCTCCTATGATTGAAAAAAGGGGGGCAGGACCCCCTAAGAATGAAAAAAGGGGGGATCGGTGGCAGGTCCACTGGATACAAGGGAAAACAGCCATGACATACAAATTTATTTTTAAATTGTTAATTGAAAGCATTCAGCTCCCAGTGGCTCCCAGTTCAATCCCGTATTGACTACAAAATTCTCCTCCTTGCCTTCAAGTCACTGAATGATCAAGCTCCCCTGTATCTCTCTGATCTTCTTCATCTCTATGTCCCAGCTCGCCAACTACGTTCGTCTTCTGATTCTCGTCTCCTTTCCATTCCCTCCATCCGTCTCAAATCTGCTGGCCAACGTTCTTTTTCTTGTCAAGCACCATCTCTGTGGAATTCTCTGCCTTCTCCTCTCCGACACTCCAACAACTCAGTCTCCTCATTCAAAACCTCTCATAAAACCCATCTTTTTCCTGCTGCGCCCTAAATATTTGATCAGTTGTCTATCGTTGTGTGCACGTGAGGGAAGATTGATTTAAGAGTTTTGTTTTTGTGTTGTTTGTGTGTGTGTGTGCGTGTGTGTGCGTGCGTGTGTGTGTGTGTGTGTGAGTGTGTGTGTGTGTGTGGTGTGTGTGTGTGTGTGTGAGTGTGTGTTTGTGTGTTGTGTGTGTGTGAGCATGAATGTGTGCTTGTGTGTATTTTGGTTTTGTGGGTTGTGTGTGCACGCAATGTGTGTGTGTGTTTGTGTGCGTGTACTGTGTGTCTGTCTGTCTGCGTGCGTACGTTGTGTGTGAGGGTGTTTGTGTATGTGTGTTGGTGTATGTGGTCAGTCCATGCGGCTCAGTTGCTGTGACTTACCGAATGGTGGTATGAACGAGTTGGCGTCAATAATTGTGTGTTTTGTGTGTGTGTGTGCGTGTGCGTGTGCGCGCGTGTCGTGTGATTTGTGTGTGTGTGTGCGGTGTGTGCGTGCGTGTGTGTGTGTGTGTGTTTGTGTTAGAGATGAGGAGAGAGAGAGAGAGAAGTTGCTTTGCATATGCACATGTTGGTGGTTGGTGTCACTCTTGAATGTTGTTTTTTTTGTTATCTGTTGATGAATAATTGATTGTAAAGCGCTTTGGGCTCATCTGAGGTAAAGCGCTATATAAATGTACTGTTATTATTATTATTATTATTCAGGGCACTTCTTCAGCCAGTCGTCTTGGAACCGGTGTTCCCTTGCACTGGCGCTGTTATCGGGCTGCTTCTCCGAGTTTTTGGATGTAGTCGCCGTTTCTTCAAGCTCTTCTCCACACTCATCATGTGGCACAGACTGCTTTTTTTTCACTTTGCCTCCGCGAAAGTCAAAATCAAGGAGCGTGGCTACGCGCTTTCATTTTGGAAGAAATCCAATATGGTGGCTTAAACTCTCGCAAGTTCTCGTCGGTATTCAAGATGAATGAGATGAACACGATTGATTGGTTCATCAGTTTGTGTAGCCTAGACAACAGGTTTTGCAGACGACAAACGCCATGCCCGCATCGATCGGTGAAAATAGCGGGCAGTTCTGCAAATGTGCGGGAGTCGGCCCGCATTAAGACTCGATTATCGCGGGAAGGAACAGATTTTCGGGGGATTGTACCAATCCCGCGCTCTAGAATCAGCTCTGACTACATAGCAAACAGTAATTGGATAAACAAAAACAAAAAACAATTAATAAACACCAGTCAGTGAGTCACTCGTGTAAAAAGTCCAAAAGTGACTTCTTTTTCATTCACAAGGTCGGGAAAAGAACTCCAAGACTGACCTCACACTTGTGACACTTAACAGTAAACTCAGTAATACTTTCCATTGGCATGATTTAGCAAAATTTACTTTAAAGAGAAAGCATACCAGATTGTGAAAACAAAATGATTGTATTTGTGTGTAAATTTTGCCTTACCCATTCTCTGGCTCAATGCGTCTGTAGTAGACTTCAGATCTGCCGACTTTTTCTCCAGGTCTGCCTTCATCTTCTGGTTTGCTTCCATGTTCTGTCTCAATTCTTGCTGCACAGTTTTCAGGTCTGCCTTCAACATCTTCTGGTTTGCTTCCATGTTCTGTCTCAATTCTTGCTGCACAGTTTTCAGGTCTGCCTTCAACTTCTGGTTTGCTTCTATGTTCTGTCTCAATTCTTGCTGCACAGTTTTCCGGTCTGCCTTCAACTTCTGGTTTGCTTCTATGTTCTGTCTCAATTCTTGCTGCACAGTTTTCAGGTCTGCCTTCAACTTCTCCTGGTTTGCTTCCAGGTCCGTAATCTGTTGCCTGGTAGAAACAAAAGGGGTGCTTTCTTCACCACCAGCAAGCACCTCTCCAAAGAAGTGCCGGACAATGTCCACATCCACGACTGTTGAATCCCCTTTCAGTCGCACATATTTATTCTGCTCTTCTCTCTGAGATTCCTCTTTGTCTCCCTTAAATACCTCGTCCTTTAATAGTGCAGCTTGCAGCTTGTTTTTCAGCAGCAGAACATCAGCACTGTCTTTCACTGTAGCAGCTCGGGATACCAGCCCACACATGGAGTTGATAATGTCATGGGCAGAGGTTTCTTTTGCCTTCAGTCCGCACTGAGCATGCTCGGCTTGAGACGAAAGGGTTTCCAGAAGTTGGTCGCGAACCTGGTCTGCCCAGTGGATGATCTGGGCATGGCATGTCCTGACGTCATCAGCCGCTTCCTGACGTTGGCGGTCTAGTTCTTTGTCATCTCTGGACAGCCGTGTCAGCAGTCTCTGCATCACCTGGATCTGTGAAAACATTCAACACAGAAAAGTCAAAGTCACTAAGCCTGTGTGTCAACTGAATCTTGAAGACAACACTTGTCTAGAGCTGGACAAATCTGCAATAACAGCAACAATGTCAACGGTCAATGTTAGTAACTCTTTACGTCAACTGTATCTGCAATAATGTCAACACAGAATTAGTCAATGTTGTCAAGCTCTTTGGATTAACCACCTCTGAACAAGTTCAACAATAAAGAGCCAAGGTCCTCATTAAAGGAAACAAGGTACTACTACTAGATAGTAAGCACATAAGCAATAAGCAAACTCAAGCATCAGAGAATGCACTGCAGCCATCATTTTGTGACGTAGACAACTTACGCAGGTCTGAATCATGCACAAGTGATTTTCAAAACTGAAACCATGTGACAACTGACATGCACTGGAAGCAGCCAACTACAGTATATGAATAATGCTAGATATTTTTTATAATAAACAACATGTCATCAGCATTTAGGGTACACATACATGCAGAGATTCCGCGCTGCGTACGCAATCAGTAAATAAGTAAAAGAAAGACTGGAAAAGATTTGCGCACGTGTCCAAATTTCCCCTGATCCGTACATTTTTACCCTTCTTTCTTTCATTTATTTGGGGATTGAGCATGAACTGTGTTCGAGGCCTTAATCCACCAAATTGTCTAGCACGAATACCATATAAATATTTGAACAGTGCCGATTTATTCTGTAAAAAAAAAAGTGAAATGGAAAATTTATTCAAGTCCAAAATTAAGTATAATTTAACTTTTTTTTCGAGACATCCAATGATTGAGACACAAACCTAACCAGCAAAATAGAGCCCACATCAAGACTATTGAAGTAGGGTGCGAGAAAGAGCAAGTTATAACATAAGCAGAGAGGAAGCACAGATGAAAGGTCCTACTTCTAGATGTGGTAGACATATCTGCATGCTCTTTCTTTACTGTCAGGAGGATAATGGTCATGTTCCTTGCACAATGACAAACTACACATAATTCAATTTACTTTGAATCTAGCTGTTCTTCAGCGATGCTAACCACCATCCCTACTCTTTGTTCACTTTCAATGAAGCTACAGGCACATTTAAGCCTTTTCAACAATTCCATTTATTCAATTCCATTTAAGCCAACCTGTTCCTTGGCACTGCCAGCCATGGTCCCCAGCTCTTCCTTCACCCTCTGTGCGGCGACCGCCATGTCCTCCGTGTCATGGGGCTGATGTGACGTCACTTTGCACACCAGGCAGACGGCGACGTCACAATCGCGGCAGAACAGGCACAGCTCCTGGTCCTGGTGAACCTGGCATTTCTTCGGTTCTGCTTTCTGCCCAGACGACGGCACCTTCGTCTGGAGGTTTAATGGCTTCACATGGTGTTCCTTTTTGTCCACAAATCTGTCGTGCAGACGTCGGCAGGTTCGGCACATGTGTTGTTGGCATTTGCTGCAGCTGAACTCTGCCTCCTTTCTGTCTCCTTCCTCTTCCTCGTCGCACATTTCACACAGCACTGGCTGAGAAGGTCCATCAGGCTCTGTGATGATGTAAAAATTGGTCTGTAAAAAGCAAACAAACAAAAACTTTGTGCGAACGTTCATTTTTAAAGACCCACCAGATCATGTATCAAAATCACGGGTTTCATGTGTTTTCCCTCTTATAGCTGGTAAGAAATAAATCTTGTTTTGACCAGGTTTGACTCCCATACAAATGTCCCCAAATTCAAAACGAAACATAATTTTAAAGAGCAGCCTCAATTTGAAGTTGGGGAACATTTGTATGTGGGTCACAGATACCCAGAAAAAAACAAGGGACTTAATCATGGTGGGTCAGTGTGTCTTTAAAATCACCAAAATATGCACAGACATTTAGGATCATTAGATCACCTATTTTGGAAATGGTGCAGCACAGGGCAACTAGATTCTCCAACAACTACAGAGACAACGTACAAGGCATAGAGAATGCTCGGGGAGCTGCAGTAGAGAAAGATCAACCACCTGTGCCTACTGCACAAGATCAACAATGGAGTGGTTTACTTAAACCCAAATCAGTACCCACGCCCCAGCAACCCTAGTACAAGAGGAAAATTATGCAATTAACATTCTGCTGGAAGGGATAGAGTTGGGATCAGCCAAGGGTTACTGGCATGAAACTAAAAGAACTTGACTTTGAATTGATTGTTTGAGATCAAGAGTCGTAAACATGAGGAGATGGGGGGGGGGGGGGGGGGGGGGGGGGGGGGCGGGTTAAAATAAGACTGTAACACCCAATACTAAGAATCGGGTGCCTATTCTTATACGTACCCATCTGCCAATAAGAAGAGAAAAAATGGGTTGGCAAGCAGCGTGGGGCAAAAATCGGCTGTTTTAGCTTGCCTCCCTCTTTTTATACTCCTGGTGCGCCTTTAAAGGGGCACCCTGACGGATGACGTTTTTTGCAAGAAACACGTCGAGATCACCAGGAAAACATACTTTACAGAGATCGCAACACTCACTTTGCTCTGGTTTCCTAGAAATCAAACCGTCAAATCAGCGATTCCTCCTTGGCGGAGGTGTTGGAAGTCAGATTCTTTCAGTGAAAGAGAAGTGGCATTCTCTTTTCTAATGGCCGACTGAGTTAGACCAAATCATTTGCATGAAATGTCCACAATACAAGCCTTTTTATACAGTTTACGAAAAGGAGTTTCGCTCACAACAAAGAAAATTACTCCTTCTTTTTTTTAATGCACTACAAAGAAGAAAAAGTTTCAATCACTGTTTTCCACCCATCCCGTCCAAAATGGCTTCTCTCTCCGGCAACTCCGCCAAGGATGAATCGCCATTTGACTTCTAGGAAACCAGAGCAAAAGTGAGTGCTGCAATCTCTGTAAAGGGTGTTTTCCTGGTGATATCGACGTGTTTCTTGCGAAAACGTATCCGCCAGAGTGCCCCTTTAAATTAAGAGCAATTTATTCAAATTTGTTACCTGCAGGACTGACACACCTCCAGTTGGCAAGGTAACTGGTGCTCTACAGGTTGGACATTGAAACACAGCCCTTGGCTTGCAGTCCCCTGCACCAGTAATACCTCCCTCTTCCTCTTTTCCCTCTCCCTCAGCTCCTTCACTTCTGACAGTTCTGTCAGACTTTTCATCAGTGTCATTTCCTGTATTTTTATCTTCTGATGAAGGCTGATGTTCATCCGCTGAATTCGCTTCATCTTCGTCCTGAGCTTCAAGTTTTTCGTCAGATGCAGATGGAGACGGTGGCAGAGTTGTGGCCGTTGGATTCTCATTTGTCACAGATTCTGCCAAAGCTGTCAGGCAAGGCAGGCAAAAGGTGTGGAAACAGGGCAACAGTTTGGGGGTTCTCCCGGCATAAGGTTCAAGGCACATACTGCAACATTCGCGAAAATCATCACGTTTTCGGTTATCGTTTTCCAACCCACTAGCAGCCATTTTTTCAAAAATTTTTTGCTTGGCTTGGTTCCTAGGATGACAGGGTCCCTCTCTTTCAATCCAAATCTACAGTTCAGTGTTTTGCTGTTAGGCAAACAGTGCTCTTATTCACAGGTGACAGGCTACGATTATTTGAGGAATCGACAGCTGTTTCCAAAAGAAATTGCTTTGATACACTGGCACGCCGTCGCCATGGAACTGAGCATGCGCACTTCTCTGCATCACTTGTGAACTGAAAGTAGAGCTCTACTAAGGTTTTCCCTGAAAAGCTTTTCATTTTTACTTCCTAGTAGGCGCGGATTTCTAACCAATCAGAAGGTAGGATTTTGCCGGAAGTACAATGAGTGTCGGCTGCTAAAACTAAAGATGTAAAAATAAATTAACCATTTCAAACAATTCATGATCTGTAGATTTAGGGAATTATACTCAGCTTATAAAACAAAAATTGATTATAAAAAAAAGATGAGTTGAAAGGGAAGAATAATTGACGTACGGACTCCTCAAATCCTTTGACACCAAGAAACAAGTAGATGTAGCGATCCTTGACCTCAGCAAGGCGTTTGATGCGGTGCCCCATGGCAAGTTGCTACACACACTGGACCACTATGGTGTCCGAGGACCGGTTCACACCTGGATCACAAGTTTCCTAACCCAACGAAACATGCAAGTGGTACTGGAAGGCGAAACCTCAGAGGAAGTGGTGGTGGAATCGGGCGTTCCTCAAGGCACAGTCCTGGGCCCGTTATTGTTCCTGTGCCACCTGAATGACCTGCCGGACAGTGTAAAATCAACTGTGAGGTTATTTGCCGACGACTGTCTCCTCTATCGAGAGATAACAAACTTCCAGGACCACATCACGCTACAGGAAGATCTCCAAAAACTTGAGAACTGGGCCAAAACATGGGGAATGCGCTTTAATGCATCCAAGTGTACCATCCTCCCCATCAGGCAGAAATCCAACTACATGTACAGACTAGATGGCCTCCCCCTGCAACATGTCCAACAGAGCCAGTATCTAGGAGTTCAACTATCAGCGGACAGGAAATGGACCACACACATCAACCAAATCTGCAAGGAAGCTGGGTCTATGGTGGGATTTCTGCGCATAAATCTGAGAAACTGCCCCTAGAGAGCAGACGCCTTGCCTACATCTCACTAGTCAGACCCAGACTAGAATATGCTGCAACAGCATGCAGCGACTAAACCTGCTTTACAAGATAGCTGAAGGTCAATTTCCACAAGCCTGTGTCCCCATCTACCATTCTTCCTTCTATATCTTCACTGGAATTCTGGAATTCGCATTCGCAACATCAAATCATGGATGCTACAAAACAAACTGAAGCTGAATGACGACAAAACGGAGGCCTTGTTCATCCACTCTCCATCTAGACAACTTTCGTACCCAAAGCCTGATTCCATCTCTGTCTGTGACACTCAAATACCTTTTTCTCCTTCTGCTAGAAATCTTGGCTTCCACATCTCTCAAGATATGAGTGTTGACTCACAAGTTCAAACTATCTGTCGGTCAGCATACTGTGAGCTGCGTCGCATTGGTACGATTCGCCATCTCCTGTCTATAGATACTGCTAAGATACTAGTCTGCGCTTTTGTTCTCTCTAAATTAGATTATTGTAATTCACTCTTGTATGGCTGCCCCCAACACCCCATTGGCAAGCTTCAAAAAGTCCAGAACTCTGCTGCCAGACTTGTCCTCAAGGTCTCTAAGTATCATCATCATGTTCAACCACTCCTGATATCCCTCCATTGGCTTCCCATCAAAACACGTATTGACTACAACATTTCCACTCTATGTCATTCTTATTTATCTGGAAATGCCCCTAGCTACATTTCTGACATGCTTTCTGTCTATACTCCATCAAGGCAATTGTGGTCATCTTCAGATTCCAAAATTCTCTGTTCCTAGTACACGAACAAAAATGTTAGGTGAGCGCTCCTTTTCCTTTTCGGCCCCACTGTGTGTTGACTGCAATGTCTACGTCAGTTTTGTTGCGAGAGCCAGAACACGGGGGGGGGGGGGGGGGGGGGGGGGGGGGGGGGGGGAGAGACTAGAGAGACTGAGAGAGAGAGAGAGAGAGAGAGAGAGAGAGAGAGTCAGTCAGTGTTGATGCTTTATTGAAAAACTGATAGTATTTTGTATTGTGTTATTCGGTGGAGTGAGTGGTGGTGATGGTAACGGCACCGGTGTGTGTGTGCGAGTCAGTGTGTGTATGTGTGTGTATGTATGTGCGTACGTGCGTGCCTGCGTGGGTGGGGGTGGTGTGTGTATGTGTACTGTATGCCTATTAGCATGTGTGTGAGCGATTATTTGTTTTGTTGTTGAATTTCTTGCTTTTTATTTTGTTGTTGTGAAGCGCATAGAGCTCCACATTTGGTGGAGTGCGCTATATAAATGATTCACTATTATTATTATTATTATTGCCTTCTGAGGCCTTCCTAACCCCAGTAGCCTTCGACCGCCGTAGGATCAGACCGACACACTTCACGGATTGTACAAGTGATAACATCATGAAGAGACAAGCATTATGTAATTCTCGCGGCTTCAAAGTAAGATCTTGCCACACAGAACAGTACAAGAACTCCTTCTTCGTAAGGACAGTAGTGGAGTGGAATCAGCAAACCGACGCCTCCATCGCAGCAGGTCCCGCCAGCGCAGCATCACCAGCGCCAGGCGGTACGCCTTCGGGGCCTGCTCCAAAGAAAGACTAAATTAGGGGGTAGGGGCCATAGATCAGAGTAGTGGTAAATGAAGGGCAAGAGCTGTGCCGGTCGGGGCTTGTCCTCGATGAGCGCTACGCTAGCCGGAGAGGTCTTGCCTAGATGCAGCAAAATAAAGGTCTATGGTCCATTGTCTTACTGTCATACCATCAGGACAGTACTCACTGCCATACCACCAGGACAGTATTTTAAACGCACTGTCATACCATCAGAACAGTACAAGTAGGCCTAATAAAATTCGCAAAGCGCTCTCCCCTTTCCGTTCAGTTAATAGCCTTCATAGGCTCCTTCAACGTATCGAATACAGATCACACAGAGAGTACAGATACAGAGAGTTGCTCCCCCTCCAATGTCACGTGATTGATCTCACATGATCAACGGCTGTCTTTCCGTGTTGCTAGTGGAAGATGGCCAAGATGATTGGAAGCTTTCTTCCCTTGCTGATGCTCGCCTTATCATGCCGAGCTGTGCATTACACCCCGGATTGGAAGTCTTTGGACTCCCGCCCTTTACCTTCATGGTGTGAACCGTGTGTGGTCGATGTTAGGATGTGTGTGTGTGTGTGTGTGTGTGTGTGTGCAGGAGCGAGGAGGGGGAGGGGGGATATGAGTGGGTGTGTCTGACTGTCTCTTTAAGTTTCAGTCTTTGTGTGTGTGTGTGTGTGTGTGAGTGAGTGTGTGTATGCATGGATGCTCCTGCTTTCAGGATGTCCAGGATATCCTGTTATTGCCTGGAGCCAGAGTCGCTGGGATATGAGTTTGAGAAGATGCATTTTGCTGGTTATAGAGGTCATGAAGTTTAAGCAGAAGTGAAAGTGCAACGAGAGCCTGTCAATTACATTGGAAACTGTTGTTTCTTTCAGCTTCTAGGGGGCATTGCCCCCCTCCTCTCTCCGGAACCCCCAGGAGGGGTGCTTTCCCTGCATTCCGCCGGGGTCTGGATAGCCCCTGGACCCCTGCCTTGCAGGATTTTTAAAATTTCCCAGGAGCAGTCATGTGTATGGTTGTGGGTTTTTTTCCTGTCTCTTCTCTTCTTTCAATTTCATAGAGCAACCACCATCTTTTTGATAGTTCTGTTGCATTGGAACTGGGGGACTTCAGTCAAGCAGAAAAACTTCAGAGAACATTGCTGTCCGGATGATCGGCATTAATATGGTTGGGAAAGAGGGTGGAAATGTGGTCGGGGAAGTGGATGACAGGAAGGGAGTCTTACAAGGATGTGTTGGGTCAAGGAGGGAGGACTGGGTTGGATCAGGGATGAGTGGCAGTGGGTAAAGGTGGGGGGGAAGGAGGAGGAGGGAGTTGGAGGGGGGCGTTGTTCTGGGGCTGTTTCACAAGGGCTAACATTACGTAGTGTGAGCGCAAATCGGCAAAAATGTTAGTTAACTTTATTCGCTGTTAGTGGTGTTTCTTAGACCCCTTTTGGTACAACAGTTATTCGCTGTTAGTGGTGTTTCTTAGACCCCTTTTGGTACAACAGTTATTCGCTGTTAGTGGTGTTTCTTAGAACCCTTTTGGCGTAACAGTTATTCGCTGTTAGTGGTGTTTCTTAGACCCCTTTTGGTACAACAGTTATTCGCTGTTAGTGGTGTTTCTTAGACCACTTTTGGTACAACAGTTATTCGCTGTTAGTGGTGTTTCTTAGACCACTTTTGGTACAACAGTTATTCGCTGTTAGTGGTGTTTCTTAGACCACTTTTGGTACAACAGTTATTCGCTGTTAGTGGTGTTTCTTAGACCACTTTTGGTACAACAGTTATTCGCTGTTAGTGGTGTTTCTTAGACCACTTTTGGTACAACAGTTATTCGCTGTGTTAGTGGTGTTTCTTAGACCACTTTTGGTACAACAGTTATTCGCTGTTAGTGGTGTTTCTTAGACCCCTTTTGGTACAACAGTTATTCGCTGTTAGTGGTGTTTCTTAGACCCCTTTTGGTACAAACAGTTATTCGCTGTTAGTGGTGTTTCTTAGACCCCTTTTGGTACAACAGTTATTCGCTGTTAGTGGTGTTTCTTAGACCACTTTTGGTACAACAGTTATTCGCTGTTAGTGGTGTTTCTTAGACCACTTTTGGTACAACAGTTATTCGCTGTTAGTGGTGTTTCTTAGACCACTTTTGGTACAACAGTTATTCGCTGTTAGTGGTGTTTCTTAGACCACTTTTGGTACAACAGTTATTCGCTGTTAGTGGTGTTTCTTAGACCACTTTTGGTACAAACAGTTTTGTTATTCGCTGTTTAGTGGTGTTTCTTAGACCCCTTTTGGTACAACAGTTATTCGCTGTTAGTGGTGTTTCTTAGACCCCTTTTGGTACAACAGTTATTCGCTGTTAGTGGTGTTTCTTAGACCCCTTTTGGTACAACAGTTATTCGCTGTTAGTGGTGTTTCTTAGACCCCTTTTGGACCGGTCCTTTTGGTGCAACAGTTATTCGCTGTAAGTGGTGTTTCTTAGACCCCTTTTGGCTACAACAGTTATTCGCTGTTAGTGGTGTTTCTTAGACCCCTTTTGGTGCATAACAGTTATTCGCTGTTAGTGGTGTTTCTTAGACCCCTTTTGGTGCAACAGTTATTCGCTGTTAGTGGTGTTTCTTAGACCCCTTTTGGTGCAACAGTTATTCGCGCGGCGACCTTCCTCTGGAGAAACTTGACTCAGATCCGGGACTTGAAGCCTTCCACCGAGGCTGATCATTGTTTATTGGATATTAACAAAAATGAAAGGTGATCCGACCCAGCATTAGGCTGGGTTGGGACTGACTAGGTCCCCAGCTTGCTGAGGGCTAACAAGTGTTTTAGCCTGTCCGGCAGCTCCACTAGTAAAGCTGGGCGCAGCAGACCTAGGGACCACTGTACTGTACTATTTATTTGCATCCCTCCTCCGCCCCTCTTTTTGGCTTTGCTTTACAGGGCTCCCAGGGACCCCCATTTGGGGGTCTATCCCAGCGTGGGGATTCGGGGGGGGGGGGGGGGGTCTTTTGTATATAGTTCCCCCACCTTCTGGAAGTTCTGTGCTTGTAGCTTCCTCTAATCTCTCACTCTGATCTCTTCCCTTTTCTTACTGTCTACTATCTTTCTGCCTAACCGGTCCATTCTCTTGCCACAAAACGCTTTTCAAAAACATTTCCTCCAGCCGAAGTCAGACTTGCTGAGCCAAACTATTTCTTAGTTAGGTGCATAACGGTAGCATGACGCATCTGTGCTCATAATTGACAGGAAGCTGTCTGAGCGATCGAAGAAGAAGAAGGGGTCTATGAAGCACTAACATTCTACAGGACCCTCTAAAAGAATGTGCAGCCTGGGGTCCCAGGGATGCACTAGAAACATTATTTTTAGCATTCGCTATGCCACTGGGACCCTCTATCCAGCCTCTAGGACCCTCTATGCTGTAAGTGAACGAGTCCATGGGACCCCTTGTTTTGCAGGATGATTGGGAGCCATGCTTTATATAGCTATTTATTTATTTGTTATTTATTACATGTATTTCTTAACTTCTACTCGTACTCTTGGCTATGCGCATTACCATTGTTTTTCTCTTCTTTTTAAAATCCAACATTGGCAGAATCTTCAACCTGATGAAGGTGGCCGATCAACAGGAAGAAGAAGATCACAGCAGACCTGCCTACCCCTAATTTCTTTTTTAGGTACTCCACGAAATAAAATTCCGTATTTTACAAGGAAACCCCAAAACGGAACATCACAGAACATTAAACCGAAATGCGAAATGACGAAAAACACTCAATTTTGACCGATCTTAGAAGACCTCAAGTTCAAATTTTTGCCGTATTAATTTTCCATTTACCGTACTGCAGTACTGTGGCTCAAAATCGTGTACAAAATACGGAAAAATTGTATGGGTAGGCAGGTCTGTCACAGTCACCGTTAACTATTCTGGGTCACTTTATTTCCTAGGGGCGGTTCTTGTAGGCCCTGTTCTTCAGTCTGTCATGCCAGTAGACTGAGTAGTGGGAGGTTCTGATACTGAGTGATACTGATAGCGATACCACCTATACTAGTAATGTTCATAGTGCATGTAGCAGTTGTGGCCGTGTTACTGTGGAATCTCCCTTATATTAAAAAAATCTCCCAAAATGAGGTCTTATAAGGGAGGGGTTTTATAAACTAAAGGAGGTGATGTTAATACTTACAAAGAAGGGCGATGTCTCAGAGAAGTAGGTCTTATGTGGGAGGGAGTCTTATATGGGAGGTTCCACTGTACCGGGTATTTTGTAACCTTCCACGGGAAAGACCGGCATGCTGACTAAGGTAGGATCAGCATCTTCATCCTCTTTGTGTGTTCTGAATATAGAACAGTCATTGTAAAAAGTTGCGTCTGCCTGAAGAGTGTTCACGATTCCAAATAACATAGTGTTCAAGCGCTTTGGCTGTTGAGAAGATCCCTGGACTTTTAAGTCAGAGTATGACAATGCACACACAGTTTCCAGCGAAGTAAAAACACAGACACAAATAGAGAGAGAGAGCGAGAGACAGAGAGAGAGACAGATACACACATTTACAGGAGCAAAAAATACGTGCTCTCGAATTATTCACGCAAGCTCACACATATTTCTTTTTCCTCTTCTTTTTTTATATCCAAAGAAAAGAACACAATAATAATTTTAAAAAGCAAAATGAATAATAAGCCAGCAGTCTTGCTAAGTCCCGTTTCTCCTCAACATTCACACTGAATCCACACTGAATCCAAACTCAAAAAAGCAACACTTTCGGAAAAAACCCCCTAGGGGAGAGCACTGTGAAAATTAGAGTTGGTTACCCCGACTTACTTGGTCGAATACCATAGCAGCATCGTCAGAAGAGTGAATGGCGTAGAAGAGTGAAGCGAAGCGAGTGAACGATTTGCAAACATTTTAAATAGAAAGAGGGGTTACAAACTGATCTAACTTACAAAACGTCGAGAACTGGCAAAGAAATAAACATTGAGATTGACCCAGATGGCTTGATAGAGAACTGCAGATGCGAGAAACACGAACGGAGTGTGTAGATCTAGATCTACTCAAACGCAGCATGTTCAGAGGGTGATTGTTACCATCGGGGGATGGGGGGGGGGGGGGGGCAATTGCTATCATACAGTCTTGACATCTGTAGGGCCCCCCTTACCAAAAATGCTTCACAATAAGGAGTACCATTATAAATCACACGTTAACGGACAGAAAGTTACCACTTTCAGATTGATATCATGCATTGTTGGAAAGGGGTGACTCTACAGATGTAAAAAATATACATGATAGCAATTGCCCCCCCAGATGGTAATCATCCCTATTTTGGGGACCCACCTGATGGTAGAGTAACTTCCCCTGTTTGACCGATTGAATTAAGCAAGATCACTCCCGATCTCATACACCATAAGATTACTCTCCTTAATTATTTCCGAACAATTCCTATTACAGTGGAACCTCCCTTATAAGACCTCCTGTTATAAGACTCCCTCCCATATAAGACCTACTTCTCTGAGACATTGCCCTTTTTTTGTAAGCATTAGAATTACCTCCCTATTAAGACCTCATGTTGGATGTTTTTTGAAGGTCTTATAAGCGAGGTTCCACTGTATCTGTAACCGAAAAAGTAATTTTCTTTCTTTTGTTTTGTACAAAAGTTAGCACAGAATCAAGAGTGAAAACAAAATATAAAAAGCAAAATGAACAAAAAAGAAGAAATAAACAGCCTAATCGAGCATGCAAGAAACAAGATTTTAAAAACATGACCTCATGCAGGAAAAGGGGACAAAGGGGACAAAGATGACCCCTGAGGCTTCTCAATCCATCCAAGCCGCTATCATGAAAAAGAACACGAGAATCATGAGCACGAAGAACAAGGGATGATCCTAAAAAAGTTACACACGGAAAATCAAACAGAGAAAACAGAACGTTCACCACCACCTCAGCTCCTGCTAAAGGGGCGGACTCACTGCATATGATTCAATCCAACTGCACAGGTGATCCTAAAACAGTTACACCCGGAAAATCAACCAGAGAAAACAGAACGTTCACCACCACCTCAGCTCCTGCTAAAGGGGCGGACCCACTGCATATGATTCAATCCAACAAACAGAGAAAACAACGTTCATCACCACCTCAGCTCCTGCTAAAGGGGCGGACCCACTGCATATGATTCAATCCAACTGAGACCCGACTGTGACATTTGTCAGGCATGATTCTCGAGAAATACTACTATCTAAATGAACCTGATGAAATCCTACTAGTTTTGTTCACTATATTTGTAGTCCCCCCCACCCCACCCCCTTACACGAATCTGATGAAATATCTGGGTTTTTGGTATAAGACACGCTATGTTATTCGTGTATTGGGGTCTACATTAAACCCGAGTTCGAACCTGGGTACAGGGGATTGTTCCTCTCACTTTGCACTAGGCCTTACAGTGGTCTGGACGTGGAGTCTTTCGGATGAGATGATAAACCGAGGTCATGTGTGCCCATGCACTTAGCACACGTAAAAGTAACCCAGTGGCAACGAAAAAGTTGTCATTTGGTCAAATTTTAACCCCCCCCCCCCCCCCCTCCTCATCAGTCACACCAAAATCGCATGCAAAAAAAATAACAATTGGGTGACGCGCTCGACGCACTCTCCAGGTGCGAGTAACCCGAATTTCACAGGCGACTCTGTGACTATAAAGTACCTAATGAGCATAGTGAGAGAAAATGGTAGAATTTGTTTTAGAGAGGGAAGTATTTCACGTGAATCATGACTCGCAGACATCGTCACAATCTGATCGCAGTTGGATTGAATTGCATGCAGTGGGCCGCCCCTTTACACTATCACCCTGATCAATATAGGATGTAAAGAACATGTACCAGGATAAGACATGCAAAACAATCGTATTTATAAAGAATACAAAAACCAACAACAAAAACGCACTAAAGTCTCCGCGGTCATCATAACAAAGCACATGAAAGTCACAATGACAGAAACATGGCCAACCCCCAAACAAAAGTTACACCGAAAAAAGGAATGGATAAAATAGCATACATAATCACCTCTAGGGCTCCCAGGGACCCCCATTTGGGAGTCTATGAAGTACTAAAATTCTAAAGGACCCTCGAAAAGAATGTGCAGGGGGTCCCAGGGATGCACTAGAAAATTTATTTTTAGCATTCGTAATGCCACTGTGACCCTCTATCCCGCCTCTAGGACCCTCTATGCTGTAAGTAAAGGAGTCCCTGGGACCCCTTGTTTTGCGGGACGACTGGGAGCCCTGACCTCATCTAAACCCCTCCATTTGATGATACCCATACTAGGATATACATGCACTATTAAAGAACTGCACCTTTCAAAACCATCAGAGAAAAATATAAGGCATCAAATCCGCTGTTCAGAAAAATTAAACTATGTAACAAGCAGAGCTCTCTCACTTTCATCAAAGACATGAAGACATGAATGATCACTATAATAATAATAATAATTAATAATTAAGGACACATGCATGGCGCTCTACTCCCTTTGCAGGGAGCTCAGAGCGCTTTACATCAATATAAAAATAAACACTAAAATGCAATGGATACACATACACATGAATACACATACACGATGAACATTGTAGATAAGAACTAAATACATTAAGTAGCATAAACACATACTAGGCATAAAGAGTAAAATATAGTATTTTCAATGTCAACACGCACACACACACGCGCGCGCTCAATCTCAAAATAACAGAATCACAGTAAGCTGTTAGTGATGGGATGTTTCAAACAGATGCGTTTTTAGAGAGGTTTTGAAAAATAATAAAGTGTCAAATCTGATGAGGGAGATTAAATTGTTAACAGAAAAAAAAAAAGGAAAATGCAGAGGGAAAAATCTCTATATTATATATCATCAAAGTTCTGCAACTTTAAGCGCACAATATAACAAAAACTTAAGTGTTTTATAAATCTGACAAGAAAAATAAAAATTGCTGTTAACCCTTTCACCGCCAATGTTGCATTTTGGCTCCACAATGGTTTAACACCCATGTCACTAAAAGGTATCAAAATGGGGTCTATTATCCAAAGACCCCATCTTAGTTTTGGGAAGGTTAGACCTTATTTTATATATGTCACCGAAGAATACCCAATACTGCACATGGATTTTGTTCTCTAACCAGGTAAATTGAATGCATTCTTTTTTAAAGGCATCAAATCAGGGCCTGTTATCCAAATACCCTATTTTCTTCATTTTGGGAGGTAAGGATAAGCCTAATGTTATATATGGCACAGAGGAATTCCCAATATTGCAGATAAAAAAATTCTCTACCCAGTTACTTAAGTGTAATGGTACAATTTGGCTGAAAAATGGCTGGCGGCGAAAGGGTTAAAGAAAACAAATCTGTACATGTAAAACAAACCACTGCAACTTGAACACACAAAAACAGAAAGCAAGTGCTAAATCTGATTATTACAGAAAAAAAATTGGTATGCCAAAACACAAAATGCAACCTTGAACGCACATCTAAACAGATAATGTCAATCAGACGATTAGGAATCTAAACTGCTGGGAAAAAAAGTGAACAAGAATAATCTTTAATATGTCATAAAAAGCTGCAACCTTGAACACACATCAAATTGGAAAATACATGTAAGTGTCAAATCTGATGAGTAGGAATGTTTATTGTTTAAAAAAAAAGAAATATAGAAAAAACATCTTTATATGTCATAAAAAAACTGCCATCTTGACATCTGTAGGGTCCCCCTTACCAAAAAATGCTTCACAATAAGGGGTGCCATTATAAATCACATGTTAACGAACAGAAAGTTGCCACTTTCAGATTGATATCATGCATTTTTGGAAAGGGGTAACTCTACAGATGTCAGAAATATACATGATAGTAATTGCCCCCCAAGATGGTAATCATCCCTATTTTGGGATCTACCTGATGGTAGAGTAACTTCCCCTGTTTGACCGATTGAATTAGGCAAGATCACTCCCATACACCATGTAAGATTACTCTCCTTGATTATTTCTGAACAATTCCTATTGTCTATAACCGAAAAAGTAATTTTCTTTCTTTTGGTTTTTACAAAAGTTAGCACAGAATCAAGAGTGAAAACAATATTTTAAAAAAGCAAAACAAACAAAAAAGAAAAAAGAAACAGCCTAAAGCGAATGCACACACACAAAAAAAGATAAAAATAACCCCGCCAGACATGCAAAAAAAGGGGACAAAAATGACCCCTGAGGCTTCTCAATCCATCCATGCCGCTATCATGAAAAAGAACACGAGAATCATGAGCACGAAGAACAAGGGGTGATCCTAAAAAAGCTACACCCGGAAAATCAACCGGACAAAACAGAACGTTCACCACCACCTCAGCTCCTGCTAAAGGGGCAGGTCCACTGCATATGATTCAATCCAACTGCACAGGTGATCCTAAAACAGTTACACCCGGAAAATCAAACAGAGAAAACAGAATGTTCACCACCACCTCAGCTCCTGCTAAAGGGGCAGGTCCACTGCATATGATTCAATCCAACTGCACAGGTGATCCTAAAAAAGTTACACCCGGAAAATCAAACAGAGAAAACAGAATGTTCACCACCACCTCAGCTCCTGCTAAAGGGGCAGGTCCACTGCATATGATTCAATCCAACTGCACAGGTGATCCTAAAACAGTTACACCCGGAAAATCAAACAGAGAAAACAGAATGTTCACCACCACCTCAGCTCCTGCTAAAGGGGCAGGTCCACTGCATATGATTCAATCCAACTGCACAGGTGATCCTAAAAAAGTTACACCCGGAAAATCAAACAGAGAAAACAGAATGTTCACCACCACCTCAGCTCCTGCTAAAGGGGCAGGTCCACTGCATATGATTCAATCCAACTGCACAGGTGATCCTAAAAAAGTTACACCCGGAAAATCAAACAGAGAAAACAGAACGTTCACCACCACCTCAGCTCCTGCTAAAGGGGCGGACCCACTGCATATGATTCAATCCAACTGCACAGGTGATCCTAAAACAGTTACACCCGGAAAATCAAACAGAGAAAACAGAACGTTCACCACCACCTCAGCTCCTGCTAAAGGGGCAGGTCCACTGCATATGATTCAATCCAACTGCACAGGTGATCCTAAAACAGTTACACCCGGAAAATCAAACAGAGAAAACAGAACGTTCACCACCACCTCAGCTCCTGCTAAAGGGGCGGACCCACTGCATATGATTCAATCCAACTGAGACCCGACTGTGACATTTGTCAGGCATGATTCTCGTGAAATTCTACTGTCTAAATGAACCTCATGAAATCCTACTAGTTTTGTTCACTATATTTGTAGTTCCCCCCCCCCCCCCATGAATGTGTTATTTTGGTATAAGACACGCTATGTTATTCGTGTATTGGGGTCTACATTAAACCCGAGTTCGAACCAATAAACCCGAGTTCAAACCTGGGTACAGGGGATTTTTCCTCTCACTCTGCACTAGGCCTTACGGTCTGAACGTGGAGTCTTTCGGATGAGATGATAAACCGAGGTCCCGCTGTGCCCATGCACTTAGCACACATTAATGCACTTAGCACACATTAAAACAGTGGCAAGGAAAAAGTTGTCATATGATCAAATTTCCCCCCCCCCCCCCCCCCCCCCCCCCCCCCCCCCCCCCCCCCCCCCCCCCCCCCTGCCTTCATCAGTGACACCAAAATCGCAAGAAAAAAAAAATGTGGGTGATGCGCCTCTGGCTGCGACGCGCTCTCCAGGTGGGAGTAACCCGACCCCCCCCGAATTTCACAGAGACGCCTCTGTGTCTATAAAGAACCTAATACCTAATGAGTATAGTGAGTGAAAATGGTAGAATTTGTTTCAGAGACGGAAGTATTTCACGTGGCTCATGCCTCGCATGGCCCTTTACACTGATCACCCTGATCAATATATAATGTAAAGAACATGCACCAGGATAAGACATGCAAACAAATCATATAATGACAGGGCTCCCAATCGTCCCGCAAAACAAGGGGTCCCAGGGACTCCTTCACTTACAGCATAGAGGGTCCTAGAGGTGGGATAGAGGGTCCCAGTGGCATAGCGAATGCTAAAAACAATTTTTCTAGTGCATCCCTGGGACCCCCTGCACATTCTTTTAGAGGGTCCTGTAGAATTTTAGTGCTTCAGACCCCCAAATGGGGGTCCCTGGGAGCCCTGAATGAATACAAAAAAGCACCAAATCCTCCGAAGCCATCGCGGTCATCATAACAAAGCACATGAAAGTCATGTAATAGAAAAATGGCCAAAGTTACACCGGAAAAGAAATGGATAAAATAGTATACATAATCACCTCGTCTAAACTCCTCCATTTGATGATACCCATACTAGGATATACATGCACTATTAAACAACTGCACCTTTCAAAATCATCACAGAAAAATACAAAGCATCATATCGGATTAGAGAAATTAAATGTTCAGAAAACTTTAACTATGTAACAAGCAGAGCTCTCTCACCTTCATCAAAGAAATGAAGGCATGAATGTTTACTACAATGGAAAATAAAGTGTTAAAATCTGACGAGGGAAATTAAAATGATTTTTTGCAGTTCCAACCATATGCATCTTACATCAATACAAACTTCAATTTGAACAGAATTATATTAAAATAAAATTTAATTAGAAACCTTCAACAAGGGAGTTAACTGGGGCAGATAACTCTGAAATAGCAAAAATAGACGTCTGCTACGAGTAAGCCTAGAGAGCAATAGTAGCTGTGTCCGCACACTGCTACACAAAGAACACAATAATAAAAAAATTTCAGCAAAATGAAGCCAGCAGTCTTGCTAAGTCCCATTTCTCCTCAGCATTCACACTGAATCCAAACTAAAAAAAGCAACACTTGTAATAGACGATTTTCGGAGAAAAAACCCTAGGGGAGAGCACTTTGTGAAAATTGGAGTTGTTTACCCCGATTTACTTGGTCGAATAATTGCTATCATACAGTCTTGACATCTGTAGGGTCCCCCAAGGTTACCACAAATGCTTCACAATAAGGGGTACCATTATAAATCACATGTTAATGGACAGAAAGTTACCACTTTCGGATTGCTATCATGCATTTTTGGAAAGGGGTGACTCTACAGATGTCAAAAATATACATGATAGGAATTGCCCCCCAAGATGGTAATCATCCCTATTTAGGGGACCCACATGATGGTAGAGTAACTTCCTCATGTTTGACCGATTGAATTAGGCAAGATCACTCCCGATCCCATACACCATAAGATTACTCTCCTTAATTATTTCCGAACAATTCCTATTACAGTGGAACCTCCCTTAAAAGACCTGTTATAAAACTCCCTCCCATATAAGATCTACTTCTCTGAGACATTTCCCATCTTTGTCAGTATTAAAATTACCTCCCTTATAAGACGCCATCCCTTATAAGACCTCATGTTGGATGATTTTTAAAGGTCTTATAAGCGAGGTTCCACTGTATCTGTAACCGAAAAAGTAATTTTCTTTCTTTTGTTTTGTACAAAAGTTAGCACAGAATCAAGAGTGAAAACAAAATATAAAAAGCAAAATGAACAAAAAAGAAGAAATAAACAGCCTAATCGAGCATGCAAGAAACAAGATTTTAAAAACATGACCTCATGCAGGAAAAGGGGACAAAGGGGACAAAGATGACCCCTGAGGCTTCTCAATCCATCCAAGCCGCTATCATGAAAAAGAACACGAGAATCATGAGCACGAAGAACAAGGGGTGATCCTAAAAAAAGCTACACATTGAAAATCAAACGCAGAAAACAGAACGTTCACCACCACCTCAGCTCCTGCTAAAGGGGCGGACCCACTGCATACAATTCAATCCAACTGCACAGGTGATCCTAAAACAGTTACACCCGGAAAATCAAACAGAGAAAACAGAACGTTCACCACCACCTCAGCTCCTGCTAAAGGGGCAGGCCCACTGCATATGATTCATCCAACTGAGACATTTATCAAGCATGATTCTCGAGAAATACTACTATCTAAATGAACCTGATGAAATCCTACTAGTTTTGTTCACTATATTTGTAGTCCCCCCCACCCCACCCCCTTACATGAATCTGATGAAATATCTGGTTTTTTGGTATAAGACATGCTATGTTATTCGTGTATTGGGGTTTACAATAAACCCGAGTTCGAACCTGGGTACAGGGGATTGTTCCTCTCACTTTGCACTAGGCCTTACGCCTTACGGTCTGAACGTGGAGTCTTTCGGATGAGACGATAAACAGAGGTCCCGTGTGCCCATGCACTTAGCACACGTTAAACCCAGTGGCAACGAAAAAGTTGTCATTTGGTCAAATTTCAACCCTCCCCCCTCACCCACCATTTCCTTCCTTATCAGTCACACCAAAATCGCATGCAAAAAAAAAAGACGAAAAGTTGGGTGGTGCGCCCCTGCCTGCGACGCGCTCTCCAGGTGGGAGTAACCCGATTTTCACAGAGACGCCTCTGTGACTATAAAGTACCTGATGAGCATAGCAAAGACTCTAAAAGGGTAAGATGGACTACTTAAGAGTTACGGCGAGCCGGGCTGATGGTTATCGTTAGTGGGGTAGTTACAGTGGCGGCTATCCAAAGACGCAGACTGGAATTTGAACGGAGAATTCAACTCGCCTATCGACGTGTTTTTAACCTGAATGTGTCACGTTTAAAAGGGACATAACCAGTGTTTCTGTCCTCACTACTCATATAGGGAAAAGGGACCGGATGTTAGTCTTTTCTTTTCAGTGTCTTTGAGCATAGTGAGTGAAAATGGTAGAATTTGTTTTAGAGACGGAAGTATTTCACGTGAATCATGACTCGCAGACATCGTCACAATCTGATCGCAGTTGGATTGAATTGCATGCAGTGGGCCGCCCCTTTACACTATCAAGCTGATCAATATAGGATGCAAAGAACATGTACCAGGATAAGACATGCAAAACAATTGTATAATGAATGCAAAAAACAACAACAAAAAAGCACTAAAGCCTCCGCGGTCATCATAACAAAGCACATGAAAGTCATGTGACAGAAAAATGGTCAACCCTAAAAAAAAAGTTACAACGGAAAAAAAGAGGATAAATTAGCATACATAATCACCTCGTCTAAACCTCTGCCAAATCTGATTTTTTTTTTTTTTTTTTTTTGTATGTGAAAACAAAAAATGCAACATTGAACGCACATCAAAACAGATATTAATGTCAATCTGACGCTTAGGAATTTAAATTACTGAGAAAAAAAAAGTGAAAAAGAATCATCTTTAATATGTCATAAAAAGCTGCAACATTGAATGCACATCAAATCGGAAAATAGATTAAGTGTCAAATCTGATGATTAGGAATTTGAATTGTTAAAAAAAAAAAGAAATAGAAAAAACATCTTTATATGTTATAAAAAAAATTGCAACCTTGAACACAAAGAAAAACCAGTATCAAATCTGACGATTAGGAAATTTAAATCGTTTAAAAAAAAGTGAAAAATATACATGTATATCATTAAAAAAAAGACCTGCAGCCTTGAACGTGCATCAAAACAGAAAGTAAGCATTCAAGCTGGAATTCCATATGCATGATTTTAAAGGCGAAAATTGACTGCGATAATCGCCCGCGATTAAATTGGATCCCAACCAACAAGAAAGTACACCCATAGGCGCGATAATCGTGAGACGTCAGTCGCAAATCGCTCGCAATTTTATTTTATTACCGGCCTGGTGAAGTGAACAAATATTTTTGTCGCCGTGGAAAATAGTCTGAAAGTGGGCGGAGCTAAAACATCATGCCCCCCTTTTTCTTTTTCTTTTTTAGCCAGCATGGCTTCCAAAAGCGTGGAGACATTTGTGGTAATGGTGAAAAACGTTGCTTGCAATTCTGTAGGCGCAATCAGGTTCTTTAACACAACGTTTGAAGAGCGCCAGCCATTTTAGCGTCGTTGGAATTGCAAGCAACATTTTCATTGCGGTCAAACGCTGCGGCCGATTAAAGCCAGCGAAAATAGCGCATACAATGTGTCACAATTTTGGACTTCTTTGTGACAGCCAACCAGTTTTCCAACTTCCACGGCGGCGGAGTTTTTAATTAAGAAACTGCCAAGTTGACTAGGTAAGAAAGGGTTGAGAAAAACATGAGGATCGTGCTGCTTGTTAGAATTTTATGCTGCCCTTTATTTGAATTTGTGTCAACTTCACCGATTGGTCGAAGCCGGCCAATGAGGGACTTCGAGAGGAAAAGAGAAACTGTTCACCGGACTTCGGAAGTATTGTAGGTTTTGAGAATGTAATGTTGGTCAGTTCGCTCTAGACCGGCTTTCAAGAAAGAGGAGAAGTAGCCTGCCTGAGGAAAGGGCATATCTTCGCTGACTGCGCCAGGACTTCGGTGTCCCATTCAGAGGCGATGTGTGATTCGTTTCTCACATGAAAAGAAAGCAGCGACCGGTGCTTGGACCTTCAAGGGACCTTGGAGAAGGTTGGACCGGGGAGAGGAAGTCAGCGAGTCGAACTCCTCGACTGGAACTGCTCGGGTGTACATAGCCCCTACACCCATTCACCAGGAGGTTGTCCTGACTTTTTCCGAGCAGCACTCCAGCGAGCTTCACTGGCCGTTTGGGGTAGGTGAGAGGGAGACGGTTGCTCCTGTCCGAAACACGTAGTTTTGTTGCCGCGTTGTTATTTCCGAAGTTATAACTGTTTGGTCCAGGAACAGTTATGTTCATTTTACGGTCCGTGTGGAAGTCCGGACAATAGAGACTCGTATTTAGAAGTATAAATGTCGTTTGCATCTTTTCGAGAAAGATGGTCATTCTATTTTTAAAAGTAAATAAAATAACCGCGCGTTCTCAAATTCTTGTGTACAAAATTATTTACCTTTTCGGTATTGTTTTCGTGAAATTCATAACCTCTATTTGATTGGAGCGTGGTTACAAATTGTCTTCCTGGGTGGGGGAGTCCTTGTACCAACTGTATCGTCTGTGAGTCCTTGTACAAATTGTATCGTCTGTACGTACCCGTACATAGGTGTATCCAGCATAAGGTTTTTGCTAGGATGTTTCGTTTAGCTCATTATGTATTTAGTGAGCTGTTCACACAGTCAAGCAGCTTGGAGTTTTTCAGGTAGCGTTTGTTCGCAGCGAACGTGTTGTGCAGTCGTAGCGCAGCTTCATTTGGATTGTATTATATAACTATTTTTCAATGTAACGGAATAATAATGGTTAAACCACCATTGATGCCAAGGAATAAATATTCATGTTTTTCGTATTGTAAACTGGTCTCCGGTGTTGCTCGTGTGTGAGTGGAGGAAGCATGTGGACGCACCCCAATGTGAACCGTTACCCCTAGACAACAAACCCTTTACACAATGGAATTCCAGCTTAAATCTGATGATTAGGAATTTCAATTGTTAAAAAAAAGAAAGAAAAATATAGACAAACTTGTTTAAATATGTTGTAAAAAAACACCAGGGTTGCAAACTTGAAAGTGCATCCAAACAGATAATTAGCATGAAATCCAACCACTACGAACGTTTTGTTTTTAAAAAAAGGAAAAACATTAGGGTCATAAAGAAACCTGTGACAACCAAACTATAAGATTGCTACTAAGTGATGGAGAACACTACCCCCTTTCTTTTCAGAACCTATAACGGACAAACAAAGAAAAAGAAATGTCTAGGTCAGTGCACAATGATCGATTCTCAATTCCATCGGGCTGCTTTTTAAAATCTTGCTAGGACTTTGAAATCTAATCCGCTTTCAGCAGATATCCAGAAAACAACAACAGTAGAAGGATGTTCATAATCATCAGAGTATTATATCCCATTTGCTCAGATTGTTCAAGAAAACATTCTCACCTCTTGAGTCCTCAACAACAGCGTTGATGCAGGATTGAACCTGTAGCCAGTGTAGGCCATTATAATGACAAACGACTTCAGACACAATGTAGCATTCAGTGTCACTCTCAAACAAAGCGATTCGCATGGGAACAGAACCACCACCTTTCAGTTGTGGGTCGACGGTGGCTTGGAAGCAGCAAAGCCTTAAAAACGCCAGTGTTGGCGTCATGCGTTGTCGATGTTGGTCCACATCCAATCCAGCTGCACTTTCTCGTCCTTTTTCACTGTGTGGTGGTTAGAATCTACGGCCTAATATGCCACCTCAAGTTGTCTGCACACAGACACACACACACAGATGGTGTAATAATGCACAGGACTACACAGAGCCGATTCTAGGATTTTGAAAAAGGGGGGGCATTCCCCTCCTATGATTGAAAAAAGGGGGGCAGGTCCCCCCTTAAGAATGAAAAAAGGGGGGATCGGTGGCAGGTCCACTGGATACAAGGGAAAGCAGCCATGACATACAAATTTATTTTTAAATTGTTAATTGAAAGCATTCAGGGCACTTCTTCAGCCAGTCGTCTTGGAACCGGTGTTCCCTTGCACTGGCGCTGTTATCGGGCTGCTTCTCCGAGTTTTTGGATGTAGTCGCCGTTTCTTCAAGCTCTTCTCCACACTCTGACTCATCATGTGGCACAGACTGCTTTTTTTTTCACTTTGCCTCCGCGAAAGTCAAAATCAAGGAGCGTGGCTACGCGCTTCATTTTGGAAGAAATCCAATATGGTGGCTTAAACTCTCGCAAGTTCTCGTCGGTATTCAAGATGAATGAGATGAACACGATTGATTGGTTGATCAGTTTGTGTAGCCTAGACAACAGGTTTTGCAGACGACGAACGCCATGCCCGCATCGATCGGTGAAAATAGCGGGCAGTTCTGCAAATGTGCGGGAGTCGGCCCGCATTAAGACTCGATTATCGCGGGAAGGAACAGATTTTCGGGGGATTGTACCAATCCCGCGCTCTAGAATCAGCTCTGACTACATAGCAAACAGTAATTGGATAAACAAAAACAAAAAACAATTAATAAACACCAGTCAGTGAGTCACTCGTGTAAAAAGTCCAAAAGTGACTTCTTTTTCATTCACAAGGTCGGGAAAAGAACTCCAAGAGTGTACCATCTCCACAACTGACCTCACACTTGTGACACTTAACAGTAAACTCAGTAATACTTTCCATTGGCATGATTTAGCAAAATTTACTTTAAAGAGAAAGCATACCAGATTGTGAAAACAAAATTATTGTATTTGTGTGTAAATTTTGCCTTACCTCTTCTCTGGCTCAATGCGTCTGTAGTAGATTTCAGACTTGCCGACTTTTTCTCCAGGTCTGCCTTCATCTTCTGGTTTGCTTCCATGTTCTGTCTCAATTCTTGCTGCACAGTTTAAGTCTACCTTCATCTTCTGGTTTGCTTCCATGTTCTGTCTCAATTCTTGCTGCACAGTTTTCAGGTCTGCCTTAAACATCTTCTGGTTTGCTTCTATGTTCTGTCTCAATTCTTGCTGCACAGTTTTCAGGTCTGCCTTCAACTTCTCCTGGTTTGCTTCCAGGTCCGTAATCTGTTGCCTGGTAGAAACAAAAGGGGTGCTTTCTTCACCACCAGCAAGCACCTTTCCAAAGAAGTGCCGGACAATGTCCACATCCACGACTGTTGAATCCCCTTTCAGTCGCAAATATTTCTTCTGCTCTTCTCTCTCAGATTCCTCTTTGTGTCCCTCAAATACCTCGTCCTTTAATAGTGCAGCTTGCAGCTTGCTTTTCAGCAGCAGAACATCAGCACTGTCTTTCACAGTCGCAGCTCGGGATACCAGCCCACACATGGAGTTGATAATGTCATGGGCAGAGGTTTCTTTTGCCTTCAGTCCGCACTGAGCATGCTCGGCTTGAGACGAAAGGGTTTCCAGAAGTTGGTCACGAACCTGGTCTGCCCAGTGGATGATCTGGGCATGGCATGTTCTTACGTCATCAGCCACTTCCTGCCGCTGGCGGTCCAGTTCCTTGTCGTCTCTGGACAACCGTGTCAGCAGTCTCTGCATCACCTGGATCTGTGAAAACATTCAACACAGAAAACTCAAAGTCACTAAGCCTGTGTATCAACTGAATCTTGAAGACAACACTTGTCTAGAGCTGGATAAATCTGCAATAACAGCAACAATGTCAATGGTCAATGTTAGTAACTCTTTGCGTCAACTGTATCTGCAATAATGTCAACACAGAATTAGTCAATGTTGTCAAGCTGTTTGGATTAACCTCTGAACAAGTTCAACAATAAAGAGTCAAGGTCTTCATTAAAGGAAACAAGGTAGTATGTAGTAAGCACATAAGCAATCTCAAGCATCAGAGAATGCACTGCAGCCCAGTGTTTCCCTTAACACACATATGTGCGTCCCTGAAGCACAAAAATCACAGAGGGACTCTTTGATTTCAGCTCTGGGCGTCCCATAGGACGCACACTTTTTTCAACAGACCGAGACAGCAGGGTTCATTCTTGGTGTCGGTCATACGTCATTGACTCATAAACCTTCGATTTTGACCGATAGTTTTAGCAGGCAGGCGGTCATCTGACCGATTGATTTTTCGTCAAAGCAGTCAACAACTTCAAGGATTCTGTCGTCTGCTAAACTTAGTTCTTCCGCGGCCTCGGACCATAATCAGAACTAAAAAGTTGCATTTGGCGAAACGAACGCCGAAACGAAAAAATGGCGGCATTGCACATTCGGTAAAGCTTTTCCGATCCAACTTTTTGAACACCAAATAAAGTTCCAACGTGACCTAGTCTTCTAGGCCTAGTGCTAAACAAGATCGTTCTCGGCCTTTTGACAACAATTCGTGTTTAAAACCAGCCATGCCTCCCCAAAAGAAGCCACGAGTAGGAAACGGGCAGAAGAATATGTTTGCTAGTTTCGGACTCGCTCAGACATCGTCTGCAACTTGTAGGATCGTTGGAATTAGGTCAAGCCACCCCAACTTTTCCATATCAAAACTCTGAACCCGATTTTCGCTTCGTGCCACAGCGGTCAGTCTGTTTGCTTTGATTTTCCTGGTTGTCAGTCTTGTTTCTGACCATCTGGGGTTTTCCTTTCTGAAGCAGACACATGTCCGGTCATTCTAAAACGATCTTTGTTTACATCTGAAAGCTTGTTCACGAGAGTAAAGTGCTTCAAGTTTTAGGTCTGATTTCTTCGTTGACCAAATCTGAACGTTTTTTGCAAGTTCGACAGAGGAAAAAGCAGCAGCATCAAGCTGTTCTTTTAGAGATGTGAATGGCATCATCTCAAAAAACTGCATATATGCAAGTGTGTGTGTACACTTGTGTGTCTGTCTGCCTGTCTCTCTGTCCATATCTCAATCTGTTTGTCTCCCCCCCCCCTCTCTCTCTCTCTCTGTAGTCAGCCTATTCCATTTCCAGGGGTTATGCACATGTGTTGCCTGTGTGTTCACTGTGCATGTAGCATGTGTGCTGAGCATGTATTTGCTTTTGTTAAAGCAGTTTTTTTTATCATATACTTAGGGGACTCTTAAAAATATGAAAAGGACTCTTAAAATTTTGCACAGGGAGTCCCTGGGACTCACACATTTCACCCCTATGGGAAACACTGCAGCCATCATTTTATGACGTAGACAACATACGCAGGTCTGAATCATGCACAAGTGATTTTCAAAACTGAAACCACGTGACATGCACTGGAAGCAGCCAACTACAGTATCTGAATTATGCAAGCTATATATAACAAAATGTCATCAGCATTTAGGGTACGTACACACACATGCAGAGATTCCGTGCGGAAACCTGTGCACAATCTGTAAATAAGTAAAAGAAAGAAGGGAAAAGATTTACGCACGTGTCCGTATTTCCCCTAATCCGTACATTTTTACCCTTCTTTCTTTCACTTATTTACGGAATGCGCGTGGGATTTCCGCATGAACTGTGTACGAGGCCTTAATCCACAAAATTGTCTAGCACGAACATCCAATGGTTGAGACACAAATCTAACCAGCAAAACAGAGCCTACATCAAGACTATTGAAGTAGGGTGCGAGAAAGAGCAAGTTATAACATAAGCAGAGAGGAAGCACAGATGAAAGGTCCTACTTCTAGATGTGGTAGACATATCTGCATGCTCTTTCTTTACTGTCAGGGGGGTAATGGTCATGTTCCTTGCACAATGACAAGCTACATATAATTCAATTTACTTTGAATCTAGCTGTTCTTCAGTGATGCTAACCACCATCCCTACTCTTTGTTCACTTTCAATGAAGCCACAGGCACATTTAAGCCTTTTCAACAATTCCATTTATTCAATTCCATTTAAGCCAACCTGTTCCTTGGCACTGCCAACCATGGTCCCCAGCTCTTCCTTCACCCTCAGTGCGGCGACCGCCATGTCCTCCGTGTCATGGGGCTGATGTGACGTCACTTTGCACACCAGGCAGACGGCGACGTCACAATCGCAGCAGAACAGGCACAGCTCCTGGTCCTGGTGAACCTGGCATTTCTTTGGTTCTGCTTTCTGCCCAGATGACGGCACCTTCGTCTGGAGGTTTAATGGCTTCACATGGTGTTCCTTTTTGTCCACAAATCTGTCGTGCAGACGTCGGCAGGTTCGGCACATGTGTTGTTGGCATTTGCCGCAGCTGAACTCTGCCTCCTTTCTGTCTTCTTCCTCTTCCTCATCGCACATTTCACACAGCACTGGCTGGGAAGGTCCATCAGGCTCGGTGATGATGTAAAAATTGGTCTGTAAAAAGCAAACAAACAAAAACTTTGTGCGAATGTTCATTTTTAAAGACCCACCAGATCATGTATCAAAATCACGGGTTTCACATGGTTTCCCTCTTATAGCTGGTAAGAAATTTTGGTGTTGACCAGGTTTGAATACCATACAAATGTCCCCAAATTCAAAACGAAACATAATTTTAAAGAGCAGCCTCAATTTGAAGTTTGGGGAACTTGTATGTGGGTCACAGATACCCAGAAAAAAACAAGGGACTTAATCATGGTGGGTCAGTGTGTCTTTAAAATCACAAAAATATGCACAGACATTTAGGATCATTAGATCACCTATTTTGGAAATGGTGCAGCACAGGGCAACTAGATTCTCCAACAACTACAGAGACAACGTACAAGGCATAGAGAATGCTCGGGGAGCTGCAGTAGAGAAAGATCAACCACCTGTGCCTACTGCACAAGATCAACAATGGAGTGGTTTACTTAAACCCAAATCAGTACCCACGCCCCAGCAACCCTAGTACAAGAGGAAAATTATGCAATTAACATTCTGCTGGAACGGATAGAGTTGGGATCAGCCAAGGGTTACTGGCATGAAACTAAAAGAACTTGACTTTGAATTGATTGTTTGAGATCAAGAGTCGTAAACATAAAGGGGGGGGGGGGGGGGGGGGGGGGGGGGGGGGGGGGGGGGGAGGGCTTAAAATAAGACTGTAACACCCAATACTAAGAATCGGGTGCCTATTCTTATACGTACCCATCTGCCAATAAGAAGAGAAAAAATGGGTTGGCAAGCAGCGTGGGGCCAAAATCTGCTGTTTTAGCTTGCCTCCCTCTTTTTATACTCCTGGTGCGCCTTTAAAGGGGCACCCTGATGGATACGTTTTTGCAAGAAACACGTCGAGATCACCAGGAAAACATACTTTACAGAGATCGCAACACTCACTTTGCTCTGGTTTCCTAGAAATCAAACCGTCAAATCGGCGATTCCTCCTTGGCGGAGGTGCTGGAAGTCAGATTCTTTCAGTGAAAGAGAAGGCATGTGCCTTCTCTTTTCTAATGGCCGACTGAGTTAGACCAAATCATTTGCACGAAATTTCAACAATACAAGCCTTTTTATACAGTTTATGAAAAGGAGTTTCGCTCACAACAAAGGAAATTACTCCTTTTTTTTTTTTTACTGCACTACAAAGAAGAAAAAGTTTCAATCACTCTGTTTTCCACCCATTCCATCCAAAATGGCTTCTCTCTCCGGCAACTCCGCCAAGGAGGAATCGCCATTTTGACTTCTAGGAAACCAGAGCAAAGCGAGTGCTGCGATCTCTGCAAAGGGTGTTTTCCTGGTGATCTCGACGTGTTTCTTACAAAAACGTATCCGCCAGGGTGCTCCTTTAAATTAAGAGCAATTTATTCAAATTTGTTACCTGCAGGGCTGACACACCTCCAGTTGGCAAGGTAACTGGTGCTCTACAGGTTGGACATTGAAACACAGCCCTTGGCTTGCAGTCCCCTGCATCAGTAATACCATTACCTCCCTCTTCCTCTTTTCCCTCTCCCTCAGCTCCGTCACTTCTGACAGTTCTGTCAGACTTTTCATCAGTGTCACTTCCTGTATTTTTATCTTCTGATGAAGGCTGATGTTCATCCGCTGAATTCGCTTCATCTTCGTCCTGAGCTTCAAGTTTTTCGTCAGATGCAGATGGAGATGGTGGCTGAGTTGTGACCGTTGCCGTTGGATTCTCGTTTGTCACAGATTCTGCCAAAGCTGTCAGGCAAGGCAGGCAAAAGGTGTGGAAACAGGGCAACAGTTTGGGGGTTCTCCCGGCATAAGGTTCAAGGCACATACTGCAACATTCGCGAAAATCATCACGTTTTCGGTTATCGTTTTCCAACCCACTAGCAGCCATTTTTTCAAAAAGAGTTCTTGGCTTGGTCCTACGCTAAGATGATTGATACTGACACTGTGATAGGGTCTCTCTCTTTCAATCCAAATCTACAGTTCAGTGTTTTGCTGTTAGGCAAACAGTGCTCTTATTCACAGGTGACAGGTTACGATTATTTCAGGAATCGACAGCTGTTTCCAAAAGAAATTGTTTTGATACACTGGCAAGCGCACTTCTCTGCATCACTTGGGTCGTTGGGAACTGAAAGGGCTTAAAGGACCATGCGCATCTCCATTCGGACCTAAAAACGTTCTGGAAAACGTTTCAGCATTATTTCCTACTACACATAGACACCGTATACAAACTGTATCTATGTAACCTACCTTTTATGTCACATTCGTCAAGATAAAGTGAGCGCACACACTTTTATTTCGCAAAAATCGGTCTCCTGGGGCAGATTTGCCAGCTGCCATTGAATCTCACCAAAAATGGGATTTGTGCGATAATCCATTTGGCGTGACGTAGATTAGGGGAAATCAATGCGGCACCTGTGACTGGTGTTGAACTATTTGAAGACAAATTAATGTGCCTGTTTGTGGCCCGTTTTTAATAATAGAACTTGTTGGGACACTTTCAGACCTAGCTCATGACGTAACGCTGTCAGAGGATACGTATTATTATTATGACGCCAAGTTGTACACCTTCAAGTTCCTCTCTTCTTGTTCTAGTCCAGGCGAAATTATAAAGTTTACCTTGTTTTGTGATATATATTAGGTTTCTATGTTGATCTAACATGATTTGAGGGTGCTGAATCCAGATCCGTTAAAGGCCAAGTTGTAAATGTTGGATATTTTGAGTTATGACGTAATATTCAAAATGGCCGCCATAGGTATCTAGAGAACTGTAAAAACATGCACTTAACGTAATTATTTTGTATCTAATGCTTTTTTTGGTAAGAAAAATAGTATATTTTGCTGAAATGATTCAAACTATGGGAATTGTATCCTATTTTAGTACTTCTTAGCCCCCAGCCACTGTGGAGAGGGCTATCGCGATCTTTCGTGCCCTTTCATTTATCTTAAGAACCATGTCACAGGATCACTTCGAATTTGTGTGTTACTATTTTAATGAAGCTGATATGCCCCTCAGTATGCCTTGTTGACTTTGACCTTTGACCTTGAGTATGTGATTTTATTGTATCAACTATACTTTTTCAACCTTTGCACTGCTGTTGTAAAATGTTTCTAAGCTAAGGTTTATAGAGGATGTTGAATTACTGATGCCTATTTTATGCCTAAGCCATTCATCTGAAATGCTTTACCTTGAATTTGCATGGAATATTTCAACTTTTTGCATTAATATATTTTAAATCATTGCAGTAACTGTCTCATAATTGGTACATGAGCCAATGGTTAAACATATCTAGATGCTAACCTAAGTACCAATGACATCTCTAGCCTTCATCTTGATGCTTGGCCTTTGTTGTTAGGCGCCAAGCAGAATAACACGGCGATCAGTGTTGATATTTCTTTTTATTTTATAGGTGGGTAAAATGGCTGACATTCCATTGCACGCCGGCACTTTTACCCACCTATAAATTGGCTAATGCACCAATTATGAGACCATTACTGCCAAGATTTAAAACATATAAAGACAAAAAGTTAAAATATTCAATGCAAATTCAAAGTCAAGCATTTAAGATGAAAGGTTTAATAAAAAAAAAGGTATCAGGAATTCAATATTCTCTATGCACGTTAGCTTAGGAAAAAACAAACACATAGCTTATTTTACCACAGCAGTGCAAAAGTTGAAAAAGTATAGTTGATACATTAAAATCACATACTCAAGGTGAAAGGTCAAAGTCAATAAGGTATACTGAGGGGCTCATCAGCTTCATTAAAATAGTAGCACACAAATTTGAAGTGATCCTCTGACATTGTTCTTAAGATAATTGCCAGGCAAATGAAAGGACACAAAATCGTGATAGTCCTCTCTGCAGAGTGGCTGGGGGCTAATAAGTACAAAAATAGGATATAGTTCACATAGTTTGAATCATTTCAGCAAACAATACTATTTTTCTTACAAATAAAAGCATTAGATACAACATAATTACGGTAAGTGCATGTTTTAACAGTTCTTTAGAGTCCCATAGTGGCCATTTTGAATATTTCGTCATAGCTCAAAATGCCCAACATTTACAACTTGGCCTCCAACAGATTTAGATTCAGCACCCTCAAATCATGTTAGATCGACATAAAAACCTAATATATATCACAAAACAAAGTCAAGCTTAATTTCGCCTGGACTACTACTAAACTAGGCCTACTGACTACCCTTAGCTGCGTCATTTGAGCTAATTACCCCTAGACGAGATTTCAAGATAGCAGAGCACACAGAAGAAAAAAGGTCAGCGCAGTTTTGCTAACTTTGAGCTCACAGTATGATTGCGTTCAGTTTTATGCTTGTCTGTGACATTGAATTATGTCAGAGTTTACAATCCAGATCGATTTTGCATAATTCTGCACGTTATTTACGAGAATCACTTTTACTTCCGAGTAGGCGGGCTGCAGTTCTAACCAATCAGAAGGTAGGATTTTGCCGGAAGTACAATGAGTGTCGGCTGCTAAACCCACGGACACTCTACATTACATGTAATGTAGTGTTCGTGGCTAAAACTAAAGATGCAAAAATAAATTAACCATTTCAAACAATTCATGATACCATATCTGTAGATTTAGGGAATTATACCCAGCTTATAAGATGAGTTGAAAGGGAAAAATAATTGACGCACGGACTCGAGAGTTGCTCCCCCTCCAATGTCACGTGATTTATCTCACATGACCAACTGCTGTCTTTCCGTGTTGCTAGTGAAAGATGGCCAAGATGATTGGAAGCTTTCTTCCCTTGCTGATGCTCGCCTTATCATGCCGAGCTGTGCATTACACCCCGGATTGGAAGTCTTTGGACTCCCGCCCTTTACCTTCATGGTATGAACCGTGTGTGTGTGTGTGTGTGTGTGTGTGTGTGCGGTGTATGCCCTGTGGGAGGAGGAGGGGGGGGGGGGGAGTGGGAGGGCGTGTCTCTGTGTGTGTGTGCGTGCGTGCGTGCGTGCGTGAATGTGTGTAGTAGGGGTAGGGTGTGTGTGTGTGTTGGATATTAACAAAGATGATCGCCAACTTTATGATCTTACCTAGGACCTACATTATTTACTATTTTCATTAATGATTTACCTGTACAGGCAATTGAATCATCTTGTAAAATTTTCGCTGATGATTCAAAAGTTTTTAATAAGTCTTGCAACAGTAGTTCATTACAGAAGGATCTAAATAAACTGCGAGTTTGGACCGATAGGTGGAACCTTTATTTTAATACAGACAAGTGTAAAGTTATGCATATTGGTAAATCTAACCCTAACGTTGAATATGTTATGACAAAGGACAACAAGATATGCTTATTAAAAACATGTGATCATGAAAAAGATCTTGGGGTAACATTTGACAAAGATATGTCTTTTAATACACATATTCAGAATTGTATTGGTAAAGCCTGTCAAATGATTGGTTTGATTAGGAGGACATTTTTAAACATTGACCGTGACATTTTCATTAAGTTATATAAATCATTGATAAGACCAAAACTAGAATATGGTAACATCATATAGTAGTAGTAGTAGTAGTAGTAGGGACAGGCTCTCAAGCCTAGGCCTCGCGGCCTATATAACGTCCCCTCTTTGGCAATGACGTTGCAAAAATTATTTTGGGTCTGAGCAAGTTTTTGAAAGACAATCAGTCAAAATCATTAAAAAGACTCTGAAATTTCTGACTGGAATCCAGAAGATTTTTAAAGGTGTTAATATTAGTTGCAAACTTGATGTTAGTACTTAGTTCATTCCAATGAACAGCAACTCTATAAGAAAATGAAAATTTTCTTCTATTACTTTGACAATATCTAATAAAGATTTTGCCTTCTGACTTTCTCGTGATGTTAAATTGTGGAACAGAAAAGAAAGTTTCAAAATTGATGTCATCAATACCATGGAAGATCTTATAAGTTTGTATAAGGCTGCCTCTCAACCTCCTACCCTTAAGAGAGTGTAAGTTTAGGTGTCTTAGCCTTTCAATATATGACATGTTTTTACATTCTTTTAGCAGTTTTGTGGCCCGTCTTTGAACTTTTTCTATTTGATTAGACTGCCTTTTCAAAAAAGGACACCATATAGCATTAGCATATTCCAGATGTGGCCTTACAAAAGATTTATATAGTTTTAGAAAAGTGTCTTTATCAAGATAAGTGAAACTTCTTTTAATAATTCCCAACATCTGGTTTGCCTTGCCCACCACTCTCTGTATATGAGGATCAAATGATAATTTGTTATCAAAGGTAACACCCAAATCTTTCTCTTCTGTGACAGTATTTATCTGCTGAATTCCATCATTGAGTCTCATTTCATATTCAACATTCTGATTGTTTTTACCAATATGTAGCACACCACATTTTGATACATTAAAATATAAATTCCAGGTATCGGACCAATCCTGCAAACAGTAAATGTCATTTTGTAAAGTGGTACTGCAAGATGAGCTATTATAGATTTTTGTGTCATCTGCAAAAATTTTACAAGCACTAATAACATTATCTGGTAGATCATTAATAAATATAGTAAATAGAATAGGACCAAGTATACTTCCCTGGGGAATTCCACTGAGGACACTACTCTCTACTGATTTATCCACTCCTACTCTAACATGTTGTGATCTTTCTTTTAAAAAGTTACTGATCCAGTTAAGCAATTTACCACAAATTCCATAAGCAGCTAATTTGACTAATAACCTCTCATGCGGTACCGTGTCAAACGCCTTTCTAAAATCCAAATATATTACATCTACACTATGGCCCTGATCAGTAAGTAAGGTTAAATTTTCCATAACTTCCAATAACTGCGTTACACAGGATCTTTTTTTACGAAAACCATGTTGACAATTTACATATAAGTCATTATCACTGAAGTGAGACACAACAGCATCTCTAACTAAGCCTTCTAATACTTTACAAGCAATACAAGTCAGACTTACCGGACGATAATTACCAGGGTCTGATTTTTGTCCTTTTTTATGAATAGCTATTACCTCTGCTGTTCTCCAATCATTAGGTAAATCACCAGTCTCTAAAGATTTGTTGTACAAGGACGACAGAGGAACAGAAATTTCATCACTTAACTCCTTTAAAACTCTAGGTGGTATTAAGTCTGGACCTTGTGACTTGTTGGGGTTAAGCTCTCTTAATTTGTTTTTCACAGCCAAAGGAGTCACTCTAACATCAGTAATAGAAATCCCATTGGAGTATGAACATTCTTCAATATTTGGTAAGTTATTTACATCTTCTTGCATGAAAACACTAGAGAAAAAATTATTAAGGGTTTCCGCCTTCTCTAAATTAGTTGTTGACATTTTACCATCCTCCCCTACCAGTGCGCTAATCCCTGTATTCATTTTCAATTTGTCCTTGACATATTTCCAGAATCTTTTAGGGTTGTCTTTTGCCTGTTTAGCTGTTTCTTTTTCATACTCTCTTCTTGCTTTCTTTATAGCTTTTTTACATTTATTTCTCTCCTTTATGTATCTTAAATAAGCTAAGCCTGATTTAGTGCGAAGGTATCTCACAAACAATTTATATTTCTTTTTAATCTGTCTAAAAGTTTTCTTATTCATCCATATAGGCGTTTGTTTCTTTTTACCACCCTGTCTTACTCTAGGGATACACTCTTCCATTCCTCTATGTATCACTCCTTTCATACAATTCCATGCATCCTCCACATTAAGGTCAGTTACTGTCCCCCAATTATACTCTCGTACAATGTTTCTTAATTTATCATAATTACCCTTATTTAGATTATAAACGTATCTTACCTGTTCTTCAACTTTGTTTAATAAAATATTTAATTGAAATACTAGCACGTCATGGTCGCTCTTACCAACTGGATCCATATGTGTTATTTCTGTGATAAAATTCCTGTCATTCACTAATACCCAGTCATCCAGGGTGGGATTTTGATTCACTCTTCTTCTAGTTGGTTTTTGTACCATTTGTATCAAAAATGCATCATGAATATGTTCTATGATAAAGTTGTTTTTCTCACCTGACCATACTCCGTCCCAGCGGACATGAGGAAAGTTAAAGTCACCTGTTATACACACTTTGTCATAACTGTTTAATTTATCTGACTTAAGCATGTGAAATAACCTTTCATCATTTTCACAGGTACTAGTATTTGGACTTCTATAAATGCATCCCATTAATATTTTGCCATCATTTGTTGTATCAAAGGAACACCATACACTTTCTTGAAAACCGTAAGAACTAAAGTCATTACAAACACGGGCATTTAGCTTCTTATCTACATACAGAGCAACACCTCTATGATGGGGATTATTTATAAACATGTCATAACCAGGAATATTATATTCAACTTCACAAAATGTATTAAAACATTTTGGTTTAATTTCTGACAAAGCAATGATTGACGGGTTGATTTGATCTATTCTTGTCAAAAATTCATCCTTCTTGTTAAGAAAACTATCTACATTTGAGTACAACACATTACAAACATTTACAATAGGTTTAGAATTAGAACAATGAACTTTTCTTTTCACACCTTCGCTATGTACACTATTTACATGGGGTCGGCCGTTCAGTCACTGTTTGCCAGAAGCAGCTGCTGTGGCGGCAGAATCGCCTCCACCAGCCTGCTGCTGCCCACCAGGGCCAGCCCTCCAACTTTTCCAAGCTACCACTTTCCCGTTTCTGATCACCAAGTTTTCTTCCCCAGCTCCCATGCGTCTTTGTTTTTCGTCTCTCAGTGCCTTGTTTTTCTCACGCTGCTTCTGTGTGTAGTCGTTGTTAATGTACACTTTCTCTTCAGATTTGCCTTTGCTTTTGTTCAACTCAGGAGCTTTCCTTACTATCTCTCTCTTCTTCTCTTCAGTCTTGATAGTCACCCGTAACATTCTCCTGGTCTCCTATGTTCAAGTACCAATCTAAAGCTATTGAAAAAGTTCAGCGCAGAGCCACTAGACTTGTGAAAGAGTGCAAAGATATGAGTTATGAAGAAAGACTGGTGTATGTAAATTTGCATTCACTGAAAGGCAGGAGAACTAGAGGAGATCTGATTAAAGCATATAAGATATTTAATGGTCATGTCGATCTATCATGGGATAAAATTTTTAGTGCAGCACAATACAATTTGACTAGAAACCCTTATGGCAAGGTCTTTATTAAACGTTTCAACACTAATATCAGAAAAAATTGCTTCAGCAATAGAGTTGCTAACTCCTGGAATGATTTACCTAACGAACTAAAATGTGCACCCAATACTAACTTATTCAAAAATCATCTCGACAGATCTCCAAATTATTTAATCCTATTTAGATGCTTTGACGAGTAATCGTAGGAACATTTTGACCGCAAAACCTTGACCAGTATTTGACATAAAGATGGGACTAACTAAAAAGCTTAACAGCTTGTGTTGTCCCTATCTACTACTACTACTACATCTTGGGAAGAAGACTCAGAGGAGATCCCATACAAGTATATAAAATTGTAAATAACATTGAGGATATATAGATCTAGACTTTAACACATTTTTTGTCAAAAGTACCACAGACAAGACACAAAACAGTATGAAGAAATTATTCTTATGGCGTTCAGCTACTAACATTCGCAAATTTTATTTTTTTAACAAGAGTTGTCCAAGACTGGAATAATTTGTCAACTAACATTAAAGCTGCACCTACTGACCTAGTCTAACACAAACTCTTTAAAAAATCTTCTGGACCAAGATCCTTTAATGTAAAAAAAATAAATATATTTTTGATGAATAAAAAAAAAGTCAATTCAATTCAAATTTGGATAAACTTATAGATTAGCTTAAGTAGCAACCACCACGAAAACAACAAAGTAACAAATGAGAAAGGGCGTAAAAGGGCTGCGAGGCCCACTTCTTGCTCTGAACTACTACTTCTAGTTCTACTTAGTACTACTAGTACTACTACTTCTACATTCTTAGGCAGTCAAATCTCAAAATCTGCCCAACAGCCTTGCACACAATTGAATTGTGCAGCTAATCAGCCTAATGATATAATCAGATTTTATCTCAGATTTATTATGCCTTTTTTATGGGTATATTTATTATGATAAAAACTTCCTTCTTCCATGTATTCGACTGTGGGCCTGGCCATGCATTAGGCTGGGTTGGGGCGGACTAGGTCCCCAGCTTGCTGGGGGCTGAAAAAGTGTTTGATCCTGTCCGGTAGCTCCACTATTAAAGCTGGGCTCAACAGACTAATAATAATAATAATAATAATAATAATGCTAATTTATATAGTGGTGCTTATTCTCCTAATGAGGCTGTAAGCGCTTTACAAGCATGTTACAGAAATGCAAAAATGTTACCAAAACGTTACAATAATGCATTTATATAAGTTATAACGCAATAACAATTACAAACAAACACAAGAAAGATATTAAACGGACTCGCAATGCTACAACCCTCCCTTCCCTTTCATTCCCAAATCCCACCCTAAAACAGTGATCACAACAAACAGTTTTCCACGCTAAGCACAGACTAGACTAGGCCCCTAAGGACACTGTACTGTACTATTTCTGTGCACCCCTCCCTCGCCCCCTCTTTTGTTTTGTCTTTTTTATTTTATATACAGTGGAACCTCCCTTTTAAAGACCCAGTGACGCACCACGATTAAGTCCCTTGGGTTTTTTCTGGGTTGCTGTGACCCACATACGAATTTCCCCATATTCAAATTGAGGCTGCTCTTTAAACTGATATATGTCGGTTTCAATTTGGGGCCATTAATATGGGAGTCAGACTTGGTCAAAACAAGACTTCTTTCCAGTTATAAGAGGGAAAACACGTGAAACCTGTGATTTTGACACGTGATCTGGTGGATCTTTAAAATCAAAAACATTATAAGATCCCTCCCATATAAGACCTACTTCTCTGAGACATTGCCCTTCTTTGTAAGCATTAAAATTACCTCCCTTATAAGACCCCTCCCTTATAAGACCTCATTTTGGATGCTTTTTAGTCTAAGGCCTAGACTAAGTGCAAAGTGAGAGGAAAAATCCCCTGTACCCAGGTTCAAACTCGGGTTACTTGACACGAGGCGAATGCGGTGCCACTGTGCCGCTCTACACTGATGAGTCCCTGTAAAAAAAAAATCTAATGCGAATCTTCATGGTACATTTATATCATGCTTTACCTCAAATGATCCCAAAGCATTTTACAACCAAACGCTCAACAAGTGCTGACAACAAAAATAGTATTCAAGAATGACACAAGCCAGCAGCAACACATGCAGTGATGCACAAAGCCATGCACATATACAAATACGCGCACATGCGCACACGCACACACACACACACACATTATTTTGGTAAGTAAATGTGATGTTTTAAATGTTTCGTTGTTGATGTTGATGTATATATTGTACATAATATGCTATTCGCATATGTCCCCATCCTTTTTCCTGTTTTTGTGTGTGGAATATTTGCTTGTTTCTTTAATTAATTGTTTACTTGTATATTTTCCTTTTCTTGTTCGCTACTTTGGAATGTTTAGTTCTTTATTTTTTCTTTATATCATTTTTTATGGATGGCTTGTTGAAAAAAAGCATGTTTTGCTTATACAATGTTCCCATCTGGAAATAAAATTTTGACTTGACTTGACTTGACTTGACTTGACTTGACTTGACATATATATTATTGCTTATTCAATGTACCATCTGAAAATAAAATTTTGACTTTCACACACACACACACACACACACACACACACACACAGACTCATTCTTCATCTCTCATTCAATAAATCATAGATAATAGGTTGCACGGACACACACACAATTCATTTGTGCACGCACACTTACACTCCAGAAGATACACACAGAAGTCCAAACACGCACACACACACACACACACACACACACACACACACACACACACACGCACACGCACACACACAGACTCATTCTTTATCTCTCATTCAATAAATCATAGATAATACTGGTTGCACGGACACACACACAATTCATTTGCGCACACACACTTACACTCCAGAAGATACACACAGAAGTACAAACATGCACACGCACGTACACACAAACACACACGCAACACTTTTAAAGTGTTCTCAGTTCTGAAGTTTGGCAATGGCAGTGAATGGTTTTGTTATCACTCAAACTGGTACAGTGGAACCTCCCTTATAAGACTCCCCATATAAGACCTACTTCTCTGAGACATTGCCCTTCTTTGTAAGTATTAAAATTACCTCCCTTATAAGGCCCCTCCCTTATAAGACCTCATTTTGGATGATTTTTGAAGGTCTTATAAAGGAGGTTCCACTGTATTACTAAAATAATTGCAGGTACGATACAAAGTGTTTTTAGCACTGATTTATAATAATAATGGGAATTTATATAGCGCTCTTTCTCACATGAGCTCAGTGCGCTTTACATTGATAACAAGAACATTAAAGGCAAACAAATAATTAATCATTAGAAAGTAAAATAGGCATGATGCTTTCACACAACGTTCTCTTACTTCCTTACTCACACACACACACACACACACACACACACACACACACACACATACACACATATTCATGCGCACACGCACACACACACACTCACACACAATTAATTATACAAGAGTAAAATAGTTACAATATGAACATTCTAAGAAGAAACATAGAGACCACATTCACATTCTCAATCAAGTTTGAATACAATACTGCAACTTGAAATAAAATCATACTGCCATCGACATACCATTATGACATTATGCTGTCTAATTTACAGGTATGACCAAGGCAAGATCGGCATCTTCATCCACTGGGGCGTATTCAGTGTGCCGTCGTTCGGCAGCGAGTGGTTTTGGTACCACTGGAAGACTAGCCAGCTGCCGGCCTACACCTCCTTCATGCAGCAGAACTACCGGCCAGACTTCACCTACGCCGACTTCGCCCCACAGTTCACGGCAGAGTTCTACGACCCCTACCAGTGGGCAGACATCTTTAACAGCTCCGGGGCAAAGTGAGTGTGAATATACCGAAGCAGGGCTCCTAATCGTCCCGCAAAACAAGGGGTCCCAGGGACTCCTTCACTTACAGTATAGAGGGTCCTGGAGGCGGGATAGAGGGTCCCCCTGCACAATCTTATAGAGGGTCCTGTAGAATTTTAGTGCTTCATTGACCCCCCATTTGGGATTTGGGGTCCCTGGGAGCCCTGCCGAAGTTTTTATTTGAGTTGCGGAGGAAAACAGAAGAAAATAGTCCCATGATTTGTTATTGATAAGCTGGCGTCTTCGACAGGCTTGGGACCAAGTGGGTTTTCTTGTTGGAAGAATTGTGCAGGGGTGGATTATGGGTTTTTTCCTGTTTGCACCCCCCCCCCCCCCTCCAACTGGCTAAATATATGTCTCTCTCCCTCTCCCTCCCTCTCTCTCCCTCTCTCTCTCTCTCTCTCTCTCTCTCTCTCTCTCTCTCTCTCTCTCTCTCTCACATGTCCATTCACCCAGAAGCCTTCACTCTGGATGCTAGAGTGTCTCTCTGAGACGTTTGAGAAGAAGAAGGAAAAGATTCTTTCTTTCTTTCAGTTACATGGTATCATAGCGGTGGTCAGCAAGCAACATTAGTTAGTGTTACTCCATCTACATTTCAGTTACATGCATGTATTACACTTACAGTTTCATTATTTTCTTTGTTGTTTCAGTTACATCGTGCTGGTCAGCAAGCACTGTGAGGGTTACACAAACTGTGTTATTGTTGCATGTTACTGTGTGTTACAGTTACATCGTGTTGGTCAGCAAACACCATGAGGGTTACACCGACTGTGTTATTGTTACATGTTTCTGTGTGTTACAGTTAATCGTGTTGGTCAGCAAGCACCATGAGGGTTACACCGACTGTGTTATTGTTACATGTTACTGTGTGTTACAGTTACGTCGTGTTGGTCAGCAAACACCATGAGGGTTACACCGACTGTGTTATTGTTACATGTTACTGTGTGTTACAGTTACGTCGTGTTGGTCAGCAAGCACCATGAGGGTTACACCGACTGTGTTATTGTTACATGTTACTGTGTGTTACAGTTACGTCGTGTTGGTCAGCAAGCACCATGAGGGTTTCACCAACTGGCCATCCAACTACTCCTGGAACTGGAACTCCATGGATGTGGGGCCCAACAGGGATCTTGTTGGTCAGTCCATCTAATGGTTATCAGATGTAGCATGGCAGTGGGGCCCTGATAGGGATGCTGATGAGTGATGACATGTGTATATCAGTTTATAACATGGATGTGGGGCCCAACAGGGATCTTGTTGGTCAGTCCATCTAATGGTTATCAGATGTAGCATGGCAGTGGGGCCCTGATAGGGATGCTGATGAGTGATGACATGTGTATATCAGTTTATAACATGGATGTGGGGCCCAACAGGGATCTTGTTGGTCAGTCCATCTAATGGTTATCAGATGTAGCATGGCAGTGGGGCCCTGATAGGGATGCTGATGAGTGATGACATGTGTATATCAGTTTATAACATGGATGTGGGGCCCAACAGGGATCTTGTTGGTCAGGTGATTTAAAATCTGTTACAATTCATTAAGTTGATGAAAGGTCTTAATCAGAAAAAGATGCAGTGCACATTGTAAATTGGTCAGT
>CM065703.1:3170272-3222772 GCA_017654935.2 Phymorhynchus buccinoides | reverse complement strand
TGATGATGATGGTGATGATAAAGATGATGGTGATGATTATGATGATAATGATAATGCTTATAATGATTTAGATGTGGATGAAGATAATGATTAGGATGATGACAATGGTGGTGATGATGATGGCGTTGCTGCTTCTGTGGCTGCTGCTCATGATGATGACACTAATAATAAGGATGGTGATAGTCAGGGCTCCCAATCGTCCTTCACTTACAGTATAGAGGGTCCTAGAGGAGGGATAGAGGGTCCCAGTGGCATTGCGAATGCTAAAAATAATTTTTATAGTGCATCCCTGGGACCCCCTGCACATTCTTTTAGAGGGTCCCTTAGAATTCTAGTACTTCATAGACCCCCTCTTGGGGGTCCCTGAGAGCCCTGATAGTGCTGATGATGATTATGTTAATGATTATGATGATATGATGATGATTCCAGGCAAGCTGCTGCACCACAAATGGGAAAACTGCATGACAATCGACAAATACTCGTGGGGATTCCGCCGCAACGCCCGACTCGAGGACATCCACACCATGGATGAACTGATCGCACAGCTGGCCCGCACCGTCAGGTGACCACTGTTTTCTACGAAATGTTTACTCTTTTCTTCAATTTTGGGGGAAAATGTGATGGCGTAAGAAATATGGACATAGTTATCCATGCATGATTTTTAGCAAAATGTGTCAACAACTCTTAATAATAACAGCAACCTTGTCAACTAAGGACCCACAAAATTAGAAGAAATCAACCAATCTCACCTTGGCTTAAGGCTGTGTCAGACCGATTGACACAGGCTGGAACACCAGGGCTACATCAAAATGCTGTCATGCTATGCATAGTTATAGGGATCGACTTTAGCCATGAGAAGCTCCTAGCATAACATTATTAGTCTCCAAAATCCCCCGAAGTCAGAGTGTGGCTGCCCACGTAGCGGGGTAATCAAAAACGTTCATGCACGTAATGTTCTCATCGCTAGCTGATGCATTTGTACCATAGTGTTCAAGTGCTTCGGCTGTTGGGATGACAGACCTGTTTACCCCCTACACAAGTCTTGAGTAGTTTGGACAGCTGAAATGAGTAGTTTTGGTGTGAAACAAGTAGTCCTCTTCATTAAACCATCAAATAATGTTCACTGAAAATGAGTAATTAGAGCATTTTTTTTCAATTTTGAAGAGTAGTAGAGGTCCAAATTGAGTAGAATACTACTCGAAAAGAGTAGAGTAAACAGGTCTGGGATGATCCCTGGAGTCTTTTAGCCACGGTACAACAACAACAACAACCAATCTATGACTGCTTGGTTGGTTACTCGTGTGTGTGGACAGTTGCGGAGGCTGTTGGGATGATCCCTGGAGTCTTTTAGCCAGGGTACAACAACCAATCTATGACTGACTGGTTGGTTACTCATGTGTGTGGACAGCTGCGGAGGCTGTTGGGATGATCCCTGGAGTCTTTTAGCCAGGGTACAACAACACCAATAACCAATCTATGATTGACTGATTGGTTACTCGTGTGTGTGGACAGTTGCGGAGGCTGTTGGGATGATCCCTGGAGTCTTTTATCCAGGGTACAACAACACCAACAACCAATCTATGATTGACTGATTGGTTACTCGTGTGTGTGGACAGTTGCGGAGGCTGTTGGGATGATCCCTGGAGTCTTTTATCCAGGGTACAACAACACCAACAACCAATCTATGATTGACTGATTGGTTACTCGTGTGTGTGGACAGTTGCGGAGGCTGTTGGGATGATCCCTGGAGTCTTTTAGCCAGGGTACAACACCAACAACCAATCTATGATTGACTGATTGATTACTCGTGTGTGTGGACAGTTGCGGAGGCAACCTCCTGGTGAATGTGGGTCCCACAAAGTACGGGGAAATCGCCCCCGTGTATGAGGAGCGTCTGCGTCAGATGGGGCTATGGCTGGGTGTCAATGGAGAGGCCGTGTATGGGACTCACCCCTGGACCTTCCAGAATGACACTGCCACGCCAAATGTCTGGTCAGTGTGTGTGGTGTGTGTGTGTGTTTTGTGGGTGTGTGAATGGAGAAGCTATTTACATGGGTGCAACTCCCCAAAATGAAAAAAACCTGAAAGGCAGGGGTCCAGGGACCCATGGCCCCAGCAGGGTACAGGGGCAGAGCCCCGTTGGACGATTCAGGGGGGCAACTTAAGAGAGAGATATAACGAGACAGACACAGATAAAATGATAGACAGAGACAGTAACACTGTGTGTGTGTGTGTGTGTGTGTGTGATAAGCCTTGTAAAATGATGACATTGCCTTTGTAAATTTCCAAGTTAGAACAACTAGACTAAGTTCAAAACGCCCCAAATCACTTTTTATTTTTTTTGATGAATTAAAAAAACACTTGAAGTTCAGTTTCTGGTAAAATTAAAAATGCTGAAATCAGCGTAAAACTGAAAGAGTAGCACCCATGTGTTTATGGCTCACACCCTGGACCTTTCAGAATGGCACCGCCTAATGTCTGCTCAGTGATTTTGTTTGGGGGGTAGGGTTGGGGCTGGGAGAGGGTGGGGAGGAGGAGGAGGTATTTATTACCTTTTTTTTTTAAAGTGGCTAAGTATCAAACTCGGTAAGCTGACTCCTTTAAAAAAAAAAAAGATTTAACCTCGAGTGTATGGCATTCCAAACGTCAAACAATTATTTGCTCGATTTTTAGTGGTAAAATGAGGCATTTTCCTCATTCTGTGCACACAATTCATTCTGTGGTGCACAGAATTCATTCTGTGGCACACACAATTCATTCTGTAGGACAGAATTCATTCTCTGACATAATTCATTCTGTAGGACAGAATTCATTCTGTGGCACACACAATTCATTCTGTAGGACAGAATTCATTCTGTGCACAAAATTTATTCTGTGGGATACACATTTCATTTTGTGCGCAGAATGAATTCTGTTATCCCACAGAATGAATTCTGTCCTACAGAATGAATTCTGTCCTATAGAATGAGTTCTGTGGGAAACACAATTCATTCTATGGAGAACGAGGCTCATTTGCATATGATGGCGATTGTAGGTACCTAGGTAGTGTTCATTAGTTTAGAAATGTGTTGTTGGAAATGTATGCAACTGTCTTAAAACTTTTTTGTAATTAAGACCCCCCCCCCCCCCTTTCTTTTCAAATAAAAGAAAATAATTATATTATACGAAACCTGCTAACAATAGTATAGCTCCTCTTATTTTGGCCTACCAAAGCAACGCCGACATTTCTTGGTGTACGATCGATGGCAGGAAGACCAAAAATTGATCTACTGCCGTTGTCAAGAGTAGCGACACTTTTTGGAGTGAGTTGTCAAACAATCTACAATCGCCTACAAGAAGAAGGTAGGCAGTTTGCCCCCCCCCCCCCTCCTCCACACACACACACACACACACAGTGACGTCATATGCAAATGAGCCTCATTCTCCATAGAATGAATTGTGTTTCCCACAGAACTCATTCTATAGGACAGAATTTATTCTGTAGGACAGAATTCATTCTGTCAGACAGAATTCATTCTGTCGGACAGAATTCATTCTGTGCACAAAATTTATTCTGTGGGACACAGAATTCATTCTGCGCACAAAATGAAATGTGTATCCCACAGAATAAATTTTGTGCACAGAATGAATTCTGTCCTACAGAATGAATTATGTGTGCCACAGAATAAATTTTGTGCACAGAATGAATTCTGTCCTACAGAATGAATTCTGTCCTACAGAATGAATTGTGTGTGCCACAGAATGAATTCTGTCCTACAGAATGAATTCTGTCCTACAGAATGAATTATGTCCTACAGAATGAATTATGTGTGCCACAGAATGAATTCTGTCCTACAGAATGAATTCTGTCCTACAGAATGAATTGTGTGTGTGCCACAGAATGAATTATGTGCACAGAATGAATTGTGTGTGCCACAGAATGAATTATGTGCACAGAATGAGGAAAGTGCCTCATTTTACCACTAAAAATCGTGCAAATAATTGTTTGATGTTTGGAATGCCATACGAGTGTGGCACACACAGCCTGTTTTAATTTAGTCCATGATTGTGTTTGACAAAGGGAAGTAAAGTTCCAATATATTACCAGTAACAACGTGGGTGTTGGTTTTTTTTAGTTCATCATTTTTTTTCATCACTACACATACAATATTTTACCTACACTGACTGTTTCGCCCACAGGTTGATAGAGTGCTAACAGGTCTGCGCGTTGGTTGGGCATGCCCGTACCCCCCTTGAAATCGTAGAGAAATCATGTCCTGCTTGCATCATTGTTTGCGTCATTGTGAGGGGCGTGCCCGTACCCCCCTTGAAATCGTAGAGAAATCATGTCCTGCTTGCATCATTGTTTGCGTCATTGTGAGGGGCGTGCCCGTACCCCCCTTGAAATCGTAGAGAAATCATGTCCTGCTTGCATCATTGTTTGCGTCATTGTGAGGGGCGTGCCCGTACCCCCCTTGAAATCGTAGAGAAATCATGTCCTGCTTGCATCATTGTTTGCGTCATTGTGAGGGGCATGCCCGTACCCCCCTTGAAATCATGTCCTGCTTGCATCATTCTTTGCGTCATTGTGAGGGGCATGCCCGTACCCCCCCTTGAAATCGTAGAGAAATCATGTCCTGCTTGCATCATTGTTTGCGTCATTGTGAGGGGCATGCCCGTACCCCCCTTGAAATCGTAGAGAAATCATGTCCTGCTTGCATCATTGTTTGCGTCATTGTGAGGGGCATGCCCGTACCCCCCTTGAAATCGTAGAGAAATCATGTCCTGATTGCATCATTGTTTGCGTCATTGTGAGGGGCATGCCCGTACCCCCCTTGAAATCGTAGAGAAATCATGTCCTGCTTGCATCATTGTTTGCGTCATTGTGAGGGGCATGCCCGTACCCCCCTTGAAATCGTAGAGAAATCATGTCCTGCTTGCATCATTGTTTGCGTCATTGTGAGGGGCATGCCCGTACCCCCCTTGAAATCAGAGAGAAATCATGTCCTGCTTGCATCATTGTATGCGTCATTGTGAGAGGCATGCCCGTACCCCCCTTGAAATCGTAGAGAAATCATGTCCTGCTTGCATCATTGTTTGCGTCATTGTGAGGGGCATGCCCGTACCTCCCTTGAAATCAGAGAGAAATCATGTCCTGCTTGCGTCATTGTGAGGGGCATGCCCGTACCCCCCTTGAAATCAGAGAGAAATCATGTCCTGCTTGCGTCATTGTGAGAGGCATGCCCGTACCCCCCTTGAAATCGTAGAGAAATCATGTCCTGATTGCGTCATTGTGAGAGGCATGCCCGTACCCCCCTTGAAATCGTAGAGAAATCATGTCCTGATTGCATCATTGTTTGCGTCATTGTGAGAGGCATGCCCGTACCCCCCTTGAAATCGTAGAGAAATCATGTCCTGCTTGCATCATTGTTTGCATCATTGTGAGGGGCATGCCCGTACCCCCCTTGAAATCGTAGAGAAATCATGTCCTGCTTGCATCATTGTTTGCGTCATTGTGAGGGGCATGCCCGTACCCCCCTTGAAATCGTAGAGAAATCATGTCCTGCTTGCATCATTGTTTGCGTCATTGTGAGGGGCATGCCCGTACCCCCCTTGAAATCGTAGAGAAATCATGTCCTGCTTGCATCATTGTTTGCGTCATTGTGAGGGGCATGCCCGTACCCCCCTTGAAATCGTAGAGAAATCATGTCCTGCTTGCATCATTGTTTGCGTCATTGTGAGGGGCATGCAAGCCCCCTTGGCACACATTTACTGCTCTTTTTGGTTTCAATACAGTTTTTTAAGTTCAACAGGACATATACATAAATACATTAACAAGGGAATGAGCAACAACAAGCTTCGAGCTTATATACTGCTCTTTTTCACCCCTCTAGACTAGTAAAAGTGCTACATTCCTTTGAATATATCAAATGCTTATATAGGCCCTTTTTATTGTACAAATGTGTGTGTGTGTGTGTGTGTGTGTGTAAGGAAATCGTTGCTTCTCAAATTCTCACAATCCGGATCTAGGGAATTTAAAAATCCTGCAATTCAGGACATCCTGCACGAAGGAGCATCCATGCAATAGCGAACGCTTGGAACAGTTCCTGCAATTTAGCAAAAAGGGTCCTAAAAACCACCATCATTTGCCGATAGTTTTCAAGCGTTCGCTCCCTAGCTCGAGAGGTTGATTGTGGCAAACTGACACGATTTGTTTTAGTTTTTTTAGGCCCGCGTCAACGAGATAATGGCAGCACAGAGTTAATATATTTCTTGTTGTTGGTTGATTGGCCCATTAAGATTTGGTTAAAAAAATTTTTTTTTTTGAGCAATCAGACAAGAGCTTGTAATATTTCCCAAAACGTTTTGTAAAGATGTTTCTTAGACCCCGTTTGGCGAAAATGCCCTGCGCGCGCAGAACGATCCCTGGTGAAACTCCCCCTGTCCACTCCCTTCAGGTACACGTCCAAGAACAGTTCCTCAGGCTCCACCACGGTCTACGCCATTCTGCTGACGTGGCCCAGAGACCCCGTCCTCAAACTGGGCGCCCCCACCCCTGCCTCCACCACCCGTGTCACTCTGATTGGCTACCAGGGCTCCTCATTTGCATACCGAGCGGCGCCGGGAGGGGGGATGGTGGTGAGCTTCCCCAAGATCCCCTTCACCCAGATGCCGTGTCAGTGGGGGTGGGTGCTGAAGATGGAAGGGCTGGCCAATCAGAGGGCTTTCCCCCCGTCCAGAGAGCATCTGCTCAGAATGATGGGGAGTGATGGGGAGGGGGTGGTTCGTTTTGAGGTGTGAGGGGTGTGTGCGTGATGAACGGGGGTGTGAAAAGCGGTCATGTTTTGTGTAGAGGTCTGTGCACACGTTAACAATATTCACAAAATATCAGTTTCCCCATGCCAACACAGTGAGTCATATTTTGAGTGCCCTAACACTGTGTTGCCATGTGGAAATAGAGATATTTTGTGAATAATGTTAACGTGTACAGAGACCTTATTACATGTTTTTGGCATTTTTCAGTAATAAGGGTCTTCACTTCTCTTATGTAAGACCTACTGATCTAAGCGACCAAAACGTGTTGAAAGACTCCTAAATTGTAACTAGATTCCTTCGTTCACATTGGTTTTTGAAAATTCTGCACCGTCTTTTTATAATTCAGCCAGAAACGGGTTTAACTCACCTGTACAGGCTAATTAGCGCCATTGTTGTTTACATGGCAACTTACTACGGCGCCGCCATGTTTACTCAGGGTGCGGACATGTTTAGTCCTTTACCACAATAGACGGGCGCCATGTTAGCTACAGGGCGCAGCCATTGTGAACGACATGTACTTTCAATGCACAACTAAGAATTCTATGAAAGAACTTCATTTGCGAAGCGAACGGCTTTCTTTGCATTAACGTAGAGAAATTCAGTCCTGTTCTTCAATAATTCCAAGATATTCTACGTCTCCAATACTTAGAAACTATGATACGGATCACCGGAAATGTGAATCGAACAGAGACATTTTGCTGTGTGCCAGACACTGATACTGTGATAGGCCTTGAGCTTGCACGACTGTGTTGACAGTGCCACAAACGAACGAATAATCACTAGGCCTACCTAGTGTCAATAGATTCTACTCTCAAAACGGATGAAAATATGAGTGTGTGCTATTTGGATGCACAGATCTGGATGATGTGATTCCACAGAAAGGAAAGATTAGAGTCTAGACATCATCGCTAAATCTTCTATCTTGAAGATAATCTTCCTGTAGATCTAGATCTTTGACACACGTAGACTGGTGGGCTGTTTGACAAACTTCTAGCCTGTTTAGCGGAAAGTAATGACGTGAAACCGACAAGAATTACGGAAAAGAGATGTGCCAAACGTTCACCGATCAGCTTGTGTGCAGTACCAGCAACAACATAATTCTTTTCGTCAGTCACAATGGCCCGCCAAAACATTGATGTTTCCCTAGATCTACATCAACATGATCAACGCACCTGTCGATGATCAACATTACTTAGCCTACAGTGGAAAAACGAAGTGTAAGTACACTTGTTTGATTGATTGAGCAGTGTCTCAATCAATTGTCTTTATGGTTGGGGCCTGGGCACTACCTGGGGTGTTTAGGGTCGGCTAGTTTCCAGCTTGCTGGGGGCGAACGTGAAAATTAGTAGCTGACGGCAGCTTCCTGTAGTTTTCCCCTCCCCAGCCCGGAACTAGTTTTTAAAATTTTGTTTGCTACTCCTGTTTTTACCTTATAGATCTATATTGAAGCTGAACCCAAGTAAATAATAATTAATAGGGTGACGTGAATAGCCTTTTCTTGGAAAACTGATACTGTGATAGGCCTAATGAAATGTGTGTACCCTTTTCTCTCTTTCCCTCTTTTTCTATGGTCACCCCCTAAAGTGTGTACAGTTACTTCCAGATAAAGAGGTTGTTCACCACCACAGAAGAAGAAGAAGAAGAAGAAGAAGAGGGAGAAAACTACTGTACGTTACATGTACTTTATTTTAACTAGAGCCAATTAACCTTTAGTAGCTTACTGCACGTTTTTTTTTAAAATTTGGTAACATTATACCCTAAGTCATATTGGTGTTAGATCTAGTATGTTTGGTTATTTGCTCTTCTTCAACCACTTAGACAGTCTTCTATCATAAATGCAGATGTGCCATGCTGCCGTTATGCGCCTTATAAATAATTAGGATCAGCATGTCCGTTTTCAAATGCAGAAAAACTTTGTAAGAATGTCTAGAACAAAAACACGAGAATGGATCAGTAAGGCAGAGAGATTGTAGATGACAGTAAGCAAAGGGAAAAGGCAGTCAAATGGAGTGATAGAATAGAGGAAATAAGAGGCACAGAACTACCTCCCAATATCCCACAGGGGAATGGTTATCTATGAATTTGGTCTCCCCTATAATTTTTGTTTTCTTCTGATCAAACAAGGGCAGTCCATGGCATCCATACAGGACAGACAGGAGTCTCCTACATACTGGTAAAATTCAGTATGTAAGCCAGTGATGTACCGAGGATAGAAAAGTGACAGGACAAACTGTCCTGAGATTAGAGAAATCAACAGGACAATGTCCCAGCTCTTGCCGAAATCAATAAGACAAAGCGTGCCAGTATTGGCAAATTTAATTAGACATTTGTCCTGACAGGGGAGAACACAATAAATAACATTTTCAATTTTAATAGGTCAGTGGCCTATGACCTGGATCTCGGGACATCACTGTTAATAAGCATCCCGATTCATATACAGTATAATGCATGCACATGGAGAGAGAGACACACACACACACACACACACACACACACACACACACACACACACACACGCGCGCGCGCGCGCATGCACACAGTGACGCAGCGATAGTCAATTCATTTTACTTCTTTTTTTTCTGATTGATAAACATGCGTCTTTTGTGTTTCCATTCTTATACAAATTTATACACAAAAACATCATAGTACAGTATAGTATAGTGTGAGACTGGCTCAAGTCTAAGCCTTGCGGCTTATAAACTTCCCTTCATTGATCACTGTTTTGTTTGCTTGAAGCATGCCTTTAAAATTATGATTGTATTTCAATCATCATATTAAAAAAATAGTTTGCTAAAGTTTTCATCCTTGTCAGTGGGATTTCTTTTAGCTGAGCATCAGTTCATGGATTGACAAAGAGGACTAGGCCCCTCAAAATGATCATCTCACTTTGTGTAATTGGTGTGGGTATTTTTGTGGTCAAAATGTTTTTCCTTGGAAAATGTTGCAAGTTTTCTTTGTAAAGCGAAAATCAAGTGTTAGTGTAAAATAAAACTAGCAAAAGAGTGTCCAAAGTCCATGTTATATTTAGAACTTTGTATATAAAACTTATCTGAATCTCTGGCTCTCAATGTTTTTAAATGTCCAAGTCACAGTTGAGCTATGTGTAGTTTGATTATGTTGCATTTGTTATAGCTTATGTTCACAAAACTGTAAAATACTATTACTTATGTTTTTGCTTCTAGTGACCTACAGGTATTTTAACAGTTAATATTTGAATATCTTATATTACAGGTGCAGTCCATATCACAAGCTGTGCAGGATGGACAGGGGTCTCCAACAGATACCGACCACATGCGGGTAAAAATCAGTAGTTACTTGTATGTATGCACTTGTGTTTGTATTGTATGCTAGTCTGTCGTTTCCGACTATGACTACCAGATAGGAGAGGGGTCAGATGTTATTCTGGCGGGCTAGGCTAGAATTTGTTTGTAGTGGAGATGCCTTGCCCAGGGCACTTATGTACTTGCATGCTTACACAACACACACACGCACGCACGCGCACGCACGCACGCACGCACGCACGCACGCACGCACGCACGCACACGCACACACACTGCAGACTTGTGTAAGTTTCTGTGAATTAATAAAGTCATCTTTAATAATTCAAACTAAGATGTGAGAAAGGATTTGAATAGTGAAATAGTAAGGCTAAAAGAGAATCTATAGAACTAGAAAAGGGAAGGGGACTCGTGTGTTACATGTGTGCAACATATCCGTGATTAGAAAGCTATGCCATTCTTGAATTAATATTGTTTTGTTTGTACACAGTTCTCTCTACCATAGTTTGCCATGTTCTGTATGTATGATTACATGGGCGAGCGTGCCTCCTCCTTTTTGAGAAAGTGAGTGGATTTGTTCCTCTGTAATCTTAATTCATACAGGGTTAGTATGGCTGGTGGAGTGGCATAGGCAACTTTGGTGGGGGAGTTGTATCCCTTTAATGGATAGTTCCCTACCCATGCTAATTTTCACAAGATGTGTGAAGTAAATATAAATGATGTTCAGGAAGTAACAAGGCACATAAAACATTCTATTTTATTATTTCATGTAGGCCTATTTATTTTGAAGGACAGATATGTGATGTTATTTGCTTTCCTCATTGTACAAATAACACCAAGTATTTACATGCTTCACTTTTTGTATTCACAGGTATTTCTTGCAAGGGTTCCATGGTCAACATTGTTTATTCGTCTTCTTCTGCGTTCCCAGGCCAAAAGGCCATAATGGACCAAAGTACGTATGTGTCCGGTTTTCAGTTTCAGTTTTCATTGGTCTCCTCGCTGAGTACAGCTGACACATTCCGATTCCGGAAGAGCTAAATGGAGAAAAGTTATTTGAATTTTTTTTAAAGGCAGGGGAATGGGCCAATAGGTCAGATAGTAGCCGACAGTAAGCAAAGGGAAAAGGCAGAGTCAAAGAGAGTGACAGATTAGAGGAAGTTACAAGCACAGAACTTCCAGAAGGTTGGGGGAATATACAAAAGACCCCCCGGTATCCAAATGGGGGAACTTTTGTTTATAAAATAATTTTTTTAAAAGCAATATCGTTAAAAAGTGAAATTCTTTACCATGCAATTGTTAATATATTTGCAGACTATGTTACAAGTTTGATGGAGGTGGTGGGCCAGCTGGCCTCCACTCACAAACTGGCGGAGATGCTGGAGAGGCAAGAGAGAGGAGCCAGCCCCACCTAGCCCCCTCTCCAGAGACTACCAACCAGTACAGGTTGGAGGACATGATTGGGACTCGAGAACACTTGAACTGAATCTGCAGTGAGATGTCAAAGAAGAAAGGTCAAAGAAAAAGTGATCAACGTACTAAGGAGTTACAGCATTAAAGGATTATTAAAGTAGGACCACAAAATTATTGTGAGTCATCCAGTGTTTTTTGAGTTAGCAGGAATCCACTGTATTTCCTACAGGAATAGTTGGATTCTGCTATGTGTGCATGTTGAATTTGCTTTTACTTGACTTTTTGTTTTCAAATCAAAGTGCTAGCGTTTAGGAAAATCTTGTACTTCGGTCACCCCCTCATGTTTACCACCATCATTCCGAAAGTGGGCTTCTTACAGTTATATGAAAATACTCCTAGGCTGATCCTAACCCTGTCCTTTTCCTAAATATAGCAGAATTTTGCTTCTCAGTGAAAGCAAAAATCCAATAGTGTGTGTGTGTGTGTGTGTAGTATTTGCTAGTGTGTGTGTGTTGTGATGTATGTATGTGTGTGTGTGTGTGTGACACCACATGTGTGTGTGTGTGTGTGTGTGTGTGTGTGTGTGCGTGTAAGTGTGACTTCAGTACAAGATGGCCGCATTTTGGTGTTGCTTATCTCAGGTAAAGAAAAACAATAATTGTAAATGAAGACTATTGTTTGTATTTATTTTAGCCCACTATTAAAAGTGCTTGCATGCACACCTTTTAAACTTTTGCATAGTAAGTAATTTACGTTGGCGAGGGTATCTGGCTTAATGTTGAGACTTCTTGTTGGAAAAGAATCCTTTGTAGTAGGGTTTAATATGAAATACAAGGGTTAGTACTCTGGTCAGTGTGTGCAAAGGCAACTTTGTGTGTGTGTGTTGTATGTGTTAATCTGTGAATAATGCAATCCATGCTAATTTTCTTAAGACTGTGCACATTATTGAAAACTTCAGTATTAAAACCCATAAGCAATCCGAGGGGAAGATTTCTGGAAGTCATTTTTATATTGAAGGGTTACAAATATGAATGTGTATGCACATTGTACACGCAGACATCTATCTGTATTTACATGATTATTTTGTATTCACAGGTATTTCTTGCAATTTGTATGGTAAGCTATCCATTCAAAAAGTTAAGGCGTTCACAGGCAAACTAATTCATAACTTTCCAAGTAAGAATGCCAATGCGTTGAATTTTTCAAGTTTTCGTCTTGGTCAATGCGCTGAGTGATGACACATTCACGATTGCCTTCTGATAAATCGAGAAAATTATTTGAATCTGTACAAAGGAGAAAGGGGGTACGTCGGTCGAAATTAGTTTCCCACAGTCAGCAAAAATCACAAGACAAGGCATTCTGAGTGACAAATAAAGAAGTAAGTTACAAGTGACATCACGCCATGAAGGTTGGGGCAACTCGACGCAGCAAGACCTCATGGAGTTATCCAGGGTGGTGAACTTTCCTCTATGGAAGCGCCTGCCAAAAGCCTGCAGCATCTGGTATAGGTGCTGGGCATCCCTGGGAGGGGGGCATAAACTCCTCACTTGTGCGATCCAGCTCATCCCAGAGGTTCTCAATCGGGTTGAGATCGGGACTGCATGCTGGCCACTCCATTTGTTGACTCCAGACCTGCAGGAACTCGTTGACCACCCTTGAGATGCTGGAGAGGCAGAGAAAGTAGACAGCCGGCGGTCCCCCCTCTCCAGAGTACTACCAGCCAGTACAGGTTGAAGGACTCATCCCGGTATCGGACTTGAACTGTCTGCAGTGAGATGTACAGAATTCAAGGGTGTTTGTGGTGATCAACGTACTAAGGCCCCCCAGAAGGATTATAACTTCACCTCAAAACCAATGAGCCACCTTTTTTTAGTTACAGTCCACTGTATTTCGTACAATAAAGCGTTCTGCTATGTGTGAATGTTGAATTTGCTTTTACTTGACTTTTTGTTTTCAAATTGTGGTTCAGGGTGAAGGCGTGATTCATCACTTGAACGGGACCTGACCATTGCTGACACCATCATTCCGAAAGTGGACTTCTTACAGAAGGCGCGGCGTGCTGCCCTAGGCTGGAGTTAAGCGTGGCCTTTACAGCTGGGCGAGGAGAATTTTGGTTCTCATGAAAGCGGTTCCGTATAGTCTGTGGCTGATGTTGATGTTAGGATGCCACCCTCAGTGCCTTCGAATGTGCTGGAAGAGGCTGTTCTTGTCTGCAGGGCTTGTCGTTCAATGAGACGATCTTCACGTGGAGTTGTCTTCTTCGGTCGACCTTCTGTACTTTCATGGACGCCTTTTGGTGGCTTATCTCAGGGCAAGAAAAACAATAATTGTAAATGAAGACTATAATGTTTGTATTTAGGATTTAGATTGATTATTAAAAGTGCTTGCATGCACACCTTTAAAAATTTGCATAGTAAGTAATTTACGTTGTTTTAATTATTCTGCATTAATGTTGGACTTCTTGTTGTAAAAGAATGGGGAGTAAATTTGAATAGAAATAGTTTCTCTATATCTGTCATGTGTGTGTGTGCGCGCGCGCGCATAATCTATGTTTTTCCATCGCGCTTGTGCGTGTGTGTGTGTGTGTGTGTCCAAAACAAGGTGTGTGTCGTGTGTTTGTGTGTGTGTTTTGTGTGAATAATCAATCAATAGAAATTCACTTCTTAAGACTGTGCACATTATTGAAAACTTCAGTATCGAAACCCATAAGCAATCCGAGGGGAAGAACTCTGGAAGTCATTTTGGTATTTGGGTTTTTTACAAGTAACAAATATGAATGTGTATGCATATACACGCAGACATCTATCTGTATTGCGCATCTGATTATTTTTCACTGTATTGGCGAATTGGTATTTGTAGTATATATAAACAAAATAGTCATAGAGGCGTCTGTGAAATCCGTGTTGTTCCAACCTGGAGCGAACGTCGCAGCCTGAGGTGCGCCACCCATTTAAAAAAATTGCATGTGATTTTTGTGTGACATTAAGAAGGAAAGGGTGGGTGGGGGTAAATTTTGAGCAAATGACAACTTTTTCGTTGCCACTCGTACATGTACAAAGTGCATGGGCACACATGACCTCGGTTTATCGTCTCATCTGAAAGATTTCACGTTCAGACCGCAAGGCCTAGTGCAGAGTGAGAGGAAAAATCTCAATCTGCTGTTCCCAGGTATGAACTCGGGTTTATTTGACACGAGGCGAACGCGTTACCTCTGTGCCACTCTGCGGGTGGGTTTTTAGTATGGAAGGTTTTGTAAATGTGCACAGACCCTACAACGTTATTGTTCATTGAAACAAAGTTCAAATGAAAATTTTCCTTCCACAAACTAAACACAAACAGATAAAAATGCATGTTTCACCACACACACACACACACGCACACACACACACACACACACAAATTGCACAAAGGTTTACAAAGATGCATGAAGGTTTGATATAACTGTGCACAATATCAAAATTGTTACATATAAACCTGAAACCATTGTTTGTTCTCCATAATTGAAAGGAAAATAGACATTTCTCTATCATCCTTCATCCCTGGAATCTACAGACATGTATTTTTTTAAAATCCCGTCACTCTTAAATCAACAGTGTTTCACGACACTTTTTCACAATAGGCACAATGAAGGTACCATGTCGTAATATTATGGCATCAACACAAACGTTGAAATTGTCCACTACGTTCTTTTTAACTACTGAAGGTAAACAGTTTTTCGTTATAACCCAGAGATAACAGAAATGCTAAAAGAGAACAAGAAGGAAATCAGATGGACCCCACAAGAGATGCTGAGTAAAATACATGGACAATTTCAATGTTTGTGATGCTGCAGTCATTCGGCACAACGTGGTACCTGGAGTGAGCATTTGTATTAATCAGTAAAAAAAAAAGAGTAGTAAAACATTATCGACTCAAGAGTGGCTTGGACAAACAAAAATTATGTTAGTCAATCAAACAATCAATCAATCAATCGATCAAATCTATCAATCAAATCATTTATTGTCCTTTTAAAAACTGCATAAAAGGAAATGTTGCTGCTGTCCCCAGACAAACAAACAACAGACAAGTACAGTAAGAAGATGATCATGACACAAAACATATTATATTACATTAAATAAGTCATTATATACATTATATTAATTATTAAGACTAACTGATCTAACTAGAATTAAAGTATGACTGGGAGACATCACTATGCCCACACGCACGCGCATGCACACACACACACACACACACACACACACACATGCGCGCATGCGCGCGTGCGTGCACATACACACACACATCTTGGGTATATAAATAACTGTTCGAAGAAAAGTAGTATCAATGCCAATAATATTACAGTAAATAAGGAGATAAAAGTAAAGTCCATAGTACTATAAGATAAAATAAATGAATAAATACCATCACAGTAAACAAAACAACATGAATAAAAAGCAGTAATAAAAGTGTATAAAGAAGATATCACACTACAGTGGAACCTCCATTATAAGACCTCCCATTATAAGACTCCCTCCCACATAAGACCTACTTCTCTGAGACGTTGCCCTTCTTTGTGTTAAAATTACCTCCCTTATAAGACCCTCCCTTAAAGACGTCATTTTGGATTATTTTTGGCGGTCTGATAAGAGAGGTTCCACTGTCTTAAACATAAAACAATATACCGATGTACAAGTAGTGCAAAGAGGCCTGCCAGTCGTGAGATATAAAACAATATCCAGAGATATCATTTGCATATATTAACCCATAGGCTTAGTGTAAACGCGCGTGAGAAAAGGTGTAAGAATACACTGTTGCTATTAGAAACTTGACGTCACAGTTATATATCTCACGGCTTGCAAACGCGAGCTGTTCATACCAAACCCAAGCTGTGCAATGTTACCCCTAGGATTCATTCAGCGCTGACGACAACATTAATGCTAGTACATAACGAAGATTCATTGTTTGAATGAATCAATAGTACATGTCACATATCTGCACAAACCATTATGTGCCTGCCACTTGAAATGTCTAGCCATGTATCAAGGCCTAGGCTACTCAACTTCATGACCGCCTCGATTAGCAGACGATTCGAGCTATGTAATTTTGGCACATGGAGAGTCCATGTTGATAATGTAGACGCAATACTGTCGCAAAACAGCTCGAATTCATCTTCAGTCCGGAAATAAAAATGAGCTGACTGAACCTGTGCGAAGAGCTAGCGCACCTTCGTTAAAAAGAAGAAAAAAAAGAAGCGTGTTTTAGGGGCTTGTGATCGTTCTTGTCAAAGCTGACTCCCCTCTTTTTCACGGTGTGTTGAAATTGACTCGCTCTCGTTAAGTGTGTACGTTTTATTGTTGGTGTTTAGGCCTACAGGTTACAATAACAGCAATTGTCGGTAGTGTTTCAGTTCGTTGCTTCTGTTTATGTTTATGTTTTGTTACCACATCTTATGAAGTACATTTGAGTTAAAATTTTCTATTTTGTTGAACTATATTCTTTGCGCAAGAATGTCTGTTACAGAGTGTGTGCTGCGACCACTGTTGTGAAAAATGGATGCGTTTTCATTTCGCTACAGATCTGAGCCTGTTTCTTTTTCTTGCTTTTCTGTTGATACACATCGGTATATATCCGTTATTATGATTTGGGAGTTAGATATTGCTTTTATCCTATCTCTCGAGCCTTGCTGTTTATCACACTCAGTCTCCGACTTCGTGTGATAAACAGCAAGCCTCTCGAGATAGGATAAAAGCAATATCTAACTCCCAAATCATAACTGATAATGCTGACAACATGAGTAAAATGAATAAGTGTACATATATAAAATTTAAACAAACACAGAAGACACACACACACACACACACACACACACACATCTTAGATTAAAGAACAAAAACGTTTGACTAAAAAGTAACGACCAATACCAATAACATTACAGTAAAAATAAGGAAAACCAATATTAAAGTGTATAAAGATATCACATGCATAATTCATAGAAACAAAAAGTGTCTACAGAATCCACAAAATGGCAGGAATAAATTTACTTTTCATTGAGTTATTGCCAAATGAAAATGGGTACATCCTGTACATGATCCATCCTCTATATAAACCTGGATGATATGAAAAGCAGGAAGGCATGGGGGTTGGCCTTGGTGGGGTCAAGAGGCGGAGTCGTTTGTGCGGGTCAGGGGACAAAGTCCCCGAAACTGAATTTCATGAAAAAAATAAGGATTCCTGCTTTTCCTGGCATGTGGTTTCATCTATGGCACTGCACAGTAGAATGCTTTCAAAGAGAGAGAGAGTTTTCCAATGAAGGAATTAATAATAAATAAGGATATTTGAATAGCGCTCTACTCCTTGCGGGGAGCTCAGAGCGTTTTACATCAAAATTAAAACACTAAAATACAATGAATACACATACAATACACACTGAGCATTGTAGATAAGGACTAAATATATATGACTAGAATAAACACATATATGAACACTAGGCGTAAAGAATAAAATATAGTATTTGCAATGCCAATGCACACACACACACACACGCGTGCGCGCACGCCCGTACACACAGACACATCCACGCCCCCTCCTCACACACACACATGCGCGCGCGCGCGCACACACACACACGATCTAAGTCAACATAACACTTCTCCTGGCAGAGATACCTAGATGCATGTGTATTACTGAGCATGGGTTTAACTTCAACCCTGTGTGCTTCATTAATATATGTGCTAAACACAGTGTAGTATAAGTACGAAAATGTAAAGAACTGAATAAAAGTATTAAATACCCCCTACGTTCCCTCTTATACTAGGAAGGTTTCTTAAGATTCCTTACCAGCTATATGAGGGAAAACACGTGAAAGCCATGAATTTGACAAGTGACATGGGGGGTCTTTAAAGGTGCCATACACACCTTACTGTTGAATATATTTTTTGACTCTTCTAGCACCACGGGCGAATATATTCGCTCAATACATCACTTTACACTCCCACCAAATGCAAATACATTCACTGCCAAGCACCCTGCCATGTGCGTCTCTTTTGTCACTGTTTCTGCCATTAGAGCAATGCAAGCGCTTTCGACAGTTTTTTTTACATCGCTCTTGTTGGTTGAGATGCAACAGATAACAACAACAACAACAACATACAATTACAGTATTTATTTATACAGTGCTGAATCTTGATCAAATCAACGCACACACACACGTAAGCATTCATAGCGCATTCAAACAAAAACGCAATGCAAAGCGAACACACACGGATGACATAAATGGAACAAAGCAGAAACAGACCTAATGGCAAGAGAGAGAAGAGAAAGAGAACCAAGAACGTCAAAAAATACATGGCGCTAGATGAGTTGAAATTTTTTTTCTACTCAATTACTTTTTAAAACATACATACTTCAGTCTAAGCCAAAGGCTAATTACGCCTTTTAAAAGCATTGTATGCTTAATTTTTTTAAGTTCCACAATACTCGATAACATTAAGCCATATTGAGTTATTGCAGTACTACTACATGATTGTACTATAAAACTTTTAAAAAAACCTTAATATCAACACAGACAGCCACATCCTGGTTTATAACCATTTGACAGTGGTTCTACGTAGCCGTAGCCGTCTGCACTCTGGAAGGTCTGGCTGGTTTGGAGGACAGCACGGGCAGGATGTACGACCCCTAATGTCCTTGCCCAGGTAGCCCCACATGAACCTCGTCAGCTGGTGGTATGGTGTGTACAGGTAACGGCTGCACACAAAGTAAAACTATATCATATAAGAACATTTCTATGCCATACAAATAAGAGATACTTATAAGCTGGTTTAAAGCAGTCAAAGATGTGCAAATGGTGATTTTACTTTATCATAATCCATAAAATAATGTTACCAAGGATAGTAAGACATGAAAATATTTTTTTGGTTCAAAATAAAATATTTTGATTTTTAAGAACATTTTGCTGATCATTTATATCATATTTTATGTATTACGGGTGAAATGTTGACATCTAACATGAATGCTCGTGTATCATAACAGTCAGACCATGTATTGTAAGACAAGAGATGGTAGAAGGGTCAAACACGCACAGTTTGTTGGAGCCTCTATTTTAGCTTTGTTGTTGCATAATATTCTAACAGTGATAAAGATAAGAAAAATTACGTTGTACTTTGTATAGCAGGGCTGGCCAACCTTTAACATTTTCACCAGCCCTCCGGGCCAGCAACATGAAAAATTTACTCACCTGAACACACTTTCACTAGCCCGAAGAAATCAAAACCCCAAATCGCTAAACAAGCGTGCGCGTACACACGCACACGCACGCACACACACACACAGGAGAGGGAATGAGAGAGAGGAAGAGACAGAAAAAAAAGAGTGGGAAAGAAAGGAGAGAAGTAAATAGGAAGAGAACTGATTTGAGGCGAGAGGGAATGGGGTGGAGGAGATTGAGGAGGCTGCCTTTCCTTTCTTTTCAGTACCAGTGCTGGCATGTTGTTAGCAGACAGCTGACCTTGCTTTGATAGTTAGTTACATGGAAGGGAGGGAATCCGGAATAAGGTCGAAAGTACGGTTGCTCTTGCCATTCGATGAAGAAGATCTCACTAAAGTAATTTAAATCAGAATATATTATTGCCACAGATTCTGTCAGTGTGGCGGCAAGAGAGCGTCAAGATGTACCGAATCCTGGAAGGATCTCGCAAAAATTCTACATTGCATGAACATGAACACTTTTGTTATCGTGCAATTATACCTTGGGCACAACTCTGCAATTCGACGTTAGGCTCAACTATGCATTCGACCTTAGGCACAACTTTGAAAATCGACGTTGGGCTCAACTGTACATTCGACCTTAAGCTCAACGATGCATTCGACCTTAGGCTCAACCGTACATTCGACCTTAGGCACAACTTTGAAATTCGACGTTGGGCTCAACTGTGCATTCGACCTTAGGCGCAAACGTGAAACTTACATGAAATTTTCGACATTAGGCACACTTGTCAGTCATGCCATTTTGTTTCGACCTTAGGCGCAACCGCACATTCGACGTTATTCCGGTCACCCGGAAGGGAGAGATGGTCTAGGGAGACTCATTGGGTAAAAAACCCCAGGGCCGTGCAGTATCGAAATGTACAGTCGCCCGTTGGGCTAGTGACTTTTGAAATATACTCGCCCACAGATTTTTCTACCACCAGGCTGGAAATGTTGGCCAGCCATAGAAATCATCGGATCAATAATACAAAACAGTTGATAAGCTTACATTCTGTTATTTGTTGTGACGAATAAAGCATGTTCTTACTTGTTCTTATCTTACTGCCGCCAGTACTGTGAGTACATGCTGTGTTTAGGACGTATATATCCAAACACACAGGCTTGAACCCAGGGAGCTCAGTAATGCACTTACCTCCAGGTATCTCTGCAGAAGTGCCATCTCCTTCACCTCTGCACAGCACAGGCATTCACTCGGTCTCTCCGTGATGCTGCAGTTTCCACACGGCCGCCTGAAATTGACAGACAATTTCATACAATATTTGTTTATTATGTCAACCAATTATTATAGAATTAGTCCCCGAGCCGAAGGTTCGGGGAACTATTGTTTCTGTCTGGTCCGTCCCGTCCGTGTCCGTCCGTCCGTCCGTCCGGCTATTCGTCCGTTTTTCTCAAAAACTATTCAGTCTATCATCATCAAATTTGGTATACTAGTCTGCCAAGATGCAAGCTATCCACAGATGTATTTAGTTTTACATTAAGGTCAAGGTCGCGCCAGTTACGGGGTTCAAACCCCAAAACACATAATCGCTAATATCTCGCGAAGTTTTGCATGTATTTCAATGCAGTTTTTTTCACATTTCTTGATGAATGGTCTATAACACAGTTGTCATGAATTTTTCTGTGCGCTCAAATCACGGGTTCGAACCCCAAGGCTATATATAAAAAAAACTATTCAGTTACGTGCTGTTTTATACCATGCATGCGGCGGTACCATAGCCAATGAGGTTTAACCGAGGCGTGGTTACCGCTACACCTATCTATATTGTTAAAAACTCGGGACTTTACTGGTGTTGCACTGCCTCCGGGCATTGCCTCCAGTATTGTTCCCACCATCTTTGTATTTACAAATGTCCCATATGTGTCTGTGACCGAGAGGACGTAAAACATCATTTTCATCATCATCATACGTGCTGTTTTGATGCGTTTTTATGTAAGTACGTTTTCTTTTGATATCTGCCGCTTCGGTCTCCCCGCTGTGTGTACAGCCGACACATTCCGATTTCGGAGTAGCTCGGCGATGCTGCGAGGGGACTTTGCAGCCGCTCGGCGTTGCTTTTGTTTGATCTTTATGATGTAACATAAATTTGCTTCCTTTATACTGCTGGTGTCTGATTCTGCGACCTGACAAACCGCTGTGTGGCTGTGAATGAAGACTCAGGATGAGTGGCCTGGGAGCAACGCCACTGTACAGCCCAGAAAATATGACTGACAAGACAAAAACAACTATATTATATTCGCTAAACAATCCAGTCAACGGGTGTGGCTGTGTCACGATTGAAACAAAACTACTACTACTATGTGGCCCAGCACCACGAAAGGGACATTAAGTGTCAAAATGACCATTCTGAGAAAATGACTCAGGCAATTCTCTTTCTAATTAATAATATTTTAAAAAAAATTCTTGTATCCTTTTTTGTTGTAGAGTAGGCGCATGTACACACATACGCGGAAGTTATGTGCGGAAGCCGCTTAGGTTTAAAAAAAACTTATTTACAGATAAGCGCACAGGGTTTCCGCTTCTAATATGTTCATTTAAAGTTAGTAAGGTGACTGATGGCCATTTTGAGAATCAGTCTAAAGTCTAGCCTATCCTAAGAAAATGCACAAACCAACTGTTTTGAGTATTCAGAGACCACCATAATGATTAAACTGTATGGATGTGAAAGATAAGGTATGAAAGCACAAAAATACCCATAACTCAAAATTGATTAAAAAACAAGATTTTTGACTTTGCCAGCCTGTTAATGTCCCTTGCGTGGTGCCGGGTCACAATCATACTCTGTCGCTTTATCCCCCACCCACTCCACTGCCCACATTTCCCTTGCTCTTTCACCTTCTCCTTTCTTTAGATTGCACGCTCTTTCTCCCTCCCCCACTCCCACCCACCCCCTGCCACCTCATCTGCCCACCCCCACCCCTCCATCGCCTTCTCTATCACTCCCGTTTCCTCTTCTTTTTCTCCTGCCTCTTCTTTTTCTCTTCATTCCTCTATCTCCTCCTGTTTCATTCTCTTTTTGTCTCTCTGTCACTCTTTCTCCTCTTCTGCTCTATCTCTCTCTGTAATAATCATTATTTATTACTTTTTGATTTTCTGTTAAGCGCATAGAGCTCCACATTTGGCGGAGGAATGCGCTATGTAAATGCTTCACTGTTATTACTATTATGTTGTGATTTACAGTCACTTTAATAGTTCCCGTGTTTAAGCATGAACATGGTTTTTTTTATGCGTCACATTGTGTGCAAGTATGTTTATGTATGTGTGTGTGTGTGTGTGGGGGGGGGGGGGGGAGGGAATGTATCTCATTGCCATCTCCCTGTTCTTCCTTTTCTATTTCTCTGTCTGTCTGTCTCTCTCTCTCTTCTTCTTAATCTTCCATCTCTTCTACTATTACTGCTACTGCTACTGCTACTACTACTACTACTACTACTACCACTACTACTACTACTACTGTTGCTACTACTACTACTCAATAATATTACTACAATGGAACCTCACTTATAAGACCTTCAAAAATCATCCAAAATGAGGTCTTGAAAGGGAGGGGTCTTATAAGGGAAGTAACATTAATACTTACAAAGAAGGGACATTTATGTCTCAGAGAAGTAGGTCATACATGGGAGGGAGTCTTATAAGGGAGATCCCACGGTAATTCCTTTTAGGCACATACATATTGATATTTTAAAAAAAGCATTGGGACTTTCCTGGTAGTGCAGTACCTCCAGGATCGCCCCACCATCTTTATGTCTATTAACTTCCAGCATGTACCTGTTCCAGCCTGGATGACGTTAAGCAGTCATTTCCTTCCTTCCTACAACTACTACTAGGCCTACTACTAGTGTTACTACTAGGTCTACTAGTCTATACACACAAAAATCATATACACACAAAAATCATTTTTTAAACAATGCGGTGGCACTTTGTCGAAGCAAGAGTCCTCAGAATAATTAGCACAGTGGCTACGGGTACGGTGTTGTTGCAACACTCAGACCATCTTCAGGGATAGTATAGTAACTTTTCCTTGTCGAATTTTTTCATCAACAATGCATTTTCTTATTTCGTATATTTAACGCTTCTTGGTAAGGAACAGGGTTAGGGGTAGATCTAGGGTTCTAGGAACATGTCAGAGTTAATGTTAGTAGTTTTTGAAGACATTTACGCACAATTTTTGCGTCCCGTGATTGAATCTGGCGAATGTGAAATACTGGCCCGTACCCTGCCTGGATAATGTGAAATACGGGCCCGTACCCTGCCTGGAGAATGTGAAATACGGGCTCGTGCCTCTGCCAATAATTAAAATTGCCTTTGGCAGTGCATTTCAACAGTAAACACCAGTATAAAGTAGCTGTCAATGTACAAAGTCAGGATTCACGATTCGGGATGATCAACATCAGCTAAGTCAAAGAATAGATTGTACAGTCATGCTGCTTGCTTATAGATCTATACTCCACCTACTCTATCTTCACAAATAACTGATTGCAGCAGTGGTTGATCACGATAAACAGAACAGAGTGAACAAGACTAACATTCTTTCATCTGCAGCTGCTGACATGAAGTAGACTAGACTAGACTACCATAAAAATAGATCTAGATCCTGATCTACCACTTTGTAACTGTTAGTATGCACCTAAACACTGGTCTGCAAACAAGCACATTTGATTACTACGTCGCGAAGGCATCTTACCTGTTCCCGTGCATCTGACTGGCTTGGCGTTGGCTGGATCTACTTGATCTGCACAGCACATTCAAGTAGGCTCAAACTGGATCTGGATCTTTCATGTCCGACTCGGAAGGGTAGCCATACTCGGTACTGGTACTCGCTGCTATCGCAGGGAAAACGCACCTCGGCCTAGAATCACCATCACTCGTTCTCCTCCTCCTTCTTAATCAAACGTACTGACGTCGGAAGGGACGTTACTGCTATCCTTAATGTTCGTTAGGCCTACCAACTTCGCATTTAACCAACCTTGGTCTCATTGAATCGACACTGTTGCTTCCATCTCGCTTTGTCTCGGTTGATACGAGGATTTACAAGTCTCATAACTCAAATGATAAAGTCTGCATTCATCAAAATGATCTCCCATGCACAGCCTCGTTTGTATACGAGGACAATTAATACGTAAATGATATTAATTAACCTCGTATAGAAACGAGGCAAATCTGTGTGGAAAAAATCCAGGTGAGAATGAGCACCTTTAGCGCCCAATTCCTGGGTAACCTGAGCATAATGCGTAGCGCGCTTCCTGCAAAACGACTTCTGTCCGTCATTTCTTGGCGTTTCTAGAGAGAAAATTGAGCGGATCAGGGGGTCTTTAATACCTACACCCGGTTTCATGGATTTTTTTGGGGCACAATAGTTCATTTTTCTCCCTTAAAATGTGTCTGAATTGTGTTATGGGTTGAGAATGTAGATGAAGACAAACAGAAGGGGGAGAATTTTAGTCTGTGTTGAAGTTTGTTTTGTGACAGTGTTTTAAAAGTAATGCAATGTTTTCATGAGTGCATGTGATGACAAATGTTTGCCTGAATTTTTATTTTATTTTTATTTTTAATTTTTTTTTGAATTTTTATTTCTAGCTCCAAACCCAGCATAGTTCCTTGTGGGAGAGGATTTTTTTCAGGCAGATCACTGCCTGCATCTGTATCAACCTGCCTGAATTTGGGTTCAGGCATACCCACATGCAGCCCTGCGTTTTGCACAAATTGTCCGCTTTGAAGCTTTGCGTAATGGTTCGTGTTTTGTGTGAACAAGAGTATCACTGTCTGTGGTTATCAATAATGTTGATAGAAACAAACAATAAGAATTTGTGCTTGTTGAATGTTGCTACAGTGCACGGAAAAAAGTTGAAAGGTTTGCGTAAATTGAGAGTTTGCTTGCTCACAGCATGCTGTTCTGCCGCATTCTGGCTTCATAAAGTTTGGCCCACTCTAGCCACTTACCCTTCCTTTTTCCTGCCTGCTTCTCATCTGAGCCAGCACCACTGCTGTTCTAATTTTAAACTCGCTACCTATGCCACCAGAGAGAGAGGGAGAGGGAGAGAGAGACTGTTATCTCTATCCAGCCAGTAAGGGAGAGGTAACTAAAAGGCCTTGAAGGCAGCAGGAGAAAAAAAAAAGGGAGGTCTATTTTTGGCAGGCTCACTGCTGCTGGAAAATGGGAAGGCTTAGGGCCTAGGCAGTGAAATCTGGGTCTAACTTTCTGATGCTGAGAATGTGAGCTGTGTGCTCTGTGCTGTGTACAGCGAAAATAAAAACAGAATTTTAATATTGTTACTAGTTTTGATTCTACAGATGTTTTGAGTTGATTGTCTGTAGTTAGTTTCGATTGAAAAGAATTGCGCATATCATTATGTGGTGAGGGTAAATTGTGTACGCCTCTCATTTTGTCGTGTACAAGGTGAATGAATTTCTGCTTTCATTTCCTATTTGAAGTGTTTGTTTCTGTGTATGCGGCTTATTTCTGTCTACACCGTAAGCTTTTTTGTTTGAGTAGAATCTATAGAGTATAAGTATCTTTTCCCAAGTCAAACTATAATGCAAGATTCAGCTTGTGATATACATAGTACAATTTAATTTACATTCCTTCGGGCTTGAGGGCAAATTAAGAAAAGCAGCTATGTTTATCATCCCATTACTCTGTAAATGAAGTTTCATTCGTTTGTTCAATGCTCGAGGCTATTATATTGCTATTCTGAAAAACTTGCTTGTCTCAGCTTTACACTTTTTGTGCAAGATCTTTTATTCCACTGCCTACTAACTTTATTATTATTCTTCTGCGATCCCATAACTTTACGAATATTCAGATAGCAGCTTAATGTAGGATCTGATAAGCTTTGAATTTGTGTCATCTTTAGTTTGTAAAAAAGTTTCACTTTGTATGTGTGTTATGTAGCTTTCTCACTTACCTGTAGTCATAATATCCCCCCAATAAAAAACCCAAATTGACTTTATAATCTTTCATTTATCTCACCCGCATGTCCCTTAACACATTTGTTGTTTAAAGTGAAAAACATGACTGTTTCATGTTTCAAAGTGTTCATGATCTTTTCCTATACAATGTAGATTCATTTATTGTTTCTTAACTGAAGTTATTACTTTTCATATTGCATAGACCTTTTTTAAATGTTACCATTTAGTTTGTTTTTTGTTCCTGTTGTTTCTTTCCTTGTTTCTTCATGTTACAGACATTCCATTTGCCAATCAGAATGCCCCCCTCAGCTTTAAGCACTCATGTTTCATTCTAATCTGTATGCATGCTTGTATGATTACTGCTTAACACTTTTTTCCCCCAATATAAAAATGTCAGTTTTTGTCTCCATTTTATCAAGTGAATATCAAATTGTATGTTTATTTTATTGTCTCTACTTTAAAGAGCTTTTTCATGTCACCGAGCAGGCCTTTGGACTGTTGGAATATAGTTCGCCTGAAATGGAAGTGCCTGTGTAAATGTGGAATTGCCTGGGTATCATTCTCTTTCTGGATTCACATTTCTGTCTCATTCTTTCAGTTAAATAATAAAATAAATAAAATGAAATTTTGTGAAGGAAAATGGATTTGAACCCTTAGCCGTGAACCGTTGATGGACCGTAATGGTTTAACACCTCCGTCAGTAAAAGGCATCAAATCAGGGCCTGTTATCTGAAGACCCGATTTTCTTTATTTTGGGAGGTAAGGATAGGCCTAATGTTATACACATGTCTCAGAGGAATTCCCAGCATTGCAGACAATTTCTTTCTCTACCCGGTTAAGTTTAAAAAAAAATTTGGCTGACAAAATGCTGGGTGTGAAAGGGTTAATGCATGTTTGGATACGTCATACCCAAGCCTGTTTACGTCTATTGTGTATGTTTATTACATAACACATTGAATGTTTTTAAATAATTTTAGATTGATTGAAAAAAATGATTTCTGCATTCTGATTCATCGAGTTATTACGTATGCTTGCTCAGTTATGTATATGCGTTTTCATTCTATTTTTATATCCATTTTGAAATCCCAATAAAAATGTCTTGTTAAAATTTGTTTGTTGAGATGGGTACATAATACACTGCACGTTGTAACGTTTTGTCTTCTGTCCATGTGTGAAGGTAGTTCAGGCATGCTCCTGAAATCAGGATTGGAAAAGCTGATAGAAAGAGTCTTCAGGATTGGCCATCTTGTCATCCAGATCCACCTTCAGATCATTTTCTGTGGCTGTGTACAACTACTTACCGTATATTTCGGACCCCCCAAATTTTACACAAATTTCAGATTTTTGTTATTATATTTTCTTACTATTTTATTAGTCATATTATAAGGCGCAGGGGGTTGAATCTGAGAAAAACGTATCGCCTTACAGTCCAACAAATACGGGAAGTATTAGGGTACTTTATAGTCACAGAGGCGTCTCTGCAGGCATGGTAGTGGGGGCAAAGTGGTTTTCAAGGAAAATGGCCGGGGGTACAGGGGGCCGAAGAAAATTCAATGAATGAGTGAAATTTTCACTTTTTCAGGCCATTTCAATGCATTTTTTAATAATTTTGTTTCAAACTTTCGCGGATTTTTTACGATTCGCGGTCTACCATGCCTGCTCTGTGAAATTCGGGTTGCTCCCACCTGGAGAGCGTGTCGCATGCGATTTTTGTGTGATTGATGAAGGAAGGGTGGGAGTTAAATTTGACCAAATGACAACTTTTTCGTTGCCACTGGGTTTAACGTATGCTAAGTGCATGTGCACACGGGATCTCGGTTTATCGTCTCATCCGAAAGACTCCACGTTCAGACCGTTAAGGCCTAGTGTAAAGTGAGAGGAAAAATCCCCTGTACCCAGGTTCGAACTCGGGTTTACTTGACACGATAATCTTATGTAGGTGGCGCACTCATCTCAGTGCACGAGACAGGGGCAGATAATTTTCAGTATTAAGCCTCATTCTAGCACTACCCCACCCATCCTGTTTACACATGTTATAATTTGTTTAACCCTTTCATCTCCACTGTCGCCTCTTGGCACCACAATCATATAACACCCACGTCACTGAAAGGCATCAAATGAGAGTCTGGTATCCAATGACCTTAACCCTTTCATCTCCACTGTCGCCTCTTGGCACCACAATCATATAACACACGTCACTGAAAGGCATCAAATGAGAGTCTGGTATCCAATGACCTTAACCCTTTCATCTCCACTGTCGCCTCTTGGCACCACAATGATATAACACACATGTCACTGAAAGGCATCAAATGAGGGTCTTGTATCCAGTGACCTTAACCCTTTCATCTCCACTGTCGCCTCTTGGCACCACAATCATTTAACACACATGTCACTGAAAGGCATCAAATGAGGGTCTGGTATCCAATGACCTTAACCCTTTCATCTCCACGGTCGCCTCTTGGCACCACAATCATATAACACACGTCACTGAAAGGCATCAAATGAGGGTCTGGTATCCAGTGACCTTAACCCTTTCATCGCCACGGTCGCCTCTTGGCACCACAATCATATAACACGTCACTGAAAGGCATCAAATGAGGGTCTGGTATCCAGTGACCTTAACCCTTTCATCTCCACTGTCGTCTCTTGGCACCACAATCATATAACACGTCACTGAAAGGCATCAAATGAGGGTCTGGTATCCAATGACCTTAACCCTTTCATCGCCACTGTCGCCTCTTGGCACCACAATGATATAACACCCATGTCACTGAAAGGCATCAAATGAGGGTCTGGTATCCAGTGACCTTAACCCTTTCATCGCCACTGTCGTCTCTTGGCACCACAATCATATAACACACGTCACTGAAAGGCATCAAATGAGGGTCTGGTATCCAGTGACCTTAACCCTTTCATCGCCACTGTCGCCTCTTGGCACCACAATCATATAACACGTCACTGAAAGGCATCAAATGAGGGTCTGGTATCCAGTGATCTTAACCCTTTCATCTCCACTGTCGTCTCTTGGCACCACAATCATATAACACACGTCACTGAAAGGCATCAAATGAGGGTCTGGTATCCAGTGACCTTAACCCTTTCATCTCCACGGTCGCCTCTTGGCACCACAATCATATAACACACATGTCACTGAAAGGCATCAAATGAGGGTCTGGTATCCAGTGACCTTATGTTCTTAATTTTGGGAGGTAAGGACAGGCCCTATTTCATGCATGTCAGAGAGGAATCCCCAATACTGCAGACATATTTTCTCTGGCCAGTGGAATGTTTTGGTTGAAAAATGGCTAGCGTCGAAAGGGTTCACCACTTCAGGATTGGGAAGATTCAAAGAACATTGAAACGTGGGGTTATACATACACCTATTAGAATTTAAAAAATGTGGTCACTTCAGGATTGGGAAGATTCAAAGAACATTGAAACGTGGGGTTATACATACACCTATTAGAATTTAAAAAATGTGGTCACTTTCAGGATTGGGAAGATTCAAAGAACATTGAAACGTGGGGTTATACATACACCTATTAGAATTTAAAAAATGTGGTCACTTTAGGATTGGGAAGATTCAAAGAACATTGAAACGTGGGGTTATACATACACCTATTAGAATTTTAAACATGTGGTCACTTCAGGATTGGGAAGATTCAAAGAACATTGAAACGTGTCATTTCAGGATTGAGAGAATGTTTTACTTTCTCCCATGTTTCTGAGGTGTGTGTGTGTGTGTGTGTGTGAGAGAGAGTGTGTGTGAGAGAGAGTGTGTGTGTGAGAGAGAGTGTGTGTGTGCGAGTGTGTTTGCGTGTAACATACACAGGGTTCGTACAGCTCTGTGTACAAAAAATCCCAGGACTTTTCCAGGACCTAGGACGGTATTCATGTCGAGATAGCATGAGACTTAGCATGATGCTAACTTAGAAGCTCTTCCAAAAGTCCTATTAAATCCTATAGGACATTGGAAGAGCTTCTAAGTTAGCATCATGCTAAGTCTCATGCTATCTCGACATGAATACCGTCCCAGTTTACTAAATTTCAAGAACTCAATCTGGCATACCAGTCAATGCCGGTTTCGTTCCTGCCTGAGCTCCGCCTGTGTTGCTTGTGCTTCTGGCCTTGACAATGGCTTTTTACAGCACTCTCGTCCATGCTGGTGATGTCAAAGTTCTTTTTGCATACTGTGCAGCTAGCTTTCAGTTTTGAACCATGTGTTGACGGAGCTAACCAGCTCTGATATTCTTTTATGCAGCCAAACATTGTTGAAAATGCAGTCTCCTTTATCGGAGAACGGAAGTGTGGTAAAGGGAAGTAACTTCAGCAGCAGACAACTCGCGCAAATGTCGTCTGCTATGATCGTGACATCGGTATGATTTTTTAAATTTTATATGAATTTAGTTTTAACCTTCAATATTTTTTTGTGGAGGACAGATTTTGATTTTGATGGATTGAGATTAAGGACGTGGTCAGACGATACTGAAAATTCCAGGACTTTTCCAGGAGTTTTGGGGCCTTTGCTGTTTTTCAAGCCCTGGAAAAGGCCATGTCAATTTTCCAGGACTTTTCAATGTTTCAAGGACCCTGTACGAACCCTGAATGCAAAATCACACCAAATTCAGTCACGATTTTCAATAACAAACATTTGATTCATTTTTTATTGTCCAAAAATGTTCACATACATAACAAAGAAATAAATATGAAGAGACCTTTCTTTTCTTGTACTCGAGCCATTTGTTCCGATGCCTAGCCACATGCAAAAATATGCAAATAAAGCCAACATTCCACTCAACTCACACAAATCAACATACCAATCTGGACATTCTGACATGCCACAGAATCTTTTATTTGAACAATTACTCCCCCCCTCATTTAACCACTCAAATATAAGTTCTTCACGATGTGAAGAAAACAGATGCAATATGCCCCCTTTCATTCTCAGGTTACAAAACGGGCAGCAAAAAACAACCCATAAAAACAAACATTCACACAGAAAAAAAACCCCGTGTTTTCACGGATTGCCAAGGTTCCAGTGTAATTTTTCATTATCAGATTCTGATAAAATAAATTGGTTGTTCCTTCTTCAACTGCGTACCCAGGCCACATGGCCGTAATGGGTATGTGTCCAGTTTTTAGTGTTCACTGGTCTCTGCTGCAGTCAGCCGACACATTCAGTTCTTCCGCCGTAATGGGTATGTGTCCAGTTTTTAGTGTTCACTGGTCTCTGCTGCAGTCAGCCGACACATTCAGAGTTCTTCCAAGAAGTCTGCATCGCCAGAATCATTTTTGCTTTTTTATAAATTCATATAAAAGTTCAATAAAACCCCATGCACATAAAATAGCATGCCCTCTCCCAGTGATCGCACTGGGAATTTTGAAAACCAGTCCTATCAGCGATAATGTCCCCCAACAACTGGTGTCAAAACCAGTCCTATCAGCGATAATGTCCCCCAACAACTGGTGTCAAAACCAGTCCTATCAGCGATAATGTCCCCCAACAACTGGTGTCAAAACCAGTCCTATCAGCGATAATGTCCCCCAACAACTGGTGTCAAAACCAGTCCTATCAGCAATAATGTCCCCCAACAACTGGTGTCAAAACCAGTCCCAGTGAAACAAAAACCAGTGAAAACCGCATTAAAGCCTGTTAAAACAATTTATCAGTTCTAGCAAACAGTTATCAGTCCCTGGGACTGACAGGTCAAATTTTGGTTTTGCAATCAGTATTTGGTAAAGGTAAAGATGTGCCACCCCCACTGCATTTCTCGGTTAATTGCAATCTTTCGTTTTTGCCTTTCTTACCAAACATAAAGCTGTATTTTATTAACCTTTTTAGCTAATAACCTTTTTGGAATACTAACCCTACCCCCCATAAGACGGGAAAACGGAATGAACCACGACTGTGACAAATGGCGCCATGTACTGCAATACATAGGGGGAGGGATCCTATTAGATAACGGCCTAGGGTTTGGGATAGGGTTAGTATTCCAAAAAGGTTATTAGCTAAAAAGGTTAATAAAATACAGCTTTATGTTTGGTAAGAAAGGCAAAAACAGAAAAATGGAATTAACCGAGAATGCAGGGGGGAGTGGCACATCTTGACCTTTACCCAGTATATTTTTTTTTTTACTAATGATTACCAGTAAACGCGATCACTGCTCTCCTTCCATACGCCACCCTTTCATGCTCTTCAAACCAAATCTGTAGCACTGCACATTGCTGCTCCCACGTTGCATCATAACGAAGATACACCCGAAAATATCAAAAAACGCACCATTTTATAAAAAAAAATCTTGCTACATATTCAAGTCTAAACGAATCAGAATCTGTTCATGTTCAATCAAATAAAAACATAACATGACTCATTTTCAATTAACATTCATGTCCAAATGATGCAGAATCTGTCCGCAGATTTCAACACTCTTCAAATCGTCTTTGTAGCACTGCATAACTCTGCCCAGACAATGGTGCTCATCATATTTGGTGCCTGTTCACCCTGTAACTCATAAACTGATGCACAGAATCGCTTCAAATTGTGTGTGATGGTGTGTGATGGTGTACAGATGGTCCCAGGGCTCCCAATCGTCCCGCAAAACAAGGGGTCCCAGGGACTCCACTTACAGTACAGAGGGTCCTAGAGGTGGGATAGAGGGTCCCAGTGGCATTGCAAATGCTAAAAAGTATTTTTCTAGTACATCCCTCGGACCCCCTGCACATTCTTTTAGAGGATCCCTAAGAATTTTAGTACTTCATAGACCCCCACATGAGGGTCCCTGGGTTCCGTATAAATTATGAATCTCCACCAAAGACTCACTTTTACTGCGATATTGTATCTGCTGTATTAGTAAAGGGTAGTAACTAGGGACTGACAGGCTGGACTGGCTTACTTCCCTTGGACTATAAACAAGACTGAATGAGGAGAGAGTGTGTGCGTGTGCGCGCGCGAAGCATAGCAAGCGGGTTTGCTAGCCCACAAAATGACACACTCCCACTACACGTCTAAACCATTTCTGCAGCACTGCATAGCGCTATAACGATAATTATTGCTCATTATTATTATTATAACATTTAGCACGCCTAATGAATTTAACCCTTTCGCCGCCAGCCATTTTTCAGCCAAAAATTACCATTGAACTTAACTGGGTAGAAAAGGAAAAAAAATCTGCAATATAGCAAATTACTCTGTGACATGTATAACATTAGGCCTATCCTTACCTCCCAAAATGAAGAAAATAGGGTCTTTGGATAACAGGTCCTGATTTGATGCCTTTTAGTGACATGGGTGTTAAACCATTGTGGTGCTAAAATGCGACATTGGCGGTGAAAGGTTAAACCATTGTGGTGCTGAAATGCGACATTGGCGGTGAAAGGGTTAATGTCCTAGGCGTTTACAATATAATATACACATATAATAATATTTAACATATAGCATAAAGAATGGGAAATAAAAATTACACAAACACCCAAAGACGGTCAGACAAAGAAACACACAGAATAACACCCACACGCGCCCGCACACCACACAGAACCCACACGCGCGCGCACACCACACAGATAATTATATGCGCTCACCAAGCACAGACGTTCACTCTCAGACATGCACACACCAAGGCATGAAGGAAGGGATTAGTAGTTATTTAGGAAACAGATGAGTTTTGAGATGGCGTTTGAATGTGGGCAGAGAGGATGAGTATCTGAGAGAGCGAGGCAACTGATTCCAAGTAACAGGAGCTTGATAGGAGAAAGAGCGTTGACCATAGGTTTTAGTGCGGACAGTGGGGATGCAATAGAGACGGGTGTCACATGAGGAACGCAGAGCTCGAGACGGTGTGTAGAGATGTAACAGATCAGTGAGGTATTCAGGACAGGAAGAGATAGATTTGTAGCAGAGAGGCAATCTTGTAGGATATTCTTTGCTGAACAGGGAGCCAGTGGAGAGAACGGAGCAATGGAGTTGCATGGCTATATTTAGAAGAGCGGAAGATGAAACAGGCAGCATGATGTTGAACTTTTTGAAGTTTGTTGATGAGATGAGAGGGGGAGCCAGACAAGAGAGCATTACAGTAATCAAGGCGGGATAGTACAAATGCGCAGACAAGAGTTTTTGTGGTATCTTCCGAGAGGAGATGGCGAATAGAAGCAATTCGGCGGAGTTCAAGAAAGCAAGTACGACAGATATTGCTGACATGCTGTTGAAAGGAGAGGTTTTGATCAAGAGTTACACCAAGGTTGCGGGGAGAAGGAGAGAGAGTGATAGACGAGGATGGAAGCGAGGGGCGATTTTGAAGTTTTGTTGGGGTGATCAAGATCAGTTCGGATTTGTCTTCCTTAAGCTTCAGTTTGTTTTCTGTCATCCAGTCCTTCAGGCTGGTTACACAGGACTGGGTGCTTTGGATCATGGTGGGAAGGTTCGAGAGTGGTTCAGAGATGTACAGCTGATTATCGTCAGAGAAAGAATGATGCTGAAGCGGGTATTGTTGAACAATAGAGGAGACAGGACAGAACCTTGTGGTACCCCATAGACCAAGGAAGAAGGTTTAGAAGAAAGACCATTAACAGAGACTACCTGTTGACGATCAGTGATGTAGGAATGTAACCAGCTGTGAACAGTGTCAGAAAGCCCAAACGAGTGATGCAGACGGGAAGGAAGGATAGAATGGTCAATAGTGTCAAAAGCAGCAGAGAGGTCTAAGAGGGTCAGGAGTGAGATATTGTTAGAGTCAAGGGCAGATACAATATTATAACACACATACATCCAAAGAAAACGACCCTACGAATAATCAGATATGCTAATGCAGGCAAAGCGTTTTTCTCTGAAAATATTTCAGGCTTTCAGGAGATGTCTCTTCAAGACATCAAGGGATTAAAAACCCTTTACAGTGATCAGGAGGCAATTGCCCTTGATGAATTCATAGAACTGTTCAAACTTGGTGAAAGAGCATCTCCTCGAGTTTAAAACCCCTTCTGACATTCGTTTTTCTCCATTCACTTTTCTCCGAATTAAGATAATTCTCTGAAAATTGCTGTGCCCGAAGATGCTTCACTCCCCACTATGCTACACACTTCCTGACTACACGTCCATGTCCAGACGACGCAGGATGTGCCTGTACATGTCGACGTGCTCCTCAAACTGTTTCTGCAGCAGGGTGTGGCGCTGCTCCGACGACATGTTGCACATCATCTGGGCCAGCTCGTCCGGCTGTAGCGCCCGCTCCAACTTGCGATAGTCACGCTGATTCTTCTGCAATGAAAACACACAAAAAACCCAACCATATCTTACATATCGTTGGTGAAATTCAAAAACATCGTATCTCAATTTTTGGGGGATTTGAGTTAGATACATAGTCAGCTCTCTCATTTTTCCTGCCACCTTCCACCAAAAGCTTGTATCTCTAACGACTTTCTATCTGGGGTAAATGAGGTTGTGAAAATAGAAGAAAAACTTGTAAGTCCCAAATTCAGATCTAGTTAAGGACAAAAACCTCATATCTTCATTCTTTTCAAGTCTAAAAAAGAATTTTTTAAAGTAATTTTAGCGAAATGCAGGACTGAACTCGCAATGTCTTGAACAACATATTCATGATAGTTAATTAATTATGGTCAATGCGGTTAATTTTTTTTCCATTTTTCTCAAAACTACCAAAATTGAGATACAAGGTTTTTGAATTTCACCGACAATACCTTAGACTGAGGAATTTTTATTAATTCTACTATCTATTTTATCTATATACTTACCATTCCACTACAAAGTGCATATTTGTACAAGATTAGCTTGGAAGACAGAACAAAATCAAGAGTGTCTTACTACCACAACTCCCAATCCACGTAACTTCCGGTGTAGCAGACTACTCACTTTCTTGAAAGCAAGCACCCAATAAAAGGGAAGGTACACATTCAAAAACCATTAGGAGGGAGGTGGGAGGGTCAATTAAATGTAGTGGAATGGTAAGTATATAGATAAAATAGATAGTAGAATTAATAAAAATTCCTCAATCTATTCTATCATCCTTACCATTCCACTACAAAGTGCAAGATTACCAACAAGGAGGAGGGTAATGGTAAAGCACTACTCTGAGACCACGGAACAAACCATGACAGAGATATCACATAAACACACACATACCCTCTAGAATAAGAAGGTAAATCCGCAAAGCATGTTACATATCCCCCAAAAGACTTAAAATAAGTCTATAAAAACAAACAGACAAAAGTCATACCTCAAAAGGACACCGTCTTGGAGGACAACACAGCACGGCGAATACCAAAAGTGTTGTCCTGCCGGAGAGTGGAAAACTCGCGCAGATAGTAAGAGGTAAAGGTAGTCTCCGACTTCCAGAAGGCGGAGGACATAATGGCAGGGACTGGAACACCCCTGACCAAGGCTAGTGAGGTGCTAATAGCCCTAACTTCGTGAGCCCGTATACCTGGGGGCGCAGAACGATCGGCGTGGGAGTAGGCTAGTCGAATCAACTCGACTAACCAGCGAGCCAAAGTGGCCTTACGGATATCATTTGAATAGTTGGAATTCAAAGAAATGAAAAGGCGGCGTTTCTGGCTACGGAACGAGGCTGAACGAAGGAGATACGCCCGCAAACAGCGAACCGGGCACAGACATCTATCCTCATCGTCCGGAGCGAGGATGTTAGAGAGACTCTCGATAACAACCAACGGAGAAGCTTGCTGAGCCGATTGATTTTTCGCACGGAATTCCGGTAGAAAAGACAGGGAGATCGAGGAACCATCCTCCGCGAACTCATAATCATTAACTAAACCACTAAGAGCGTGGATACCACTCACACGTCTCGCTAAGGCAAGACTAACAAGGAAAAGCGACTTAAAAGAAAGAAGCTTAAAAGATAACGAAGAAAGCGGTTCACATTCTGACCTGAGAAAGTGAAGCACAAGAAAAACGTCCCATTGCGGAAGTCTGATGGTCGGGCGAATTGACTTATTACGCAAACCATCCAAAAAATGGGAAACCAAAACAGAAGAAGCAAAGGAAGGTTGACGACCAGTAGCAATAGAAATAGTGCTAATAACCGCCGACTTATAACCTGACAAAGTTTGGGCCAAGAGGCCCTTCTCATTATGCAAATGAGACAAAAAGGAAACAAACTGAGCACCAGTCGGGTGCAAAGGAGAAAAAGACTCAACTGTACAGAAATTGAACCAAGAGGTCCAACGCAAGGAATACAAGGTATTAGTGCTTTGACGGCGGGATTGAAGAATCACTTCAATGGCTTCACTTCTCAGACCCTGTGACCGCAACCCTGACCGCAAAGTAGCCAAGCGGTCAGATGAAGGACGGCAGGATTTCGATGCGGAACGCCTGTGCGCGGTTGAACAAGAGACCTTTGGTGACAACTGGAGGGGAACACCCGGAACGTGGGTGAGAGCTAACAGCTCGGGGAACCACGGACTGTTTTCCCATCTTGGCGCTATGAGAATGAGAGCAGGACGCTCCCGAGCGCACTTTTCCAACACCCTTGGAAGAAGAGCTGTGGGTGGGTAGGCGTAGGCCCACAGACCCGACCACTGGAGACTGAAGGCATTCCTTGCCCATGCCAAGGGATCTGCCATCGGGGAGACGAAGAGCGGAAGACGCCGGCTGAAGCGAGTTGCAAACAAGTCGACGTGTGGCTTTCCCCACATCGACCAAAGGGGTTGAAGGACCCGATGGACGAGAGTCCACTCCGTTGCAATCACCTGGTTGGAACGGCTCAGCTGGTCGGCGAGAACATTCAGCTTCCCGGGAATGAACTCCACGGTTAGATGAATGGAATTCCGTGCAGTCCAAAGCAGGATCTCCTCTGCCTTCCTGGAGAGTGAAGGCGATTTCGTGCCCCCCTGACGCCGAAGGTATGAGAGGCACGTGGTGTTGTCGCCACAAACTGTGACCCACTTGCCTCGTAGCAGGGGAAGTAGCGCTTTGAGCGCGAGCGAAACCGCCTCCATCTCCAGAAAATTGATGTGGAGAGACGACTCTGCTTCGGACCACAACCCCGAAACCTCCCGCCGGTCCAGATGAGCCCCCCAACCTTCCTTTGACGCATCCGTGAAAAGGAATTCTTGATGGTGGAGAGGCCGAATGGGAACTGAGGACCCCAGCCAAACCGGGTCCAACCACTGGAGGACTGAACTGCGAAACCACGGGCCCAAAACGACCTGAGATTCCAGAGGAAGATGAGAAACCCCGAGTTCCGCACACTTCCGTTGTAGAGGACGCTTGTGCAGACGACCCAGAGGCAAGAGGTCTGCCAAAGACTCCATGAAGCCCAGCAACTTGAGAAGTTGACGAACCGTTGCTGAACCCGCCAACAGAAGGCTTTCCAGAAAGGACTGAATGGACTGGATTCGCTCCGAAGACGGACAGACCGTGAACGTCTGGGTATTGAATACCATCCCCAGATATTTGAATTCCTGGGCCGGAGTCAAATCCGACTTTTTGACGTTCACGTTGAAGCCAACCTGGACGGTTAGGTCCTGGAGCTCCGAGGTGTGTTCCTGGCACCGGTCCCTGGACTGAGCCAAGGTGAGCCAGTCGTCCAGGTACACCTTGAGACGGATCCCCCTGGACCTGGCCACGCCGACGAACTCCCTGACCACCATGGTGAAAATCCATGGGGCCAGAGAGAGCCCGAAGGGAAGGGCTACGAACTGATAAGTCGTGTTCCCCCATACGAACCTCAAGAGATGCCTTCGATCTGGGTGGATCGAAACATGGAAATAGGCATCCTTGAGGTCTATGGAAGTCGCCCAATCCCCCGGCTGGATGAAGTTGCGAACCGAAGCAGCCGTCTCCATTCTGAACGCCATGGGGCGCAGAAAAGCATTGAGAGGAGACAAGTCCAGCACTGGACGGAACTCGCCGTTCTTCTTTGGTACAGTGAACATGCGCGAGTAGAAACCCGGGCCCGGGTTGGGTACTGGAATCACAGCACCCTTGTCCAGAAGGGACTTGACCTCTGCGTCCAAGATCTGAAAGCGAAGAGGATCTGCAGGGGGAGGAAAGACAATAGGCACCCGCGAGAGAGGAGGTTCCGCGAGCAGCGGAAAGCGGAACCCATCCCGCACGACACGGAGGATCCAAGAGCTGACTGACAGCAGAGACCACTGAAGGTGATGCTGAGCCAGAGAGTCCACACTTGATGGAACAGCCAACTCGGGATCCACCCGAAGCCGCGCGGGCCCTACTGAAAAGGAGGGTAGCGTTTTGAGTTCTGAAAACGAGTAGAGCGATTTGCACCGCGCTGGAAGGGCCTGCCCCGAGCCGAAGGAGAAGGGTACGGCTGAGAAGAGCCACGGAACGAGTTCCTCAACGGCTGTGGAGTACGAAAGCGAGAGGAAGAAGAAGAGGCCCGACGGGCTGAAAATGCACCACGCTGCTGGAAACGAGCAGGAGACACAGAAGCAGAACGAGAGGGTGGCCTAGCCCTAGCCGCCAAGGTCTGCAAAGTAGCTAGGACCCTGTCATTGTGAGAGAGGGACTGACGACCCGAACACGCCTCCTTAACTTTGGACACCCTTGCCGAAGCAAAAATTCCTGAGGAAGGGATTGGGTCCGAACGAAGGGCACGACGTTCCACCTCCAACATGGCAAGAGAGGACTGTTGGAGAGCTTGATCCCTGAAAAAGGCCGAAAGCCTACTACGCAAGGTAGCGAGGCCCAGAGCGGTGAGTTGAACTGAATCACGCAAGGCTGACAGAAGGCAGCCTAAAGCCTGCTCATCAATGGCATCCGCCAGACGAAAATCCTCAGGACGGCCCGTGGAGGTCCTGCCCAACAGAGTGGGAAGACCGTGCAGCATAGAAGTAGCCGTGGAACAATGCATCAATGATTGCGAGACAGCCTTCTCCAGAGACAAGTAAGACTTGGCAGGGATGGACACCGACCTGATGGAAGGACCATTCAGCAACAGACCAAGATCAGAAATTTCCTCCTGGGAAAGAGCCGAAAAGGCTGGAATCGGCAAAAACTCACTCTCCATGGGAAGAACTGGGGCGAACTGAGGAACCACAGGACATGAACCGGACAGAGAAGGAATAGGTGGGGACACCTCCTGTTCCCTTCTAGACTGTTTAGCTCTAGACCACATGTGTGTGTCAGCCAAATCGAGAGCATCACAAATCGACGAAGAGCACTGCAAGACCAGTCTATGACCACGCCGAGACTGAAGGGTACCGAAAGCATCATCCTGGGGCAGAACCTGAGAGGACTCCACCGAGACAACATCCTGGCAGTAAGGCTGCAAGGCCGCCAGATACCCTTGTATGCCAGAAACAGAAGGATCAGAAAAATCCTCTTCCATAGGATCCACCGTGTGATCCGAAGCCGTAACCGACGCCGCCGGCTGAGCTGACTGACCCAAGGAAGAACGACGCGACAAAAGGTCCATAACTTCCTGGTGAGAGTAGGACCGCTGAGGAACCTGCCCTGAAACCGGTGGAACCATACCAGCGGTAACGGGCGTGACCGGTACGGGCCGAGGCAAACGTCCCATGGACTGAATGCCTGCCGTCGTACGGTCCTGGGCCTGGGGACCACCCACGGCAGAGGCCGTAGCCGCCGTGCCCGTGGTGGACCCGCGAGACCATGTCGCCGTGGCCGGTCCGCTCCGGAGAACCCCGGGTGCGGATGCCGGCCCGGTGCCTAAGGCACCGAGGCTGCCGTCGCCAGGGAAGCTACCCCCATTAGCGGCATCGTCCGTTTTTCGGCCGGCATCACCAGGCGTAATGGTGGCATCGGTGGGTACCGCCCGGTTGTCTATAGCTCTGTAAGACAAGTCGGACAGCACCACCGGTTTCTTCGCAGCTTCTTCTTCCAGAACCGGAAGTGCCCGTGCGGTATCATGAACGCCAGGAACCAATGGGGTACGGGAGCTAGCTTGGCTAGAAGAGCCGTACTGACCTTGTTCGGGAAAAACCCGGATGCCGGTTTGCAGCTCCATCCGTGAGAGATCTTCAACGGACAACGAATCCTGGAGTGGAAGACCAACCGTCGAAAAGGCCGGGTCATCGTCCAAAACACCCAACAAATCAACATGAGAATCATCCACCGAAATGTGCTGGACCAAACCAGCCGAGTCCACTTGGGAGAAGGAGAACGGCATGGCCGAAGACAATTCGCCCGTAGAACGCAAATGAGCCAGCAATTCCGACACCACTTGCTTTGTATCTTGAACCGAACGCGAAGAATGAGACCTACTCGAACTTCTTGACCGAGAATTTGACTTGGACAAAGACTTCTCTGAAGGACTCGATTTTAGAAAACGGCCCTTGTCATCCCTGGGAGGAGTAGGCTGAGGTTCCTTAGTTGAACTACTTGAAGGTTTGCCAACTAACGCCGAAGAATCTACAACTTTTTTAGAAGGAGTAGATTCCATAACGCGAAACCCGAAGCCAGAAGCCACGCCCACCTTTTGACCAACAGGCCCGAAATCTTCACAAAGATTACAACCAAAAAGGGGGGGAGGCCGAACGAACTTACCCAAGTAGCAAAGCAACACAAAGAAAACTAAAGGAAAACAAAAGACACTCATAAAGCTGAAAGCAGGAGAAAAAATTCCTGGAGAAACAGAATAACAAGCCTGCCTTCCATGCTAGCTTGAAAGAAAGTGAGTAGTCTGCTACACCGGAAGTTACGTGGATTGGGAGTTGTGGTAGTAAGACACTCTTGATTTTGTTCTGTCTTCCAAGCTAATCTTGTACAAATATGCACTTTGTAGTGGAATGGTAAGGATGATAGAATAGATTGAGTGAGTTTTAATGAGTGTGTGAAGAATAAGACGAGAGGATATGGGGGCGGGAGGGGGGTGGGCAGTTAACAACTTGACTTAAACAATCCTAAAAATATAAAGTTCCTGGTAAAGGCATGTAAATATTTATCTGTATTCATTTCTTTTATATTCTACACATGCGGGAAACCGACAAAACGTTTATAAATAGGAAATTCGTTGCTTCTCAAATTCTCATAATCCGGCGACGCCGGCTCCAGGCAATAAAAAAAAATCCTGAAAGCAGGAGCATCCATGGAACTGTTTGTTATTTTACCTGGAACGGTTTGTTGAGTCGACTCTTCACATCCAGTCTGTACATTGAACTGTTGTCTGTACACTGAACTGTTGTCTGTACATTGAACTGTTGTGTGTTGTACACTGAACTGTTGTCTGTACATTGAACTGTTGTCTGTACATTGAACTGCTGTCTGTTATTTTACCTGGAACGGTTTGTTGAGTCGTCTCTTCACGTCCAGTCTGTACTGTTTGTACATTACACTGTTGTTCTCGTCTGTGACCTTGAGGCGAAGAATCTCGTACACCCTCCTGGCCTGAAGCTGAAACAACAATAATAATGATGATGAAAATCCTCCTCATCAAAATACTGTATTTTATGGACTATGAGGCGCACCCCCAACAACTTTACTTCAAATTCAGATTTTGTTATTATACTTTCTTACTGTATTAGCACACACAGGATAAGGCGCAGGGGTGTATATGGGGAAGAGTATCGCCTTACAGTCTGAACAATACGGTAGTTGTAGAGAGCAGGGTTCCTAGGGCTTTCAGCTATCCCCAAGTAAGGACCTTGTAAGGACCTGCAGGCCTAAGGATAATGTCCATCTTTTAGCCAACAATCTTGAAAGGAACACTTTCCCAGCATTGTGAACAATGTCTAAGCAGATAGAAAAACTAAGGCTCACACAGATATACGCGTTTTCTCGCAAAACGACACCAGGATAAAGAACGAGATTTCAGTCCAATTTCTCTTGACAACTCGCGATGCATCGTTCGTCTGCTAAGCGCTCAGTTGAAACGGAAATGTGGGGGAGGGGGGTAAGGTGGAGTAGGTACTGAGCGATGTTTCTCAAGCGTAAAAGTGCTGCTTCTGCGATCTATTTTGAGTATGGTCTTGCTGCTCAGGGCAGTTTTTGGCAGCTGTCAGGACTTGTAAGGACCTTGAAGTGAATGTAAGCACTTGTAAGGCCTTACTTGGAGATTTCAATTGGTCAAGACTTATAAGGACTGGTAAGGCCCCTATGAACCCTGAGAGAGGGATTGACTTACTGCCTTGCTCTGGCATATTGTGGCTGTTTGCTGGGAAATTAAAAAAATCCTGCAAGGCCCCGGCGGAGTGCAGGGACAGCGCCCCTCCTGGGGGTTCCGGGGGGCAATGCCTCCTGGAAGCTGAAGGGAAACAACAGTTTCCAATATAATTGACAGGCCCTCGTTGCACTTTCACTTCTGGTTAAACTTCATGACCAGCAAAATGCATCTTCTCAAATTCTTATAATTCGCCGACGCCGGCTCCAGGCAATAAAAAAAATCCTGAACTTCAGGACATCCTGAAAGCAGGAGCACCCATGTAAATGTGCCGTTTATTAACCTTTACACACAGATGACACCAACACACACACACACAGAGAAACAGACGTAGCTGAAAATGGTACAGGGAAGTGATCATAAATGGAGCCAAAGAAATTAAATACATGATTTTTGTTCTCTTTCACTTGTATCTCTCCCCCATGGGGATACCAGGGGGTCTTTTGTATAAATAGTTCCCCATCTTCTGGAAGTTCTGTGCTTGTAACTTCCTCTAATCTGCCACTCTCATTGACTCTGCCTTTTCCATTTGCTTACTGTCATCTGCTATCTGTCTGCCTTACCGGTCCATTCTCCTGCTTTTGTTGTCAAGAAACACTGTTAAAAAGATTTCCCTCCAGCCGAAGTCGGACCTAACTTATTTCTTAGTTAGGCGCAAAACGGCAGCATGATACATCTGTACTCATAACCGACAGGAAACTGAGCGATCAAAGAAGAACTTGTGTCTCAGACATAAAAATGTGAACACCTTCAACCCAGGTTGGGAAATGTTTTTTGAAAAACAGGCGCCGCCTTGCAGCTGAGGCAAGGTTGTATGCTTATTGTGCATATACGATTAACACGGGGGAGAGGGGGATGTCACCAACCTTGTTGATCTTCAGCTTGGATCGTGCCTCCTCAGCCATGGCCGGGTGGAATCCCTCCAGCAGATAGTCAGGCTGGAAGTTGGTCAGCCGCATGCAGTTACTGCAGTCCACATAGTCGCGCAGCCGCTGGAAGTTGTCTGAGGGGTCCTCCACTGCAAACAACAGTCATCGCGATCAGTTCACTAGTTAAGGCTGGAAGTCCTCTACTGCACACAACAATCATCGTGATCAGTTCACTAGTTAAGGCTGGAAGTCCTCTACTGCACACAACAATCATCGCGATCAGTTCACTAGTTAAGGTTGGAAGTTCTGATGGGTCCTCCACTGCACACAACAATCATCGCGATCAGTTCACTAGTTAAGGTTGGAAGTTCTGATGGGTCCTCCACTGCACACAACAATCATCGCGATCAGTTCACTAGTTAAGGTTGGAAGTTCTGATGGGTCCTCCACTGCACACAACAATCATCGCGATCAGTTCACTAGTTAAGGTTGGAAGTTCTGATGGGTCCTCCACTGCACACAACAATCATCGCGATCAGTTCACTAGTTAAGGTTGGAAGTTCTGACGGGTCCTCCACTGCACACAACAATCATCGCGATCAGTTCACTAGTTAAGGTTGGAAGTTCTGATGGGTCCTCCACTGCACACAACAATCATCGCGATCAGTTCACTAGTTAAGGTTGGAAGTTCTGATGGGTCCTCCACTGCACACAACAATCATCGCGATCAGTTCACTAGTTAAGGTTGGAAGTTCTGATGGGTCCTCCACTGCACACAACAATCATCGCGATCAGTTCACTAGTTAAGGTTGGAAGTTCTGACGGGTCCTCCACTGCACACAACAATCATCGCGATCAGTTCACTAGTTAAGGCTGGAAGTTCTGATGGGTCCTCCACTGCACACAACAATCATCGCGATCAGTTCACTAGTTAAGGTTGGAAGTTCTGATGGGTCCTCCACTGCACACAACAATCATCGCGATCAGTTCACTAGTTAAGGCTGGAAGTTCTGATGGGTCCTCCACTGCACACAACAATCATCGCGATCAGTTCACTAGTTAAGGTTGGAAGTTCTGACGGGTCCTCCACTGCACACAAAAATCATCGCGATCAGTTCACTAGTTAAGGCTGGAAGTTCTGACGGGTCCTCCACTGCACACAAAAATCATCGCGATCAGTTCACTAGTTAAGGCTGGAAGTTCTGATGGGTCCTCCACTGCACACAACAATCATCGCGATCAGTTCACTAGTTAAGGCTGGAAGTTCTGATGGGTCCTCCACTGCACACAACAATCATCGCGATCAGTTCACTAGTTAAGGTTGGAAGTTCTGACGGGTCCTCCACTGCACACAACAATCATCGCGATCAGTTCACTAGTTAAGGTTGGAAGTTCTGATGGGTCCTCCACTGAACACAACAAAAGTTCTGACGGGTCCTCCATTGCACACAATAATCATCATGATCAGATCACTAGTTAAGGCTGGAAGTTCTGACGGGTCCTCCATTGCACACAATAATCATAACAGTCAGTTCAGAACTGCATGCTGAAATTTAGTCTGTGTCAAATTGGTTTCTGGTGTCCAAATAGTCAGTGAGACGATGAAAGTCTTAGAACCATTTCGCAGGAAAGAGGCGGCCTGTACCCTATTTCACAAACACATGGGTGCAACTCCCCAAAATGAAAAATAACTCAAAGGCAGGGGTCCAGGGTACAGGGGCAGAGCCCCGTTGGACGATTCAGGGGGGCAACTTGAGAGAGAGATAACGAGACAGACAGACAGTTAAAATGACAGACAGAGGCAGTAACACTGTGTGTGTGTGTGTGTGTGTGTGTGATAGTCATACCAGTGATGTCGACGACTTCATTCCTGGGCACCACATCGTTGTAGAAAGCCTGCAGCAACACTGTGTGTGTGTGTGTGTATCTGTGTGTGATAGTCATACCAATGATGTCGACGACATCATTCCTGGGCACCACTTCGTTGTAGAAAGCCTGCAGCAACACTGTGTGTGTGTGTGTGTGTGTGATAGTCATACCAGTGATGTTGACGACATCATTCCTGGGCACCACATCGTTGTAGAAAGCCTGCAGCAACACTGTGTGTGTGTGTGTGTGATAGTCATACCAGTGATGTCGACGACTTCATTCCTGGGCACCACATCGTTGTAGAAAGCCTGCAGCAACACTGTGTGTGTGTGATAGTCATACCAGTGATGTTGACGACTTCATTCCTGGGCACCACATCGTTGTAGAAAGCCTGCAGCAACACTGTGTGTGTGTGTGTGTGTGTATCTGTGTGTCATAGACATACCAGTGATGTCGACGACTTCATTCCTGGGCACCACATCGTTGTAGAAAGCCTGCAGCAGCACTGTGTGTGTGTGTGATAGTCATACCAGTGATGTCGACTTCATTCCTGGGCACCACATCGTTGTAGAAAGCCTGCAGCAAACTGTGTGTGTGTGTGTGTGTGATAGTCATACCAGTGATGTCGACGACTTCATTCCTGGGCACCACATCGTTGTAGAAAGCCTGCAGCAACACTGCACCGTGGCCCTGCCTTTGGAATGGGGGAAGCACCAGAAACTGGCTGCCCAAAAAATAAAAAAAAATAAAAAATAACACAAATGTTAAAGAGCATTATGACACATATTGACCAAAGACTGTATAGGGGAAGACAAGAATCTGGTCTCTTTTCTCTATATGAGTAGTGAGGACAGAAACACTGGTTATGTCCCTTTTAAACGTGACACATTTACACGTCGATAGGCCAGTTGAATTCTCCGTTCAAATTCTAGTCTGAGTTTTTGGATAGCCGCCGCTGTGAATGGTGTATAACTACCCCACTAACGATAACTCTATCAGCCCGGTTCGCTGTAACTCTAGTCCATCTTACCCTTTTAGAATCTTTGCATTGACCACACACAAATATTAACAATCTTCACATTTCTAGTTGCATGTGCAGAGCTTCAGACTGTTTTCAGACTTCATGGGTCAAATGACCCCTGATTACAGAAAATGAGGGGTCAATTTCCAAAATAATGCGTCACTGTAGTATTAAACTTAACATTTATTGCAGATTTCATGGGTCAGATGACCCCTGATTATGGAAAATGAGGGGTCAATTTCCAAAATAATGTGTCACTGTAGTATTAAACTTAACATTTATCGCAGACTTCATGGGTCAGATGACCCCATGGCTGCACAAAATGAGGGTCAAATCACCATCAATACGGGTCAATGACCCAAGGCTGCACAAAAAGAGGGTCAAATCACCATCAATACGGGTCAATGACCCATGGCTGCACAAAAAGAGGGTCAAATCACCATCAATACGGGTCAATGACCCATGGCTGCACAAAAAGGGTCAAATCACCATCAATACGGGTCAATGACCCATGGCTGCACAAAAAGAGGGTCAAATCACCATCAATACGGGTCAATGACCCATGGCTGCACAAAAAGAGGGTCAAATCACCATCAATACGGGTCAATGACCCAGGCCCGCCAACAATCCGAAGCTCTGCATTTGTCAGTCTGTCATTTGGGTGACAGGTAGAAAACCTGTCGTTCTGTCATTTCAGTGATGGGTAGAAAACTGTTATTCCCTGTCATTTCAGTGACAGGTAGAAAACTGTTATTCCCTGTCATTTCAGTGACAGGTAGAAAACCTGTCGTTCTGTCATTTCAGTGACAGGTAGAAAACCTGTCGTTCTGTCATTTGGGTGACAGGTAGAAAACCTGTCGTTCTGTCATTTGGGTGATAGGCAGAAAACCTGTCGTTCTGTCATTTCAGTGACAGGTAGAAAACCTGTCGTTCTGTCATTTGGGTGACAGGTAGAAAACCTGTCGTTCTGTCATTTCAGTGATAGGCAGAAAACCTGTCGTTCTGTCATTTCAGTGATAGGTAGAAAACCTGTCGTTCTGTCATTTCAGTGACAGGTAGAAAACCTGTCGTTCTGTCATTTCAGTGATAGGCAGAAAACCTGTCGTTCTGTCATTTCAGTGATAGGTAGAAAACCTGTCGTTCTGTCATTTCAGTGACAGGTAGAAAACCTGTCGTTCTGTCATTTGGGTGACAGGTAGAAAACCTGTCGTTCTGTCATTTCAGTGACAGGTAGAAAACCTGTCGTTCTGTCATTTGGGTGACAGGTAGAAAACCTGTCGTTCTGTCATTTCAGTGACAGGTAGAAAACCTGTCGTTCTGTCATTTGGGTGACAGGTAGAAAACCTGTCGTTCTGTCATTTCAGTGATAGGCAGAAAACCTGTCGTTCTGTCATTTGGGTGACAGGCAGAAAACCTGTCGTTCTGTCATTTCAGTGATAGGTAGAAAACCTGTCGTTCTCTCTCTTTCTCTCTAATAAACACATACAAAATCACCACATATGCGAATTGTATGCAGTGCACTCACACAAACTTGCTCATGCATGCACACACACACAAACTACCTTGCACAAGCACAGATGCATGCACACACACACATGCAGATGCTCGCACTTGTATGCACACAAACACACATGCGCACACACACACAGACACGCACACAAACTACCTCGCACAAGCACAGATGCACGCACACATGCAGATTATTGCACTTGCATGCACACGAACACATATGCGCGAACACACACAAACTACCTCGCGCAAGCACAGATGCACACACATACACATGCAGATGCTCGCACTTGCATGCACACGAACACACATGCGCACACACATACACAGAGACATAAACTACCTCACACAAGCACAGATGCACGCACACACACACACACACATGCTTGCACTTGCATGCACACGAACAATGCGAGCACACACACAGATGCACACAAACTACCTCGCACAAGCACAGATGCACGCACACACATGCAGATCCTCGCACTTGCATGCAGACGAGCACACATGCACGCACACACACAAACTACCTCATACAAGCACAGACACACACACGCAGATGCTCTTGCATGCACACGAACACACATACACACAAACTACCTCACACAAGCACAGATGCACGCACACACACACACATGCAGATGCTTGCACTTGCATGCACACGAACAATGCGAGCACACACACAGATGCACACAAACTACCTCGCACAAGCACAGATGCACGCACACACACACACTGTGACTGACCTGAGCCGTGGTCTAGTATTGAAGGGGAAGGCATAGTACTTGTAAGCCGTCATGTAGCCAGCCATGGCGTACATAGTGTTTCCATCCTGCTTGTACTTCTCAAACCTGAAAAAACGCCAACAACTTATCAACAATCCGGCTTTATACAGTGAAACCTCCCTTATAAGACTCCCTCCCATATAAGACCTCTACTTTTCTGAGACATTGCCCTTCTTTGTAAGTAGTAACATTACCTTCCTTATTATAAGACCCCTCCCTTATAAGACCCCATTTTGGATGATTTTTGAAGGTCTTGTAAGGGAGGTTCCACTGTACTGAAAATTATCTGCCCCTGACTCATTCAATAGGCGGCATGGCCAACTTAGTCCTAAAATAATTGCCCTTTCGTGTCCGCCGACAAGTAGTATAAACCCTCATCACAACCCAGATTCCCTGAAGGAGCGTGGCTGCCCACATGGCGGGATAATCAAAAAAGGTCATCAATAGCTGCACTTGTCCCATAGTGTTCAAGTGCTTCCGCTGTTGGGATGATCCCTGGAGTCTTTTAGCCAGGGTAAACCAACAATAAACAACAAACCCAGAGCAGCACATCAAAATCTTAACTTTCACAAAGAAAAAAAAAGATAATCCAAACAAGTTTTTGTTTTAATGAAAGGACTCATGTTTTCACGTTTATTCAATACTCAGTAAAGATGTGCCCCCCCTACATTTCTCGGTTAATTCATTTTTTTCCATTTTTGCCTTTCTTACCAAACTTAAAAGCTGTATTTTATGAACCTTTTCAGCTAATTATCTTTTTCGGAATAATAACCCTAACCTCCCCCCCCCCCCCTATAAGACGGAAAAACGCAATGAACCACGACTGTGACAAATGCCACGGTGTACTGCAGTACATAGGGGGTGGGGGGGTAGGGTTATTATTCCAAAAAGATAATTAGCTGAAAAGGTTAATAAAATACAGCTTTATGTTTGGTAAGAAAGGCAAAAACGGAAAAATGGAATTAACCGAGAAATGCAGGGGGGGTGGCACATCTTGACCTTTGCCCAATACTCCATAAAAACAATGTGCTCATGGAAATCATGGGCGAGAGCAAAACGTTCTCTCCATCCTGAAATGACAGTCACACGTTCTGCTCTCTGAATCTTCCCAATCCTCAAGTGGTGACCGTATAAAAAACAATGTCCAATGTGTGTGTGTATACAGGTGGGTGGGGTGGTGGTGCTAGAATTGCATGTCTATCATCTTGTTTTAGTCTGCCATCAGTGTTGGCAGAAACGTTTGATTTCATAAGACCATGGATCCGACCTTCTTCATGACAAGATGGCCAATCCTGAATACTCTTTCTATCAGCTTTTTCAATCCTGATTTCAGGAGCATGCCTGAACTACTTCCACCAATGAATAAACTGTACTGCACGCGCGCATGTGTGTGCGTGTTGTGTTATTTTTTCAAATGCTTTGTATTATTTTTCTTAGCTACGTTTATGTTCTGTATTTGAAAATGTGAAAAAAGAAGTTCAATAAAAACAAAAAGACAACAAAAAAGGGACTAAACTGTACCATGATTTTCCACCATGTCGCACTCCATTCATCGCACAGCTCTCACTTTACAATTGACCCTAACTCCAGGTCAACGTCAACCAATGACAGACAGGCGCAGCACTCACAGGAGGTAGTACGTCCACTTGGGGTCGTCATCGTCAATGAAGGAGGCAGCGTCGATGTAGAACAGGATGAACGTCTGCAGTCTCTTGTGGTAGTCCCTGAAACCGGGCGTCTCTATGGTCGGCTTGTAGACCTCAAAATGCCTGTCTGTGCCGTCTGTAAGATAGATAAATAGTGATAGCAGGGCTCCCAGGGACCCCCATTTGGGGGTCTATGAAGCCAACTAACATTCTAAAGGACCCTCTACGCTAGAAAAAATATTTTTAGCATTCGCAATGCCCCTGGGACCCTCTATCCCGCCTCTAGGACCCTCTATACTGTAAGTATAAGAAGGAGTCCCTGGGACCCCTTGTTTTACGGGACGATTGGGAGCCCTGCGTTGACGGTGTAGGAGTCACATGATATGAGCTGCACATCTTTCTCCAAACAATAATCACTGTACAGCATCCTGCAGTGAAACTATGCAACATCACCTACCTCTGTTGATGGTGTAGGAGTGAAGCAGCTCTCCACATGACATGAGCTGCACATCTTTCTCCAAACAATCACTGTACAGCACAATGTAGTGAAATAACGCAAGTTACATGACATGAGCTGCACATCTTTCTCAAAACAATAATCAGTAAATCACTGTACAGCACAATGCAGTGAAATAATGCAAGTCACATGACATGAGCTGCACATCTTTCTGAAAACAATAATCACTGTACAGCACAATGCAGTGAAATAATGCAAGTCACATGACATGAGCTGCACATCTTTCTCCAAACAATAATCACTGTACAGCATCATGCAGTGCAACAATGCAGCATCACCTACCTTTGTTGACGGTGTAGGAGTGAAGCAGCTCTCCAAACGGCGTAAAGTGGACATCCTTGTCGACAGCGGCCAGGAAGTCGGCCATGTTGGTCAACACCCCCGGAGCCATTTCATTGGTCAGTTTGTTGGCCACATTGTCCGCCTGTCATACATAACACACCTTGGAAAATGTATCATGTTTTTTTATATAATAAAAATACATGTACCAACATACATTTTAGTTTATTAAGTATTGGACAATTCAACGAGACAAGCAT
>CM065703.1:3147131-3169772 GCA_017654935.2 Phymorhynchus buccinoides | reverse complement strand
GGGTTGTCACTGTGGTCCCCTCTGAAGCCTGGTAAAGATTTTGGAGGGAACCAGTTTGGATACATACACAAGTCCCCAATTGCAAAACGAGACCATTTTTGACAAGCAGCCCTCAATTGAAGTTTGGACTTGAGGTGGTCACGAGACCCAAAAAAACAAGGGACCGACTCATGTGGTCAGGGTTCTTTAAAATCACAAAAGATGCAAAGGACCAGTAGGACATTAGAGCCCTATGGGGAAGGGGCAGCACAGGGCAACGAGATTAGCTCAAGCAACTACAGAGACAACCGTAAAGGCGAGAGAAGGCGCGGAGCTGCAGTAGAAAAGCAACCACCGGTGCTACTGCACGATAACATGGATGTTTACTTAAACCAAATAGACCCACGCCCCGCAACCCCGAGGTACAAAGGAAAATTATGCAATGTAACAGTCTCCTGACGGAGAGGGGGGGATCAGCCAGGGGTCTGGCATGGAACTGAAAGAACTGACTTTGCATTGGATTGTTTGAGAGCGAAGAGTGCCGTAAACATGAAGGGGGGGGGAGGGGGGGGGGGCTTAAAGAGACTGGGGAAACACCCAATACGAAGAATCGGTCCTATTCTTATACGTACCATCTGCCAATAAGAAGAGAAAAAAAAGGGGGCAAGCACGTGGGCAAAAATCGGCTGTTTTTGAGCTGCCATTCCCGCTTTTTATACTCCTGGTGCGCCCTGTAAAAGGCGACCCTGATGGACTTTGTGCAAGAAACCGTCGAGATCACCAGGAAAACAGACTTACAGATATCGCAACACTCACTTTTCAGTTTCCTAGAAATAACCGTACAAGTCGGCGATTCCTCCTGGGCGGGGGTGCTGGAAGGTCAGATTCGTTCCGTGAAAGATAAGTGGAAATTCTCTTTCAATGGCCGACTGAGTAGACCAAAGCATTGCACAAATTTCAACAATACAAGCCTTTTTATACAGTTTATGAAAAGGAGTTTTCGCTCACGAACAAGGGAATTCTCCTTGTTTTTTGTTTACTGCACTACAAGAATAAAATCGTTTCATCACTCTGTTTTTCCACCCATCCCTCCAAAATGGCTTCGCTCTCCCGGCAACTTCCGCCAGGGGAAATCCGCACTTTTGACTTCTAAGGAAACCAACAAGTGAGTGCTGCGATCTCTGCAAAAGGATGTTTTTCCTGTGATCTCGACGTGTTTTCTTACAAAACGTATCCCGCCAGGTGACTGCCTTTAAATTAGGAGGCAATTTATTCAAATTTGTTTACCTGCAGGGCTGAACACCTCCAATTCAAGGTAGCTGGTCTCTACAGGTTGACATTGAAACACAGCCCTGGCTTGCAGTTCCCTGCTCAGTAATACCACTCCCTCTTCTTCCTCTTTTCCTCTCCCTCTCGCCTCACTCCGTCACTTCTGACGTTTTCTGTTCAGACTTTTCATCAGTGACCACTTCCTGTATTTTTTCTCTGATGAAGCTGATGTTCAACCCGCTGAATTCGCTTCTCTTCGTCCCTGAGCTTCGGTTTTTCGTCAGTAATACCTCCCTCTTCCCTCTTGTCCCTCGCTCCTTCACTTCTGTCAGACTTTTTCAGCAGTGTCCTCTCTGTATTTTTATCTTCTGAAAGGCTGGCGTCATTCAACCAGCTGAATTGCGCATGTATCTTCGTCCTAGCTTCATTTTTTCGTCAGATTCAGTGGGTCTCCTCTTCAGGAAAACTGGTCCAATATGTGACATAGAAGCAAAAAAATATGATTGGGCAAATGGAATAACGAAAATTGGCATGCTAGAGTATTTTATGAATCAACTTTCTTATGACATAAAACAAATCATCAAGGCTATCGTTGTCCTGGGTTTTATGACTTTATTTAATTGCGTCCAGAGCTGGTAAGCGCTGACAACACGTGTCCCACATTCACCTAATTTCATCAACTTAAATAACTTTATGATCATTTACTCTTTAGAATAACAGACTGTCTTGAATAAAGATTAAGATGATTTCATTAAAACCTTTTTTTTTAAATGTTTAATATTGTGTTGGTTTATATAGCCAGTCTTTGGATCTTACCATAATTGAGGTTTTATTTTTTTGTTATATATGTCGTGCCACTCAAAATGCCATTTATTTATTCAAATGTGTTTAGAATAGTTTCCATTATTATCTCTGTATTCCATCCATTTGACATTAAAAATAAGTGTTAAATTTAACAATGAATTTCTGGGTAGCGCTGACTAACAGGACACCATCTGGTAGCGCTGCAACTGTGTCCTCCATTATATAATTTACCCACTTAAATAGACTTTATGGTGCATTTACACTTTTAACGATGGCGACCTTTCTTGAAATAAAGACTTACAAATTGGTTTCATTTTGCAAATAATACAAAAGAATGTGTTTAAATACTAGTGTTGGTTTGTTGTCCATCTATGCACGATTACCATGTTCATATCAAAATGTCTTATATAATGTCTCACCACTCAAAATGACAATTTTTTCATAGCGATGTTTTAGAATAGTTTTCCATTACCGACCAGTGAATAACCCTAGATACGGTAATTTTACAATATAAGTAGCTTATAAAAAATTCAAAATTCTGGGGAGCGCTGACACAGGGACGCCAAGTGTAGCGCTGACAACATGGTGTCCTACATTACATAATTTTACCTACTAAACAGACTTTATGGCTTTATCACTTTACTTACAGATTACCCTTGAATGAGAACATGTTTTCATTGATGAAAAAAAGAGTAAAATATAAATAGATTAATACAAAAATATTTCTGGGTAGCGCTGACAACAGGGACACCAACTGGTAGCGCTGACAACATGGTGTCCCCCATTATCTACATGAATTTCACCTACTTAACAGACTTTGTGCGGATGGCATTTTACGTTTAACTTACAGATTACTTTGAAATGAAGACTTTTTTATATGTTATTCATGATAGTAAAAAAAGAATAAGATTTAAATTTGGAAAAAAATTGTGCAACACATACAATACTAGGCGGGACTCCTTGTCATCGCATCCACTAAAGAAAATTGTATGAATAAGTTTCTGTGATTGAAAGATATTTCCTGCTACAAGAATACATGTTGTATTGTAGATTGGTCAAATTTGGCCTTATGGTTAGACTTTAACTGTGAACAAGCTATCTACACATATAAGGCCCATTCAGTGGCCGGTATCGCTGACGATCTGGCCTTTAGGGGTGGACACCATACTGTTTTTTAGTGCTCTCTTGACCATCAAAACATCCCACACATTTAAGTTTTGTATGAATAATGATCTTTAGTAGTTGTTTGAAAGTAGTAAACTTTTTGACTTGGCAGAAGAAGTCCCTTTCGTGATGAAAATAGGTTCCTCGTGTAAAGAATTCGCCGTAGTAATCTTTTTTAATTCCTCCGCATACATTCGGATATTTGCGCAGCGCTGTCGTGCAATGTCGTTGCTAGGAAATAAATCTTTTGTTTATCTTTTTGTATTGTTTTCTCTAGTATTTTGAAGAATTTGTCAGAAAGTTTTTACTGACGATGCTTTAAAAAGGAGCCTAGTCGTAACTATGGCCTTAGCGAAGTGGGGTTCTACTTGCATCCGCGTCAGTTTCAAGATGGCGGAATACGCAAGACTATGTTCTTAAAAAATAAAAAATGACTCCTTCTTGTCCAAGGTTGAGAAGACTGCATGTAGAAAAAGTAGCCGAAGAATTAAATGCCATCATGAAAATAAATCTTCGCCCACAAAAAAAGTAGCAGTCTTTATTACAGCACTATACCACCACCATTACTACTAGGGCCTACTACCACTACAATACTACTAGCTACTCCTACTACTACTACTACTTACTACTACTATACAACTCTAACAAATGACTTGTCACGTCGTGTACGCATGCAAAAAAGTAGTCAGCTCGCAATGCTACTTTTTTTCATGACGAAGAATTTTATGCCGTCATGAAAATTCTTCGCCCATAAAAAAGTAAGCAGTCTTATTACTAGCACTAATAAACCACCACCATTACTACCTACTACACTCTACCACTATACTACTACTACTAACTACTACTACTACTACTACGACTCACTATACAACTACTGCAATTACTTTTTCACATCGTATACTGCATGTAAAAGTAGCAGTTCGCACTGCACTTTTTTTCATGACGAAGAATTTTAAAATGCCGATCATGAAATTTTCTTCGCCCTAAAAAAAGTAGGCACTCTTTATTACTAGGCACTATATCCAACCACATTACTACTATACCACTACCACTCTACTGAACTACTACTACGGCTACTACTACTACTATACAACTACTAACATTACTTGTCACATCGTGTACTGCATGCAACAAGTGGCATTTCGCACTGCTACTTTTTTTCCATGAGCGAAGCTTTAAATGCCGATCATGAAATTCTTCGCCCGTAAAAAAAAAGTAGCAGTCTTTATTCTAGTCTACTTACACCACCATTATACTACTACCACTACTACTACTACTGCTACTACTACTACTATACAACTACTTCATTACTTTTCACATCGTGTACTGCATGCAAAAAGTAGCAGTGCGCCACTGCTATTTTTTTCCAATGAGCGAGTAGAATTTAAAATCGATCATGAAAAATTCTTTCGCACCATAAAAAACAAGTAGCAGTCCTTTATTATAGCACTATATCCCACCACCATTACTACTACTAACCACGACCACTACTACTACTACTATACTACTGCTACTACTACTATTATACAACTACTACAATTACTTGTCACTTCGTGTACTGCATGCAAAGAAGTATCAGTTTCGCACTGCTACTTTTTTTCATGAGCTAAGCAGATTTAAAGTGCCGATCATAAAATTCTTCGCCCTAAAAAAAAAGTAGCAGTCTTTATACTAGCACTATACCACCACCATTACTACTACTACCCTACCACTTACCACTACCACTACCTACTACTACTTACTACTACGATACACTACTACAATTACCTTTCACAATCGTTGTATGCATGTAAAATGTAGACAGTTCGCACTGCTGACTTTTTCATGACGAAGAATTTAAATGCCCGATCATGAAATTCTTCGGCCCATTAAAAAAAAAATTAGCAGTCTTTATTACGCACTAATAACCAACCACCATTACTCTCTACCACTACCACTACTACTACTAACTACTACTACTACTACTACTATAACACTACTCAATGACTTGTCCACCATCGTGTACTGCATTAAAAAGAGCTCACTTTTTTTTTTTCATGAGCGAAGAATTTACAATGCCGATCATGAAATTCCTTCGCCCGCGTGGGTTAAAAAAGTAGCAGTCTTTATTACTAGCACTATACCAACACCATTACTACTACTACCACTACCACTACCCTTACTACTAATACTGCTACTACTACTACATACAACTACTACATTACTTGTCACATCGTGTACTGCATGTAGAAAAGTAGCAGTTCGCACTGCTACTTTTTTTCATGAGCAAAGAATTTAAATGCCGATCATGAAAATTCTTCGCCCATAAAAAAAGTAGCAGTCTTTATTACTAGCACTATACCACCACCATTACTACTACTACTACGACTACTACTAGTACTACTACTACTACTACTACACTGCTACTTTTTTTTTATGAGCGAGATAGAATTTACATGCCGATCATGAAAAATTCTCGCCCATAACAAAGTAGCATTCTTTATTACTAGCACGATACACCACGCATTACTCACTACTACCACTACCCCTACTGACTACTACTACTACTACTACTACTACTACTACTACTGCTACTACTACTACTAACTATACAACACTACAATTACTTGTCACATCGTGTACTGCATGCAAAAAAGTAGCAGCTCGCACTGCTACTTTTTTTTCATGAGCGAAGTATTTAAATGCCGATCATGAAAATTCTTCGACCATAAACAAAAGTAGCACACAGTCTTATTATTAGCACTACATACACCAACCATTACTACTACTAACACTACCACTACTACTACTACTACTACTACTACTACTACTGACTACTACTACTACTACTACTACAATTACTACTGTCGACATCGTGTACTGGCATGCAAAAAAAGTATCAAGTCTTCGCACTGCTTACTTTTTTTCATGAGCAAAGAATTTTAAATGCCGATCATGAAAATTCTTCGCCCATGAAAAAAAGTATCAGTCTTTATTACTAGCACTATACCACCACCATTACTACTACTACTACTACTACTACAAGTACTACTTCTACTACTACTACTACTACTACTACTACTCACTACTACCACTACTACTACTACTACAATTACTTGTCAAATCGTGTACTGCATGTAAAAAAAGTAGCAGTTCGCACTGCTACTTTTTTTCATGAGCGACTTGAAGAATTTAAATGCCGATCATGAAATTTCTTCGCCCATAAAAAAAGTAGCAGTCTTTATTACTAGCACTATACCACCACCATTACTACTACTACCACTACTGCTACACCACCATCGCACTACACTACTACTACTACTTCTACTACTACTACTACTACTACTAATACAATTACTACAATTACTTTTCACACACCTCCCTCTCTCTGTGTACTGCATGTAAAAAAGTAGCATTTCGCACTGCTACTTTTTTTCATGAGCGAAGAATTTAAATGCCGATAATGAAAATTCTTCTGCCCATAAAAAAAAGTAGCAGTCTTTATTACGAGCACTATCACCCACCATTAACTACTACTACTACTACCACGACTACTCTTACTACTCTCTACTGCTACTACTACTACGATACTACTACAATTACTTGTCACATCGTGTACTGCATGTAAAAAAGTAGCAGTTCGCACTCTCTACTTTTTTTCATGAGCTCTCCGATTTTCTCTCTCTCTCATGAAAATCTCTTCGCCTCCCTCTCTCTCCCATACAGTCTTTATGACTAGCTCTATCCTACTCTCTCTCTCGGTACTACTACAACTACTACTCCTCCTACTACTCTACTACCACTACTACTACTACTACTTCTACCTGTCTACTACTACTACTACTACTCTTCTCTTCTCTCTCCCTCCTTCTCTCTGTAAAAAAGTCTCTCTCTCTCACTGCTACTCTCTCCTCATCCCTCGAAGAACCGTCTAAATGCTCTCTCTCTGAAAATTCTTCGCCCATAAAAAAAAGTAGCAGTCTTTATTACTAGCACTCTCGCCTCCACCATTACTACTACTACCACTACTCCTCTACATCCTAACTACTCCTACTCCTAACCTACTCCTCTACTCTACATCTACTCAATTACTTCTCTCCTCTTCTCTCTCTCTCTCTCCTTCCTCTCTCTCTCTCGCACTGCTACTCTCTCCTCATGAGCTCTCTCTTTAAATATTCTCTCTCTGAAAATTCTTCGCTCCATCAAAAAAAGTAGTCTGTCTTTATTACTCTTGTCTCTCCTCCACCACTCACCCTCCTACTACCTCTACTCGTCTCTCTTCTACTCTCTCTACCTCCTACGACTACTACTACTACTCGTAGCTCTATCTCCTTTCTCTCTCTCGCTACTGCATCGTAAAAAAGTCTCTCTCTCCTACTCTCTCTCTCAAGCTGTCTCTCCTTTAAATGCCTCTCTCTCTCAAAATTCTTCCTCCTAAAAAAAGTAGCTCTATCCTCCTCTCGGCTATCCTCCTCCTTCTCTACTACTCCTACTGTCTCTCCTCTCTACTCACTCTACCTCTATACGACTCACATACTCTCTCTCTTTCAATCTCTCTCCTCTCTCTCTATTCATCTCTCTGGCACTGCTACTCTTTAAATGCTTCTCTCTCTCTCTAGCTCTCCTCTCTCCTACTACCACTACCACTACTACTACTCTCTCTCTCCCTCTATACAACTACTACAATTACTTGTCTCTCTCTCTCTCTCCTTAATGTCTCTCTCTCTCCTCTTCTCTCTCTCTCTCCTCCTTGTCTCTCTCTCTCTGTCTCTCTCTCCCCCTCCTTCTCTCTATCTGTCTCCGTCTCTCTCTTTCTCTCTGTCTCTCCCTCCTTCCCTCTCTCTGTGTATCTATCTCTGTCTCTCTCTCTCTCTCTCCTCACTCTCTCTCTCTCTCTCTCTCTCTCATCTCTCTCTAATCTCTCTCCCCCTCTCCTAGTTTCTCTCTGTCCTCTCACTTTGTGTCTCCTCTTCTGTCTCGTCCTCCTCTCTCTCCCTACCTCTCTCTCTCCGCTCCTCTCTCTCTCTCTCTCTCCTCTCTCTCTCTCTCTCTCTCTCTCTCCTTTCTCTCTCTCTCTCTCTCTCTCTCATCTCTCTTCTCTCCTCTCTCTCTCTCTCATCTCTCTCTCTCTCTCTTCTTCTCTTTTTCTCATAATAGTGTTTGCTATGCATGCAATGATTTTAATATTGTTGTCATATGCTCTATTGCTGAATTATTTTCTTTTTTTTTTTTACTATGGATGATTATGCTTCATTTTTGTGTGTTTTATCTGTTTATTAAAGTACCTTCATATGATTATGTGTTTTAATACTATATTTTTTATTAGTATCATTTCGCTTTATGCGTTTCACTTATTTGTTTGTCTATGTTACACGGCAAGTATGAAAAATGGCTACTGTATGCCAATACATTTTACCGTTGTATAATAAAGGTTCAATTCAATTCAATTCAAATCAATTCAATTCTCTCCACGTCTCTGTACATATTACACATTTTCACGCAATATTTCTATTTCCCCATGGCAACACTGTGTTACTCCATTTCTAGTTTGGGGGTTTTTGTTCTAATGCCTTCCATACTCACTTTATTACCATGAGGAAATACAAATATGTGAATAATGTTAACGTGTGCAGAGACCTTTATACACAAAGATACATGACTATTATTGGCAGAAAAAACAACAAAAAACAGGAAATCATATATACAGACAGATTCGGAGAGACAGCCAGACAGATAAGCATACTCGCACACAATCATAAGCAGGAAACAACAGGCTACAAAATCAAATGACTGTACTATACAATGTTTTATGAATGCAAAACCTATACATTTCTTAAGACAAGCATCATTTCCATACAGCTAGAAAGACAGACTCGCGCACAAACAAACCTCACACAGAGCAGAAGAGAAACAAAAAAAGGTACAAAACGAAAATTTACTGGGGGGGGGGGGTTAAAAGCGTAATGCGGGTATTGAATACAAAACATATGCAATTTCTAAAAGCTGGTCTTAAATACAGAAGGTACACACACACACACGGCACGCACTTACGCACGCACACGCACGCACACGCACGCTCACACGCACGCACGCACACACACGCGTCTAATATCACGTGTAAGTGAAAAGAAGTTATTCAATACAACACAACACAATACAACACACACACACACACACAAACACACACACACGACACCCCACACACATCACACACACACACAACACACCACATGCGCACCACACACGCACACACTCACATTCACACACACAACACCACTCACACACACACACACACACCACACACACCACACTCTCTCACAACACACACACACACACGACACACACAACCTTTTTACACACACACACACACATTGTTTTGCTATGAAGTAAAAGTAGCAGTGCGAACTACTACCTTTTTACATGCAGTACACGATGTGACAAGTATTTGTAGTACTAGTAGTAGTGGTAGTACGTATTATTATTAAGTAGTGGTAGTAGTAGTAGTAACAATAGTAGTAGTAGTAGTAGTAGTGGTGGTGGTATAGTGCTATTAATAAAGACTGCTACTTTTTTTTATTGGCGAAGAAATTTCATGATCGGCATTAAAATTCTTTGCTCATGAAAAAAAGTAACAGTGCGAACTGCTACTTTTTTTCATGCAGTACACGCTGTGACCATTAATTGTAGTAGTTGTATAGTAGTAGTAGTAGTAGTATTAGTGGTAGTGGTAGTAGTAGTAATGGTGGTGGTATAGTGCTAGTAATAAAGACTGCTACTTTTTTTATGGGCGAAGAATTTTCATGATCGGCATTTAAATTCTTCGCTCATGAAAAAAAGTAGCAGTGCGAACTACTACTTTTTTACATGCAGTACACGATTTGACAAGTAATTGTAGTAGTAGTAGTAGTAGTAGTAGTAGTAGTAGTAGTAGTAGTAGTAGTAGTGGTAATAATGGTGGTGGTATAGTGCTAGTAATAAATACTGCTACTTTTTTTTATGGGCGAAGAATTTTAATGATCGGCCATTTAAATTCTTCGCTCATGAAAAAAAAGTAGCCGTGCGAACTGCTACTGTTTTTACATGCAGTACACGATGTGAACAATTAATTGTACGTAGGTGTATAGTTAGTAGGAGTATTTTATAGTAGTAGTAGTAGTGGTAGTCGGAGTAGTAGTAGTAGTAATGCGTGGTAGTATAGTTGTCTAGGTAATAAAGCCTGCTACTGTTTTTTATGGGCGAAGAAATTTTTCATGATCGGCATTTAAATTCTTCGCTCAATGAAAAAAAGTAGCAGTGCGAACTGCTACTTTTTTTAGCATGCAGTTACACGATGTGACAAGTAAATGTAGTAGTTGTATAGTAGTAGTAGTAGTAGTAGTAGTAAGTAGTAGCAGTCGTAGTAGTGGTAGTAGTAGTAGTAGTAATGTTGGTGGTATAGTGCTAGTAATAAAGAATGCTACTTTTTTTTTTATGGGCGAAGAAATTTCATGACCGGAATTTAAATTCTTCGCTCATGAAAAAAAGTAGCAGTGCGAACTGCTACTTTTTTTTACATGCAACAGACGATGTGACAAGTAATTGTAGTAGGTTGTATAGTAGTAAATAGTAGTAGAGTAGTAGTTGTAGTAAAAAAAAACCCCCAAAAAAAACTAGTAGAGTAGTAGTAAGTAGTAGTATTAGTAGTTAGTTTAGCTTGCTCATGAAAAAAATTAGCAGTGCGAACTGCTACTTTTTTTTACATGCAGCACACGATGTGAAAAGTAATTGTAGTAGTTAGTAGTAGTAGTAGTAGTAGTAGTAGTTAGTAGTAGAAGAAGTAGTGGTGGTATCTCGCTCATAATGGTGGTGGTACAGCGCTAGTAATAAAGACTGCTACTTTGTTTTACATGCAGCCAATAATTTGACAATTATTGGTAGTTTAAATTGTATAGCTAGTGATAGTAGTAAGTAGTTGTGGTGGTGGTGGTACTGGTAGTAGTATGCAGTGGTAGTATAGTGACTAGTATTAGTAATAATTGACTGCTACTTTTAGTTTTTATGGGCGAAGAATTAGTCATGATCGTCATTTAAATTCTTCGATCATGAAAAAAAGTAGCAGTTGCGACCTGTTACTTTTTTACATGCAGTACACGATGTGACCAGTAATTGTAATTAGTTTTAATAGTTAGTTGTAGTATTTAGTAGTAGAAGTAAGTAGGAGTAGTAAGTAGTATCAGTAGTAGTAGTAGTAATGGTTGGTTGTATAGTGCTAGTAATAAAGGATGCTACTTTTTTTTATGCGCGAAGAATTTTCATGATCGGCTTTTAAATTCTTCTCTCATGAAAAAAAGTATCAGTGCGAACTGCTACTTTTTTTACATGCAGTACGCGATGTGACAAGTAATTGTAGTAGTAGTAGTAGTTGTAGTATTTGTAGTAGTAGTAGTAGTTGTAGTATTTGTAGTAGTAGTAGTTAGTTGTAGTAACCTCGCTCATAAATAAAATGTAGCAGTGGGAACTGCTACTTTTTTTTTACATGCAGCACACGATGTGAAAAGTAATTGTAGTAGTAGTAGTAGTAAGTAGTCGTAGTAGTATTAGTAGTAGTATAGTAGTAGTCGTACTAGCAGTGAGTAGTTTTAGAGTAGAATTGTGGTTGTTATAGTGCTAGTAATAAAGACTGTTACTTTTTTTCTATGGGCGAAGAATTTTCATGATTGGGATTTAAATTCTTCGCTGCGGTGCAATTTTCTCGTTAGCAACACGGGAAATAAACTCTAAGCACATTTTGTGCATTCTGTACATTTCGGCTACCGGAGAGCGCATGCGCAAATATCCGAAGTATCGCGAAGGAATGCAAAAGATTACTTTCGGCGAGATTCTTTACAACGACGCGACCTATTTTCATACGCCAGTCCCTAGGTGAAAATTTTAATTATGTAGTTAGCGCTGACAACACATTTTGTGGACACCACAATGACCAAAGATTTTTTAAAAATGTAAAAAATCTTTTAACAATATATTTACTGTCATTGCACATACATTGTCAAATATGTTTTTGTATAACTAAATAAGAAAAAAATGGTCTTAGAGATTGTTGAGGCAAAGAAGAATCTGCATATTTTTTTATTATATTGAGGACACCACATGTCACAGCGCCTACCTTATTTTAAAATTTATTTTTAAAACACACTTTTTGGTGGAGAAAATCCACAAAATTGTTGCTATAAAGGAAGACTACTACTCCATCTTGGTGTCATGCATATGTGTGCAAGAATCTTTTGTGTTTCTGAAAAAGAAACCTTATGCAAGACTGTTGGGCATGTCACAAAACTAAGCACCCAAAATGGCCCTTTTTCAAGACAAAATTGTTTATTTAATAACAGCATGTTGGTAAGATGCGCAGCAAAAGATAACATTTTTATGATTCTTACAACTATTTAGATGCTGAAATAACACAAATAATGAATATCTCATTGTTTGATTTTGATTTTTTTTTGTTGTTTTAATAAATTAAGAAGGTCACAAGGACCATTTTCGGAGAGTTATACCCAGATGAGATGGTGGCTGAGTTGTGACCGTTGCCGTTGGATTCTCGTTTGTCACAGTTCTGCCAAAGCTGTCAGGCAAGGCAGGCAAAAGGTGTGGAAACAGGGCAACAGTTTGGGGTTTCTCCCGCATAAGGTTCGGCACATACTGCAACATTCGCGAAAATCAATCAACGTTTGGCGGGGGGGGGATTATCGTTTTTCCAACCCACTAGCCATCCATTTTTTTTCAAAAGAGTTCTTGGCTTGGTCCTAGCTAAGATGATTGATACTGACACTGTGATAGTTCTCTCTCTTTCAATCCAAATCTACAGTTCAGGTTTTTGCTGTTAGCAAACAGTGCTCTTAATTCACAGGTGACAGGTTTACTATTTTTCAGAATCGACGCTGTTTTCCACATAAATTGTTTTGATACTGGCAGCGCACTTCCTGCACACTTGGTCGTTGGGACTGAAAGGGCCTAAGTTTTTCCCTGAAAAGTTTATCACTTTTACTTCCGAGTATGCGGGCTGGAGTTCTACCAATCAGAAGGTAGGATTTTGCCGGAAGTACAATGAGTGTCGGGTGCTAAACCCACAGACACTCTACATTACATGTAATGAGTGTTCGTGTCTAAAACTAAAGATGCAAATATAACCATTTCAAACAATTCATGATACATACTGTAAGATTTAGGGAATATACCAGCTTCTAAGACAGAAATTGATAGTTTAAAAAAAACGGATATTGAAAGGGAAAAATAATTGACGCACGGACTCGAGCAGTTGCTCCCCCTCCAATGTCACGTGATTTATCTCACATGACCAACGGCTGTCTTTCGTGTTGCTAGTGAAAGATTGGCCAAGAGATGTAAGTCTTTCTTCCTTTGCTGATGCTGCAGCCTTATCATGTCAAGCTGTGCATTACACCCCGGATTGAAGTCTTTGGACTCCCGCCCTTAACTTCATGTATGAACCGTGTGTGTGTGTGTGTGTGTGTGTGTTGCGGTGTGCGCGTGGTATCCCTGTGGGATGATGGGGGGGAGGGGGGGGGGGGAGGGGGAGGGCTTGTCTCTTTTGGTGGTGTGTGGCGTGCGTGCGTGCGTGCGTGAATGTGTGTAGTAGGGGTAGGTGGTGTGTGTGTGGATATTAACAAAGATGTCGCCAACTTTTATGATCTTACTAATGACCTACATTATTTACTATTTCATATTCTTTTCATTAATGATTTTTTTTTTTTTTTTTTTACCTGTACAGGCACTTGAATCATCTTGTAGAATTTTTCGCTGATGAGAGAGAGAAAATAGAGATTTTACGCCCTCTGAGTCACAGCCTATTTGAGCATTTAATTTATAAAGATCCTGGAAAAAAGGTGATTTTAAGTTTTTAAGATGAAGTTTGAAAGAATAATTATTTGTTTTAACAGAGTTTTATAAAGGATTTTTATTATAGCGCAAGCTGAGAATATGAAGTAATGTTTTGTGATAAAATATTTTGTTTTTAAAAGATATTTAGCTGTTTTGCTTTTTAAGTCTGGCAGATTTGGATGAGATCTGATTACAAAAACCTAGGGCTACAGTTAAAATTCATGCAGTTTAGGCTCCACTGGGCTATTTGATAAAACAATCCGTGTTTGTGCTCGGAAGAGCTTTATTTGATAAAATTCTTGACAGGCATAAGCCTGTATACAACTGATATACAGTTAAAAAAATATAAAAAAGGTTATGTTAAAAGTAAAATTTAATTGTTTTATTCCATTTTCTATATGTACATCAACTTTAATCTAAGACTATCCTAGTGGGTTTTGGCCTTAGCACTCAATCCAACTAATAGCTTACCTAGCAATTTTTTAGCTATGAATTTATTTGGTTCGGTGGCTACTGTTGTCTTTTGTTCCTTAGATCAAAAGTTATTTGCCAAAAGTTATTAATATTGATATTGTACATTTTTTTATGTACACACTGTTACAAACAAGCTGTTTAGACGCTTTTACAAGTAAGGTATTATTTTATAAAAAACTTATTTAAAATATGCTAAGTGAATTTTTAATCTATGTAAATTTTCTTAAAGTGTTTTAAACTTATTTATCTTTTTCCGTAGGACAGAAGCATAATGTTATTTCCATATGTGAGTATGTAAAATTGTTAAAGTTATGTTTAGAAATTTGTTTCTGCTCTGGTCAAGCTGTGGGACTCACCTACACAACTTTATCTTTTGGTATATAAATCCAGTTTAATCTGGTCCGTCTATAACGAGTTGGTATAAGAGCCAGACGTTTCGTTTAGGGGAACAGGAACTTTGTACAACCACTGCTTGTGTGTACCCTTTATTTATTGATTGTACCTGTCTGTTAGGACGTTTTATACATAGTTTGAGATTGTTTTATTAATCTTATCTTTTAAATTGTTGGAGTATGGTTAAAAATAGGTTAAGATTTAATAAAAAACGAGTTTATGACTAGTGAGGTTTCATAGTTATATTAAAGTTGCTATTAAAATCTGGTTTGTTTATTTATATTTTGGGTCTGTTACATGACCATATGTGATTTAATTATTTAAATAAATGAAATCTAGTCAAGATTCATTATTTTATATGAAGTTGTTATGGAAGTGGGGGGAACTGCCGCCGCGCCTCATTGTTATAACAACCTTATATGTTCGCATCTGATCCCAGGGGGGGTAGCAACAAAGACTCTCCCGCCCCTGATTGCATGATGGAATCTGAAATTTAAGTGAAGATTAATGAAGTTTTTCTTAATTTATAATTAATCCTCTAGTGGTTTAGAGAGATGGTAAAGAGTTGAGGGTGGGATGGTTTAACGGACTCCTGTTTGCTCGAACGATGAGGGAAGGGAAGGGACCCCTCCTCTCCGCCCCGGCATGACAGACAAGCCCGTATGGGCAATCCAAAAAGGGGGGGTAGTCACACAAGTGCAAACGCAACGGTTTACGAAAGAACCCCCGTTGTGCGTACCGGAACCACCTATCTTCATGGAGGAAGGTATTTAAAAAAATAGTGGGGCTCAAAAGAGTCACTTCAGCCCATCAGGCCCATATTTTATATAAAGGAGAAGGGGAAGAGGGGGGCGGGAATGAGACTGGTATACGGCCAACACACCAGAGACTCTATTCCCACACCGTAAAAATAGTTTCCAGACTTTTTAAACAAGGTGCTTAAATACACCTGGCAATTTGCCCCGGTGAGCCAAACTATTGGTGACAACCTAATTTATGGTTTGCAATAAGCGTTTTCGTTTCATTGTATATTAATTTATTTTGTTTTACATTTGTCTATGAGACAGTTTAGTTCCTTCTTTGTCTGATTGCAGGGATCAAAAATATATTCCGCTAAAGATTCTTTCCACATTTACATGGGTGTTCCTGAATTTACACTCGAATGGAATCAGTTAGAACCTGTTTGATTCTGCTTGAATTTTTATGGGGAAACGGGCAGATGAAGTCCACCAGCTGATAATTTTCCTGCACCGGAGGTGGGCCTTCCTAAATAGGTCCCAATTCCTCACCCTCTCCGTACATTTTTTTTTTCGCTTTTTTCCGCTGATGATCAAAAGTTTTTAATAAGTCTTGCAACAGTTAGTTCCATTACAGAAGATCTAAATACTGCGATTTTGGACCGTAGGTGAACCTTTATTTTAATACAGACAAGTGTAAAGTATGCATATTGGTAAATCTAACCCTAACGTTGAATATGTTAGTTAGTATTTACAAAGGACAACAAAGGATTATGCCTTATTAGAAACATATGATCATGAAAAGATCTTGGGGTAACATTTGACAAAGATGTGTCTTTTTAATACACTATTCAGAATGTATTGTAAGCCTGTCCAAATGATTGGTTTTGATTGGGAGACATTTTTAATAACATTGACCGTGACATTTTCATTAAGTTATATAAATCATTGATAAGACCAAACTAGAATATGGTAACATCAATGGTCTCCTATTTTCAAGTACCACTCTAAAGCTATTGAAAAAGTTCACGCGCAGAGCCACTAACTTGTGAAAGAGTGCAAAGATATGAGTTATAAGAAAGCCTGCTCTGTATGTAAATTTGCATTCCACGAAAGTCTAGGAAAACTATAGGAGATCTGAATTGAAGCGTATAAGACATTTAATGTTCGTGTCGATTTTCTATCATTGGATACATTTTTTTTAGCGGGGGGGGCAAGCACAATACAATTTGACTAGAAACCCGTATGCAAGGTTCTTTTATTAAACGTTTCCAACACTAATATCAGAAAAAATTGCTTCACAATAGAGTTTGCTAAATCCCTGGAATATTTACCTAACGAACTAAATGTGCACCCCATACTAGCTTATTCAAAAATCATCTCGACAGTCTTCCAATTATTTAATCCTATTAGATTTTTGACGAGTATCGTAGGAACATTTTTACACGCAAAACCTTGGACCAGTATTTGACATAAAGAATGGGACTAACTAAATAGCTTAACAGCTTTGTGTTTGTCCCTATCTACTACTACTACTACAATCTTGGTAAGAAACTCAAGGGATCCATACAGTATATAAAATTGGAAATAACGCATTGAGGATATATAGATTCAGACTTAGCACATTTTTTTGTCAAAGTACCACAGACAAACACAAAACAGTATTGAAGGAAATTATTCTTCCTGGCGTTCAGCTACTAACATTCGCAATTAGTAATTTTTCTAACAGAGTTGTCCAAGACTGGAATAATTTGTCAACTAACATTAAAGCTGCACCTAGTCTAAACACAAACTCTTTAAAAAATCTTCTGGACCAAGATCCTTTAATGTAAAAAAAATAAAATATTTTTGATGAATAAAAAAAAAAGTCCATTCAAATTTTGATAAACTTCTAGATTAGCTCAGTAGCAACCACCACGAAAACAACAAAGTAACAAATGAGAAAGGGCGTAAAAGGGCAGTGAGGCCCACTTCTAGCCCTAATTACTACTACTGCTACTACTACTACTTCTACATTCTTAGGCAGTCAAATCTCAAAATCTGGCCAACAGCCTTGCACACAATTGAATTGTGCAGCTAATCAGCCTAATGATATAATCAGATTTTATCTCAGATTTATTATATGCCTTTTTTATGGGTATATTTATTATGATAAAAACTTCCTTCTTCCGTGTATTCGACTGTGGGCCTGGCCATGCATTAGGCTGGGTTGGGGCGGACTAGGTCCCCAGCTTGCTGGGGGCTGAAAAAGTGTTTGATCCTGTCTGGTAGCTCCACTATTAAAGCTGGGCATAACAGACTAATAATAATAATTATAATAATAATAATGCTAATTTATATAGTGGCGCTTATTCTCCTAATGAGGCTGTAAGCGCTTTACAAGCATGTTACAGAAATGCAAAAATGTGACCAAAACGTTACAATAATGCATTTATATAAGTTATAACGCAATAACAATTACAAACAAGCACAAGAAAGATATTAAACGGACTCGCAATGCTACAACCCTCCCTTCCCTTTCATTCCCAAATCCCACCCTAAAACAGTGATCACAACAAACAGTTTTCCACGCTAAGCACAGACTAGACTAGGCCCCTAAGGACACTGTACTGTACTATTTCTGTGCACCCCTCCCTCGCCCCTTCTTTTGTTTTGTCTTTTTTATTTTATATACAGTGGAACCTCCCTTTTAAGACCCAGTGACGCGCCACGATTAAAGTCCCTTGTTTTTTTCTCTGGGTTGCTGTGACCCACATACGAATTTCCCCATATTCAAATTGAGGCTTGCTCTTTAAAAACCTGATATATGTGTCGGTTTCAATTTGGGGCCATTAATATGGGAGTCAGACTTGGTCAAAACAGGATTTCTTTCCAGTTATAAGAGGAAAAACAAGTGAAACCCGTGACTTTGACACGTGACCTGGTGGATCTTTAAAAAACAAAAACATTATAAGACTCCCTCCCAACGTATCAGACCTACTTCTCTGAGACATTGCCCTTCTTTGTAATAATTAAAATTACCTCCCTTATAAGACCCCATCCCTTATAATGACCTCATTTTGGATGATTTTTAGTCTAAGGCCTAGACTAAGTTGAAGAGTGAGAGGAAAAATCCCCTGTACCCAGGTTCAAACTCGGTTTTACTTGACACGAAGCGAATGCGGTGCCACTCTACACTAATGAGTCCCTGTAAAAATAAAAAATCTAATGCGAATCTTCTACGGGTACGACTATGTCAGATGTCATCTTCATGGTACATTTATATCATGCTTTACCTCAAATGATCCCAAAGCATTTTACAACCAAACGCTCAACAAGTGCTGACAACAAAAATAGTATTCAAGAATGACACAAGCCAGCAGCAACACATGCAGTGATGGCACAAGGCCAAGCACATATACACATAACGCGCACATGCGCATGCAGGCACACAACACACCACACACGCGACCACACACACACACACACAAGAGACTCATTTTTCCATCTCTCATTTTCAATAAATCATAGATAATAGGTTAGGTTTGCAAACACACGGACACACACACAATTCATTTGCGCACACACACTTACACTCCAGAAGATACACACAGAAGTACACACAAACACACACGCAACACTTTTAAAGTGTTCTTTTTTTTTTCCCCCACTTCTGAAGTTTGGCAATGGCAGTGAATGGTTTTGTTATCACTCAAAAACTGGTGCAGTGGAACCTCCCTTATAAGACCTTCCGTTATTAAAAGACTCCCTCCCACTTAAGACCTACTTCTCATGAGAGACATTGCCCTTCTTTGGTAAGTATTAAAATTACCTCCCTTATAAGACCCCTCCGTTATAAAAAGGGACTCCCTCTTTCCCTCCCCATATAAGACCCTACTTCTCTGAGAGACATGACCCTTACTTTGTAAGGTAGTAGTAAAATTACGGCGACTCCCCTTATCCATGACCCTTCCCTTTATAAAAGACTTGTTCTTTCTGTACATCCCTCCCATATAAGACCTACTTCTGTCTGAGTGAGACATTGCCACTGCTTTGTAAGGATAAAATTAACCCCCCTTATAGACGCTCTCCTCCATTATAAACCTCATTCTTTTTAACTCTTGTCTAAGACTTTCTTTCCCCTCGCACCTTATTCTTTTTTCGTTACTCCCTCCCACATACAAGAACCTACTTCTCTGAGACATTTTGGCCCTTCTGGCTCTGTTGTAAGTAAATTAATTTAAAATTAAGCCCCCCTTATAAGGCCAAGAGCCCCTGGGCCGCTCCCGATCCCGTTAGATATATTCAGAGGTGAGTTACGATGGGAAACGTACTGGCAACAGTCATTTTGTGGATGATTTTTTAATAGGTCTTATAAAGGAGGTTCCATTGTATTCTACAAAAAAAAGATGTTTTGCTAGATGACAATATGACAAAGTGGTTTTTAATAAATAAGCCACTATGATTTATGGACATTATTGTGCTGTCTAGATTTACAGGTATGACCAAACCAACAAAGCAAGGCAAGATCCCGGCATCTCTCAGCCATCATATCCACTGGGGCACTGTGTAGGGCGTGTTCAGAAGTGTGCCGTCGTTCGGCAGACAGCGAGTGGGTTTTTTGGGTACCACTGGACGAAAACCAGGCACAGCCAACTGCCAAGCTGCCTGGCCCTATAACAAAACAAAAACCTACCTTCTTAAATTCTTCATCAACATGCGCAGCAGAACACTACCGGCCAGCATAACCTACCTCCCACCCCACCTACCACCCCTAAACCCCCCATAACCCGGACCCGGCCCGACTTCCCTAACTACGGGCCGCCTCGACTTCGCGCCACCCGCAGGTTTCACGGGCAGAGTTCTACGACCCCTACCAAGTGGGCAGACATCTTTAAATAAACCAGCTCCGGGAGCTAATAACAGCTCCGGGGCAAGTGAGTGTGCATTATAACCGAAGCACAAGGGCTCCTAAATCGTCCCGCAAAAACAAGGGGTCCCAGGGACTTCTTCACTTACAGTATAGAGGGTCCTGGAGGCTGGATAGAGGGTACCCCCCCCCCTTCCCGCCAGAGGGTCCCCCTGCACATTCTTTTAGAGGGTCCGGTAGAATTTTAGTGCTTCATTGACCCCCCATTTGGGATTTGGGGTCCCTGGGAGCCCTGCCGAAGTTTTTATTTGAGTTGCGGAGGAAAACAGAAGAAAATAGTCCCATGATTTGTTATTGATAAGAAGCTGTGTGACGTCTTCGACCAGAGGGGCTTGGGACCCAAGTGGGAAGTGGGTTTTTCCTTGTTGGAAGAATTGTGCAGGGGGGTGGATTATGGGGTTTTTCCTGTTTTTGCAACCACCCCGAACCCCCCCCCCCCCCGCCCTCCAAACTTGCTAAATATATTCTCTCCTCTCTTCCTTCTCTCTCTCTCCTGCCTCTCTCCCTCTTCCCCATCGTCCTCCCTCTCTCCCTCCCTCTCCTCTCTCTCCCTCCCACTCTCTCTCAATCTCTCTCACTCTCTCCTCTCATCTCTCACATGTGCCATATCACCCAGAAGGCCTTCCCACTCTGGAGGTGCTAGAGAGTGTCGTGTCCTCTGAGAACGTTTGAGAAGAAGAAGGAAAAGATTCTTTCTTTTCCTTTTCAAGGTTTTACATGGTATCATAGCGGTGGTCAGCAAGCCAACATATAGTTTTATGTTACGGTTACACTACCAACTTAACTACCACTCCATCTACATTTCAGTTCATTGCATGTATTACACTTAACAGTTTCATCATTATTTTCTTTGTTGTTTCAAGTTACAAATGTGCTGGTCAGCAAGCACTGTGAGGTTTACCCAAACTAAACTGTGTTATTATTGTTTGCAAGGCTTAGTGGCTACTGTGTATTACAGGTTACACATCGTGTTGGTCAAGCAAACAAACAACCATGAGAGGGTTACATACAACAAAAACACCGAACTTGTGTTATTGTTACATGTTTTTCTGTGTGTTTACAGTTAATCGTGTTGGTCAGGCAAGCACCCATGAGGGTTACCACAAATACTAACAATACAAACAACAACACCGACTGTGTTATTGGTTACATGTTACTTGTGTGGTTAAACAAGTTATGTCCGGTTGGTTTGGTCAAGCAGCAAACAAAACCATGAGGGTTACAAACCGACTGTGTTTATTGTTTACATGTTACCTGTTGTGTTACAGTTAACGTTCGTGTTTGGTCAGGGCAGAGCAACAACCATGATGAGGGTTCAACACCAACTACTGCACAACCAACTGGCCATCCAACTACTTACTGTACTGCCAACTACTCTCCTGGAACTACTCTGGAACTCCATGGATGTGGGGGCCCAACCAGGGATCTTGGTTGTCAGGTCCCATCTAATATGGTTTTGCAGATGTCGTAGGCATGGCAGGGTGGGGGTGTGGGGGGGGCCCTGCTAGGGATGCTGATGAGTGATGACAAGTGTGTATATATCATTTTTATAAAAATGGATGTGTGGGGGCCCAACAGGGATCCTTTGTTGGTCAGTCCATCTAATGAGTTTTATCAGATGTAGCAGCCAGTCATGGCAGGTGGGGCCCCTGATAGGGATGCTGCTTGATGTGATGACATGTGTATATCATTTTATAACATGTATGTGGGGCCCCCAACAGGGGATCTTGTTGGTCAGTCCATCTAATGGTTATCAGATGTTGCATGGCATGTGGGGCCCTGATTAGGATGCTGATGAGTGATGAACTGTGTAAATATCAGTTTATAACATGTATTGGGTGTATGGGGCCCCAACAGCGGGATCATTGTTGGTCAGAGTGATTTAAAATCCTTGTTACAATTGATTAAGTTGATTGAAAGGTCTTAATCAGAAAAAGAATGCAAGTGCACATTGTAAATTGGTCAGTTGATTAAATGTTCATAAATGTTTAATAAATATCACAACCAGGACCTGTATCCAGAATGTGCTAATCTTGTTGCTCTGTTTTAACCCCTTTCAAA
>CM065703.1:3049631-3142131 GCA_017654935.2 Phymorhynchus buccinoides | reverse complement strand
AAATCAAAGTCAGAGGCAAAATTGTGGTCTAAGGGAGCGAAGCGAGTTTAGAAATGACCAAGGTATGGTGTGCACAGATTTACTTCCCTTGAAGCAAATGCATCAAATTGACAGTTGTCTATTAATTCCGGACATAGATATGGCCGGAACGACTTGAATGAGTTAAGCTTTTCAAATGATCTAAGCGCTTTGAACACTGTAAGTTTCTTTGTAGGTTGTTGGGCTGTGAACAGTCTAGCATAACTTCATAAGAATTTTGCATGTGTGCATGATCCTGAGGTTTGTGTGTTAATTCTTCATCAGGCACAAGGGAACTAGAACATTTACTCTTTCTTATTGCGTTGTTTTCAATGCTATTTTTTATCTAAAATTCTGACATGGTTAACTAAGAAAGAAAAAGGGTTGTATCCGATTGATCAAAGTTATCTTTTAGCTATTAAAGTTGGCGTCTGGTTACCGCTGAATTATGTGTGCTGTTGATAATGATAATTGTGATGATGATGGTGATGATAAAGATGATGGTGATGATTATGATGATAATGATAATGCTTATAATGATTTAGATGTGGATGAAGATAATGATTAGGATGATGACAATGGTGGTGATGATGATGGCGTTGCTGCTTCTGTGGCTGCTGCTCATGATGATGACACTAATAATAAGGATGGTGATAGTCAGGGCTCCCAATCGTCCTTCACTTACAGTATAGAGGGTCCTAGAGGAGGGATAGAGTGTCCTAGTGGCATTGCGAGTGCTAAAAATAATTTTTATAGTGCATCCTTGGGACCCCCTGCACATTCTTTTAGAGGGTCCCTTAGAATTCTAGTACTTCATAGACCCCCTCTTGGGGGTCCCTGAGAGCCCTGATAGTGCTGATGATGATTATGTTAATGATTATGATGATATGATGATGATTCCAGGCAAGCTGCTGCACCACAAATGGGAAAACTGCATGACAATCGACAAATACTCGTGGGGATTCCGCCGCAACGCCCGACTCGAGGACATCCACACCATGGATGAACTGATCGCACAGCTGGCCCGCACCGTCAGGTGACCACTGTTTTCTACGAAATGTTTACTCTTTTCTTCAATTTTGGGGGAAAATGTGATGGCGTAAGAAATATGGACATAGTTATCCATGCATGATTTTTAGCAAAATGTGTCAACAACTCTTAATAATAACAGCAACCTTGTCAACTAAGGACCCACAAAATTAGAAGAAATCAACCAATCTCACCTTGGCTTAAGGCTGTGTCAGACCGATTGACACAGGCTGGAACACCAGGGCTACATCAAAATGCTGTCATGCTATGCATAGTTATGCGGGGATTGACTTTAGCCATGACAAGCTCCTAGCATAACATCATCAGTCTCCAAAATCCCCCGAAGTCAGAGTGTGGCTGCCCACGTAGCGGGGTAATCAAAAACGTTCATGCACGTAATGTTCTCATCCCTAGCTGATGCATTTGTACCATAGTGTTCAAGTGCTTCGGCTGTTGGGATGACAGACCTGTTTACCCCCTACACAAGTCTTGAGTAGTTTGGATAGCTGAAATGAGTAGTTTTGGTGTGAAATGAGTAGTCCTCTTCATTAAACCATCAAATAATGTTCACTGAAAATGAGTAATTAGAGATTGTTTTTTCAATTTTGAAGAGTAGTAGAGGTCCAAATTGTGTTGAATACTACTCGAAAAGAGTAGAGTAAACAGGTCTGGGATGATCCCTGGAGTCTTTTAGCCATGGTACAACAACAACAACAACCAATCTATGACTGCTTGGTTGGTTACTCGTGTGTGTGGACAGTTGCGGAGGCTGTTGGGATGATCCCTGGAGTCTTTTAGCCAGGGTACAACAACCAATCTATGACTGACTGGTTGGTTACTCGTGTGTGTGGACAGCTGCGGAGGCTGTTGGGATGATCCCTGGAGTCTTTTAGCCAGGGTACAACAACACCAATAACCAATCTATGATTGACTGATTGGTTACTCGTGTGTGTGGGACAGTTGAGGAGGCTGTTGGGATGATCCCTGGAGTCTTTTATCCAGGGTACAACAACACCAACAACCAATCTATGATTGACTGATTGGTTACTCGTGTGTGTGGACAGTTGCGGAGGCTGTTGGGATGATCCCTGGAGTCTTTTATCCAGGGTACAACAACAACAACAACCAATCTATGATTGACTGATTGGTTACTCGTGTGTGTGGACAGTTGCGGAGGCTGTTGGGATGATCCCTGGAGTCTTTTATCCAGGGTACACAACAACACCAACAACCAATCTATGATTGACTGATTGGTTACTCGTGTGTGTGGACAGTTGCGGAGGCTGTTGGGATGATCCCTGGAGTCTTTTATCCAGGGTACAACAACAACAACCAATCTATGATTGACTGATTGGTTACTCGTGTGTGTGGACAGTTGCGGAGGCTGTTGGGATTATCCCTGGAGTCTTTTAGCCAGGGTACAACAACACCAACAACCAATCTATGATTGACTGATTGGTTACTCGTGTGTGTGGACAGTTGCGGAGGCTGTTGGGATGATCCCTGGAGTCTTTTATCCAGGGTACAACACCAACAACCAATCTATGATTGACTGATTGATTACTCGTGTGTGTGGACAGTTGCGGAGGCAACCTCCTGGTGAATGTGGGTCCCACAAAGTACGGGGAAATCGCCCCCGTGTATGAGGAGCGTCTGCGTCAGATGGGGCTATGGCTGGGTGTCAATGGAGAGGCCGTGTATGGGACTCACCCCTGGACCTTCCAGAATGACACTGCCACGCCAAATGTCTGGTCAGTGTGTGTGGTGTGTGTGTGTGTTTTGTGGGTGTGTGAATGGAGAAGCTATTTACATGGGTGCAACTCCCCAAAATGAAAAAAAAACCTGAAAGGCAGGGGTCCAGGGACCCATGGCCCCAGCAGGGTATAGGTCCAGAGCTTCGTTGGACGATTCAGGGGGGCAACTTAAGAGAGAGATATAACGAGACAGACACAGATAAAATGATAGACAGAGACAGTAACACTGTGTGTGTGTGTGTGTGTGTGTGATAAGCCTTGTAAAATGATGACATTGCCTTTGTAAATTTCCAAGTTAGAACAACTAGACTAAGTTCAAAACGCCCCAAATCACTTTTTATTTTTTTTGATGAATTAAAAAAACACTTGAAGTTCAGTTTCTGGTAAAATTAAAAATGCTGAAATCAGCGTAAAACTGAAAGAGTAGCACCCATGTGTTTATGGCTCACACCCTGGACCTTTCAGAATGGCACCGCCTAATGTCTGCTCAGTGATTTTGTTTGGGGGGTAGGGTTGGGGCTGGGAGAGGGTGGGGAGGAGGAGGAGGTATTTATTACCTTTTTTTTTTAAAGTGGCTAAGTATCAAACTCGGTAAGCTGACTCCTTTAAAAAAAAAAAAGATTTAACCTCGAGTGTATGGCATTCCAAACGTCAAACAATTATTTGCTCGATTTTTAGTGGTAAAATGAGGCATTTTCCTCATTCTGTGCACACAATTCATTCTGTGGTGCACAGAATTCATTCTGTGGCACACACAATTCATTCTGTAGGACAGAATTCATTCTGCATAATTCATTCTGTAGGACAGAATTCATTCTGTGGCACACACAATTCATTCTGTAGGACAGAATTCATTCTGTGCACAAAATTTATTCTGTGGGATACACATTTCATTTTGTGCGCAGAATGAATTCTGTTATCCCACAGAATGAATTCTGTCCGACAGAATAAATTCTGTCCTACAGAATGAATTCTGTCCTATAGAATGAGTTCTGTGGGAAACACAATTCATTCTATGGAGAACGAGGCTCATTTGCATATGATGGCGATTGTAGGTACCTAGGTAGTGTTCATTAGTTTAGAAATGTGTTGTTGGAAATGTATGCAACTGTCTTAAAACTTTTTTGTAATTAAGACCCCCCCCCCCCCCTTTCTTTTCAAATAAAAGAAAATAATTATATTATACGAAACCTGCTAACAATAGTATAGCTCCTCTTATTTTGGCCTACCAAAGCAACGCCGACATTTCTTGGTGTACGATCGATGGCAGGAAGACCAAAAATTGATCTACTGCCGTTGTCAAGAGTAGCGACACTTTTTGGAGTGAGTTGTCAAACAATCTACAATCGCCTACAAGAAGAAGGTAGGCAGTTTGCCCCCCCCCCCTCCTCCACACACACACACACACACACACACACAGTGACGTCATATGCAAATGAGCCTCATTCTCCATAGAATGAATTGTGTTTCCCACAGAACTCATTCTATAGGACAGAATTTATTCTGTCAGACAGAATTCATTCTGTCAGACAGAATTCATTCTGTCGGACAGAATTCATTCTGTGCACAAAATTTATTCTGTGGGACACATAATTCATTCTGCGCACAAAATGAAATGTGTATCCCACAGAATAAATTTTGTGCACAGAATGAATTCTGTCCTACAGAATGAATTATGTGTGCCACAGAATAAATTTTGTGCACAGAATGAATTCTGTCCTACAGAATGAATTATGTCCTACAGAATGAATTGTGTGTGCCACAGAATGAATTCTGTCCTACAGAATGAATTATGTCCTACAGAATGAATTGTGTGTGCCACAGAATGAATTCTGTCCTACAGAATGAATTATGTCCTACAGAATGAATTGTGTGTGCCACAGAATGAATTCTGTCCTACAGAATGAATTCTGTCCTACAGAATGAATTGTGTGTGTGCCACAGAATGAATTATGTGCACAGAATGAATTGTGTGTGCCACAGAATGAATTATGTGCACAGAATGAGGAAAGTGCCTCATTTTACCACTAAATATCGTGCAAATAATTGTTTGATGTTTGGAATGCCATACGAGTGTGGCACACACAGCCTGTTTTAATTTAGTCCATGATTGTGTTTGACAAAGGGAAGTAAAGTTCCAATATATTACCAGTAACAACGTGGGTGTTGGTTTTTTTTAGTTCATCATTTTTTTTCATCACTACACATACAATATTTTACCTACACTGACTGTTTCGCCCACAGGTTGATAGAGTGCTAACAGGTCTGCGCGTTGGTTGGGCATGCCCGTACCCCCCCTTGAAATCGTAGAGAAATCATGTCCTGCTTGCATCATTGTTTGCGTCATTGTGAGGGGCGTGCCCGTACCCCCCTTGAAATCGTAGAGAAATCATGTCCTGCTTGCATCATTGTTTGCGTCATTGTGAGGGGCGTGCCCGTACCCCCCTTGAAATCGTAGAGAAATCATGTCCTGCTTGCATCATTGTTTGCGTCATTGTGAGGGGCATGCCCGTACCCCCCTTGAAATCGTAGAGAAATCATGTCCTGCTTGCATCATTGTTTGCGTCATTGTGAGGGGCATGCCCGTACCCCCCTTGAAATCATGTCCTGCTTGCATCATTCTTTGCGTCATTGTGAGGGGCATGCCCGTACCCCCCCTTGAAATCGTAGAGAAATCATGTCCTGCTTGCATCATTGTTTGCGTCATTGTGAGGGGCATGCCCGTACCCCCCTTGAAATCGTAGAGAAATCATGTCCTGCTTGCATCATTGTTTGCGTCATTGTGAGGGGCATGCCCGTACCCCCCTTGAAATCGTAGAGAAATCATGTCCTGATTGCATCATTGTTTGCGTCATTGTGAGGGGCATGCCCGTACCCCCCTTGAAATCGTAGAGAAATCATGTCCTGCTTGCATCATTGTTTGCGTCATTGTGAGGGGCATGCCCGTACCCCCCCTTGAAATCGTAGAGAAATCATGTCCTGCTTGCATCATTGTTTGCGTCATTGTGAGGGGCATGCCCGTACCCCCCTTGAAATCAGAGAGAAATCATGTCCTGCTTGCATCATTGTATGCGTCATTGTGAGAGGCATGCCCGTACCCTCCTTGAAATCGTAGAGAAATCATGTCCTGCTTGCATCATTGTTTGCGTCATTGTGAGGGGCATGCCCGTACCTCCCTTGAAATCAGAGAGAAATCATGTCCTGCTTGCGTCATTGTGAGGGGCATGCCCGTACCCCCCTTGAAATCAGAGAGAAATCATGTCCTGCTTGCGTCATTGTGAGAGGCATGCCCGTACCCCCCTTGAAATCGTAGAGAAATCATGTCCTGATTGCGTCATTGTGAGAGGCATGCCCGTACCCCCCTTGAAATCGTAGAGAAATCATGTCCTGATTGCATCATTGTTTGCGTCATTGTGAGAGGCATGCCCGTACCCCCCTTGAAATCGTAGAGAAATCATGTCCTGCTTGCATCATTGTTTGCATCATTGTGAGGGGCATGCCCGTACCCCCCTTGAAATCGTAGAGAAATCATGTCCTGCTTGCATCATTGTTTGCGTCATTGTGAGGGGCATGCCCGTACCCCCCTTGAAATCGTAGAGAAATCATGTCCTGCTTGCATCATTGTTTGCGTCATTGTGAGGGGCATGCCCGTACCCCCCTTGAAATCGTAGAGAAATCATGTCCTGCTTGCATCATTGTTTGCGTCATTGTGAGGGGCATGCCCGTACCCCCCCTTGAAATCGTAGAGAAATCATGTCCTGCTTGCATCATTGTTTGCGTCATTGTGAGGGGCATGCAAGCCCCCTTGGCACACATTTACTGCTCTTTTTGGTTTCAATACAGTTTTTTAAGTTCAACAGGACATATACATAAATACATTAACAAGGGAATGAGCAACAACAAGCTTCGAGCTTATATACTGCTCTTTTTCACCCCTCTAGACTAGTAAAAGTGCTACATTCCTTTGAATATATCAAATGCTTATATAGGCCCTTTTTATTGTACAAATGTGTGTGTGTGTGTGTGTGTGTGTGTGTAAGGAAATCGTTGCTTCTCAAATTCTCACAATCCGGATCTAGGGAATTTAAAAATCCTGCAATTCAGGACATCCTGCACGAAGGAGCATCCATGCAATAGCGAACGCTTGGAACAGTTCCTGCAATTCAGGACATCCTGCACGAAGGAGCATCCATGCAATAGCGAACGCTTGGAACAGTTCCTGCAATTCAGGACATCCTGCACGAAGGAGCATCCATGCAATAGCGAACGCTTGGAACAGTTCCTGCAATTTAGCAAAAAGGGTCCTAAAAACCACCATCATTTGCCGATAGTTTTCAAGCGTTCGCTCCCTAGCTCGAGAGGTTGATTGTGGCAAACTGACACGACTTGTTTTAGTTTTTTTAGTCCCGCGTCAACGAGATAATGGCAGCACAGAGTTAATATATTTCTTGTTGTTGGTTGATTGGCCCATTAAGATTTGGTTAAAAAAAAAAAATTTTTTGAGCAATCAGACAAGAGCTTGTAATATTTCCCAAAACGTTTTGTAAAGATGTTTCTTAGACCCCGTTTGGCGAAAATGCCCTGCGCGCGCAGAACGATCCCTGGTGAAACTCCCCCTGTCCACTCCCTTCAGGTACACGTCCAAGAACAGTTCCTCAGGCTCCACCACGGTCTACGCCATTCTGCTGACGTGGCCCAGAGACCCCGTCCTGAAACTGGGCGCCCCCACCCCTGCCTCCACCACCCGTGTCACTCTGATTGGCTACCAGGGCTCCTCATTTGCATACCGAGCGGCGCCGGGAGGGGGGATGGTGGTGAGCTTCCCCAAGATCCCCTTCACCCAGATGCCGTGTCAGTGGGGGTGGGTGCTGAAGATGGAAGGGCTGGCCAATCAGAGGGCTTTCCCCCCGTCCAGAGAGCATCTGCTCAGAATGATGGGGAGTGATGGGGAGGGGGTGGTTCGTTTTGAGGTGTGAGGGGTGTGTGCGTGATGAACGGGGGTGTGAAAAGCGGTCATGTTTTGTGTAGAGGTCTGTGCACACGTTAACAATATTCACAAAATATCAGTTTCCCCATGCCAACACAGTGAGTCATATTTTGAGTGCCCTAACACTGTGTTGCCATGTGGAAATAGAGACATTTTGTGAATAATGTTAACGTGTACAGAGACCTTATTACATGTTTTTGGCATTTTTCAGTAATAAGGGTCTTCACTTCTCTTATGTAATGTAAATTGTTGAGAATGTATATGAAGAGAAAAATAATATGCGCATGTTTAAAATCAGATTTTTAATACCTACACCCGGTTTCATGGATTTTTTGGGGGCACAATAGTTCATTTTTCTCCCTTAAGATGTGTCTGAATTGTGTTATGGGCTGAGAATGTAGATGAAGACAAACAGAAGGGGGAGAATTTTAGTCTGTGTTGAAGTTTGTTTTGTGACAGTGTTTTAAAAGTAATGCAATATGTTTTCATGAGTGCATGTGATGACAAATGTTTGCCTGAATTTTTATTTCTAGCTCCAAACCCAGCATAGTTCCTTGTGGGAGAGGATTTGTTTCAGGCAGATCACTGCCTGCATCTGTATCAACCTGTCTGAATTTGGGTTCAAGCATTACCCACATGCAGCCCTGCGTTTTGCACAAATTGTCCGCTTTGAATAATGGTTCGTTTTTTGTGAACAGGTGTTGCTGTCTCTGGTTGTCGATAATGTTGATAGAAACAAAGAAACAAAAGATAATTTGTGCTTGTTGAATGTTGCTACAGTGCACGGAAAAAAGTTGAAAGGTTTGCGTAAATTGAGTTTGCTTGCTCACAGCATGCTGTTCTGCCGCATTCTGGCTTCATAAAGTTTGGCCCACTCTAGCCACTTACCCTTCCTTTTTCCTGCCTGCTTCTCATCTGAGCCAGCACCACTGCTGTTCTAATTTTAAACTCGCTACCTATGCCACCAGAGAGAGAGAGAGACTGTTATCTCTATCCAGCCAGTAAGGGAGAGGTAACTAAAAGGTCAGAAAGGCCTTGAAGGCAGCAGGAGAAAAAAAAAAGGGAGGTCTATTTTTGGCAGGCTCACTGCTGCTGGAAAATGGGAAGGCTTAGGGCCTAGGCAGTGAAATCTGGGTCTAACTTTCTGATGCTGAGAATGTGAGCTCTGTGCTGTGTACAGCGAAAATAAAAACAGAATTTTAATATTGTTACTAGTTTTGATTCTACAGATGTTTTGAGTTGATTGTCTGTAGTTAGTTTCGATTGAAAAGAATTGCGCATATCATTATGTGGTGAGGGTAAATTGTGTACGCCTCTCATTTTGTCGTGTACAAGGTGAATGAATTTCTGCTTTCATTTCCTATTTGAAGTGTGTTTCTGTGTATGCGGCTTGTTTCTGTCTACACCGTAAGCTTTTTGGTTTGAGTAGAATCTATAGAGTATAAGTATCTTTTCCCAAGTCAAACTATAATGCAAGATTCAGCTATAAAGTATAAGTATCTTTTCCCAAGTCAAACTATAATGCAAGATTCAGCTTGTGATATACATAGTACAATTTAATTTACATTCCTTCGGGCTTGAGGGCAAATTAAGAAAAGCAGCTATGTTTATCATCCCATTACTCTGTGTAAATGAAGTTTCATTCGTTTGTTCAATGCTCGAGGCTATTATATTGCTATTCTGAAAAACTTGCTTGTCTCAGCTTTACACTTTTTGTGCAAGATCTTTTATTCCACTGCCTACTAACTTTATTATTATTCTTCTGCGATCCCATAACTTTACGAATATTCAGATAGCAGCTTAATGTAGGATCTGATAAGCTTTGAATTTGTGTCATCTTTAGTTTGTAAAAAAGTTTCACTTTGTATGTGTGTTATGTAGCTTTCTCACTTACCTGTAGTCATAATATCCCCCCAATAAAAAACCCAAATTGACTTTATAATCTTTCATTTATCTCACCCGCATGTCCCTTAACACATTTGTTGTTTAAAGTGAAAAACATGACTGTTTCATGTTTCAAAGTGTTCATGATCTTTTCCTATAGATTCATTTATTGTTTCTTAACTGAAGTTATTACTTTTCATATTGCATAGACCTTTTTTAAATGTTACCATTTAGTTTGTTTCTTGTTCCTGTTGTTTCTTTCCTTGTTTCTTCATGTTACAGACATTCCATTTGCCAATCAGAATGCCCCCCTCAGCTTTAAGCGCTCATGTTTCATTCTAATCTGTATGCATGCTTGTATGATTACTGCTTAACACTTTTTTCCCCCAATATAAAAATGTCAGTTTTTGTCTCCATTTTATCAAGTGAATATCAAATTGTATGTTTATTTTATTGTCTCTACTTTAAAGAGCTTTTTCATGTCACCGAGCAGGCCTTTGGACTGTTGGAATATAGTTCGCCTGAAATGGAAGTGCCTGTGTAAATGTGGAATTGCCTGGGTATCATTCTCTTTCTGGATTCACATTTCTGTCTCATTCTTTCAGTTAAATAATAAAATAAATAAAATGAAATTTTGTGAAGGAAAATGGATTTGAACCCTTAGCCGTGAACCGTTGATGGACCGTAATGGTTTAACACCTCCGTCAGTAAAAGGCATCAAATCAGGGCCTGTTATCTGAAGACCCGATTTTCTTTATTTTGGGAGGTAAGGATAGGCCTAATGTTATACACATGTCTCAGAGGAATTCCCAGCATTGCAGACAATTTCTTTCTCTACCCGGTTAAGTTTAAAAAAAAATTTGGCTGACAAAATGCTGGGTGTGAAAGGGTTAATGCATGTTTGGATACGTCATACCCAAGCCTGTTGACGTTTATTGTGTATGTTTATTACACAACACATTGAATGTTTGTAAATAATTTTAGATCGATTGAAAAAAATGATTTCTGCATTCTGATTCATAGAGTTATTACGTATGCTTGCTCAGTTATGTATATGCGTTTTCATTCTATTTTTATATCCATTTTGAAATCCCAATAAAAATGTCTTTTGTTAAAATTTGTTTGTTGAGATGGGTACATACACTGCACGTTGTAACGTTTTGTCTTTTGTGCATCGCTTCTGTCCATGTGTCAAGGTAGTTCAGGCATGCTCCTGAAATCAGGACTGGAAAAGCCGAGTCTTCAGGATTGGCCATCTTGTCATCCAGATCCACCTTCAGATCATTTTCTGTGGCTGTGTACAACTACTTACCGTATATTTCGGACCCCCCAAATTTTACACAAATTTCAGATTTTGTTATTATATTTTCTTACTATTTTATTAGTCATATTATAAGGCGCAGGGGGTTGAATCTGAGAAAAACGTATCGCCTTACAGTCCAACAAATACGGGAAGTATTAGGGTACTTTATAGTCACAGAGGCGTCTCTGCAGGCATGGTAGTGGGGGCAAAGTGGTTTTCAAGGAAAATGGCCAGGGGTACAGGGGGCCGAAGAAAAAATTCAATGAATGAGTGAAATTTTCACTTTTTCAGGCCATTTCAATGCATTTTTTAATAATTTTGTTTCAAACTTTCGCGGATTTTTTACGATTCGCGGTCTACCATGCCTGCTCTGTGAAATTCGGGTTGCTCCCACCTGGAGAGCGTGTCGCATGCGATTTTTGTGTGATTGATGAAGGAAGGGTGGGAAGTGGTGGGTGGGTGTTAAATTTGACCAAATGACAACTTTTTCGTTGCCACTGGGTTTAACGTATGCTAAGTGCATGTGCACACGGGATCTCGGTTTATCGTCTCATCCGAAAGACTCCACGTTCAGACCGTTAAGGCCTAGTGTAAAGTGAGAGGAAAAATCCCCTGTACCCAGGTTCGAACTCGGGTTTACTTGACACGATAATCTTATGTAGGTGGCGCACTCATCTCAGTGCACGAGACAGGGGCAGATAATTTTCAGTATTAAGCCTCATTCTAGCACTACCCCACCCATCCTGTTTACACATGTTATAATTTGTTTAACCCTTTCATCTCCACTGTCGCCTCTTGGCACCACAATCATATAACACACGTCACTGAAAGGCATCAAATGAGGGTCTGGTATCCAATGACCTTAACCCTTTCATCGCCACTGTCGCCTCTTGGCACCACAATCATATAACACCCATGTCACTGAAAGGCATCAAATGAGGGTCTGGTATCCACTGACCTTAACCCTTTCATCTCCACTGTCGCCTCTTGGCACCACAATCATATAACACACGTCACTGAAAGGCATCAAATGAGGGTCTGGTATCCACTGACCGTATGTTCTTCAATTTGGGAGCTAAGGATAGGCCCTATTTCGTGCATGTCAGAGAGGAATCCCCAATACTGCAGACAGAATATTTTCTCTGGCCAGGTCAGTTTAGTGGAACGTTTTGGTTGAAAAATGGCTAGCGTCGAAAGGGTTCACCACTTCAGGATTGGGAAGATTCAAAGAACATTGAAACGTGGGGTTATACATACACCTATTAGAATTTAAAAAATGTGGTCACTTCAGGATTGGGAAGATTCAAAGAACATTGAAACGTGGGGTTATACATACACCTATTAGAATTTTAAACATGTGGTCACTTCAGGATTGGGAAGATTCAAAGAACATTGAAACGTGGGGTTATACATACACCTATTAGAATTTAAAAAATGTGGTCACTTCAGGATTGGGAAGATTCAAAGAACATTGAAACGTGGGGTTATACATACACCTATTAGAATTTAAAAAATGTGGTCACTTCAGGATTGGGAAGATTCAAAGAACATTGAAACGTGGGGTTATACATACACCTATTAGAATTTAAAAAATGTGGTCACTTCAGGATTGGGAAGATTCAAAGAACATTGAAACGTGGGGTTATACATACACCTATTAGAATTTTAAACATGTGGTCACTTCAGGATTGGGAAGATTCAAAGAACATTGAAACGTGGGGTTATACATACACCTATTAGAATTTTAAACATGTGGTCACTTCAGGATTGGGAAGATTCAAAGAACATTGAAACGTGGGGTTATACATACACCTATTAGAATTTTAAACATGTGGTCACTTCAGGATTGGGAAGATTCAAAGAACATTGAAACGTGGGGTTATACATACACCTATTAGAATTTAAAAAATGTGGTCACTTCAGGATTGGGAAGATTCAAAGAACATTGAAACGTGGGGTTATACATACACCTATTAGAATTTTAAACATGTGGTCACTTCAGGATTGGGAAGATTCAAAGAACATTGAAACGTGGGGTTATACATACACCTATTAGAATTTAAAAAATGTGGTCACTTCAGGATTGGGAAGATTCAAAGAACATTGAAACGTGTCATTTCAGGATTGTGAGAATGTTTTACTTTCACCCATGTTTCTGAGGTGTGTGTGTGTGTGAGAGTGTGTGTGTGTGTGAGAGAGTGTGTGTGTGTGTGAGAGAGAGTGTGTGCGAGTGTGTTTGCGTGTAACATACACAGGGTTCGTACAGCTCTGTGTACAAAAAATCCCAGGACTTTTCCAGGACCAGTTTACTAAATTTCAAGAACTCAATCTGGCATACCAGTCAATGCCGGTCTCGTTCCCGCCTGAGCTCCGCCTGTGTTGCTTGTGCTTCTGGCCTTGACAATGGCTTTTTACAGCACTCTCGCCCATGCTGGCGATGTCAAAGTTCTTTTTGCATACTGTGCAATTAGCTTTCAGTGTTGAACCATGTGTTGACGGAGCTAACCAGCTCTGATATTCTTTTATGCAGCCAAACATTGTTGAAAATGCAGTCTCCTTTATCGGAGAACGGAAGTACGGTAAAGGGAAGCAACTTCAGCGGCAGACAACTCGCGCAAATGTCGTCTGCTATGATCGTGACATCGGTATGATTTTAAAAATTTTATATGAATTTAGTTTTAACCTTCAATATTTTTTTGTGGAGGACAGATTTTGAGTTTGATGGATTGAGATTAAGGACGTGGTCAGACGATACTGAAAATTCCAGGACTTTTCCAGGAGTTTTGGGGCCTTTGCTGTTTTTCAAGCCCTGGAAAAGGCCATGTCAATTTTCCAGGACTTTTCAATGTTTCAAGGACCCTGTACGAACCCTGAATACAAAATCACACCAAATTCAGTCACGATTTTCAATAACAAACATTTCATTCATTTTTTATTGTCCAAAAATGTCCACATACATAACAAAGAAATAAATATGAAGAGACCTTTCTTTTCTTGTACTCGAGCCATTTGTTCCGATGCCTAGCCACATGCAAAAATATGCAAATAAAGCCAACATTCCACTCAACTCACACAAATCAACATACCAATCTGGACATTCTGACATGCCACAGAATCTTTTATTTGAACAATTACTCCCCCCCCCCCCCCCCCCCCCCTCATTTAACCACTCAAATATGTTTTTTCGGCGATGTGGAAAAAAGATGCAATATGCCCCCTTTCATTCTCAGGTTACAAAATGGGCAGCAAATAACAACCCATAAAAACAAACATTCACACAGAAAAAAAAACCCCGTGTTTTCACGGATTGCCAAGGTTCCAGTGTAATTTTTCATTATCAGATTCTGATAAAATAAATTGGTTGTTCCTTCTTCAACTGCGTACCCAGGCCACATGGCTGTAATGGGTATGTGTCCAGTTTTTAGTGTTCACTGGTCTCTGCTGCAGTCAGCTGACACATTCAGTTCTTCCGCCGTAATGGGTATGTGTCCAGTTTTTAGTGTTCACTGGTCTCTGCTGCAGTCAGCCGACACATTCAGTTCTTCCGCCGTAATGGGTATGTGTCCAGTTTTTAGTTTCCACTGGTCTCTGCTGCAGTCAGCCGACACATTCAGAGTTCTTCCAAGAAGTCTGCATCGCCAGAATCATTTTTGCTTTTTTATAAATTCATATAAAAGTTCAATAAAACCCCATGCACATAAAATAGCATGCCCTCTCCCAATGATCGCACTTTTGAAAACCAGTCCTATCAGCAATAATGTCCCCCAACAACTGGTGTCAAAACCAGTCCCAGTGAAACAAAAACCAGTGAAAACCAATATTAAAGCCTGTGTTAAAACAATTTATCAGTTCTAGCAAAAAGTTATCAGTCCCTGGGACTGACAGGTCAAATTTTTTTCAGTATTTTGGTTTTGCAATCAGTATTTGGTAAAGGTAAAGATGTGCCACCCCCCCTGCATTTCTCGGTTAATTGCATTTCTTTCGTTTTTGCCTTTCTTACCAAACATAAAGCTGTATTTTATTAACCTTTTTAGCTAATAACCTTTTTGGAATACTAACCCTAGCCCTACCCCCCCCCCCCCCCCCCCCCCCCCCCCCCCCCCCCCCCCCCCCCCCCCCCCCCCCCCCCCCCCCCCCCCTCTATAACTCTATAAGACGGGAAAACGGAATGAACCACGACTGTGACAAATGGCGCCATGTACTGCAATACATAGGGGGAGGGATCCTATTAGATAATGGCCTAGGGTTTGGGATAGGGTTAGTATTCCAAAAAGGTTATTAGCTAAAAAGGTTAATAAAATACAGCTTTATGTTTGGTAAGAAAGGCAAAAACAGGAAAATGGAATTAACCGAGAAATGCAGGGGGGAGTGGCACATCTTGACCTTTACCCAGTATATATTTTTTTTTTTACTGATTAGCAGTAAACGCGATCACTGCTCTCCTTCCATACGCCACCCTTTCATGCTCTTCAAACCAAATCTGTAGCACTGCACATTGCTGCTCCCACGTTGCATCATAACGAAGATACACCCGAAAATATCAAAAAACGCACCATTTTATAAAAAAAAATCTTGCTACATATTCAAGTCTAAACGAATCAGAATCTGTTCATGTTCAATCAAATAAAAACATAACAAAAATTAACATGACTCATTTTCAATTAACATTCATGTCCAAATGATGCAGAATCTGTCCGCAGATTTCAACACTCTTCAAATCGTCTTTGTAGCACTGCATAACTCTGCCCAGACAATGGTGCTCATTATATTTGGTGTCTGTTCACCCTGTAGCTCATAAACTGATGCACAGAATCGCTTCAAATTGTGTGTGATGGTGTGTCGTGGTGTACAGATGGTCCCAGGGCTCCCAATCGTCCCGCAAAACAAGGGGTACCAGGGACTCCACTTACAGTACAGAGGGTCCTAGAGGTGGGATAGTGTCCCAGTGGCAATGCTAAAAATAATTTTTCTAGTACATCCCTCGGACCACCTGCACATTCTTTTAGAGGGTCCCTAAGAATTTTAGTGCTTCATAGACCCCCACATGGCGGTCCCTGGGACCCGTATAAATTATGAAACTCCAGCAAAAACTCACTTTTACTGTAATATTGTATCTGCTGTATTAGTAAAGGGTAGTAACTAGGGACCGATGGGCTGGACTGGCTTACTTCCCTTGGACTATAAACAAGACTGAACGAGGAGAGAGAGAGAGTGTGTGCGCGAAGCATAGCAAGCGGGTTTGCTAGCCCACAAAATGACACACTCCCACTACACGTCTAAACCATTTCTGCAGCACTGCATAGCGCTATAACGATAATTATTGCTCATTATTATTATTATAATAACATTTAGCACGCCTAATGAATTTAATGCCCTAGGCGTTTACAATATAATATACACATATAATAATATTTAACATATAGCATAAAGAATGGGAAATAAAAATGACACAAACACCCAAAGACGGTCAGACAAACAAACACACAGAATAACACCCACACGCGCGCGTACACCACACAGATAATTATATGCGCTCACCAAGTGCAGACGTTCACTCTCAGACATGCACACACCAAGTCATGAAGGAAGGGATTAGTAGTTATTTAGGAAACAGATGAGTTTTGAGATGGTGTTTGAATGTGGGCAGAGAGGATGAGTATATGAGAGAGCGAGGCTACTGATTCCAAGTAACAGCTTGATAGGAGAAAGAGGGTTGACCAAAGGTTTTAGTGGGGATACAATAGACGGGTGTCACATGAGAAACGCAGAGCTCGAGACGGTGTGTAGAGATGTAACAGATCAGTGAGGTATTCAGGACAGGAAGAGATAGATTTGTAGCAGAGAGGTAATCTTGTAGGATAATCTTTGCTGAACAGGGAGCCAGTGGAGAGAACAGAGCAATGGAGTTATATGGTCATATTTAGAAGCGCGGAAGATGAAACGGGCAGCATGATTTTGAACTTTTTGAAGTTTGTTGATGAGATGAGAGGGGGAGCCAGACAAGAGAGCATTATAATAATCAAGGCGGGATAGTACAAATGCGCAGACAAGAGTTGTTGTGGTATCTTCTGAGAGGAGATGGCAGATAGAAGCAATTCGGCGGAGTTCAAGAAAGCAAGTACAACATATATTGGTGACATGCTGTTGAAAGGACAGGGTTTGATCAAGAGTTACACCAAGGTTGCGGGCAGAAGGAGAGAGAGTGATAGACGAGTCAATTAGTTTGATGGAGGATGGAAGCGAGGGGTGATTTTGAAGTTTTGGTGGGGTGATCAAGATTAGTTCAGATTTGTCTTCCTTAAGCTTCAGTTTGTTTTCTGTCATCCAGTCCTTCAGGCTGGTTACACAGGACTGGGTGCTTTGGATCGTGGTGGGAAGGTTCGAGAGTGGTCCAGAGATGTATAGTTGATTGTCGTCAAAAAAAGAATGATGATGAAGCAGGTATTGTTGAACAATAGAGACAGGATAGGTGTAGAGAATGAAAAATAGAGGGCCCAGGACAGAACCTTGTGGTACCCCATAGACCAAGGAAGAAGGTTTAGAAGAAAGACCATTAACAGAGACTACCTGTTGACGATCAGTGATGTAGGAATGCAACTAGCTGTGAACAGTGTCAGAAAGCCCAAACGAGTGATGCAGACGGGAAAGGAGGATAGAATGGTCAATAGTGTCAAAAGCAGCAGAGAGGTCTAAGAGGGTCAGGAGTGAGATATTGTTAGAGTCAAGGGCAGATACAATATTATAACACACATACATCCAAAGAAAACGACCCTACGAATAATCAGATATGCTAATGCAGGCAAAGCGTTTTTCTCTGAAAATATTTCAGGCTTTCAGGAGATGTCTCTTCAAGACATCAAGGGATTAAAAACCCTTTACGGTGATCAGGAGGCAATTGCCCTTGATGAATTCATAGAACTGTTCAAACTTGGTGAAAGAGCATCTCCTCGAGTTTAAAACCCCTTCTGACATTCGTTTTTCTCCATTCACTTTTCTCCGAATTAAGATAATTCTCTGAAAATTGCCGTGCCCGAAGATGCTTCACTCCCCACTGTGCTACACACTTCCTGACTACACGTCCATGTCCAGACGACGCAGGATGTGCCTGTACATGTCGACGTGCTCCTCAAACTGTTTCTGCAGCAGGGTGTGGCGCTGCTCCGACGACATGTTGCACATCATCTGGGCCAGCTCGTCCGGCTGTAGCGCCCGCTCCAACTTGCGATAGTCACGCTGATTCTTCTGCAATGAAAACACACAAAAAACCCAACCATATCTTACATATCGTCGGTGAAATTCAAAAACCTCGTATCTCGATTTTTGGGGGATTTGAGTTAGATACATAGTCAGCTCTCTAATTTTTCCTGCCATCTTCCACCAAAAGCTTGTATCTCTAACGACTTTCGGTAAAGGTCAAGATGTGCCACCCCCCCTACCTATCTCGGTTAATTGTATTTTTCCGTTATTGCCTTTCTTACCATACATAAAGGTGTATTTTAGGAACATTTTTAGCTAATAACCTTTTTGGAATACTAACCCTAACCCTAGCCCTAAACCTACCCCCCACCCTATAAGACGGTAAAACGCAACGAACCACAACTGTGACAAATCGCGGTGCACTGCAGTACATAGTGGGGGGTAGGGTTAGGGCTAGGGTTAGTATTCCAAAAAGGTTATTAGCTAAAAATGTTCCTAAAATACAGCTTCATGTATGGTAAGAAAGGCAAAAACGGAAAAATAGAATTAACCGAGAAATGCAGGGGGGGGGGGGGGGGGGGGGGGTGGCACATCTTTACCTTTACCCGACTTTCTATTTGGGGTAAACGAGGTTGTGAAAACAGAAGAGAAACTTGTAAGTCCCAAATTCAGATCTAGTTAAAAACCTCATATCTTCATTCTTTTAAAGTCTAAAAAAGAATTTTTTAAAGTAATTTTAGCGAAATGCAGGACTGAACTCGCAATGTCTTGAACATATTCATGATAGTTAATTAATTATGGTCAATGCGGTTAATTTCTTTCCATTTTTCTCAAAACTACCAAAATTGAGATACAAGGTTTTTGAATTTCACCGACAATACCTTAGACTGAGTGAGTTTTAATGAGTGTGTGAAGAATAAGACGAGAGGATATGGGGGCGGGAGGGGGGTGGGCAGTTAACAACTTGACTTAAACAATCCTAAAAATATCAAGTTCCTGGTAAAGGCATGTAAATATTTATCTGTATTCATTTCTTTTATATTCTACACATGCGGGAAACCGACAAAACGTTTATAAACAGGAAATTCGTTGCTTCTCAAATTCTCATAATCCGGCGACGCCGGCTCCAGGCAATAAAAAAAATCCTGAAAGCAGGAGCATCCATGGAACTGTTTGTTATTTTACCTGGAACGGTTTGTTGAGTCGACTCTTCACATCCAGTCTGTACATTGAACTGTTGTCTGTACACTGAACTGTTGTCTGTACACTGAACTGTTGTGTGTTGTACACTGAACTGTTGTCTGTACATTGAACTGTTGTCTGTACACTGAACTGTTGTCTGTACATTGAACTGTTGTCTGTACATTGAACTGTTGTCTGTTGTACACTGAACTGTTGTCTGTACATTGAACTGTTGTGTGTTGTACACTGAACTGTTGTCTGTACATTGAACTGTTGTCTGTACATTGAACTGCTGTTTGTTATTTTACCTGGAACGGTTTGTTGAGTCGTCTCTTCACGTCCAGTCTGTACTGTCTGTACATTGAACTGTTGTCTGTTATTTTACCTGGAACGGTTTGTTGAGTCGACTCTTCACATCCAGTCTGTACTGTTTGTACATTACACTGTTGTTCTCGTCTGTGACCTTGAGGCGAAGAATCTCGTACACCCTCCTGGCCTGAAGCTGAAACAACAATAATAATGATGATGAAAATCCTCCTCATCAAAATACCGTATTTTATGGACTATGAGGCGCACCCCCAACAACTTTACTTCAAATTCAGATTTTGTTATTATACTTTCTTACTGTATTAGCAGTCACAGGATAAGGCGCAGGGGTGTATATGGGGAAGAGTATCGCCTTACAGTCTGAACAATACGGTAGTTGTACTTGTAGAGAGCAGGGTTCCCAGGGCTTTCAGCTATCCCCAAGTAAGGACCTTGTAAGGACCTGCAGGCCTAAGGATAATCTCCATCTTTTAGCCAACGATCTTGAAAGGAACACTGTCCCAGCATTGTGAACAATGTCTAAGCAGATAGAAAAACTATGGCTGACACAGATATATACACGTTTTCTCGCAAAACGACACCAGAATAAACGAGATTTCAGTCCAATTTCTCTTGACAACTTGCGGTGCATCGTACGTCTGCTAAGCGCTCAGTTGAAATGGAAATGTGGGGGAGGGGGGTAAGGTGGAGTAGGTACTGAGCGATGTTTCTCAAGTGCAAAAGTGCTGCTTCTGCAATCTATTTTGAGTATGGTCTTGCTGCTCAGGGCAGTTTTTGGCAGCTGTCAGGACTTGTAAGGACCTTGAAGCGAATGTAAGCACTTGTAGGGCCTTACTTGGAGATTTCAATTGGTCAAGACTTATAAGGACTGGTAAGATCCCTATGAACCCTGAGAGAGGGGTTGACTTACTGCCTTGCTCTGGCATACTGTGGCTGTTTGCTTTGCACAATAACATCGAAAAGTGTTGCTGACCAAATTAACGCCCTTGCACAAATACATGGGTGCTCCTGGGAAATTAAAACAATCCTGCAAGGCCCCGCTGGGGTGCAGGGACAGCGCCCCTCTTGGGGGTTACGAGGGGCAATGCCTCCTGGAAGCTGAAGGGAAACAACAGTTTCCAATGTAACTGACAGGCCCTCGTTGTACTTTCACTTCTGGTTAAACTTCATGACCAGCAAAATGCATCTTCTCAAATTCTTATAATTCGCCGACGCCGGCTCCAGGCAATAAAAAAAATCCTGAACTTCAGGACATCCTGAAAGCAGGAGCATCCATGCAAATATGCTGTTTATTAACCTTTACACACAGATGACACTAACACACACACACACAGAGAAACAGACGTAGCTGAAAATGGTACAGGGAAGTGATCATAAATGGAGCCAAAGAAATTAAATACATGATTTTTGTTCTCTTTCACTTGTATCTCTCCCCCATGGGGATACCAGGGGGTCTTTTGTATAAATAGTTCCCCATCTTCTGGAAGTTCTGTGCTTGTAACTTCCTCTAATCTGCCACTCTCATTGACTCTGCCTTTTTCCTTTGCTTTCTGTCATCTACTATCTGTCTGCCTTACCGGTCCATTCTCCTGCTTTTTTTGTCAAGAAACACTGTTAAAAAGATTTCCCTCCAGCCGAAGTCGGACCTAACTTATTTCTTAGTTAGGCGCATAACGGCAGCATGATACATCTGTACTCATAACCGACAGGAAACTGAGCGATCGAAGAAGAACTTGTGTCTCAGACATAAAAATGTGAACACCTTCAACCCTACACAGGTTGGGAAATGTTTTTTGAAAAACAGGCGCCGCCTCGCAGCTGAGGCAAGGTTGTATGCTTATTGTGCATATACGATTAACACGGGGGAGAGGGGGATTTCACCAACCTTGTTGATCTTCAGCTTGGATCTTGCCTCCTCAGCCATGGCCGGGTGGAATCCCTCCAGCAGATAGTCAGGCTGGAAGTTGGTCAGCCGCATGCAGTTACTGCAGTCCACATAGTCGCGCAGCCGCTGGAAGTTGTCTGAGGGGTCCTCCACTGCAAACAACAGTCATCGCGATCAGTTTACTAGTTAAGGCTGGAAGTTGGTCAGCCGCATGCAGTTACTGCAGTCCACATAGTCGCACAGCCGTTGGAAGTTGTCTGAGGGGTCCTCCACTGCAAACAAGTCATCGCGATCAGTTCACTAGTTAAGGCTGGAAGTTGGTCAGCCGCATGCAGTTACTGCAGTCCACATAGTCACGCAGCCGCTGGAAGTTGTCTGAGGGGTCCTCCACTGCACACAACAATCATCGTGATCAGTTCACTAGTTAAGGCTGGAAGTCCTCTACTACACACAACAATCATCGTGATCAGTTCACTAGTTAAGGCTGGAAGTCCTCTACTGCACACAACAATCATCGCGATCAGTTCACTAGTTAAGGTTGGAAGTTCTGATGGGTCCTCCACTGCACACAACAATCATCGCGATCAGTTCACTAGTTAAGGTTGGAAGTTCTGACGGGTCCTCCACTGCACACAACAATCATCGTGATCAGTTCACTAGTTAAGGTTGGAAGTTCTGATGGGTCCTCCACTGCACACAACAATCATCGCGATCAGTTCACTAGTTAAGGTTGGAAGTTCTGATGGGTCCTCCACTGCACACAACAATCATCGCGATCAGTTCACTAGTTAAGGTTGGAAGTTCTGATGGGTCCTCCACTGCACACAACAATCATCGCGATCAGTTCACTAGTTAAGGTTGGAAGTTCTGACGGGTCCTCCACTGCACACAACAATCATCGCGATCAGTTCACTAGTTAAGGTTGGAAGTTCTGACGGGTCCTCCACTGCACACAACAATCATCGCGATCAGTTCACTAGTTAAGGCTGGAAGTTCTGACGGGTCCTCCACTGCACACAAAAATCATCGCGATCAGTTCACTAGTTAAGGCTGGAAGTTCTGATGGGTCCTCCACTGCACACAACAATCATCGCGATCAGTTCACTAGTTAAGGCTGGAAGTTCTGATGGGTCCTCCACTGCACACAACAATCATCGCGATCAGTTCACTAGTTAAGGTTGGAAGTTCTGACGGGTCCTCCACTGCACACAACAATCATCGCGATCAGTTCACTAGTTAAGGTTGGAAGTTCTGATGGGTCCTCCACTGCACACAACAATCATCGCGATCAGTTCACTAGTTAAGGTTGGAAGTTCTGACGGGTCCTCCACTGCACACAACAATCATCGCGATCAGTTCACTAGTTAAGGCTGGAAGTTCTGACGGGTCCTCCACTGCACACAAAAATCATCGCGATCAGTTCACTAGTTAAGGCTGGAAGTTCTGACGGGTCCTCCACTGCACACAACAATCATCGTGATCAGTTCACTAGTTAAGGCTGGAAGTTCTGATGGGTCCTCCACTGCACACAACAATCATCGCGATCAGTTCACTAGTTAAGGTTGGAAGTTCTGACGGGTCCTCCATTGCACACAATAATCATCATGATCAGATCACTAGTTAAGGCTGGAAGTTCTGACGGGTCCTCCATTGCACACAATAATCATAACAGTCAGTTCAGAACTGCATGCTGAAATTTAGTCTGTGTCAAATTGGTTTCTGGTGTCCAAATAGTCAGTGAGACGATGAAAGTCTTAGAACCATTTCGCAGGAAAGAGGCGGCCTGTACCCTATTTCACAAACACATGGGTGCAACTCCCCCAGATGAAAAAGAACTCAAAGGCGGGGTCCAGGGGTCCAGGGGCAGAGCCCCGTTGGACGATTCAGGGGGGCAACTTGAGAGAAAGATAACGAGACAGACAGACAGTTAAAATGACAGACAGAGGCAGTAACACTGTGTGTGTGTGTGTGTGTGTGTGTGTGTGTGTGTGTGTGATAGTCATACCAGTGATGTCGACGACTTCATTCCTGGGCACCACATCGTTGTAGAAAGCCTGCAGCAACACTGTGTGTGTGTATCTGTGTGATAGTCATACCAGTGATGTTGACGACATCATTCCTGGGCACCACATCGTTGTAGAAAGCCTGCAGCAACACTGTGTGTGTGTGTGTGTGTGTATCTGTGTGTGATAGTCATACCAATGATGTCGACGACATCATTCCTGGGCACCACTTCGTTGTAGAAAGCCTGCAGCAACACTGTGTGTGTGTGTGATAGTCATACCAGTGATGGTGACGACATCATTCCTGGGCACCACATCGTTGTAGAAAGCCTGCAGCAACACTGTGTGTGTGTGTGTGTGTGTGATAGTCATACCAGTGATGTCGACGACATCATTCCTGGGCACCACTTCGTTGTAGAAAGCCTGCAGCAACACTGTGTGTGTGTGTGTGATAGTCATACCAGTGATGGTGACGACATCATTCCTGGGCACCACATCGTTGTAGAAAGCCTGCAGCAACACTGTGTGTGTGTGTGTGTGTGTGTGTGTGTGATAGTCATACCAGTGATGTCGACGACTTCATTCCTGTGCACCACATCGTTGTAGAAAGCCTGCAGCAACACTGTGTGTGTGTGTGTGTGTGATAGTCATACCAGTGATGTCGACGACTTCATTCCTGGGCACCACATCGTTGTAGAAAGCCTGCAGCAAAACTGTGTGTGTGTGTGTGTGTATCTGTGTGTCATAGACATACCAGTGATGTCGACGACTTCATTCCTGTGCACCACATCGTTGTAGAAAGCCTGCAGCAACACTGTGTGTGTGTGATAGTCATACCAGTGATGTCGACTTCATTCCTGGGCACCACATCGTTGTAGAAAGCCTGCAGCAAAACTGTGTGTGTGTGTGTGTGTATCTGTGTGTCATAGACATACCAGTGATGTCGACGACTTCATTCCTGGGCACCACATCGTTGTAGAAAGCCTGCAGCAACACTGTGTGTGTGTGTGTGTGATAGTCATACCAGTGATGTCGACTTCATTCCTGGGCACCACATCGTTGTAGAAAGCCTGCAGCAAAACTGTGTGTGTGTGTGTGTGTATCTGTGTGTCATAGACATACCAGTGATGTCGACGACTTCATTCCTGGGCACCACATCGTTGTAGAAAGCCTGCAGCAACACTGCACCGTGGCCCTGCCTTTGGAATGGGGGAAGCACCAGAAACTGGCTGCCAAAAAAATAAAATAAAATAAAATATAACACAAATGTTAAAGAGCATTATGACACACATTGACCAAAGACTGTATAGGGGAAGACAAGAATCTGGTCTCTTTTCTCTATATGAGTAGTGAGGACAGAAACACTGGTTATGTCCCTTTTAAACGTGACACATTTACACGTCGATAGGCCAGTTGAATTCTCCGTTCAAATTCTAGTCTGAGTTTTTGGATAGCCGCCGCTGTGAATGGTGTATAACTACCCCACTAACGATAACTCTATCAGCCCGGTTCGCCGTAACTCTTAAGTAGTCCATCTTACCCTTTTAGAATCTTTGCATTGACCACACACAAATATTAACAATCTTCACATTTCTAGTTGCATGTGCAGAGCTTCAGACTGTTTTCAGACTTCATGGGTCAAATGACCCCTGATTACAGAAAATGAGGGGTCAATTTCCAAAATAATGCGTCACTGTAGTATTAAACTTAACATTTATTGCAGATTTCATGGGTCAGATGACCCCTGATTATGGAAAATGAGGGGTCAATTTCCAAAATAATGTGTCACTGTAGTATTAAACTTAACATTTATCGCAGACTTCATGGGTCAGATGACCCATGGCTGCACAAAATGAGGGGTCAAATCACCATCAATACGGGTCAATGACCCAAGGCTGCACAAAAAGAGGGTCAAATCACCATCAATACGGGTCAATGACCCATGGCTGCACAAAATGAGGGTCAAATCACCATCAATACGGGTCAATGACCCATGGCTGCACAAAAAGGGTCAAATCACCATCAATACGGGTCAATGACCCATGACTGCACAAAAAGAGGGTCAAATCACCATCAATACGGGTCAATGACCCATGGCTGCACAAAAAGAGGGTCAAATCACCATCAATACGGGTCAATGACCCAGGCCCGCCAACAATCCGAAGCTCTGCATTTGTCAGTCTGTCATTTGGGTGACAGGTAGAAAACCTGTCGTTCTGTCATTTCAGTGATGGGTAGAAAACTGTTATTCCCTGTCATTTCAGTGACAGGTAGAAAACTGTTATTCCCTGTCATTTCAGTGACAGGTAGAAAACCTGTCGTTCTGTCATTTCAGTGACAGGTAGAAAACCTGTCGTTCTGTCATTTGGGTGACAGGTAGAAAACCTGTCGTTCTGTCATTTCAGTGATAGGTAGAAAACCTGTCGTTCTGTCATTTCAGTGATAGGTAGAAAACCTGTCGTTCTGTCATTTGGGTGACAGGTAGAAAACCTGTCGTTCTGTCATTTCAGTGATAGGCAGAAAACCTGTCGTTCTGTCATTTCAGTGATAGGTAGAAAACCTGTCGTTCTGTCATTTCAGTGACAGGTAGAAAACCTGTCGTTCTGTCATTTCAGTGATAGGCAGAAAACCTGTCGTTCTGTCATTTCAGTGATAGGTAGAAAACCTGTCGTTCTGTCATTTCAGTGACAGGTAGAAAACCTGTCGTTCTGTCATTTGGGTGACAGGTAGAAAACCTGTCGTTCTGTCATTTCAGTGACAGGTAGAAAACCTGTCGTTCTGTCATTTGGGTGACAGGTAGAAAACCTGTCGTTCTGTCATTTCAGTGATAGGCAGAAAACCTGTCGTTCTGTCATTTGGGTGACAGGTAGAAAACCTGTCGTTCTGTCATTTCAGTGATAGGCAGAAAACCTGTCGTTCTGTCATTTGGGTGACAGGTAGAAAACCTGTCGTTCTGTCATTTCAGTGATAGGTAGAAAACCTGTCGTTCTCTCTCTTTCTCTCTAATAAACACATACAAATCACCACATATGCGAATTGTATGCAGTGCACTCACACAAACTTGCTCATGCATGCACACACACACAAACTACCTTGCACAAGCACAGATGCATGCACACACACACATGCAGATGCTCGCACTTGTATGCACACAAACACACATGCGCACACACACACACAGACACGCACACAAACTACCTCGCACAAGCACAGATGCACGCACACATGCAGATTATTGCACTTGCATGCACACGAACACATATGCGCGAACACACACAAACTACCTCGCGCAAGCACAGATGCACACACATACACATGCAGATGCTCGCACTTGCATGCACACGAACACACATGCGCACACACATACACAGAGACATAAACTACCTCACACAAGCACAGATGCACGCACACACACACACATGCAGATGCTTGCACTTGCATGCACACGAACAATGCGCGCACACACACACAGACGCACACAAACTACCTCGCACAAGCACAGATGCACGCACACACATGCAGATCCTCGCACTTGCATGCAGACGAGCACACATGCACGCACACACACAAACTACCTCATACAAGCACAGACACACACACGCAGATGCTCTTGCATGCACACGAACACACATACACACAAACTACCTCACACAAGCACAGATGCACGCACACACACACACATGCAGATGCTTGCACTTGCATGCACACGAACAATGCGAGCACACACACAGATGCACACAAACTACCTCGCACAAGCACAGATGCACGCACACACACACACTGTGACTGACCTGAGCCGTGGTCTAGTATTGAAGGGGAAGGCATAGTACTTGTAAGCCGTCATGTAGCCAGCCATGGCGTACATAGTGTTTCCATCCTGCTTGTACTTCTCAAACCTGAAACAACGCCAACAACTTATCAACAATCAGGCTTTATACAGTGAAACCTCCCTTATAAGACTCCCTCCCATATAAGACCTACTTTTCTGAGACATTGCCCTTCTTTGTAAGTAGTAACATTACCTTCCTTATTATAAGACCCCTCCCTTATAAGACCCCATTTTGGATGATTTTTGAAGGTCTTGTAAGGGAGGTTCCACTGTACTGAAAATTATCTGTCCCTGACTCTTCAATAGGCGGCATGGCCAACTTAGTCCTAAAATAATTGCCCTTTCGTGTCGCCGACAAGTAGTATAAACCCTCATCACAACCCAGATTCCCTGAAGGAGCGTGGCTGCCCACATGGCGGGATAATCAAAAAAGGTCATCAATAGCTGCACTTGTACCATAGTGTTCAAGTGCTTCCGCTGTTGGGATGATCCCTGGACTCTTTTAGCCAGGGTAAGCCAACAATAACAACAAACCCAGAGCAGCACATCAAAATCTTAACTTTCACAAAGAAAAAAAAAGATAATCCAAACAAGTTTTTGTTTTAATGAAAGGACTCATGTTTTCACGTTTATTCAATACTCAGTAAAGGTGTGCCCCCCTACATTTCTCGGTTAATTCCATTTTTCCGTTTTTGCCTTTCTTACCAAACATAAAGCTGTATTTTATGAACCTTTTCAGCTAATTATCTTTTTGGAATAATAACCTTAAACCCTACCTCCCCCCTATAAGACGGAAAAACGCAATGAACCACGACTGTGACAAATGCCACAGTGTACTGCAGTACATAGGGGGGGGGGGGGGGTAGGGTTATTATTCCAAAAAGATAATTAGCTGAAAAGGTTAATAAAATACAGCTTTATGTTTGGTAAGAAAGGCAAAAACGGAAAAATGGAATTAACCGAGAAATGCAGGGGGGTGGCACATCTTGACCTTTGCCCAATACTCCATAAAAACAATGTGCTCATGGAAATCATGGGCGAGAGCAAAACGTTCTCTCCATCCTGAAATGACAGTCACACGTTCTGCTCTCTGAATCTTCCCAATCCTCAAGTGGTGACCGTATAAAAAACAATGTCCAATGTGTGTGTGTATACAGGTGGGTGGGGGTGGTGTTAGAATTGCATGTCTATCATCTTGTTTTAGTCTGCCATCAATTTTGGCAGAAATGTTTGATTTTATAAGACCATGGTTCCGGATGACAAGATGGCCAATCCTGAAGACTCTTTCTATCAGCTTTTCCAATCCTGATTTCAGTAGCATGCCTGAACTACTTCCACCAATGAATAAACTGTACTGCACGCGCGCATGTGTGTGCGTGTTGTGTTATTTTTTCAAATGCTTTGTATTATTTTTCTTAGCTACGTTTATGTTCTGTATTTGAAAATGTGAAAAAAGAAGTTCAATAAAAACAAAAAGACAACAAAAAAGGGACTAAACTGTACCATGATTTTCCACCATGTCGCACTCCATTCATCGCACAGCTCTCACTTTACAATTGACCCTAACTCCAGGTCAACGTCAACCAATGACAGACAGGCGCAGCACTCACAGGAGGTAGTACGTCCACTTGGGGTCGTCATCGTCAATGAAGGAGGCAGCGTCGATGTAGAACAGGATGAACGTCTGCAGTCTCTTGTGGTAGTCCCTGAAACCGGGCGTCTCTATGGTCGGCTTGTAGACCTCAAAATGCCTGTCTGTGCCGTCTGTAAGATAGATAAATAGTGCTAGCAGGGCTCCCAGGGACCCCCATTTGGGGGTCTATGAAGCACTAACATTCTAAAGGACCCTCTAAAAGAATGTGCAGGGGGTCCCAGGGATGCACTAGAAAAATTATTTTTAGCATTCGCAATGCCACTGGGACCCTCTATCCCGCCTCCAAGACCCTCTATACTGTAAGTGAAAGAGTCCCTGGGACCCCTTGTTTTACGGGACGATTGGGAGCCCTGCGTTGACGGTGTAGGAGTCACATGACATCTTTCTCCAAACAATAATCACTGTACAGCACAATGCAGTGAAATAACGCCAGTCACATGACATGAGCTGCACATCTTTCTCAAAACAATAATCAGTAAATCACTGTACAGCACAATGCAGTGAAATAATGCAAGTCACATGACATGAGCTGCACTGTGCACATCTTTCTCAAAACAATAATCAGTAAATCACTGTACAGCACAATGCAGTGAAATAATGCAAGTCACATGACATGAGCTGCACATCTTTCTCCAAACAATAATCACTGTACAGCATCATGCAGTGCAACAATGCAAGTCACATGACATGAGCTGCACATCTTTCTCCAAACAATAATCACTGTACAGCATCATGCAGTGCAACAATGCAACATCACCTACCTTTGTTGACCGTGTAGGAGTGAAGCAGCTCTCCACATGACATGAGCTGCACATCTTTCTCCAAACAATAATCACTGTACAGCATCATGCAGTGCAACAATGCAACATCACCTACCTTTGTTGACCGTGTAGGAGTGAAGCAGCTCTCCAAACGGCGTAAAGTGGACGTCCTTGTCGACAGCGGCCAGGAAGTCGGCCATGTTGGTCAACACCCCCGGAGCCATTTCATTGGTCAGTTTGTTGGCCACATTGTCCGCCTGTCATACATAACACACCTTGGAAAATGTATCATGGTTTTTTTTATTATAATAAAAATACATGTACTAGACATTACATTTTAGATGTATTGGACAATATAAAACGAGAACAAAGCATTTCTTAACTCTTCTGGGCTCCCAATCGTCCCGCAAAACAAGGGGTCCCAGGGACTCCTTCACTTACAGCATAGAGGGTCTTAGAGACGGGATAGAGGGTCCCAGTGGCATAGCGAATGCTAAAAAGAATTTTTTCTAGTGCATCCCTGGGACCCCCTGCACATTCTTTTAGAGGGTCCTGTAGAATGTTAGTGCTTCATAGACCCCCAAATGGGGGTCCCTGGGAGCTCTGCTCTTACTCTCATAACCGCTCCGATCCGCCATTACCGCTCGTTCATGAATTGTTTGAAACCGCACCTATCCACCTACAACTGAAACCAGGAGGAGCAGACGTTTTTATTTTGCGCATGCGCAGATCAGCTTCCTAAATGGTAGATTTCCTTCCTGTCTGCGCCATAACCACCTCATGGCCGATCTCACAAAGTTTTGCTTCGATTTTCACCACAAAAAAATTCGACTTCTGGAGCAAAATGGCCGAAGCTACTCCCTATGGACCACCCATGTCAGTGTTTGCGCCTTGAAAAACCAAGCTGTGCCTGCCAGTTGGATATGAGCAGTGTGGGAAAGACACCACCAGACAGTTAACACTGAGAACCCCCCCCTTCCAATCCCTCACCCCCCCTTCCAATCCACCCACCCACCCTTCCAAATCCCCTCTACCCTTCCAACCCCCCACTCCCCCTTCCAATCCACCCCAACCCCGCCACCATAAAAAAAGAAAGCAATAATAAAAAAAACAAAAAACAATTTGTGTTAACTCACAAAGACGCCACTGGTTCCTGCGGGGGGCACTCGATCTGAGTACTGCAGACTCATGTAGGGAATCAGGTTGCCAGCTGTGTAGAACATCTGAATCTGTAGATCCTTGTAGCCAAAGATGCTTTCCCTGAATGACACACAACACAATATCACATCATCATAAGGAATCAGGTTGCCAGCTGTGTAGAACATCTGAATCTGTAGATCCTTGTAGCCAAAGATGCTTTCCCTGAATGACACACAACACAATATCACATCATCATAAGGAATCAGGTTGCCAGCTGTGTAGAACATCTGAATCTGTAGATCCTTGTAGCCAAAGATGCTTTCCCTGAATGACACACAACACAATATCACATCATCATAAGGAATCAGGTTGCCAGCTGTGTAGAACATCTGAATCTGTAGATCCTTGTAGCCAAAGATGCTTTCCCTGCAAGATACAACAGAAAAGCTGTTGTCTGCAAGGCGGAAGTAGCCATTTTCTTTTGACTGCGCATGTGCAACAACGGCGGAAACGCAATGACGTAAGCCTCTAAAAATAGGAAAGCACCTGGGCAGCCACATGGCAAGCCTGCCACGTTGGCGTGAGAAGGGTTAAGTAATTATTACCTAATCCAAATCCAAGATGTTTTTCATTTTTGAAATTCTGAGAGGTGTGTCATTGAGTGTATGCATGTGCCATGCATTATGTGTGTGTATATTAGATGTGTGCATACATGTGTGCTTGTGTGTATTTTGGTTTTGTGGATTGTGTGTGCACGCATGTGTGTCTGTGTCTGTGTGCGTGTCTGTCTGCGTGCGTACGTTGTTTGTGTATGTGGTCAGTCCATGCGGCTCGGTTGCTGTGGCTTACCGAATGGGGTATGAACAAGTTGGCGTCGATAATTGTGTGTGCGCGTGTGCGTGTGTGTGTTAGAGAGAGAGAGAGTTGCTTTGTATATGCGCTGTTGCTGGTTGGTGTCACTCTTGAATGTTGTTTTTGTTGTCTGTTGATGAATAATTGATTGTAAAGCGCTTTGGGCTCATCTGAGGTAAAGCGCTATATAAATGTACTATTATTATTATTATGCGCATATATGTATAGATGAAGGTAAGGTTATAAATAATGTTGAAAATAAAATTCCCTCATCTGTTGTGTGTAGATATGCGCATATGTATAGATGAAGGTAAGGTTATAAATAATGTTGAAAATAAAATTCCCTCATCTGTTGTGTGTAGATATGCGCATATACGTATAGATGAAGGTAAGGTTACAAATAATGTTGAAAATAAAATTCCGTCATCTGTGACAACTTGCAGTCACTCACTGTTCCCCGAAGACCTGGTGTGTCATGTCTGGTTTGAACGTCGTCTCCTCGTCCTCCACATCAGACCTTTGACGCACTGAAATCACAACACACACACAATGATGCATGCTAAACTTTTTTTTTTTTTACACTGGAAATGTGTTTATTAGATACACTGTAGTCTGTAGAACATTATTGTAATTGCACTAAGAGATTATGCAAAAATAAATAAATAAACTACATGTTTTTTTAAAAACATTTTGATTTTTTTTTCCATTTTACAGAATTCAACAAACACACAGAACATTATAACTAATATAAGCCAGGAATAAGCTTAAGGTTTAACAAAAATAGGGAAGAATGACAAGTGTAAAGATGGAAATTAAATAAAGATTAACACTGAATAGATACCTGCCCAGCAATTATTATAGAATAACACATAAGTCATAACACACATACAAAACAAACACAGATACATGCTAAACTTAGTTCTATACTGGTGACAGTTCTATATGTTTCATGTTGTTTTCTCGTGGCTTTCCATGATGAGCGCATCACGCTGGTCACAAAACACCAGAATAAGACAATGCTTCTAAGATCGTAATTCGCATACATGCTAACACTAGTAACAGTAACACAAGCGACAAAAACATTTTTAGCTGATGAAAGCTTCTATGATTTCAAGGCTATAGCTACTTTTGTCCGTAAGGGACAGAATTTAATGGCAGACGCGAGACGGGTTGTTAAGTTCATCAATGCATTATTTTGTTCTTATGGGTAAAATAGTAAATCCAGACCTGTTTACCCCTATTTTGCAAAGTTGTAATTTCTTACACCAAAAACTAATTTTGAAGAAAAAAACTAATCCAACACGTGGCCGATTATTTTTCTTCACAAAACCCGATTAACAACGACAATGAACGTCGATATCGTATTGACCTGAGTGTGCAATACTAATGTCCGTCGAGCAGAACACATAACAATTAACACATGCTCGTCCTAGTGCTGAACGACGTATTCCTGGAATTGTGAGGTAACTTTCCCGGAATTTCTGTGCCACTTTTGATGTCTTTTCTTTTGATTTTCGACCAGAAGATACAGAAGCTTTGGAATGCACTCACTTGGATGCCATTTTGAAACAGAAAAGGAAATGGCGCAAAATGACTTTTCACCGCATCGCTTCAAAAGCTTCGCTTACCGACGCAACTGTCGTGGTTTTTTTATAATATATTTAGGATTTCCCCCCCCGTAGCTGTAATTTGACTTTTCCCCTGTAAAAATTACGGCAAAATAGGGATGGTAAACAGGTCTGTAAATCAATGGTTAATTATATTGCCAATTTCATTTTATCCTCTATCAGTGTCAGATACAATTTACAAGACACAAAGATATTAAAATGTGACATTTACTTGCGAAAAAATAAATCCCGACAGAACAGAGCGCAACCAACTCCTTTTCAATCAACAGATTATCTCCCTTCATTGAAATACATCCACAATCAAGCCCGTAAGATTAGACAGAACGAGGTGCAACCAAAGCTTCTTCCGTCAATATTAATATATTATGAGTACCAGGGCTCCCAATCGTCCCGCAAAACAAGGGGTCCCAGGGACTCCTTCACTTACAAAATACAGCATAGAGGGTCCTAGAGGCGGGATAGAGGGTCCCAATGGCACAGTGAATGCTAAAAATAATTTTTATAGCGCATCCCTGGGACCCCCTGCACAGTCTTTTAGAGGGTCCTGTAGAATTATAGTGCTTCATAGACCCTCAAATGGGGGTTCCTGGGAGCCCTGAGTACCAATGCTTCTCTTATGGGATTAAATGTGGATATTGCTGAAAACACTGATCAATGCATGTGCTGAACAGTGAAAACATTCACTCACTCACTCACCCAGTTTAAAGTGGATGGCATCATTGGCACAGCATTTGAAGTCTTCTAACTTGTTACGCATCAGGCTTAGTTCTGCAACAGACATGCATTCAGATTAATACTGCAACAGAGAGAGTGTGCGTGAAAGAGAGAGAGAGAGAGAGAGAGAGAGAGAGAGAGAGAGAGAGAGAGAGAGAGAGAGAGAGAGAGAGAGAGAGAGAGAGAGAGAGAGAATATCTTCATACCAGTCATTCTGATTGTGCATGACTGAGGCAGTTCTAACGTTGAACTGCTAGTGCTACCACATCAAGGCTATACACCTATGGATTTCGAAAGATAATGAAGAGAGAGTGTTCATTGTAATGTAATCCTAGTTTTGTTTTGTTAAGTCTATTGTTCCGTTCCGTCTTTTGTGTAGTCACTACCATGCTGTTGGACTAGAAGCGCTGTTTAATTATTAAATTAATGTTGTTGAATCCTGAAGATTCGCTTGGATTAAAGGTCAGAACTTTCCATATTTGTGTTACTGAGCCTTTGATATGTCGTCTGCAAGAATTGTCAACAGAGCGAGAGAGAGAGAGAGAGAGAGAGAGAGAGAGAGAGAGAGAGAGAGAGAGAGAGAGAGAGAGAGAGAGAGAGAGAGAGAGAGAGAGAGATGATACGATGTGATATTCAGCCAGGCAGTAAAAATCGGCTTCATCTAATCGGAATCCAACATGATTATTTTCTTACTTTTTCTTCTTCTTTTTTTTTTTTTTTGGGGGGGGGGGGCGGTCATTAGCCTCGTGAATACTTTTCATTTGGCTATATTCACATTTAGGCCCGTCAACTCGGTCAAGAACGATAATCTGTTGACTGAAAAAGCAATTGCTTTTGTTCTTTTCTGTTACAAATTATCGTTCTTGACCGGGTTGACGGGCCTAAATGTGAACATAGCCTTTCATTTTTCAGTCACTGAAAAAAAAAGTAAACGTCTGCTTCAGTTTGCACAATGTTGAACTTGATCTTGATGTGTCGACGCTGGCAGAATCCAACTTGGATATAAACGCCAGCGGGGGAAAAACTGGGGAGAGCACTATAATCTACACAAGAACTCAAAAGAAAAAAAAACCAAAAAAAAACTTGGAGAAATTGCGTGTCAGAAAGTCAGGGTTCATTCTTGGCGTCGGTCATCGACGCATAAAAATCGATTTTGACTGATAGTTTTAGCAGGCAGGCGGTCATCTGACCCGCCAGTGACCGATTGATTTTTCGTCAAAGCAGTCAACAACTTCAAGGATTCTGTCGTCTGCTAAACTTGAGTTCATCCGCGGCCTCGGACCATAATCAGAACTAAAAAGTTGTATCTGGCGAAACGAACGCCGAAACGACAAATGGCGGCATTGCACATTCGGTAAAGCTTTTCCAATCCAACGTTTTAAAGTTCCAACGTGACCTAATCTTCTAGTGCTAAACAAGATCGTTCTCGGCCTTTTGACAACAATTCGTGTTTAAAACCAGCCATGCCTCCCCAAAAGAAGCCACGAGTAGGAACGGGGCAGAAGAATATGTTTGCTAGTTTCGGACTCGCTCAGACATCGTCTGCAACTTGTAGGATCATTGGAATTAGGTCAAGCCACCCCAACTTTTCCACATCAAAACTCCGAACCCGATTTTCGCTTCGTGCCACAGCGGTCAGTCTGTTTGCTTTGGTTTTCCTGGTTGTCAGTCTTGTTTCTGACCATCCGGGGTTTTCCTTTCTAAAGCAGACACATGTCCGGTCATTCCAAAACGATCTTTGTTTACATCTGAATGCTTGTTCACGAGAGCGAAGCCCTTCAAGTTTTAGGTCTGATTTCTTCGTTGACCAAATCTGAACAGTAAATAGAACATTTTTGCAAGTTCGACAGAGGAAAAAGCAGCAGCATCAAGCAAGTTCTTTTAGAGATGTGAATGGCATGATCTCAAAAACATAAGCTACTGCATTAATATGCAAGTGTGTGTGTACGCTTGTGTGTCTGTCTGCCTGTCTCTCTGTCCATATCTCGATCTGTTTGTCCCCCTCCCTCTCTCTCTCTGTAGTCAGCCTATTCCAGGGGTTATGCACATGTGTTTGCCTGTGTGTTCACTGTGCATAAACACTATGAATGAGAATGAGATTACATTAAAAAAAAGCAGGATCATACTCATAGGGTTAAATTGTGAGCAGGAATATTAGTTTCCTTTGACTTTATTTTTACATTAAACTATGAAATGGCAAGGTACATTTTACACTCTGTGTGTGTGTGTGTGTGTGTGTGTGTGTATGTGCATGCGTGAGAGAGAGAGAGGGAGGGGAGGAAGATAAATTTAAAAAAATCTGATGAAAACCTTCAACCATGGGGAAAGGCCACATCTGTTTGCTAGCCTTCATGAACATGGTATGTACCGCGGTAAATCTGTGACCTATTGTTTGGGGAAATTACCTATTGATTTTTCTGCAAACTGGTCAAATGACCTATGCCATAGGTCATTTGACCAGTTTGCAGAAAGGGGGAAAAAAAAAAAAATGCAGAAAAATCAATAGGTATGGCATGCTGTCCTGTGGCAAGAATGAACCCTGAACAGTATATGGAAGTGTTTGTTATTTGGAAGTGTTTTTATTTAATATGGCCTTTTCGTGTTCTTGTCTGTAGAAACGAAAAGGATTAAAACCACACAATGCCAATTACAATAAAAGATGGCTGAATCAAGCTAAACTCAAGAAACCATACTCACCCGCCATTTTGCTTGGCGCAATTTCCTGGCTGACCAACCACTTCCGGGTTACCTTTCCACGTGCACGGTCAAAAAACTATCCAATCAACGTTGTGCAATCACGTGGCAATTTAACCTTCACCTCTAAGGTGAAACATGGCGGGACTAGGCAGCAATGTATGTTGTTCCTTATTTACTGGCTTCATAAATGGCAATTAAATCGACAATTTTCGTGAACGATTGCGCGTGTGTTGAGTTGAAGAATAATGCACGATTATGTTGGATCATTTCAGGGTGGCAAGCTCGAGATCGTGTCCAAAGTCTGGCCGATTGGGAAAACAGCAAAATGCGAAGATCGGAAGGTTAGTCAAGTTCATGACTAAAAAAAAGTTGTTTTTCTATTCATTTCTTAAATAAGAAGTATGCGGTGGGTAAAGTGTGATTGGTGTGTCAGTTCAATCGCTTTTCAAAGGAAAATGTCTTGACAGTCATATAAATAAGCCGACGATCGTTTAGTTTGTTTAGCGGAACGTCTAACCTTGTAAGCCGCAACCTTGCTTCCAATTCAATGCTTTGTGACGTTGCGGACACTTGTGCGGCCAAGCCTAGGGCTAGGCTACACTGTCAAAATACTTCGAATTTTGATATTTGTTTTGAACTTGTTAGTGCCTTTGAAAGGAGAAAAAGAAGGAGATTGTAAGCGAAATATATTTTATGGACAGTTGAGTGGAACAGAAAGCAACTCGAATCCGAATAAAACTTGGCAAAATCAGTCTAGCAGAAAAACAAAGCCGGGTAGGGGAAATAACTCTTGTCCGTAGCAGCATACCTAATGATGCAATTATTTTTCTTGGAAATGGAAACATGTATTTTGCAACTCAAAGTGGGAGTGTCAGTGTTCCCTCCCTTTATTTGATCAAGAAAGGAAAACAAGAGGAAGGAAGAAGAGAGAAAGATCAGGAACAAGAAGGAAAGATCAAGAACAAAAAGAAAATATCAAGAACAAGAAGGATACCCCTCCCTGCCCTCCTCTCCTTTTTGTCTCACTATCTTTGTCTCCCACTCTCTTTCTGTGTCTGTCTTTTAGTCTCTCTCTCTCTCTCTCTCTCTCTCTCTCTCTCTCTCTCTCTCTCTCTCTCTCTCTCCATACACACACACACACACACACACACACACACACACACACACACACACACAAAGTGACACATGTGAGGGATGTGCATGCACACTCATGAATACACACACACACACACACACACACACACACACACACACACACAAATGCACACACATATACATGAGGTTTTGAAGCAAAGAAGTAAACACACTGTATAAACAGATTCAACTTCAATTATATTTATGAATATAATGTATATCCTTTTGCCTTTCTATGTAGACACCCCAACCCCAACCCCCCTCTCTCTCTCTCTTTGCTTGTTAACGGCAAGTATGAAAAATGGCTACTCGTCTATCAATACTTTTATCGTTGTAAAATAAAGGTTCATTACCATTATGATATCACTATATCAGTGATATCCCGAGGCATAGATTTTGACCGAACATGTTACCTCCCATCAGGACATTTGTCCGATTGAAATTAAACGCTGGCGGACTTTGACCGATTGATTTACGTAACTTGCGGACAATACAACTTACATTTTCGTAGATCGGCTCTCGATCGTAAAGCTTTTCATAGCTACATCATTTTTTTTAAAGGAATACACGCATTATAGAATCTAGGCATAGCTGAAAGTAGGCAAAGCCCGAAGCTAAGAGCCTATTGGTCTTTTCTAGGAATTTTGAGAAGTGGTACAACGCTCATGTCTTTAGCGATTTGCAGACGATAAAGTCCATCATAAACACACGTTTTGTTTCTGCTGTTCATTCAATTTCAATCATTGTTTATGTTAATAAACGAAATAATACTGGAAAAACGAAAATGCCATCAAAAAAGAAGCCTCGACCAGACAAAGGTCAGGTCAGACCTGCTGACCTTTCCGCTTAGAGTGGAATTTCTTCCACTCAGAGTACATAAATTTGTTCTGCCCTTCCGCTCAAGTCCATAAAATTCCGCTTTCAAAACTTTAAAAAAAAATCGTCTTATATGCAAAGCAGCACAGCTGCTGTGCATATAACCCACTTTCTAGTTTCTGTCTGCGCACTTCCGTCAAGATGGCGATCGACACATCAATGTGTGTGAGACTGGGGAGAAAAGAAAGAGAATAGACCAATATTTCTGCCAAGATTACATGGAAAAGTATCTGTGCATTCTCAGTGATGTCATCAGGTCAGTAGGTGATCAATACGTTGGTATCAATCAAGGGGTTAAACAAGACAAGTTCACAAGGATGAAAATTGCTTGCTTCAAATTATGTTTACGCGCGAAAGGTAAGATGCCGCGTCAACATTCCTCTTAGCTACCCAAAATTCCTCTTTCCTGCTACAAATATTCCTTTTTGGTCTGTTACTGTTCGGGGGTTGGCAGGTCTGTCAGATAAACATAGGTTTGTTTTTCGTTAGGCTTTCTGATCAAGCTGAGGATGACAACGCGAGTGAGTGTAGGCCTTCCACTTCGAGTAGTACTACCAACGAAGTGCTGGACAGCCCATCGACATCGTCTAAACAAGAAACCTCTGACTCTGTCATACGCCATTTTAATGAAAACTGGCAAAAAACTATCCCTGATGGTGTACGAGAACATAAAGATGTTTTGCACTTTGTGCAGAAGAGTAGGTGCACGAAATTCAGATTGTTTACCTGTTTCATTTGATTGTTAAAGATGCAAATATAGAAACATTTTTAAAGGTTTATTTTGCAATGGTTGTTTAGTTTTCTTTGTTTTCTGAACTGATTCATGGTGTGATGGCATGATGCATCATACACAATTTATTGTCAGTGATTTATTTCATTTGTTAAAAAAAAAAAGTCTTCAGGAGTTTTGTTTTTTTACTGAATGTGATTATGTCAGCTATACCAGTTTACCACCTTTCACACTGAAAAAAAAAGACTGATCAGTGATAGTGGTGTAACACAAACAAATGCTTTCCCCACGCATGATGTATAAACATGTAAACAACGGTTAACACTCTCGAGCAGTTAACTTTGATTATGTATATTCACCTGAAGCAGATAATTATTACTCTACCTGAAAACAAGTTTACCCCCCCCCCCGCCCGAGATTTTTTAATATTTTATTTTTCAACATAACATCAAATTGTCCTATTGATCTGCAAGGTCCAGAACATTTTGACCTATTGGTTTGGCACATATTTTACTATTTAAAACTAAAAGGACGAAAGCTGTCTCCAAATTTATACATGTTCTAACTTCTATAATGTTAAAAATTTGGGACTTTACTGGTGTTGCATTGCCTCCGGGCATTGCCTCCAGGATCGTTCCCACCATCTTTATATCTACTAATGTCCCATATGTGTCTGTTCCAGACCGGAGGATGTTAAGCAGATTTTCATTCGTCTCGAAATGCTCTGATTTAGCAGTTTTAAAGCTAAAAGTGTACATAGAACTAGAAGTCCTTCAGCTTTCTTGGGGTAGGGGGCTTTGCCCTCTGACCCCCTCAAGGGGCTGGGGGGGGGTTGCCCTCTGACCCCCTCAAGGGGCTCTGCCGCTTGACCCAACCAAGGCAGGCCCTCAGGAACCCTGACTCGCTTTTCCGAGTTTTAATTTTTTCCAGATTTCACCCTTGCTAATGTTGAAATGAATAAGGGGAAGGAACTTCTCATAATTAACTCCCTTTTCATTGCTAATGCTAATGTTGGTTTTATTGTGTGTGATCAGAATGATCTGGTGAAGCGGGCGGAAATCGAAGACCTCCGCGAAGTGTTCAACAAGTACGCCAGCAAGGAGGTTGGGGGTGATAAGTACATGACCTACGCCGACTTCGTCTTCGACTACCTTCAGCTGCTGAACAAGGACAACTATGACGAATACACGCTGAATATACTGGCCTCCACGGTGGACACCGCACGATCAAAGTGAGTTATTCAGGGCTCCAAATCGCCCCGCAAAACAAGGGGTCCCAGGGACTCCTTCACTTACAGTATAATAGAGGGTCCTAGGGGCGGGATAGAGGGTCCCAGTGGCATTACAAATGCTAAAATAGTAAAAAGACTCTACTTCTAGTGCATCCCTGGGACCCCCTGCACATTCTTTTAGAGGGTCCTTTAGAATTTTAGTGCTTCATAGACCCCCAAATGGGGGTCCCTGGGAGCCCTGGTTATTGGTGTTATGTATTGGTTTATCACTTTATATTATTATAATAATGAATAAGGACAACTATGATGAATACATGCCGAATATACTGGCCTCCACGGTGGATACCGCGCGATCAAAGTGAGTTATTAGTGTGTTATGTATTGCTTTAACTCACTTGGTTCGAATGAGCCGGATCCGGCTCATGGCTCGCACAACCGTTTAGGACGAATGGCCCGGCTCCGGCTCATAAGAGTTTTCAAGAGGTTTGGATTTCTGGCTTGTAACCAGCTTTCCAGTGCGACGTCATAACCTACTTTCAGTTTGCTTTGACCTTGCCTCTCTTGAAATCAACCAATCATTGCATAGTTTACATTCAGCTTTGGTTGTAGAGGTGGGTCAAAGATCGGAATGGGAAATTTTCCTTCTTTGTATGTGTTAGCTGTTTTCGTCAATAGGAGACAAACGACGAAGGTATGGAAACTAATATTTTACGATCGTTTAGAGCATGGTGTTGCTAATCTTTTCTGAAAATATTGATGCCTAACTTTCATAACTTGGTTTTATGCTTCTCTGTCAAACTCAGTGTTGATTCTGTCTTCCAAATCAGGGTGCCTGGAACAGCACACGAAATACGCCTCTTGTTTTGGTATTTGGTATTCTAGTCACAGAGACTTATGTCTGTGAAATTCGGGCTGCTCTCCCCCGGAGAGCGTGTCGCCGCAAGTGCAGCATCTACCTTTTTTTTTTTTGATTTTTTTTTTTTTTTGGGGGGGGGGGTGGCACACCTGGAAAACCTAGCTATCAATTTGGCCATACCAAGCAGCAGGATTTCTCCCTGCTCTTACCGACTTTCAACTGACGTGGGATTTTTACGTGCGTAAAGCGCACGGGTCAGACCAGCTTTAAGTCCCCATCCGAAGGACTGGACGTTCAGTTCGATTTTCCTGTCAAACTAGAAAGAAAGGGCGAGGCCGGGATTCGAATCCGGGTCACTCACGTTGCAGTCACGCATTACATTTGGCAGGCGAACGTGTTAACCACTCTGCCACCTTTTAGAATAGAGGTCGACCTGGATATTTTCAGGGATCTGTCTGTAATTTTGTTAACATTTCTTTTGTTCAACTGTGCGTCACACGAACATTTGCTATGCTTTGTGACGCATTATCTATGCGCATGGGTGCCACTCTTTCAGTTTTACACTGATTTCAGTTTTTTAAAATGTTACCAGGAACTGAACTTCAGGTGGTTTTTAATTCCCCTCCCCCCAAAAAAAAATCAGCCACAAGCGATTTGGGGCGTTTTGAACTTGGTTGTTCTATCCAAGAAGTCTCTCTGGTTAACTTGAAAACAGCATGGTGATGCCATATGGGTCTCTCTCCTGAAAACTGGTCCAATATGTGACATAGAAGCCAAAAAATAAAATTGGGCAAATTGAACAGAAAATGCATGCATAGAGTAGCTTTATGAATCAACTTTCTTATGACATGAAAACAAAATCAGTCAAGGCTATCGTTGCTGGGTTTTATGACTTTATATATATGCGTCCAGAGCTGGTAGCGCTGACAACACGGTGTTCTTCATTACATCATTTCATCAACTTAAATAAACTTTATGATGCATTTATCTCTTTAGAATAACAGACTGTCTTGAAATAAAGAGTTATGAATGATTTCATTAAAAACATTTTTTTTTAAAAGTTTAATATTGGTGTTGGTTTATACCGTTTTTGGATCTTACCATAATTGATTGTTTTATTTTTTGTTATATAATGTCGTGCCACTCAAAATGCCATTTATTTTATTTCAAATGTGTTAGAATAGTTTCATTATTATCTCTGATATTCCATTAATTTGACAATTAAAAAATAAGTGTTAAATTTAAAAAAATAAATTTCAGGGTAGCGCTGACAACAGGACACCATCTGGTAGCGCTGATAACATGGTGTCCTCCATGACATAATTTTACCCACTTAAATAGACTTTATGGTGCATTTATCACTTTAACATGGCAGACTTTCTTGAAATAAAGACTTACAAATGGTTTCATTTGCAAAATAATACAAAAGAAATGTGTTTAAATACTAGTGTTGGTTTGTGTCATCTATGCACATTACCATGGTTCATATCAAAATGTTGTTATATAATGTCTCACCACTCAAAATGACAATTTTTCATAGCGGATGTGTTAGAATAGTTTCATTACCACCAGGAATAACCCATAGATACGGTAATTTACCATATAAAGAGCTTAATAAAAATTCAAAAATTCTGGGTAGCGCTGACAACAGGGACGCCAACTGGTAGCGCTGACAACATGGTGTCCTACATTACATAATTTTACCTACTTAAACAGACTTTATGGTGCATTTATCACTTTTAACTTACAGATTACCTTGAAATGAAGACATGTTTTCAATGATAGAAAAAAAAGTAAAATATAAAGAGCTTAATAACAAAAATAATTTCTGGGTAGCGCTGACAACAGGGACACCAACTGGTAGCGCTGACAACATGGTGTCCTCCATTATCATTACATGATTTTACCTACTTAAACAGACTTTACGGTGCATTTATCACTTTTAACTTACAGATTACTTTGAAATGAAGACTTTTATATGTATCCAATGATAGAAAAAAAAGAATAAGATTTAAATTTGAGAAAAAAATTGTGGGCAACACAGACAACAACAAGGACGCCATTGTCATCCATCCACTAAAAGAAAATTGTATGAATTAAATTTCTTGTGAATTGAAAGATATGTCTGCTACAAGAGTAAATGTGTATTGTATTGGCAAATTTGGCCTTATGGTTAAGAACTTAACTGTGAACAAGCTATTCTACACATAGAAGGCCCATTCAGTGGCCAGGTAGCGCTGACAACGGGCCTTTTAGGGGTGGACACCATACTGTTTTTGTGCTCTCTTGACCAATCAAAACATCCCACACATTTGAAACTTTGTATGAATAATGATCTTTAGTAGTTGTTTGAAAGTAGTAAACTTTTGACTTGGGCAGAAGAAGTCCCTAGGTGAAAATTTTAATTATGTAGGTAGCGCTGACAACACATTTTGTGGACACGACAATGACCAAAGATTTTTAAAAAATTGTAAAAAATCTATTTAACAATTATATTTACTGTTCATGCACATACATTGTCAACAATATGTTTTTTGATAACTAAATAAGAAAAAAATGGGTCTTAGAGATTGTTGAGGCAAAGAAAATCTGCATTATTTTTTATTATATTTGAGGACACCACATGTTGTCAGCGCTACCTGGTATTTAAAATGTTATTTTAAAACACACTTTTTGGTAAAATCCACAAAATTGTTACTATAAAGGAAGGACTACTACTCATCTTGAGTGTGCATGCATATGTGTGCAGAATCTTTTGTGGTTTTTGAAAAAATAGAAACTTTATGCAAGACTGTTGGGCATGTCACAAAACTAAGCACTGAAAATGCCCATTTTTTAAGACAAAATTGTTTTTTAAACACATTTTGGTACATGCACAGCTAAAAGAAACATTTTATCTGATTCTTACAACTATTTAGAGCTGAAATACACAAATGAATGATATCTCATTGTTTGATTTGATTTTTTATTGTTTAATAAATAGGATAGGTCACAATGACCCAGTTTTCAGGAGAGTTACCCATATTGTTTTCAAAAGGCAATGTAATCACTTTATAAGGCTTATCGGACTCAAACTATCTCTGTCCATCATTGTAACTGTCTATCTCGTTATCTCTCTCTCTTGCGATGCCCCCCTGAATCGTCCAACGGGGCTCTGCCCCTGTACCCTGCTGGGGCCCGTGGCGGCCCCTGGACCCCTGTCTTATAGTTTTGGGTCGTTCTTGGAGTTGCACCCATGTATGCTTAGCATTTCACTCTTCTAGTTCTGATAATTAGTGCTGTTTGATTATAACCAAGGAATTAGATAAACAGCGCTTGGTTTGTTAGATTTATTCTTTTAATTAACTTATTTGTTTTAGTATCATTTCAAGTGATGAAATACTAACACTAACAGTGTAACACTAATAACAATGACTTGTTTTTTTTAACGTTCTTGCCAGCAGAACAAAAAGAAAGTAAGTGTTCGTATTTGTTCTATTTGAATATTGTTTCATTATTATTGGCCAGTGTATTGTTTGATGTGTTGGATTACTGTTTGCGGTGTTTGAAATTATGTATTGCTTGATCCAGTTCGTTATTGATTGGTGTCAGATTATTGCATGATATATTTCATTATTGCTTCGTGTAGTCATTTTTTTGGTCTCATTATTTATTGTTTAATGTATTCATCTTTGAAGTGTTAGATTATTGCTTGGTGCTAATAGTATTATATATTGTTGAATATTGTTTGGAAAAAATGGTTATTGCTTGATGCTTTATTCAATTCACAAATTATTGTGGTGTGTGTGTGTTTTGTTTGTGTGTGTGGGGGGGGTGTCTTGTGTGTGTGTGTGTGTCTTGTGTGTGGGTGGGTGTCTTGTGTGTGTGTGTGTGTCTTGTGTGTGTGTGTGTGTCGTGTGTGTGTGTGGGTGTCTTGTGTGTGGGTGGGTGTCTTGTGTGTGTGCGAAGCAATTTTTGACATTCTCATATTTTCTACTGCTTTTTTGGGGCGGTTACTCATTTATTTGTTTATTATTGTAAGCACTTAGGGCTTGTTTAAGAATAATTATGATTATTATTATTGCTGGATGTTGCATTTTTATTTGATGTTTAAGCTATATCATTTGATGTGATTCATTATTGCTTAATGTTTATTGCTTCCTGTTACTCTTTGAATTGTTGTTCTGCATGTGTTTTATTGTTGTTTGACGTGTTGAATTAGTATTTGTGCATTGGATTTTGTTGTTGTTGTTGTAATTATGGACGAACAAATTCACAAAACAATGTGTGATGTATTGTTCATAGTATCAGGTCATTAATATTATTGTTGACAAAAAGTTCATAAATACGGTTAACCCTTTCACTGCCAATGTCGCATTTTTGCACCACAATGGTTTAACCCTTTCACCACCAGCCATTTTTCAGCAAAAAAAATCCATTAAACTCAACCGGGTAGAGAAAATAAATTATCTGCAATATGACATGTATACAGTATGGCGTAAGGCCTATCCCTACCTCCCAACATTAATAAAATAGGGTCTTTGGATAACAGACCTTGGTTTGAGGCCTTTTCGTGACATGGGCGTTAAATCATTGTGGTGCTAAAATGCGACATTGGCGGTGAAACGGTTAACACCCTTGTCACTAAAAGTAAAAGGCATCAAATCAGGGCCTGTTATCCGAAGACCCTATTTTCTTAATTTTGGGAGGTAAGGATAGGCCTAATGTTATGCATGTCACACAGGAATTCCTAATATTGCAGATTTTTTTTTCTCTCTCCCCAGTTAAGTTTAATGGTATTTTTTGGCTGAAGAATGGCTGGCAATGAAAGGGTTAATGTAAATGAGTTAACAAGAACTTGCTGGAGAACTGTCCTCATTCAAGGGTTACAGATAATTCCAGACAAAAGGAACACAGAGTTCAGAGAAACAACAAAACATGTTTTGGGTATCTGATTATTACAGCAGTTATCTTCCTTTGTTCAGTATGAAACATTATTTTGAATGTTTATATAATTGCGTGCATTACATGTTTGTATTGCTGATTCTATCCATTGTTACCAGCCGCGAACGAAGAGAGCGAAGCTGGTAATGTTTTCAGTGAATTCTGTTCCTGACTGACTATCTATCTATCTATCTATCTATCTGACTATGTAAGTATGTTATCACGATAACGTTTGAGGGACCTAGGATGCTCACATTTTGCATGTGGATAGATAAGTTGGTGATCTAGGCCAATTTCGAAGATGAAGTTTATTGGTCAAAGGTCAAGGTCACTGGAGCCGAAAATATATTTTAGCATGTTTGCACTTGGGGGAGAGAGAAATAAAGTGCTGTACAGTTAGCCAGGCCTAAGGGGCTGTTTGTCAGATTGCGTGACCACACAACGCTGAGTCATGCCTTTCTCATACTGACCATTGATTTGACGGGTCAGGACAGGCGTGGTCTGAGCGGTTGCGTCATGCGTTCTTTGTCACATGTAAAAAAAAATGTTGAGCAGAAAAGGGTTGTTAGATGATTTTGAAGTGTTTGCGAAAATCAAGTATAATTAAATGCAACAAAAAGCGCTTTTTTCTGAATATGCTTGTTTCAGTTAGTACATGTATGCAATAAGCTTTAAATCAACACCAAACACTTTATTTCTTATTTAGTTTGTTAGTCCACAAGGGCCCATTTAAAATCGCGTTTTTCTTTTGGAGTGATTCTTTTGTTTAAAGATTTTTTTATTATTTTTTTTTAAAAGATTTTAATATTTTTTATATAAGACTTAGTACAATAAAAAGTGCTTTTCATAAATGTTCACATGATAGAATCTACACAGAATAACTTTCACATTGACACCATACATGTAGTTCATATTTCCTATCATTAAATTAAAGTTAGTTCAGTACAATCCGTTAAAATCAGCTTTTGTTCTTACAAGGAGGGTGGGGAGGAGCTCGCGTGCAAACTATTTCTTTTTGTTACAAAAATTAAACAAAAAATGTCATGGTAAAAGAGGAGAAATAGGCTGATCGGGGGGGGGGGCTCCTGGTTGCACAGACCTTCACCCTCCCTCCACACCCACATGCATATATATATACCCCCTCGGCCTCCCCCCCCCCTCCCACATACACACTTGCTAAGTCTGATAAAAGACTGTATCAAATTTGGGTTTGCACATGGATATGTAGTCAGGATACCCAGGCCAATATTGATGATGAAGGTGGAGTTCACGCTCTAGTTAATTCATGTGATAGTCAGACTCCAACTTTCTTTTTGCCTAGAAAAGAGAAAGGTTCTGTTTTACTTACAATGAACAAACAACTGATGGAATTCACTAAAATATAAAAGGGGAAAAAAAGAGGTAAACACCACCTTTTTTCTTAAAAAAATAAATTGTACTGTCATTAAAAATTTAGAAAAATAAAAGGGAATACCATGGGAAATTCCTAATAAAAGAGTTATCTTAGACCTACGACCTTTGACTGTCCGGCGCTAACAGTGTATTTGTAAAATCAGTGATTTTACGGAAGCATAAAAAAACATGTTGTCTTCTGCTACAATGTCATTCCCCATTTGATATCCGCTTGACTCTTCCTCTTTGCCGATGAGTAAACATGTGACACAAAAGTTGCATAACACCTAAAGTTTTCGTGATAATTCAGTTACACGTTTCGCGCCGTAGTTGTCAAACAATGGGAGATCGAGAGCTGCAATCTCTGTACCGGCAGCTACACGGATAGCATGTCAAGACTGTAGGATTTCTGGTGAATGCGTGTAGATCATGTGAGAAATTTGAACATTTTCATGGGTCGCAGACGTAAGATATTTATAGAAGACCTGTGTGAGGTCATTAGAAGGGGTTTCGGTGGAAAATCTATTTTTGTCAAATTTTGCAGATACACGGTTAGCGTTGGACAGCGATGAAATTTAGTGACCCCTGCAATCAGGCTATTTTCAAAGATTTTTTAGTCTCTTCATTGTCCTTTCTGCTGAGAGTAGCACCGTGGTCTGTCTGTTGCAGACTGATCTCATTTGCGGAGTTCCACGCCTTCGAGGCCATGCTGTGTCTGCCCGACTCCATGTACACTCTGGCCTTCCAGATCTTCGACCGCAACGGGAATGGTTATATCACGTGTGGTGAGTATAAACATATTGTAATTGATCATGTTAATTTTATGGTGATTGTGACACTACATAATTATACACTCTGGCCTTCCAGATCTTCGACCGTAACGGAAATGCTTATATCAGGTGTGGTATGTATCAACATATTGTAATTGATCATGTTAATTTTATGGTGATTGTGACACTCTGGCCTTCCAGATCTTCGACCGCAACGGGAATGGTTATATCACGTGTGGTGAGTATAAACATATTGTAATTGATCATGTTAATTTTATGGTGATTGTGACATTTCATATACACTCTGGCCTTTCAGATCTTCGACCGTAACGGAAATGCTTATATCACGTGTGGTATGTATGAACATATTGTAATTGATCATGTTAATTTTATGGTGATTGTGACACTCTGGCCTTCCAGATCTTCGACCGCAACGGAAATGGTTATATCACGTGTGGTATGTATGAACATATTGTAATTGATCATGTTAATTTTATGGTGATTGTGACACTCTGGCCTTCCAGATCTTCGACCGCAACGGAAATGGTTATATCACGTGTGGTATGTATGAACATATTGTAATTGATCATGTTAATTTTATGGTGATTGTGACACTCTGGCCTTCCAGATCTTCGACCGCAACGGAAATGGTTATATCACGTGTGGTATGTATGAACATATTGTAATTGATCATGTTAATTTTATGGTGATTGTGACACTCTGGCCTTCCAGATCTTCGACCGCAACGGAAATGGTTATATCACGTGTGGTATGTATGAACATATTGTAATTGATCATGTTAATTTTATGGTGATTGTGACACTCTGGCCTTCCAGATCTTCGACCGCAACGGAAATGGTTATATCATGTGTGGTATGTATAAACATCATATTGTAATTGATCATGTTAATTTTATGGTGATTGTGACACTACATAATTATACACTCTGGCCTTCCAGATCTTCGACCGCAATGGAAATGGTTATATCACGTCTGGTGAGTATAGACATCATATTGTAATTGGTCATGTTAATTTTATGGCAGGGGTCGCGCTAACGCATGTTTCTTGCGTATTTGACGCGTTTTAAAAATCGCTGACGCATTTTTACGGCGCTTACGCGTAATCCGTACGCAAAATGACGTCCGCTCAAAATCGCATCTGAGTCTAGATCATCTAGTAGATGGTGAATCAGACTTAAGAAGTCCTACGGTCCCTACACATATAGTGGTTCTGCTACATCAAACATTGGAACAGACTATAGAAAAGTGCCACTGCTTTCAGTAGGCGCAGTGCAGTGTGGCGGGAAAATCACTGTAAACGCATTGGGGTGATAACATTTCCCTCATTGTGTGTGAGTGAGCATTTCCGTCATTGTGTGTGAGTGAGCATTTCCCTCATTGTGTGTGAGTGAGCATTTCCCTCATTGTGTGTGAGTGAGCATTTCCCTCATTGTGTGTGAGAGCATTTCCCTCATTGTGTGTGAGTGAGCATTTCCCTCATTGTGTGTGAGTGAGCATTTCCCTAATTGTGTGTGAGTGAGCATTTCCGTCATTGTGTGTGAGTGAGCGTTTCCCTCATTGTGTGTGAGTGAGCGTTTCACTCATTGTGTGTGAGTGAGCATTTCCCTCATTGTGTGTGAGTGAGCGTTTCCCTCATTGTGTGTGAGTGAGCGTTTCCCTCATTGTGTGTGAGTGAGCATTTCCCTCATTGTGACTGTGTGTGGTTTCAGATGAGTTTGAGAGCATCATCACTCACACCACGCTGAACCAGAAGATGCCTTTCAACTTCACCAGCGAGTTCATCCAGCTGCACTTCGGCAAGGACAAGTCCCGCAAAGTCACCTACAACGAATTCACCCAGTTGCTGCATGTGAGTCTGTCTGCCTGTCTATCTATCTATTTGTCTGTGTGTCTGTCTGTCTGTCTGTCTGCCTGTCTGTGTGTCTGTGGTTCATCCAGCTGCACTTCGGCAAGGACAAGTCCCGCAAAGTCACCTACAACGAATTGACCCAGTTACTGCATGTGAGTCTGTCTGTCTGTCTGTCTGCCTGCCTGTCTGTCTGTGTGTCTGTTGTTCATTCAGCTACAATTTAGCAGGGACAGTGTGTTGTGTTATGATTATATGCAATGCATTCTCTAATGTATTCATTTTCATAGAGATGTATGGTGAGGATACGTGAACCAGTCTGTTAGAAATGTTTGTACGAATGGTGAGTGAAAAGCGCATGGAGTTGCTTAGCAAAATTATGCGCTTTTTAAGCATTATTAATTATTTTATTATTTATGTAAGTAATTTGTGTGCGTATGTGTATGTATGTCATTTTAGTGTGTGCACGAGTGTGAGTGTGTGTACCCACGGTCGTTCTTCCGAGCAGGTTGTGTGTGTATTTGTGTGTGTGAATGTGTGTGCCGGAGCTGCACACCGGCAAGCACAAGTCATGCAAGGTCACCTACAACTTAGCGGGTGAATGTCTTTGAGAGTGCATGTACTGCAGTAATCTTCCCTGCTGGAGAACGATGTGAGAAACTTAGCAAGCTCAAGACAGACACAAGCAGTTGCTACAACTTTTTGTAAGAAAGGAAACATTGATTTTGTTTTGCTCTCATGGATGCTCCGGCTATCAGGATGTCCTGAAGTTAAGGATTTTTTTTATTGCCTTGAGCCGGTGTCGCCGGATTATGAGAATTTGAGAAGATGCATTTTGCTGGTTATAGACATCATAAAGTTTAACCAGGAGTGAAAGTGCAACAAGAGCCTGTCAATTACATTGGAAACAACAGTTTCCCTTCAGCTTCCAGGGGGCATTGCCCCCCAGGAGGGGCGCTGTCCCTGCACTCCGCCGGGGCTTGCAGGATTTTTGAAATTTCCCAGGAGCACCCATGTACTCTCAATGAGTGCTAAAAAGTAAAACAGACTTAAGGTATTAGCTACTTTATAGTCACAGAGCCATCTCTGAAATTCGGGTTGCTCCCACCTGGAGAGTGCATCGCAGCCAGAGGCACACCACCCTTTTGTTTTTTGTTTTTTGTTTGGCATACCCTAACCCTAACCCTCATTGATGAGGAAGAAAAGGGTGTGGGTGTAAATTTTGACCAAATGACAACTTTTTTGTTGCCACTGGGTTTAACGTGTGCTAAGTGCATGTGCACACTGGACCTCGGTTTATCTTCTCATCCGAAAGACTCCACATTCAGACCGTAAGGCCTAGTGCAAAGTGAGAGGAAAAATCCCCTGTACCCAGGTTCGAACTCGGGTTTGCTTGACACGAAGCGAAAGCGCTGCCACTGTGCCACTCTACACCGCTTAATTAACATGTGTTGTTATTTTTCGTTGCGTGTGTTGTCAGGACTTTCACGACGAGCATGCGGTGCAGGCGTTCCGACGTCGCGACAAAGGCAACACGGGGTTCATCACGGTGAAGGACTTTGAGGACATCATGCTGTCCCTCAAGTCCTACCTGCTGACGCCTTTCACCAGAGACAACCTCATCATGGTCAGAACTGTCAGCATTATCAATGGCAGGGCTCCCAATCGTCCCGCAAAACAAGGGGTCCCTGGGACTCCTTCACTTACAGTATAGAGGGCCCTAGAGGAGGGATAGAGGGTCCCAGTGGCATAGCGAATTCTAAAAAGAATTTTTCTAGTGCATCCCTGGGACCCCCTGCACATTCTTTTAGAGGGTCCTTTAGAATTTTAGTGCTTCATAGACCACCAAATGAGGGTCCCTGGGAGTCCTACAATGGTCATGGTTATTAACTTCTTGACTGCCACCAACGTTTTGTGTACTGACTTGATGACATCACTGATGAAGTCATCAGATGAAGAGGAATAACCCTGATATGCTGGCTTTTCAATCAATCAATCAATATTTATTATCCCCAGTTAAATGAACCAGGACATTTGTTTCTAACACAGTCAAGAGTTATATCCCCAGAGCATTTTGCCAGATTGGCTCTATCAGTTGTCTCTTTCATGGCCTGATTTGCCCAATTATGTTTTCTTTAATTTTCTCTGGCAGTCCAGGGGTTATAAGAATTCTGAATCTGAGTTCTAATAAGGGACCCGTCACCACAGAAGGGGCGCAGTAGTGTTGTTTAGGAATGGGAAGATTCAGAGAACATTCCCACAGAAGACGGAGTGTGGCTGCCCACGTGGCGGGGTAATCAAAAACGGTCACACAATTAATGTTCTCATCCCTAATTAGTCCGTCACCAAGACGGACTATTGCGATGGGCTGGTTTGTATTTTTGTTTGTTTGTTGTTGTTTTTTTGGGGGGGTGTTTCTGTCTGTCCCAAGGATATCTCCCGAACCGCTTGACCGAATCGCGTCAAATTTTGTGTGAAGGTGTGCCTCCTTAATAGGAAGAGATCGGCGCAAACCATTTTGCCGTCGTGACCTTGACCTTGACGTACGACCTTGAAAACCGAAAATCTATTTTTAGCCATATCTCGGGCACCGATCAACATAGGATGTTGAAACTTGGTATGAAGGTGGTTTGGCTTATGCCCGTTCTGATGATGGCATACCGATCAAGGTCAAGGTCAAAAAGATCGCTGGAGCCTGAAAATCGGAGGGTCATTTTTTTCTCCTTCTGTCTGTCCCAAGGATATCTTTCGAACGGGTTGACAGAATCACGTCAAATTGTGTGTGCTGGTGTGTCACCATGAGAGGAAGGCATCCGCGCAAACCATATTGCCGTCGTGACCTTGACCTTGGCGTATGACCTTGAAAACCGAAAATCTTTCAGGGGCCACAACTCCCACACCGTTAGTGTTAGAGTCTTCAAATTTGGCATGAAGGTACTTTGGCTTATGGTGGCATACCGATCAAGGTCAAGGTCACGGTCCGGGCGATCCGTAGGCCTTGAAAGTGGTAGGGGTCTACACATTGGGTTTTAAGCCATATTTTCCACATTGGTACTTGACAGAAGCGCTTCAGATTGTGTGTGGTACTGTATACCCTAGAGAAGAAAACATCCGAGCATAAATTATCACCATGCTGACCTTGACCTTGAAGTGTGACCTTGAAAACCGAAATTTCCTTCTTTGCGCTATATGTTTCTTCTTCAAGCTGTATCTCGTGAACTAGAAGACAGAATCCCTTCCAATTTTGTGTCAGGATGTGACACTCTACGGGGTGTCGCAAGTGCGTGGCATTGCTGGTGACGGACATGTCTGCCGCTCGGCGACGCCCTTGTTGATGCGTTTGTACCATAATGTTCAAGTGCTTCGGCTGTCAGGATGATCCTTGGAGTCTTTTAGCCAGGGTAAGCGAAGAAACAACAACAGAGAACATTGACACGTGCCATTTCAGCGCTTTCATCTCTTGCTCAACAACTCCGGATTTGTTGTGTATGACATGCACTCCTGTGTTATGATGATAATTCTTTGTTGGAATTGTCAGTGTGTGTGTGTGTGTGTCTATATATTAAGAGGTTTGTGCTGTGTTTTGTGGTGTGTGTGTTTGTGAGAGTGTGTGTTGTGTATGTGTGTGAGCATGCATGTGTGCGTGCTTGTGTGGGTTATGTGTGCACACATGTGTACGTGTGTGTCTGTGTATGCATGTGTATGTGTCTGTCTGCATGTGAACGTTATGTGTGAGTGTATTTCTATGTGTATCCTCTGACGTTTGTGTATGTGTGTTGGTGTATGTGGTCAGTCCGTGCAACTCAGTTGCTATGGCTTACTGAATGAAAGATGAATAATGAGTTGGTGTCAATAAATGTGTGCGCACATGTGAGTGCTTCTCCAATACTGCTAACAAATGGGGGTGGTTGTGATTCAAGTCGAAATATTTAAGAAATAATTGATCAAGCATTTTTTTTTTTACTTAGATTTATTCTAATATTATTATTTTATAAATCTGTGTAGTTTTTAGTGTTTCCACAAATTATTTGGTTATGATTTTAATAAAACGAGTGAGAAATGATAAGAAAATGGCGTCGGAAAAGAGGAACTGAACAGTTAGTTTGTTTACTTGACTGTACAGCAACAAAAAAAAACTATGTTGGAGTGGAAAAAATGATTAAATTGAAAGTCCAGGTGTAAATCAATTTATTAAAAGCTACAGTTTAAATGAAAAATATCTGTTGTTAATAAAAAGCAAAACTGAAAATTGCGTTGCGGATGTATCATGGGGTGTCCCGGCTGATGCGTCCGAAACATCAAGCTCTCTAAAGTTACAATTCACTCAAATGCAGCATTCAACACCATTTATCAAAGTATCTAATAGAGAACAACAGTTTCGGTAGAAAATCTGAGTAAGAATGTTTCAAAAATATATTTATTTCAAAATTTGAGCTCACGGTGTCCCCAATGATACATCCGTAACGGATATTTTGGATCATCGAATGAATTCTTCCTTGCACGCTTCTAAAAGAATTGCGCATGACGTATGACTTCCTTGTGAAATGTTCTCTCAAACCGATGACATTAACACATAGAATTCACTGCGAGGCTTCAATAGTACGCAAAAATCGGCTACGTGTCCCGACTTCCTAACCCTGTTGCATCTGAAACGCCAAAAATAGACAACGCAAGGGCAAAGAAATACAGAAACTCCATGTCTGCAGAAAAAAAGGTAGCAGTAAGCAAGGCTTCAGCTGAAAGAACACGCAAGTGTAGAGCGACGAAAAAAGAACAAGGTCTTCCATTGAATAAGAAAAAAAAACCACCATCTACCAGAGCTGCTCTACATCAGGTTGTTAGTGTTGCGCAAGCGCTCATTCATCACCAAGTGGACTTTGTTTTTTATTCTTTATTCCCAGTTCTCAAATGCTCATTCAGTCATTTAATGCTTATCATGCCTCAGCTGATCATATTTAAAGCGAAAGACTGTATTCTGGATCAATAAAAATGAAATCCCTTTCAGTAGAAAAAAGTCGAAAAATAATTCAAGAAACTGGTGTCCCCATGTAACGCTGAAACACTTATTAAAATGTTTCAATATTCAAGAGACCATTTCAATTTGAATATTGTTTGCTATGCATATTAAAGCACTGCATTAGTAATATTGATGGCAATTAATAAAAACATTTTTCTCTTTCATGTTGTTCAGATAGAGAATATTTTGTGTGAAGCGTTTCAGACGCTACGGTGTCCCATGTTTTCATGTCACCTATTTTTTAGTCTTTATTCCCAGTTCTCAAATGCTCATTCAGTCATTTCATGCTTATCATGCCTCAGCTGATCATATTTAAAGCGAAAGACTGTATTCTGGATCAATAAAAATGAAATCCCTTTCAGTAGAAAAACGTCGAAAAATAATTCAAGAAACTGGTGTCCCCATGTAACGCTGAAACACTTATTAAAATGTTTCAATATTCAAGAGACCATTTCAATTTGAATATTGTTTGCTATGCATATTAAAGCACTGCATTAGTAATATTGATGGCAATTAATAAAAACATTTTTCTCTTTCATGTTGTTCAGATAGAGAATATTTTGTGTGAAGCGTTTCAGACGCTACGGTGTCCCATGTTTTCATGTCACCTATTTTTTAGTCTTTATTCCCAGTTTTCAAATGCTCATTCAGTCATTTCATGCTTATCATGCCTCAGCTGATCATATTTTAAGCGAAAGACTGTATTCTGGATCAATAAAAATGAAATCCCTTTCAGTAGAAAAAAAATTAAAGAAACTGGTGTCCCATGTAACACTGAAACACTTATGAAAATGTTTCAATATTCAAGAGACCATTTCAATTTGAATATTGTTTGCTATGCATATTCAAGCACTGCATTAGTAATATTGATGGCAATTAATAAAAACATTTTTCTCTTTCATGTTGTTCAGATAGAGAATATTTTGTGTGAAGCGTTTCAGACGCTACGGTGTCCCATGTTTTCATGTCACCTAGATATTCACAAATGCAACATTTAAAGATAATACCCATGTGATTCATGTGTTTAGAGTGTTAATAAAATACCTTGTTAAAAACAGCCATGGTCTTTGTGTTTTTTACATTCTGTGTACTAGTGGTGTCCTGCTGATGCATCTGAAACGGTGAACCTTACCCCCCTCCTTTACAACCCTCTACCAACAACACAAGTAGTGATATTTATTTTTTTGTTTAAAAATATAATAGTCCAGGGTGAGAGCTATCCAAAACAGCCATTGGTAAAGCTATAAACTCAGTTAAATTTTTTACACCATTTTCCCCCTTTTTGACATCAAGATTGGAGAAGCACTCATGTGTGTTTGTGTGTGTGTGTGTGACAGAGAGAGAGAGTTGCTTTGTATTTTTGTTATCTACTTGTTGATGAATAATTGATTGTAAAGCGCTTTGGGCTCATTTGAGGTAAAGCGCTATATAAATGTACTATTATTATTATTTGTAGGCTGCGTTGGGTGAGGACAGGCACCGACAGGTCAGCTACGCCTATTTCAACGCCTTCATCTCCCTCCTAGACAACATAGAGCTGGTTCGGCGAATATTTCTGGCCGCCACACGAAGGGACACAACTAGGGAGATCACCAAAGGTCAGTCAGCCAGCGGTTATCTCCCTTGTCCGTTCTCTCGCCAAGGTCATGTCTTTTGTTGTTGTAACCCTTTCGCCGCCAATGTCACATTTTGGCACCACAATGATTTAACACCCATGCCACATCACGTGTCAAAATCACGGTTTTCACGTGTTTTCCCTCTTATAGCTGGTAAGAAACCTTAAGAAATCTTCCTAGCATAAGAGGGAATGTGACACGTGACGTGGGCGTCTTTTACACCCATGTCACTAAAAGGCATCAAATCAGGGTCTGTTATTCAAAGACCCTGTTCTCTTAATTTTGGGAGGTAAGGATAGGCCTTACTTTAAATATGTCACAGAGGAATCCCCAATATTACAGACATATTTTTTTCTCTACCCAGGTAAGTTTAATGGAATTTTTCTATTTCTTAGTTAAGCGCATAACGGCAGCATGACGCATCTACGCTCATGTGACAGGAAACTGTTTGAGCGAAGAAGAAAAAAGAAACCTGAAGTAAAAACCCGTAATCTTCTTTCATTTCTCCTTTTGTTTATGTATGTTTTGTTTGTGTGTATGGCTGGAGTGATTTGTGAGGTTTTTTTAATGATTCAAAATCGTTGCGATGCAAATGACTTAACCCCTCTGAGGGGCCGTTTGTGCTATGCTGTATTTTACGCCTATAACTGTGTCTACCACGGGGTGCTTTCTTCATCAAATTTCCAGTGAATTAAATAGGTAAAAAACAACACAGGGTATGGCGTTGCTGCAACACTCACAGACCATGTTCAGGGATAGTAACTCTTCCTAGTCAAATTCTTTGTCAGCAAATGCATTTTCTTATTTCGTATATTTAAGGCATCTTGGTAAGGAATAGGGTTAGGGATAGGGTTAGGAACATGTATATGTTAGTAGTTTTTGAAGACATTTGCGCACAATGTATGCGTCCCGTGATTGAGCGCCTTACCTGTACCCTGGAGAATGGCTATATATATATAATATATATATGGCCGGAACGACCTGAATGAGTCAAGGTGCCTCCCTATTAAGACCTTTTTTGGCTGATGTTTCAAGGTGTTAATAGGGAATTTCCATTGTGTTGTGACGCAGATTTTTGTTTTTGTACGCTGAATAAACAACGCTTTTCATTTTTGCGTTGTGTATGAATGTTATGTATGCAAGAAAATAACACACACAGCAGGGCTCCCAGGGACCCCCATTTGGGGGTCTATGAAGCACTGAAATTCTAAAGGACCCTCTAAAAGAATGTACATGGGGTCCCAGGGATGCACTAGAAAAATTATTTTTAGCATTCGCAATGCCACTGGGACCCTCTATCCTGCCTCTAGGACCCTCTATACTGTAAGTGAAGGAGTCCCTGGGACCCCTTGTTTTGCGGGACGATTGGGAGCCCTGAGGACCCTCTATACTGTAAGTGAAGGAGTCCCTGGGACCCCTTGTTTTGCGGGACGATTGGGAGCCCTGAGGACCCTCTATACTGTAAGTGAAGGAGTCCCTGGAACCCCTTGTTTTGCGGGACGATTGGGAGCCCTGAGGACCCTCTATATTGTAAGTGAAGGAGTCCCTGGGACCCCTTGTTTTGCGGGACGATTGGGAGCCCTGAGGACCCTCTATACTGTAAGTGAAGGAGTCCCTGGGACCCCTTGTTTTGCGGGACGATTGGGAGCCCTGAGGACCCTCTATACTGTAAGTGAAGGAGTCCCTGGGACCCCTTGTTTTGCGGGACGATTGGGAGCCCTGAGGACCCTCTATTCTGTAAGTGAAGGTGTCCCTGGGACCCCTTGTTTTGCGGGACGATTGGGAGCGCTGAACGCCCATATTGTAGTTTGCAGCGAATGTTCAATATGTTTACATATGAATGTTATGTGATGTTTCAGAGGAACTGATGTACCAGGCTCAGGAGTTCACACAGATCACACCGCTAGAGATCGACATCTAGTTTGCAGCGAATGTTCAATATGTTTACATATGAATGTTATGTGATGTTTCAGAGGAACTGATGTACCAGGCTCAGGAGTTCACACAGATCACACCGCTAGAGATCGACATCTTGTTTTCGCTGGCCCACCTTCGACATCAGAGTGGGTATGTATCTGTGGCACACTGTGTGCCTGCATGCATCTGCCTGCATGCATGTGTGTTGATAATTAATGGAACATAATTATTTGAACATATTATTTTCATGTTTGAATTTTTTCCCCACATGTACAAACGTTTTGAACAAAACATAATTGTTTCTACTGGGGTTGGTTGTTTTGGTTGTTGTGGAAAGGAAACACATTTTTGAATTATCAGTTTACAAGAGTGCCATCACTACCAGGCATTTCTTTTTCGTCTTCCGCGTTCCCAGGCCATAAGGCCACAATGGGTATGTATGTGTCCGTTTTCCAGTTTTCCCTGGTCTCCTCGCTGCATTCAGCCGACACATTTTTTTTTCCTCGGATTTTTTACTTCTTTGTGAAGCACTTAGAGCCCTGTAAAGAGAATAAGCGCTATAAAAATGGTCATTATTATTATTATTATTCCGATTTCGGAGAAGCGCAGGCATTTCAATTGTGATGTAGCATATACAGTGGGGTGAATGAATAATGAAAACTGTTGTAAAAATTATCCTCATTCCCGGCATGTAAAAGCGTCAAACTTATGAAGTTAAAAAGTACAGCTCCTGATAAACTTAGCAGCCTTCTTTCATTAAGTATTCAACATTTAGTATTGATAGGACATGATTCAGCTTAGCTAGATACGTTTGTTTGCAAGCACCCGGTTTCCACGAGCTGCCCAATGGCAGGCTTAGACCTGCACTGGGAATAGTTAGTGGCAGCATCAGTCACAGTAGTATTAACGGACACCTCAGTATCGCGGACACCTCAGTAATCCAGACAGTTTTACTCAGTCTCTTCCCTTCTTAATCATTACTAATAGAGTCTCCAGTATAGCGACCACCTCACAATTAGGGACAGTTGTGGCCAGTCTGTACGGTGGTCGCAATGCTGAGGTCCCACTGTATCCAGTATAGAGACCACCTCACAATTAGGGACAGTTGTGGTCAGTCTGTAGGGTGGTCGCAGTGCTGAGGTTCCACTGTATCCAGTATAGCGACCACCTCACAATTAGGGACAGTTGTGGTCAGTGTAGGGTGGTCACAGTGCTGAGGTCCCACTGTCTCCAGTATAGCGACCACCTGACAATTAGGGACAGTTGTGGCCAGTCTGTAGGGTGGTCGCAGTGCTGAGGTTCCACTGTATCCAGTATAGCGACCACCTGACAATTACGGACAGTTTTGGTCAGTCTGTAGGGTGGTCGCAGTGCTGAGGTTCCACTGTATCCAGTATAGCGACCACCTGACAATTAGGGACAGTTCTGGTCAGTCTGTAGGGTGGTCGCAGTGCTGAGGTCCCACTGTATCCAGTATAGCAACCACCTGACAATTAGGGACAGTTCTGGTCAGTCTGTAGGGTGGTCGCAATGCTGAGGTTCCACTGTATCCAGTATAGAGACCACCTCACAATTAGGGACAGTTGTGGCCAGTCTGTAGGGTGGTCGCAATGCTGAGGTTCCACTGTATCCAGTATAGCGACCACCTGACAATTGGGGACAGTTGTGGTCAGTCTGTAGGGTGGTCGCAATGCTGAGGTTCCACTGTATCCAGTATAGCGACCACCTGACAATTACGGACAGTTTTGGCCAGTCTGTAGGGTGGTCGCAATGCTGAGGTCCCACTGTATCCAGTATAGCAACCACCTGACAATTAGGGACAGTTCTGGTCAGTCTGTAGGGTGGTCGCAATGCTGAGGTTCCACTGTATCCAGTATAGAGACCACCTCACAATTAGGGACAGTTGTGGCCAGTCTGTAGGGTGGTCGCAATGCTGAGGTTCCACTGTATCCAGTATAGCGACCACCTGACAATTAGGGACAGTTCTGGTCAGTCTGTAGGGTGGTCGCAATACTGAGGTTCCATTTTGAGCAAGAGAAGGAAAATTGACATGGGCGTGGTGGGTCTTTAGCTGGGGGCGTTGGGGTGATCTGCCTTGTGTGCAGTGAAGTAAGGGCCTAACGTTTGTTGCGCACAGCTCCCTGTCCTATGCTGATCTGGATGCGCTCTCGGCAGAAGGAGGAAGAGACACGCCCTTCAAAATCCAAATGCAGATCGCTGAGGTATGTGTCTTGCTAAGTTTTTACTGACAGTGGTTATTGCAAGAGTATGAACATTAGCACGTGTTTATTGATTTGTTTATTCCTTCTGTGCCATGCTTGTGCAGTTTGCTGTAGGTTTCAAGAATCGGTCAATGATTAAGTCATTTACCCATTCAAGACACACTGACCCACCACGATTAAGTCCCTTGCTTTGTTCTGGGTAGCTGTGACCCACATTGAAATGCCCCCAACTTGAAGTTGAGTCTGCTCTTTAAAATGATGTCTCGTTTTCAATTTGGGGGCATTTGTATGGGAGTAAAACCTGGTCAAAACAAGATTTCCTACCAGCTATAAGAAGGAAATCACGTGAAACCCGTGATTTTGACATGTGATCTGGTGGATCTTTAAGCTTGCTTATTTGGGCAAAATACTGTATAATATTTATTTATTTTTTCCTCATAGACACACATTGGTTCAAACAAATGAGACATTTGAAATTCTTTTATTTAGACTTAATTCATTTCGCCATGTTCAGAACAAAGAAATGTCAGTCGAAAAACATCACTTCACGTGAGGAATGGAAAACTCAAGATTTTGTTGATTTGAGGTTGAACTTGCGTTGTTGCTTTACGGCTTTGTTAGATGATGCAGCTTGCCTTGATCAACTGGTGAGTCCACATCCAAGGTGACCAGTTTTCACTTACGTCTGTATGTCTTGCGCACAGCGATTTTAACATTTAATAACATTTGGCTCACGAATATCCCGGAGAAGGATTTGCATATATAATCCTGGGTAGAATTGGGATGAAATTACAGAATAGTAATTAAGTGTGATTGATTGGTTGAAGTATCGAATCAACAATAGCTACGTGATGGGGAATTGAAAACTGACGCAATACATTGTCCATTTCATGATAGTGGGCAAATCATTTACCCTTTACATTGCCAGACCTGTTTACCCTCCTGGTTTTGCGGGAATTTGCAAAAATTCTGGGTAAAATCCCGGGATTTCGAAAAATCGTCTATCATTCCGTTTGTATGAAAAGACGCAAGGGTTGACCGAAACCTTGAAGTTCTGAGACGCGATTTTTCATTGGTCCGTGGACCCCCTCAACCAATGATAGTATTTCTTGTTGGCAGAGATTGTAGTTTTGCGCTAAACCGCAAGTCAGGCAAGTCAACCGCAGGCGGCAAGCGCCAGAAATCTTTGACAAACGACAGCAGTGATAGGGTGAAACGGCCAAAAGTGAAGCAGAAGTTTTCTCAAAAGTATTTGAAAGTGCCAGGAATAACAAGTTCGTGTTTGGGAGACGAGCATGCACACTGCAAGTACTGCAACGTGGACTTCAAAATTTCGCATGGCGACATTGCGATGTGGTTTTGTTTTTTTGTCTTCTCAAATTCCGGGGTTTTCTGTGGCAAATTCCAGGTTGTTCATTATACGGGTAAACAGGTCTGCATTGCATGCACATGAACATAAAGCGTAAATGCAAAACATAAACGTTAGAATAAAAGACACAAGTCATTCAAAACATTTCATTCATAATAATAATCTGATGTACATCCTCCGTGGTTTTGCTCTTTATGAGTGATGCCTCACAGCTGGTTGTTCCATAGTTTAAATGTAACTTGCAATATAGATTACTGTATCTTCCGGTCTACAAAGCGCACCCTTGTCAAAGCCGCACCCCCTGAATTTCATTAACATTCTGGAAAAACAACAACAATAAAGCCTCATTCCGTGTCTAAGCCGCAAGAGACTGAAAAAAACCTAACCTGAGCCGACGAGCGGACGAACATTCGAAAGCCACGGCAATTAGTTGACGGTCCGTGTTGCACTCGCTTACAACCTAATCTTCGCCATAACGGACCTACTAAATACTGGATTCTGCACAACGACACAACACAACACAACACAAAACAAGACAGTAACGCACTGGCAGTTCATTTTCAGTCACAGTTTGCACACACGAAACTCGCATCCTACTCGGCAGACAGTAAGCAAAATGGCGCAGCGCACTCCGCAGATACGTAATCACGGCAAGCGCTTATGCGCCTGCTGTTTTCATTTATTGGCTTTTGTGAGTTGTTTGCATTCAGCAAGTGTTTCAGTGCAGATACTAATGCCGATTTATCGGTTATAAAGCAAAAGAGCTGCTTCTCAACTTCTTTTCTGTAAAGTAAGACCAGTCGCTTAGTTAGAACTTGTGGAGTGAGACCGATCAGTTCGTTTCAACTTGGAAGTTGATTTCGCATTTTCGTTTGCACATAGTTCGTAAAGATCGCCACGATCGCCACTGCTATGTGAAGAACAATGTGCACGAAGGTGGTGAAATTTAGTGGTCATTGTTAATTCATAATTATGTTTTGTCTTAATGTTTTTATGGGGGGGGGTTTCAGTGTCGTTTGTGTTTCTCTTATTGCATCTCATGTAAATTTTTTAGTCTTGAAATAATAAAGTGTGATTGATTGATTGATTGACTGATTGATTGATTGCAGCAAAAGCTTCGCCTGGAGCAAGGCATGACCACCAGAACGCCTCTACTGGCCATTGCGGAGCAAGTCTACCGCTTCGGTTTAGGAGCTTTCGCCGGCGGTGAGTATAATAATAATGATAATAATAATGAACATTTATTGTTAGTGCTTAGGGCTTTTGTTTTAAGAGTAATCTTAAAGATAATAAACTTTTATTGTAAGCATAAGGCTTTTGTTTTAAGAGTAATCTTAAAGATAATAAGCATTTATTGTAAGCGCTTAGGGCTTTTGTTTTAAGAGTAATCTTAAAGATAATGAACTTTTATTGTAAGCATAAGGCTTTTGTTTTAAGAGTAATCTTAAAGATAATAAGCATTTATTGTAAGCGCTTAGGGCTTTTGTTTTAAGAGTAATCTTAAAGATAATAAACATTTATTGTAAGCATAAGGCATTTGATTTAAGAGTAATCTTAAAGATAATAAACATTTATTGTAAGCGCTTAGGGCTTTTGTTTTAAGAGTAATCTTAAAGATAATAAACATTTATTGTAAGCATAAGGCATTTGATTTAAGAGTAATCTTAAAGATAAACATTTATTGTAAGCACTTAGGGCTTTTGTTTTAAGAGTAATCTTAAAGATAATGAACATTTATTGTAAGCGCTTAGGGCTTTTGTTTTAAGAGTAATCTTAAAGATAATGAACATTTATTGTAAGCGCTTAGGGCTTTTGTTGTGAAAAAACCAAGGGACTTAATCTTGCTGGGCCAGTGTGCCTTAAGACCTGCACATTATTGAAGCTATGCCACTTGGATAGATGTTGATTTGTTTGTACATCGTTCTCTCCACCATTGTTGATGTGCACTGTGTGGGTGGAGGGTCATAGAGGCCAACCTGGCACATCCTGTGTGTACGTCATCCTCTCCACCAGTGTTGATGTGTACTGTGTGGGTGGATGGTCATAGAGGTCATCGTTCTCTCCACCATTGTTGATGTGCACTGTGTGGGTGGAGGGTCATAGAGGCCAACCTGGCACATCCTGTTTGTACATCGTTCTCTCCACCAGTGTTGATGTGTACTGTGTGGGTGGAGGGTCATAGAGGTCATCGTTCTCTCCACCAGTGTTGATGTGCACTGTGTGGGTGGAGGGTCATAGAGGCCAACCTGGCACATCCTGTTTGTACATCGTTCTCTCCACCATTGTTGATGTGTACTGTGTGGGTGGAGGGTCATAGAGGCCAACCTGGCACATCCTGTGTGTACATCATTCTCTCCACCAGTGTTGATGTGTACTGTGTGGGTGAAGGGTCATAGAGGCCAACATGGCACATCCTGTGTGTACGTCATCCTCTCCACCATTGTTGATGTGTACTGTGTGGGTGGAGGGTCATAAAGGCCAACCTGGCACATCCTGTGTGTACATCATTCTCTCCACCAGTGTTGATGTGTACTGTGTGGGTGAAGGGTCATAGAGGCCAACATGGCACATCCTGTGTGTACGTCATCCTCTCCCCCATTGTTGATGTGTACTGTGTGGGTGGAGGGTCATAGAGGCCAACCTGGCACATCCTGTGTGTACATCATTCTCTCCACCAGTGTTGATGTGTACTGTGTGGGTGAAGGGTCATAGAGGCCAACATGGCACATCCTGTGTGTACGTCATCCTCTCCCCCATTGTTGATGTGTACTGTGTGGGTGGAGGGTCATAGAGGCGAACCTGGCACATCCTGTGTGTACATCATTCTCTCCACCAGTGTTGATGTGTACTGTGTGGGTGAAGGGTCATAGAGGCCAACATGGCACATCCTGTGTGTACGTCATCCTCTCCCCCATTGTTGATGTGTACTGTGTGGGTGGAGGGTCATAGAGGCGAACCTGGCACATCCTGTGTGTACATCATCCTCTCCACCATTGTCGATGTGTACTGTGTGGGTGAAGGGTCATAAAGGCGAACCTGGCACAACCTTTTTTTGAGGATGATGCTTTGTTTGTTTCGCTTTGGCTCTGATCCACTCATTGCTAGGTGGTTGGTATCGTCATCAACTTTGATGGAGGGGAGTTAATTAAAGAGAGTTCTCCCCCTTTGTTGAATTTCAACTTTGGTTTCTTCTACTTGGAATAGCAAAACCTCTGCATTTTCACATGATTGTGAATGCAGAATAAACGTATGTATTAGGTATTTAGTACTTTATAATCACAGAGGCGTCTGTGAAATTTGGGCTGCTCCCACCTGGAGAGCGCATCGCAGCCAGAGGCACGCCACCCAATTTAAAATTTAAAAACATGACTGATGAGGAAGGAAAGGGAGGGGGTGGGGGTAAATTTTGACCAAATGACAACTTTTTCGTTGCCACTGGGTTTAGCGTGTGCTAAGTGCATGGGCACATGGGACCTCGGTTTATCGTCTCATCCGAAAGACTCCTCGTTCAGACCGTAAGGCCTAGTGCAAAGTGAGGAAAAATCCCCTGTACCCAGGTTTGAACTCGGGTTTACTTGACACGAAGCGAACGCGTTACCACTGTGCCACTCTGCACTGTGGATGTTTGTGGATGGGACTATCTATGTTGTCATTGTGCACACAATAGCTGCTTTATGAAAGGCGTGTTCATGGTTTCTTTCTCTCTTGAAGCCTCTTCTTGCTTTCTTTATGTAGTGTTTGCCGTGTTGAAGTAGCAAGCGGGTGTGCATTTCTTCTTCAGTGTTCAGTGTTGATGTATCAGGTCGCCTAGCTCTGAACACCTCAAGAGAAGATCAGCAGCGAGCAGCATCAAAGGCGAAAAAGTATTTGAGTTTTTGTTTTTTCTTTTTTGATATATAACAGACTATTTTTCTGATTCGTACAGAAGGAGATTTCTAACGGACAATTTTTCTGATTTGTACAGGAGTTGTTTTTTTAGAACTGTTTAAGGACATTTTTTCTGATTCGTACAAAAGGAGGTTTTTTTAAACGGACATTTTTTTTCTGATTTATACAGGAGATGATTTTTTTCTCTTGGAGAGTTTCTTGTTTTTTGTGTGTGAACTAACCTGGTCGTGTCTAATCTTTGCAAAAGGAACATGTGCTTGATTTATGCTAAAACATTTTTATTCCGCGCTTCGCTTGCAACTGATGGAAGGAGGATATGAATAGGAAGATGTGCTATCATCTCACAAGTCGCTTATCGGTCTATCCTTCTTCTTCTTCTTCTTCTTCGCCTCAGGCAGCCAACTTCATCAGGCTGAAGATTCTGCTGCACTTTGGGGGGTAGTAAGAAGACAAGAAGTTAGAAAGCTGAGGAGATAGAAGTAGCCTAATGGAAAGGAAAGTAAACAGAATAAAACCTAGTGTGGATATAAAAAAGTGGACCACAGCCTTTATTTCGTAGTATCTGGGCAAGACCAATCCGGCTACCATAGCGGTCCCCGGGGGCGAACCCCGACCAGCACAGCTCCTGCCCTTCATTTACCACTATTGTAAGGATTATTGTCAAAACTAGAAGAAAGTATTGAAGTGGATATGTCCATATGAAGTGCATTTTACTACTTCATTGTTCACATTTACTCTCCTAGCACCCTAGTACAGCACTCTACACTCCCACCAAATGCAAAGACATTCACCGACAAGTACCTTGCCATGTACCTTGTACCTTGTCTATTTTTAAAGCTTGTGTCAGGGATTGTTTCCGTTTGAGTAACGCGTGCACATGGAAAAAATGGTTACTCCCCTCTTGTCGGTTGAGATGCAACGGTTAACCAAGAACATTTAAAAAAAAATACACAGTGCTAGAAAAGTGAACAGGACTTTTCGCAGATCAGTTTTATTAACATGAAGATAACAGAAAGCTTACTAACATTTACCCAGAGCTGATTCTAGGGCGCGGGATTGGTACAATCCCCCAAAAATCTGTTCCTTCCCGCAATAATTGGGTCAAAACGCGGGCCGACGCCCGCATATTTGCAGAACTGCCCGCACTTTTTACCGATCGCTGCAGGAATTCCTTTGTCGTCTGCTAAGTCCATTGTCTGCACAAACTGAAAGCATTGGGCAGGAATGAATGATTTCTCGACATTTCATTGGTTCCTTTGCAATGTTAGTGTAAATCAACCAATCGCGTTCATTTCGTTTTACCGACAAGAAGTTGTGAGAGTCCTTCAAAATGAAGCGGACGACGCTCTTCGACTTTGATTTTTGTGGTGGCAAAGTAAAAAAAGGAAATCCTCTGCCAAACGAGTGTGCAGAAGATGTTGCAGAAACAGCTACTGCATCAACAGTCTCGGAGAAGCAGCCCGAAGATAACGGCACTAGTGCCAGGGAACACCGGTTCCAAGACGAGTGGCTGAAGAAGTGGCCATGGCTAGCGAAGATTGAATCGGCGGCCTCCCCCCCACTTCCCCTCGTATCCATTGGACCTGCCCCCCTTTTTTCATTCTTAGGGGGGGAACGCCCCCACTTTTTCAAAATCCTAGAATCAGCTCTGTTTACCTGTACCGTGCAAGGCTTTACCAAGAGCAGCTTTCTTTTCAAATTGTTGTTTCCCTGATGGCATTGCTCAGACCATAAGAATTTTGTGCAAGAACTGATTTTGCTTCTGGAAGTGCTTGCCGTATTTTACGGACTATAAGGCGATACTTTTGTCATAGACTGAGACCCCTGCACCTTATAATGTGACTGATAATATAGCAGGGCTCCCAATCGTCCCACAAAACAAGGGGTCCCAGGGACTCCTTCACTTACAGTATAGAGGGTCCTAGAGGCGGGATAGAGGGTCCCAGTGGCATTGCGAATGCTAAAAATATGTTTTCTAGTGCATCCCTGGGACCCCCTGCACAGTCTTTTAGAGGGTCCTTTAGAATTTTAGCACTTCATAGACCCCCAAATGGGGGTCCCTGGGAGCCCTGTATAGTGAGAAATTATAATTTTAAAAATCTGAATTTTGTGTAAAATTTGGAAATGTCCCAATCCCATATGTGCCTGTGTGCAGGTCGGAGGACGTTAAGACAAGATTTGATTGATTGTGTATAATGTGGGGGGTGCGCCTTATAATCAGGTGCGCCTTGTAGTCCGCAGAATACGGTAGTTTTACTGATACTTTAATGAACATATAAAAAAAAAGTAATCATGATTCAGCAGTTTGTTAGAAGGTGTAACATGACTGCTGTTAAGAAATTGGAAATTGACATTTGTTATTCCCCAGCCGCCGTGGCACGATGGTAGTGCCTGGGACTAGTGCCTGGGAGGTCTTGGGTCCGTGGCACGATGGTAGTGCCTCGGACTAGTGCCTGGGAGGTCTTGGGTCCGTGGCACGATGGTAGTGCCTCGGACTAGTGCCTGGGAGGGAGGTCTTGGGTCCGTGGCACGATGGTAGTGCCTCGGACTAGTGCCTGGGAGGGAGGTCTTGGGTCCGTGGCACGATGGTAGTGCCTCGGACTAGTGCCTGGGAGGGAGGTCTTGGGTCCGTGGCACGATGGTAGTGCCTCGGACTAGTGCCTGGGAGGGAGGTCTTGGGTCCGTGGCACGATGGTAGTGCCTCGGACTAGTGCCTGGGAGGTCTTGGGTCCGTGGCACGATGGTAGTGCCTGGGACTAGTGCCTGGGAGGTCTTGGGTCCGTGGCACGATGGTAGTGCCTCGGACTAGTGCCTGGGAGGTCTTGGGTCCGTGGCACGATGGTAGTGCCTCGGACTAGTGCCTGGGAGGGAGGTCTTGGGTCCGTGGCACGATGGTAGTGCCTCGGACTAGTGCCTGGGAGGGAGGTCTTGGGTCCGTGGCACGATGGTAGTGCCTCGGACTAGTGCCTGGGAGGGAGGTCTTGGGTCCGTGGCACGATGGTAGTGCCTCGGACTAGTGCCTGGGAGGGAGGTCTTGGGTCCGTGGCACGATGGTAGTGCCTCGGACTAGTGCCTGGGAGGTCTTGGGTCCGAACCCAGTCAAGTGTTTTGTGTGTGGGTTTTTCTCGGCCCAGACTAATGAAGAAACACATGTGCGTGTGTGTGTGCGTGTGTGTGTGTGCGCGTGTGTGTGCGCGTGTGTGCGTGCGTGTGTGTTAAAGAGAGAGAGAGAGAGTTGCTTTGCATATGCGTTGGTGGTTGGTGTCACTCTTGAATCTTGTTTTTTGTTATCTGTTGATGAATAATTGATTGTAAAGCGCTTTGGGCTCATCTGAGGTAAAGCGCTATATAAATGTACTGTTATTATTATTATTATTACTAATACTTGGAGATCTTCACCGATTTCTTGTAAATTCAAAGTTTGGTCTAAAGCTAATTGAATGCTTGGGGTTGTACATGTATTATTGTTATTATGGTATTGGTGATGATGATAATGACAATAAGTGAATAACAACGATGATTAACAGGGTTCCCAGGTGCCTTTTAAGTCCTTGTGAATTGATTTTTGGTCAACAGGCCTTTTAAGTGCTTTTATTCAGCAAGTAGGTCCTTTTAATTCATCAAGAGGTCCTTTTAATTTTTGAAAGGTCATGTTAAGTACTGTTTTATCAAGAAAAAAGTGATCAAGAAACTAACAACTAAGAAAACATTTCTGACAAAACAAAAAAACTGTCAGTATACACCTAACACAATTGTCGGTGTCACAGATGGGAGCAGGCAATTCATTACAAGCTGTGTGAGTCTTTCCGCACCAACACACAGTGATTCATTCCATAACTCATAAGGTCCTTTTGGTCAACAATCTGCATTCAAGCATTCTGTCATTAACATGCCAATTAAGTGTTAAAGAGAAAATGATTAAAAAAAGGAGTACAATAATTATTCATGATTACATAATTTAAGTGTGAAACATTACACAGCACGATAACAGTTGTGCAAGCTTGCCACTCCTGTGAACGTGATACTGATAGATGCATGTCGTTTCTTCAACGTGCAAAGAGAACAGCTTTTCCCTGCCCTGTCATACACTTTTTTCTTCTTTGAATTAACAAAATCATCAGGTGTGCCTACTAATAAATGTTGCTTTTATTTAGTTTTGGGTGCTGCGTTTGAAAGCTGAAAATGGCAAGGAAGCGATGACTTCTGCATGTTAAAAGCTTGGGGATATTCCATACAATCATGTTGGCGAAGGTCCTTTCACAATCGTATGAGGTCCTTATAAGTCCTTTAAAGGTCCTTTTTTGTTTCATGTTCCAAACCTGGGAACCCTGAATTTAACTCATTCCATGCTGGCCAGTTGCTTCCCTTTGCAAGCGTTCTGTACTGGCCGATTTGCATAGGTTGCCAAAAAAATATTTTCTAAATAATGGTAACAGATACAAACGTGACATTTTGGCAATATGTACACAATATACAGTACTAACACCTGCAACAGTTTCAAAGCATCCACTTGATTAGTTTTGATTTGTGATATTTTAAAATAAATGCATGTTTTGTCAAGCCAGGCACACTCATAATAGCGAAAATATAATTTTAAGGTCCCAAAATAGCCTACAGCCAGCCAGTGAGTGTCGAGAGGCATGAATGAAACGTAGTAGTAGCCCTCTGAGCCACTTTGAAGCACGCATGACTGTTAACCTATGAACTATGAATTTTTAAAGTTCACATGCGATATCCCGTTACCTTAGTAACGAGGCGTTGTGCGCATGCCCTGCGACGAGAGCGCAGGTTAGTATAGAAAGAGTTAAGATGCTGATGATGATAGTCATAATGATGATGACTGCGCTGGTCATGAATTGCTCTTGACAATGACGGAAGCAACATTATGATAATTTATGCTCATTCACAAATCCATGGGTGGAAGTAGTTCTGGCACGCTCCTGAAATCAGGATTGGAACAGGCTGATGGAAGGAGTCTTCAGGATCGGCCATCTTGTCATCCGAAGCCACGGTCTTAAAACACTTTTATAAAATCAAACATTTCTGCCAAAATTGATGGCAGATAAAAACAAGACGATAGACATGCGATTCTAACACCACCCCCACCCATCCTATTGGGGGGGGGGGGGGGGGGGGGGGCCACCTGCCTTATCGTAACGATCATTATTTTACTAATTGATGCTAACTTATTTAAGTGACACATTTGCTGTCCCATTAACCCTTTCACTTCCAGAGAACAAATGGAGAAATTATCGATCTTATCATAACATTTAAAAAGAGACTTTTTAGACTCAATGTGAGAAATCAATCTAGAGATACATCTTCCCTGACTTGTCTAAACCAAGAACCGGCATTCTAGGACTATGACATCACAAGCTATGACATCATCAATGACATCACACAGCAGAGGCAAAGAGAGTAACAGACTAGAGGAAGTTGCAAGCACAGAACTTCCAGAAAGACCCCCAAGTATCCCCACGGGGGTGGGGTGTGTGTTACCTTACTAATTTAAGCTACTGTGTTGACAATGCAGCTACGGGCGCCACAGCGGTGTACCCCATCGACCTGGTGAAGACACGCATGCAGAACCAGCGTTCCGGGTCGTACGTGGGCGAGCTGATGTACAAGAACTCCTTCGACTGCTTCAAGAAGGTGATCCGCCACGAGGGTGTGCGGGGGCTGTACCGAGGACTGGCGCCACAGCTGGTGGGCGTGGCCCCGGAGAAGGCCATCAAACTGACGGTGAGCCAGGCACTGAGGAGGCGGGTGATGATGATGATGATGATGAAGAAAATGATGATGACAGACCTGTTTACTCTACTCTTTTCGAGTAGTATTCTACTCAATTTGGACCTCTACTACTCTTCAAAATTGAAAATAATTCTCTAATTACTCATTTTCAGTGAACATTGTTTGATGCCATGATGGTTTAATGAATAAAACTATACATTTTGCACAAAAACTACTCATTTCAACTATCCAGACTTCTCAAAACTTGTGTAGGGGGTAATTCTATTCGTAAACATTTTTTGGATTGGAACGTGTATTGTTTATTTTCTTTGCAAGTTTGAAACCACATCACGATAGCAACAAGTAAGCTATGTTTTCTTGCCATGTTCTGAAAAATCGTGGACAATTCTGGAGTTTTAAAGTTTTTATGCCTGAAAGTCGAAAATTGGGGTTAAACATCTTTGCACATATAGCTTAGAGTGGGTCCCGTATGTGAACGCACACACAAGATCTTGCGCACACGTTAAAGCTCATTCCACTATTCAGTAGGAGTAGGCCATGTTACTCTACTCTTTTCGAGTGAGTATTCTACTCAATTTGGACCTCTACTACTCTTCAAAACTGAAAATAATGCTCTTTAATTCTGGATTGCTACTGATTTTCAGTGATCATTGTTTGATGATTTAATTCAATTCAATTCAACAATGTTATTGTCTCCAAACAAGTGAAGAAATTTGTTTTTCGGCATGCACATAAAAATGAGGACAAAATAAGACATTGCTATAACCTAACAGAAGAGACATTTGTAAAATAACATAACAGCACGTGTAAATCACTAAATGACATAAAACATAGTTATCAAACACACACACACACACACACCTCTAAAAAGTACACTGGGCATCCAATGATTGATCCCCTTTAATGAATAAAACTAAACGTTTTGTACCGAAACTACTAATTTCAGCTATCCAGACTACTCAAGGCTTGTGTAGGGGGTAAACAGGTCTGCAGAAAATACCAGAATACACACACACACACACACACAAAATGCAAAATTTTTTATGATGTGTGTGTGTATGTGTGTGTGTGACAGATGAACGATTTCATGCCAGACAGGCTGATGCAGAATTGTTTATGATGTATGTGTGTGTGTGTGACAGATGAACGATTTCATGCGAGACAGGCTGATGCAGAATTGTTTATGATGTGTGTGAGTGACAGATGAACGATTTCATGCGAGACAGGCTGATGCAGAATTGTTTATGATGCAGACCTGCCTACTGCTACGATTTGGCCGTAGCAGCTACGAAAAATAAAGCTTTGCTACGGAGCTACAGCAACCTTAACGTTGCTACGAAAAAAACAAATTGCCGCCGCATTTTATTTTTGCTTATGCCGTTCCCGGTTTTGTCGGTTTCTAAGAGCAGACGCCGTGTCACGCGGGATAACCTAGTCACTTCCGTTTTTATCAAAGTGACTGCGCATGCATTCTTATTACTTTCTCTGGAAAAAATGGCGGTCTCCAGCAGCAGTAGCGATTCGGGAGATGTTTCAAGCGAAGAAAAACGAACCCAAACCAGAAAACGAAAATCATCTGGCACACCATCTTGTTCTAAGAAAAAACATTGGCCTGCCGCACAAGTTTTTAAAATAGCTTACACGGAGGAGTGGCCTTGCATCGTCAGAAGTTGACTCGGTGCAAACCATGCTCGCTGCAGTGCAACCTCAGCCATGCGGACTTCTCTGTGAATCATGGCGGTAGAGACGATTGCCGTCAACACGTTCAATCGGCGAAACATATTAAGCAGTGCGTTTCGGCTCAGGAAGAGAACAAATCGATTGCTGTTGTTTGTGGATGCTACGGAAAAATTTGCCATGCTACTGAAAATTGATGGCTGGGCTACTGATTGGGAAAATTCCAAGTAGGCAGGTCTGATGATGTGTGTGTGTGTGTGTGTGTGACAGATGAACGATTTCATGCCAGACAGGCTGATGCAGAATTGTTTTTGATGTGTGTGTGTGTGTGTGTGTGTGTGTGTGTGACAGATGAACGATTTCATGTGAGACAGGCTGATGCAGAATTGTTTATGATGTGTGTGTGACAGATGAACGATTTCATGCGAGACAGACTGATGCAGAATTGTTTATGATGTGTGTGTGTGTGTGTGACAGATGAACGATTTCATGCGAGACAGGCTGATGCAGAATTGTTTATGATGTGTGTGTGTGTGACAGATGAACGATTTCATGCGAGACAGACTGATGCAGAATTGTTTATGATGTGTGTGTGTGTGTGTGACAGATGAACGATTTAATGCGAGGCTGATGCAGAATTGTTTATGATGTGTGTGTGACAGATGAACGATTTCATGCGAGACAGACTGATGCAGAAGGATGGATCCTTGCCACTGTGGGCCGAGTGTCTTGCCGGAGGAATGGTGAGCCTCGATAGGAATTGTTTGGAAATAATTAAGGGCAGTAATTTCATGGTGTGTGGGAGTGATCTCGCCTAATGGTCAACTTAGGATGCGGATTTGACCGCCAGGGGGCAATCAAACCACTAGGGGCTTATCACGCGATATTCTTAGTTGGGCGTAGTGAGAGAGAGAGAGAGAGAGGGTGGGACTCATCTACCTCTCTCTCTCTCTCACTATGCCCAACTAAGAATACCACGTGGTTTGATTGCCCCCTGGCGGTCAAATCTGCGTCCTAAGTTGCTCATTCAATCGGTCAAACAGAGGAAATTACTCTACCTTCAGGTAGATCCCCAGCCGTCGCCTCGTGTGTTTGAGGAGACACACAGCATGTAGAACGCATTGCATCACTACTAAAAATGACGTCATTTATATTTTTACGTCACAGTTTGCAAGTTCTGTCACTTTGTAGCAACTGCCACCATTTTTCTAAAGAAATGTTTGCAAGTCGCTGACTCTCATCCTGCAGTTTCAAGCTTCGCCGCCATTGTTGCCATGGTTTTGACCGAGTAAGTTGAGGTAATCAATTAATTTTCATGAAGTGCTCTCCCATAGTTTTTTTTCCGATAATCGTCTGTTGCATGGGTGCAACTTTTCCCTTTCTCCAGGGATGTGGGAGTTGTGCGTAAATGCGCTTTTTCTGTTCGACTTTAACCCTTTCGCCGCCAGCCATTTTTCAGCCCAAGAATACCATTCATCTTAACTATGTAGAGAAAATGATCATCTGCAATATTGGGAATTCCTCTGTGACGTGTATAACACTAGGCCTACCCTTACCTTCCATTTGATTGGAGATCGTTAAGGTCAGGCTGCATTGTTGGAGATCGTTAAGGTCAGGCTGCATTGTTGGAGATCGTTAAGGTCAGGCTGCATTGTTGGAGATCGTTAAGGTCAGGCTGCATTGTTGGAGATCGTTAAGGTCAGGCTGCATTGTTGGAGATCGTTAAGGTCAGGCTGCATTGTTGGAGATCGTTAAGGTCAGGCTGCATTGTTGGAGATCGTTAAGGTCAGGCTGCATTGTTGGAGATCGTTAAGGTCAGGCTGCATTGTTGGAGATCGTTAAGGTCAGGCTGCATTGTTGGAGATCGTTAAGGTCAGGCTGCATTGTTGGAGATCGTTAAGGTCAGGCTGCATTGTTGGAGATCGTTAAGGTCAGGCTGCATTGTTGGAGATCGTTAAGGTCAGGCTGCATTGTTGGAGATCGTTAAGGTCAGGCTGCATTGTTGGAGATCGTTAAGGTCAGGCTGCATTGTTTATTTATTGCTTTATTGGAGATCGTTAAGGTCAGGCTGCATTGTTTATTTATTTATTGTTTTATTGGAGATCGTTAAGGTCAGGCTGCATTGTTTATTTATTTATTGTTTCATTGGAGATCGTTAAGGTCAGGCTGCATTGTTTATTTATTTATTGTTTTATTGGAGATCGTTAAGGTCAGGCTGCATTGTTTATTTATTTATTGTTTTATTGGAGATCGTTAAGGTCAGGCTGCATTGTTTATTTATTTATTGTTTTATTGGAGATCGTTCAGGTCAGGCTGCATTGTTTATTTATTGTTTTATTGGAGATCGTTAAGGTCAGGCTGCATTGTTTATTTATTTATTGTTTCATTGGAGATCGTTAAGGTCAGGCTGCATTGTTTATTTATTTATTGTTTTATTGGAGATCGTTAAGGTCAGGCTGCATTGTTTATTTATTTATTGTTTTATTGGAGATCGTTCAGGTCAGGCTGCATTGTTTATTTATTGTTTTATTGGAGATCGTTAAGGTCAGGCTGCATTGTTTATTTATTGTTTTATTGGAGATCGTTAAGGTCAGGCTGCATTGTTTATTTATTTATTGTTTCATTGGAGATCGTTAAGGTCAGGCTGCATTGTTTATTTATTTATTGTTTTATTGGAGATCGTTAAGGTCAGGCTGCATTGTTTATTTATTTATTGTTTTATTGGAGATCGTTAAGGTCAGGCTGCATTGTTTATTTATTTATTGTTTTATTGGAGATCGTTAAGGTCAGGCTGCATTGTTTATTTATTTATTGTTTTATTGGAGATCGTTAAGGTCAGGCTGCATTGTTTATTTATTTATTGTTTCATTGGAGATCGTTAAGGTCAGGCTGCATTGTTTATTTATTGCTTTATTGGAGATCGTTAAGGTCAGGCTGCATTGTTTATTTATTTATTGTTTCATTGGAGATCGTTAAGGTCAGGCTGCATTGTTTATTTATTTATTGTTTCATTGGAGATCGTTAAGGTCAGGCTGCATTGTTTATTTATTTATTGCTTTATTGGAGATCGTTAAGGTCAGGCTGCATTGTTTATTTATTTATTGCTTTATTGGAGATCGTTAAGGTCAGGCTGCATTGTTTATTTATTTATTGTTTCATTGGAGATCGCTAAGGTCATGCTGCATTGTTTATTTATTTATTTATTGTTTTATTTGTCCAGGCGGGAGCGTCTCAGGTGATGTTTACCAACCCTCTGGAGATCGTCAAGATCAGGCTTCAGGTGGCCGGAGAGATTGTGGGCAGCGCGTCGCGCGTCAGCGCCATCACTGTTGTCAAAGACCTCGGCTTCTTCGGATTGTACAAGGTTTGCTCTATCATCGTCATCGTCATCATCATCACCCATTGTCGTCATCACCATCACTGTCGTCAAAGACCTCGGCTTCTTCGGATTGTACAAGGTTTGCTCTATCATCGTCATCGTCATCATCATCACCCATTGTCGTCATCGCCATCACTGTCGTCAAAGACCTCGGCTTCTTCGGATTGTACAAGGTTTGCTCTATCATCGTCATCGTCATCATCATCACCCATTGTCGTCATCGCCATCACTGTCGTCAAAGACCTCGGCTTCTTCGGATTGTACAAGGTTTGCTCTATCATCGTCATCATCATCACCCATTGTCGTCATCGCCATCATCAGATTTGTCATCGTTATAATCAACAAGGATTTCACATCGTCGTCGTCATCTTTATTACATGAACTTAATCATGATGATTATGATCATTTTCATCATCATCTGCGTGAAAAATATGCGAAAACCTACCTACCTACCTACAGAAAAGAAAAAAAATCCCAATCAAGAGAAAGGACGCGTGAGAGGCCGCGAGGCCTAGTCATCCTACCTGACCTGATCTGACCTGTTTCTTCTGCGTCTGCATGTCATCATCATCATCATCATCATCATCATCATCAACTAGTTTATCATCATCATCATCATCATCATCATCAACTAGTTTATCATCATCATCATCATTATATATTGCATTTCTATAATGCATTTTTCAAATCACATGTCAGTGCTATTTCCGTCGTTATTTTACACAATAATGATGATGATTGTGAAGATGATGGTCATGATAATAGTGTAGTTTGCTACCCATGTTGGCTGACTTTCGGTACGCGCTTGCATTTAAAGTAGCCTTTGGGTAAGAATGTCTTTTTTCTGTTTGTGTGTGTGCTGTGCGTGTATGTGTGCGTGTGCGCACGCGCACGTGTGAAGTATCAGATTTGTATTTAATATATGTGTTTCTGATTGTTTTGTGTTCATTACTATTGTTATTGTTGTTGTCTACAGTTAACTTTGTAGCGCTCTGAGCTGTTTGGAGAAAGAGCGCAACAAATATCCATTATTATTATTATTATTATGATGATGTTGATAATAACAATGATGATATAACAATGATGATATTAATGATAATGATGATGATATAACAATGATGATATTAATGATAATGATGATGATATAACAATGATAATGACAATGATGATGATAATAACAACAATGATATTAACGACAATGATGATGATATTAATGATAATGATGATGATATAACAATGATGATATTAATGATAATGATGATGATATAACAATGATAATGACAATGATGATGATAATAACAACAATGATATTAATAACAATGATGATATTAATGACAATGATGATGATATAACAATGATAATGACAATGATGATGATAATAACAACAATGATATTAACGACAATGATGATGATAATAACAACAATGATATTAACGACAATGATGATGATATTAACGACAATGATGATATTAATGACAATGATGATGATATAACAATGATATTAACGACAATGATGATGATATTAACGACAATGATGATAATATAGCAATGACAATGATGATAATAACAACAATGACAATGATGATGATAATAACAACAATGATATTAACGACAATGATGATGATATTAATGACAATGATGATGATATAACAATGATGATGATGATGATGATGATAATAACAACAATGATATTAACAACAATGATGATGATAATAACAACAATGATATTAACAACAATGATGATGATATTAACAACAATGATGATGATATTAACAATAATGATGATGATATTAACAACAATGATGATGATATTAACAACAATGATGATGATATTAACAACAATGATGATGATAATAACAACAATGATGATGATAATAACAACAATGATGATGATAATAACAACAATGATGATGATAATAACAACAATGATGATGATAATAACAACAATGATGATGATAATAACAACAATGATGATGATAATAACAACAATGATGATGATAATAACAACAATGATGATGATAATAACAACAATGATATTAACAACAATGATGATGATATTAATGACAATGATGATGATAATAACAACAATGATGATGATAATAACAACAATGATGATGATAAGAACAACAATGATATTAACAACAATGATGATGATATTAACAACAATGATGATGATAATAACAACAATGATGATGATAATAACAACAATGATATTAACAACAATGATGATGATAATAACAACAATGATATTAACAACAATGATGATGATATTAATGACAATGATGATGATATAACAATGATATTAACGACAATGATGATGATATTAATGACAATGATGATGATAAAACAATGATATTAACGACAATGATGATGATATTAATGACAATGATGATGATATAACAATGATATTAACGACAATGATGATGATATTAATGACAATGATGATGATATAACAATGATATTAACGACAATGATGATGATATTAATGACAATGATGATGATAAAACAATGATATTAACGACAATGATGATGATATTAATGACAATGATGATGATAAAACAATGATATTAACGACAATGATGATGATATTAATGACAATGATGATGATATAACAATGACAATGATGATGATAATAACAACAATGATATTAACAACAATGATGATGATATTAATGACAATGATGATGATATAACAATGATAATGATGATGATAATAACAACAATGATATTAACAACAATGATGATGATAATAACAACAATGATATTAACAACAATGATGATGATATTAATGACAATGATGATGATAATAACAACAATGATATTAACAACAATGATGATGATAATAACAACAATGATATTAACGACAATGATGATGATATTAATGACAATGATGATAATATAGCAATGACAATGATGATGATAATAACAACAATGATATTAACAACAATGATGATGATAATAACAACAATGATATTAACGACAATGATGATGATATTAATGACAATGATGATAATATAGCAATGACAATGATGATGATAATAGCAACAATAATATTAACAACAATGATGATGATATAGCAATGACAATGATGATGATATAACAATGATAATGATGATGATAATAACAACAATGATATTAACAACAATGATGATGATATTAATGACAATGATGATAATATAGCAATGACAATGATGATGATAATAACAACAATGATATTAACAACAATGATGATGATAATAACAACAATGATATTAACAACAATGATGATATTAACAACAATGACGATGATGATGATATTACAGGGGGCCAGGGCCTGTCTGTTGAGAGACGTCCCATTCTCGGCCATCTACTTCCCGGCCTACGCACACGTGAAGAAAGCTTTCGCAGACGAAAACGGCTACAACTCTCCCGGCACCCTGCTCATGTCAGCCACCATCGCTGGTGAGACTTCTGCTTCTTCTTCTGCTTCTGCTTTCTTCTCTTTCTTCATTTTGTTTGTCCTATTCTTCTTAGCATGAAATAGTGAGGCCAAGAGAGGACATCTCTCTTGGCCTCACTATTTCATTCTTTGATTAACCAAACTTCCTTTCGAGGCTTACCAGTTTGTTCTGTGTTGTGTGTTGTTTATGTGTAACATATTTACAAGGTTAGAAGGCTATGCCACTCTTGGATAGATGTTGATTTGTTTGTATGTCGTCCTCTCCACCATTGTTGATGTGTACTGTGTGGGTGGAGGGTCATAAAGACGAACTTGGCACATTCTTTTTTGGGAATGATGCTTTGTTCGTCTCACTTTGGTTCTGACCCACGCACTGCTAGGTGAATGGTATCGTAATCAACTTTGGTGGAGGGAAGTTAATTAGAAAGAGAGTATTTACCCTTTGTTTAATTTCGTATTCTTCTTAGTGTTATACCTTTTCCTTTTTTTTTTTAAATAAAATTTTTCTTCTTTTTATGCTTGCTTCAACCTGAACATTTTTTACGCCTTAAACTGGCTTAGTAGTTGGGGAAAAAAAGCAAAGCAATTTTTATCCCCAAACTCTTGAGAGCTTTTAATCATTACTTCTGGATAGTAGGATTAGCATTCAGATTTAAGAAAGACTTTTAAGCATTAGGCGTATCGGCCAATTAAACTATCAATGCCTCTGGGCTCATCTACAAAGGATCAGGGTCACAGACTCATCTCCGTGCCAGTGCCGGACAAGAGTCACCCTACCAAATTTAAATGCTCTAATCTTAAGACGGAAAACATTACAAGAATGATTCTTATATCATTTGAAAGAGAATCGTCTGAAGTTTCTAGCTGTACCATTATCTCAGAATGGTCACTTTGACACTTAATGTCCCTTTCGTGGTGCTGGGTCACATTATATGATAAAGGACTTTCACGGTTGTTGTGTGTCGGCAGGCATGCCGGCAGCGTTTTTCCCCACGCCGGCCGACGTGATCAAGACGCGGCTTCAGGTGGCTGAGAGGGCGGGGCAGACCACGTACAAAGGGATCATCGACTGCGTCAGGAAAATATCCACCGAGGAGGGGCTGTCTGCCTTCTGGAAGGGCAGCGCTGGTAGGTTGGGGCTTCAATTCTACAGAGTTTATTTGTTAGCTTTTGAATTTCATTTCATTTCACACACACCCAGACACTCAACTTGTAAAGGAACCATAGACTGCGTCTGGAAAACCTCCACCAAGGAGGAACTGTCTGCCTTCTGGAAGGGAAGCGCTGGTAGGTTTGGGCTTCAATTCTACGGAGTTTATTTGTTAGCTTTTGAATTTCATTTCATTTCACACACACCCAGACACACTCAACTTGTAAAGGTTTAAGGAACCATAGACTGCGTCTGGACAACCTCCGCCGAGGAGGAACTGTCTGCCTTCTGGAAGGGAAGCGCTGGTAGGTTTCGGCTTCTTCTTCTTCTTTTCGTTGCCTGTCAATTATGAGCGCAGGTGCGTTATGCTGCCGTTTTGCGCCTAAGTAAGAAATAATTAGGCCCAGCATGTCCGACTTCGGCTGGAGGAAATCTTTTTGAAAGTGTTGCTTAAAAAAAGGCAGGAGAATGGACCGGCAAGGCAGAAAGATGGTAGAAGACAGTAAGTAAGTGGAAAAGGCAGAGTCAGAGAGAGTGACAGATTAGAGGAAGTCACAGGTGTTTCTGTAATCGGTGATTTTTTTACATGGCGGGTAGCTAGCCCAGCACAAAACCCTCCCCCTTTCTCATCTTGCACTCGCAGACCTGTTGACCTTACGGATTTGTCCATAACCATTACGATTTGAGACCTCCGATTACGCTACTACGGTTCAACAATAAAGTCTGCATTTCCGCTGAACGAGTGCGAAAAAAAAGAAGAAGAAATTGATAGAAAGCATATTGTTTGAACCGTACTTGGCACTGTTGTCAGCTATCAAAGCTAGTGATGTCCCTTGACTCGTTACATCCGGTCGGTCCGCTTCCTGTTTACAAACCCAGACCACCTTTTTTGTTAGGAGCGATCGCATGTATGGCAAAAACACAACACATGTAAGCATCGCCATGTGAATATTCCCCTTCCTCCCCCCCCCAACAAAAACTTTGACAGACATTGAAGTTGGGTTTGACAGACATTGAAGTTGGGTTTGACAGACGATGAAGTTGGGTTTGACAGACGATGAAGTTGGGTTTGACAGACGATGAAGTTGGGTTTGACAGACGATGAAGTTGGGTTTGACAGACGATGAAGTTGGGTTTGACAGACGATGAAGTTGGGTTTGACAGACGATGAAGTTGGGTTTGACAGACGATGAAGTTGGGTTTGACAGACGATGAAGTTGGGTTTGACAGACATTGAAGTTGGGTTTGACAGACGATGAAGTTGGGTTTGACAGACGATGAAGTTGGGTTTGACAGACGATGAAGTTGGGTTTGACAGACGATGAAGTTGGGTTTGACAGACGATGAAGTTGGTGTACGTGGACGTTGCCCCCCCCCCCCCCCCCTCCATCCCCCGCTCAATAAAAGTTCCGATGAAAATCCTGGTGGAAGGATTTCTCAGCCGGCAAAATTACTGATTTCAGAACTTGGATTACTGACAGTGAAAACCGTGATTGCATTTACTGGTAATTATCAGTAAAATACTGATTGCAAAACCAAAATACTGAAAACAAATTGACCTTTGAGTCCCATTTGCTATGACTGATAAATTGTTTTAACAGAGCCTTTGATGCTGTGTCTGTCACTGGTTTTTGTTTCCCTGGGACTGGTTTTGACACCGGTTGTTGGGGGACTTTGTCGCCGATGGGACTGGTTTTGACACCGGTTGTTGGAGGACTTTGTCGCCGATGGGACTGGTTTTGACACCGGTTGTTGGAGGACTTTGTCGCCGATGGGACTGGTTTTGACACCGGTTGTTGGAGGACTTTGTCGCCGATGGGACTGGTTTTGACACCGGTTGTTGGAGGACTTTGTCGCCGATGGGACTGGTTTTGACACCGGTTGTTGGAGGACTTTGTCGCCGATGGGACTGGTTTTGACACCGGTTGTTGAAGGACTTTGTCGCCGATGGGACTGGTTTTGACACCGGTTGTTGGAGGACTTTGTCGCCAATGGGACTGGTTTTGACACCGGTTGTTGGAGGACTTTGTCGCCGATGGGACTGGTTTTCAAAATTCCTAGCATGATCACTGGAAACATTGGGGTAAACAGGTCTGGACTTGGGACCAGGCAATGGCAGAGTTGGCTACATACATAAACAAACAGGGATATTTGTATCCATGTGTTACTTAAGCGTGTGCAGATTGCCTATGATGTGGTTTGAACTCAACTTATGGACTGTTCATTTCAGCGCGCGTGTTCCGGTCGTCTCCACAGTTTGGCGTGACACTGCTGACGTACGAGTTGTTGCAACGTCTCTTCTACGTCGACTTTGGCGGCAGGTGTGTGTCTCTGTGTGTGTGTGTGTCTGCGTGTGTGTCTGCATGTCTGTGTCTGCGTGTCTGTCTGTGTCTTTCTTTTTGTCACGTTGTTCAAGTGCGATTCGTGATACTGATAGCGATTCTTCGATTTCAACTCCAGCAGCGGGTCAGTTTGTTTGTGTTTGAGGGGGTGGGCGTTGCGTGTGTTTGTTTGCGTATTGTCTTGTGTGAAAATCCACATTTTAACTCAAACACAAGGGATGAGCGTATCTTGAAAGAACAGGGAAAATCTCTGGCACTCATTTTTTTTGTCACAAATATATAAAGATTTTAACGTGTGTGTGCGTGTGTTTTGTTACTGTCGAACGAGAAAGATTTACACATGCTTATTTTCTTTGTAATACATGTACTCTGTATTGACTCAGCTGGAGGAACATTTATGATTTAGGCATGTTTTCGCTTCTATGTTCTCCTTTGTCATGCCATTCAGAACTGTAACACGTTGTTTGCTGGTTTTTCTGTATGTACTCCTTTGTCATGCCATTCAGAACTGTAACACGTTGTTTGCTGGGTTTTCTGTATGTACTCCTTTGTCATGCCATTCAGAACTGTAACACGTTGTTTGCTGGGTTTTCTGTATGTACTCCTTTGTCATGCCATTCAGAACTGTAACACGTTGTTTGCTGGGTTTTCTGTATGTACTCCTTTGTCATGCCATTCAGAACTGTAACACGTTGTTTGCTGGGTTTTCTGTATGTACTCCTTTGTCATGCCATTCAGAACTGTAACACGTTGTTTGCTGGGTTTTCTGTATGTACTCCTTTGTCATGCCATTCAGAACTGTAACACGTTGTTTGCTGGGTTTTCTGTATGTACTCCTTTGTCATGCCATTCAGAACTGTAACACGTTGTTTGCTGGTTTTTCTGTATGTACTCCTTTGTCATGCCATTCAGAACTGTAACACGTTGTTTGCTGGTTTTTCTGTATGTACTCCTTTGTCATGCCATTCAGAACTGTAACACGTTGTTTGCTGGGTTTTCTGTATGTACTCCTTTGTCATGCCATTCAGAACTGTAACACGTTGTTTGCTGGTTTTTCTGTATGTACTCCTTTGTCATGCCATTCAGAACTGTAACACGTTGTTTGCTGGGTTTTCTGTATGTACTCCTTTGTCATGCCATTCAGAACTGTAACACGTTGTTTGCTGGTTTTTCTGTATGTACTCCTTTGTCATGCCATTCAGAACACGTTGTTTGCTGGGTTTTCTGTATGTACTCCTTTGTCATGCCATTCAGAACACGTTGTTTGCTGGTTTTTCTGTATGTACTCCTTTGTCATGCCATTCAGAACTGTAACACGTTTGCTGGTTTTTCTGTATGTACTCCTTTGTCATGCCATTCAGAACACGTTGTTTGCTGGGTTTTCTGTATGTACTCCTTTGTCATGCCATTCAGAACTGTAACACGTTTGCTGGTTTTTCTGTATGTACTCCTTTGTCATGCCATTCAGAACTGTAACACGTTTGCTGGTTTTTCTGTATGTAGTCCGTGCAATATTGATACAGTTGTTGGTGTGTTTTGTTGGTGTGGTGCCCTGCATTCAGTTTCCTTGTAATCTTTCTAACCCTTTCACCGCCAGCCATTTTTCAGCCCCAAAATACCCTTAACCCTTTCACCGCCAAAGTCTTATTTTAGCACCACAGTGATTTAACACCTATGTCACTAAAAGGCATCAAACTGTGGTCTATTATCCAAAGACCCTATTGTCTTAGTTTTGGGAAGTAAGGATAGACCTTATTTTATGTATGTCACAGAAGAATCCCCAATACTGCAGATGGATGTTATTCTCTACCCAGGTAAATTTAATGGAAAAGTTTGGCTGAAATATGGCTGGCGGTGAAAGGGTTAAACTTAAATGGGTAGAGAAAAAAATAAATATCTTCAATATTGGGAATTCCTCTGTGACATGTATAACATTACGCCTATTCTTACCTCCCAATACAGTCGACCCCCTCTTTTAAGACCTTCAAAAAATCGCGAAAAATCGGTCGTAAAAGAGGGGGGTCTTAAATCAGGGGTGACCAAAACAATGCACTCAGTGACTCACTACACCGTATATGACGCACAGCGCATGCATACACTAGAACTAAAACATGCTTTCTCCGTCATTCTTGAATGAAACATCCGCGGTCTAGCTAATATACGAAAACGAGCAAAAACGGGCTAAAACAGAAAGTGTGCTCGCGGTCCGTGTTGCACTCACACACAAACTACACATAACAACAGTACAGACCTAATTTTCGCCATTTTACGCTCTGGCAGTTCATTTTCAATCACAGTTTGCACACACGGAACTTTTACCGCGCATACAACTCGGCTGACAAAATGGCGCCGCATACACCGCAAATACGAAATCACGGCAAACGCTAATGCGCCAGCTGCTTTCATTTATCGGATTTTGTGTGTTGTTTGCATTCAGTGAGTGTTTCAGTGCACGCACTAACGCCGATTTATCAGTTTGATAACGGAAAGGAGCTGCTTTTCAACTTATTTTTTGTAAAGTGAGACCATTCACTGAGTTCCAACTTATGGAGTGTGACCGATCACCTAGTTTCAACTTGGGAGTTGACTTCGCATTTAGGCCTACGTGTGCACAGAGTTCGTAAAGATCGACACGATCGCGACCGTTTCAGTTCAAACTTTGATCATAAACTGCTCAGTGATGACACATGTGCATAAAAGTGGTGACATTTAGTGGTCAGATCGTGATATCGCTGATTAAATTCTTCAATTTCGGCATGAGAACGGTTCGTTTTTACCGAGATTGACCTAACAACAGTGGTACCCCAGCTGTGCGTCGGCTCGAACTGAGGCCGAGAAGGATAGATATCATCGTTTTTGCGACTGATAATTGTCAGAATGTGTTGCATCGGTCGTAAAATCAACAAGATTTACGGTCGCAAGACGCGTTAGAGGGGGAGTCGTAAATGAGGAGGCAAGTTTAGAAAAAAAACCGATCCGTCATTCATATTTCAGTCGTAAAAGAGGGGAGGTCGTAATTCAGAGGGCCGTTCGTGAGGGGGTCGACTGTATTAAGAAAACAGGGTCTTCGGATTACAGGCCCTGATTTGATGCCTTTTAGTGACATGGGTGTTTTAACCCTTTCACCGCCAGCCATATTTCAGCCAAAAATGTCCATTAAGATTACCTGGGTAGAGAACAAAATCCATCTGCAGTATTGGGGATTCTTCTGTGACGTATATAAAATAAGGTCTATCCTTACTTGCCAAAACTAAGACAATAGGGTCTTTGGATAATAGGCCCCAATTTGATGCTTTTTAGTGACATAGGTGTTAAATCACTGTGGTGCTAAAATGCGACTTTGGCAGTGAAAGGGTTGAACCATTGGGGTGCATTGTGGTGCATAAATGCGACATTAGCGGTGAAAGGGTTAAAAAGATTTGTATGTTGAGTGTCTGCATTTAAAAAATAAAAATAAAAACAAAGATAAAATGTATAATTTTTTGTTTGTTTGTGTGTTTTGCGGCGTTCAGTCGGCCGGAGGGGTCGGAGGCCAAGTCTGTGTACATGGAGGATGTGCTGTCGAAGAACCCCGACCACATCGGTGGATACCGCATGGCGCTCGCCACCTTCGACTCCATCGAGACAAAGTTCGGCCTCATGTTGCCCAAATTCAGACCCGCCCCTGCCCCCCCCACAGCCGCTGCCACCACCGCTGCCAGCCCTTAATAACGCCCTCCCACCTAGGTCCTGCCTTCCTTCCTACTTTCCTTAAGGCCCAGCTACACTACATACGATTCGATTCACTGCCACCCGATTTTGACATCTGTGAGGCAAGGTACCGTATTTTTCGGATCATTAGGCGCTGCTGTGTATAAGGCGAACAGGGTAATTTTAAAGAAAAATCTGAAGAAATTGAAGTAAAAGGCGCCCTCGTTTATAAGGCACCTCGCAAAAGAAAGTCGAAGTTGAAGCCCGTACACCTGTAAACGCTTACCGACCGCCATTTCTGCTGTCATAAATGAGAGTTGGCTCCCTTCTCAAATAATCGAACTTCCGTTTTTGCGACTTCCGGTTGTTGTGTTTGGACTTTTCTTCGCATAAACTGGTAGAATTATGGCATTTTAAGCTCTACAACGATGCTTTTTACATCCAATGAAGGGTTATGGCATCTATTGGACGGTGTCTCGGATAATAATAGGGATTTTAAGCATTTTAACGTGAGTATTCGTCGTATCGGCGACTCGTTGCCACTTTCGATGTTGTGACTCACAGTAGACTGTACTGAGTACGGCAATCGTTGCCTCTCTTCTCACGATTTTGTTCACTAATAGGGCGCCCCTCGTTTATTAGGCGCTTAGGTTGAAATTGGATTAAAAATATATTGCCTTATAGTTCGAAAATTACGGTAAATGTGCAGTTCTCCGGCATCAGAATTGTCAGAGGATCAGAACATTTCAGAGGATTAAGAATTTCTGACAGAGGATCGGCTTCTCTTGTCAGAGGTTTTGCCTTTTATTCTGTGTTAGCCTTTGTGTTAAGTAGCGTTTTAAAGTGATTTCTCACTATATTCAGCCTTTTTGGTGGTGTTGGGAACTGCTTTCAGTGTTGTCCCTCTTCAGTCTGGGGCCTTGATGGCCCTTTTACCGTAGTTTTCAGAGGATTGGACTTCAGACTATTCTGATGCCAGAGTTCTAGTGTCTAAATAAACCTGATGAAATCCTACTGGTTATGTTCGCTGTATTATTGTAGTCGGACGTACGCGGATCTGATAAAATATCTGTCTTTTTGTACCATTTGATTCGCGTGCTGTGGGGGTCCACTCGAGTAAAGTGAGCGAAAATAGTAGCATCGTTTTTAAAGACGGAAGTATTTCCCATGAATCTCAACTCGCAGACTTCGTCACATTCGGATCGTATTGAGGCCAAATCGTATGTAGTGTGGCCAGGCTTTTACTAGCTAGCTAGAGATGACTATCCAGGCAGTATCCACATTGTTTCAGCTCCTGAAAGGTCTGTGTGTGTATGTGCATGTAAACGATGGAAAGGACAACCAGGTGCTTACCCCACCCGCAATTCGCAAAGAAAGTCAAAGAAAGTCAGAAGTAAGCAGATCTATCTATGGGATATGGGGTACAGGGGATCCTCCCTTATAAGACCTTCAAAAATCATCCAAAATGAGGTCTTATAGGGAAGTAATGTTAATACTTACAAAGAAGGGCAATGTCTCGGAGAAGTAGGTCTTATACAGGGAGGGAGTCTTAGTTATAAGGGAGGTAATGTTAATACTTACAAAGAAGGGCAATGTCTCGGAGAAGTAGGTCTTATATAGGAGGGAGTCTTATAATGGGAGGTCTTATAAGGGAGGTAATGTTAATACTTACAAAGAAGGGCAATGTCTCGGAGAAGTAGGTCCTAAGTGGGAGGGAGTCTTATAATGGGAGGTCTTAAAGGGAGGGTCCACTGTGGTCCTTCGTAACGCCCATCCGCTTAGTTCCTTCCTACCTAACTAGCTATCTTGAGATGACTCTATCCAGGCTGTGTCCACCTTTTGGGGATCCTGTGTGGGCCGTGTGCTCATATATATGCGCGGATAGGAAACCTATGCGCATATCCCACCCACAAAATGCAAATGGGTTTCCGCATATATGCATGAGCACATGTTTTCGTGTTTCTTACTTCCTGATTATTATTTTCCGGATGTGTTTCTGCCGTATAGGTGCGTACGAGCTAAAAAGAGATCTGCGTGTTTGCCTTTGTTTTGAGGCGAAAGATTGTGAACACTTACAGGTTGTACAATTAAAGACTATTATTAACTATATTGATTATTTTTTTTAAAACGCACGAGACTTTCCTGGTATTGCGGTGCCTCCAGGATGGACCCACCGTCTTTACAGTTATTAATGTCCCGCGTGTGACCGCTCCAGGCCGGAGGACGGTGAGCGAACTTTCACCATCTTCACCTGCAGGATGGAAAACAATGTGGATATTTTGCCAAACTCTGTCTGTGGAGACCTTGTGGCTGTGATACTCTTGTGAGCATTGGACGAAAGGTGAGGGAGGGGTGGGGGTATCTAAACTATATTGTGTTAACAAAACAACCTGTGGGGGGTGGGGGTGTTTCAAGTACATTGGAGAAGTATGTAAAAGAGGGTGGGGTAATGTAACCGTAGTTAGTTGAGGATTATTTTTGTGGGTAGAAAAATACAAACATGTCTGAAATGTGGAGAAAAACAACAGATTTTCAAACGTTTGTGTGCTTGGGTAGGTGTGTGCAATGCGCGTGTGTGTATGAAGAGTGACCACGGACTATGATCACTTTTTAATTATAAGAGTGACGTTAATCAGTTCTTCCCGTTGTGTGGGTGGGCCAAGTCTGTTTCCATTTTCCTCTTACTCCTTGTTATGGAAATGGAATCACCCGTCTGTACATGGTGGGCCAGGCTGTACCCCCCTGTATGATGAAAATGGATTAGCCCTCTATGTGGAGTAAGATGAATGTGCCCTCCCTCCTCCTAGGTCTCTCCGTTGAAACGTTATTGTGTTTTACTTTTAAACCACACTGACACAGCCAGTCTGCCCAAAATAAACAGACGACGTCGCTGAAAACATTACTAGCTTGGCTTGTGCGGCTGGTGATGACCTCAATTCGTGTTTTGTGATCATGGGCCAAATGGTTTTCTGCAGTTACAGTTATGATGAATCCAGTTGTCAACATTAACCAAGTACATTTTTTGCGTGTTAAACGTTTCCCCCGTATATTACAATAGTGAACCAATCCAGTTATCAAAAGGATGATATATTTTGCTAGTGGCTTAAAGCGCCTTTCCCCTATTTACGACACTGAATGAGTCCAGATATCGCAACAAGCTGAACCTGCGTTTATGATTTCACAGGCATTGTGGCTTCCATCCTATTGCGAAAATGACTGTGTCAGGTTATCATCATGAACTGAACTCCTGTTTAGTTTTTGTGGGTCGAACCTGTTCCCCCTGTTTCTAAAATGACTGCCCATAACTGGACTAGCCCTTTTTCTTTTCTCAATATGATAATGAGTTAATCTTGTTGCGATTGTGAATGAGTCCAGTTACTGTAATGAAGTGGGCTCATACTTTGTTAATATCGACCAAAGCTGCTTCACCTATTACGAAGATGGCTCTGCCCGTCAAATGGAATATACCCTTTGTGACAGCGGGCATTTTTTACGATTAGGAAATAAACACGTTTTCTGTCGTAGTGGTCCAATAGTTATATCTGCAGTTTGAATTATGATGGTTTGGAACGTGCCCTGAGTTTTCCACTGCTGAAGACGTGTCCAAGATCTTAATATTGAAAAAACATGTTTATATAAAATCATGGAATGTTTTGATGATCATGGATAATTGTATTGTCTTTAGGCTTGTATTTCTCTGTCGTCTATGTCTGGAGTGTCTTTAAGTAGTTTGCCAAGTTCGGTTTTGCTTTTTATGTTTGTTTTTCTTAATCGTAGTCCTATGCGCCTTTCCTTTTTATCCAACTGTTGTGTGTGTATGTGTGCCTGTATTTGCTCATGGCAAGGGAACGTGTGTGTTTGTGTGTGTATGTACGCATGTGTGTTTGTGTGTATGTACGCGTGTGTGTTTGTGTGTGTATGTACGTATGTGTGTTTGTGTGTATGTACGCGTGGTATATGTGTATGTCGCAGAGACTTATCTCTGTGTATGTGGTGTGTGTATCACTGTATGTGTGAATGTGGTGTGTGTCTGTGTGTGTGGTGTGTATATTGTGTTGTGTGTGTTTATGTGTGCCTGTATTTGTCACATGGACAAGTATCAACTGTGTGTGCATGTATGTGTGTGTCTGTGATGTGGTGTGAATGTGGTGTGTATACTGTGTTGTATGTATATGTGTGCCTGTATTTGCTCATGGCAAGTCAACTTGTGTGTGCATGTATGTGTGTGTATGTGTCTGTGAATGTGGTATGTGTATGTGAATGTGTGTGTGCACGTGCGGCCGCGCGTCCAAATATTTTTGTATTTGTATTCAAACGTCTTGTGTTTTACATATTTCAAAATTGCCACAGCACCCGGGGTCAAACTGCTTCTAGTTCATGACTATTTTAGAACCCATCACCAGGAGAATGGACTGGCAAGGCA
>CM065703.1:2949540-3049131 GCA_017654935.2 Phymorhynchus buccinoides | reverse complement strand
ACAAGAGAGCATTGCAATACTCAAGGCGGGATAGTTCAAATGCGCAGACAAGAGTTTTTGTGGTGTCTTCTGAGAGGAGATGGCGAATAGAATCAATTTGGCGGAGTTCAAGAAAGCAAGTACGATAGATATTGGTGACATGCTGTTGAAAGCCGGGAGAGGTTTTGATCAAGAGTTACACCAAGGTTGCGGGGAGAAGGAGAGAGAGTGATAGACGAGGATGGAAGCGAGGGGCGATTTTGAAGTTTTGTTGGGGTGATCAAGATCAGTTCAGATTTGTCTTCCTTAAGTTTCAGTTTGTTTTCTGTCATCCAGTCCTTCAGGCTGGTTACACAGGACTGGGTGCTTTGGATCATGGTGGGAAGGTTCGAGAGTGGTTCAGAGATGTACAGCTGATTATCGTCAGAGAAAGAATGATGCTGAAGCAGGTATTGTTGAACAATAGAGGAGACAGGACAGAACCTTGTGGTACCCCATAGACCAAGGAAGAAGGTTTAGAAGAAAGACCATTAACAGAGACTACCTGTTGACGATCAGTGATGTAGGAATGTAACCAGCTGTGAACAGTGTCAGAAAGCCCAAACGAGTGATGCAGACGGGAAAGAAGGATAGAATGGTCAATAGTGTCAAAAGCAGCAGAGAGGTCTAAGAGGGTCAGGAGTGAGATATTGTTAGAGTCAAGGGCAGATACAATATTATAACACACATACATCCAAAGAAAACGACCCTACGAATAATCAGATATGCTAATGCAGGCAAAGCGTTTTTCTCTGAAAATATTTCAGGCTTTCAGGAGATGTCTCTTCAAGACATCAAGGGATTAAAAACCCTTTACAGTGATCAGGAGGCAATTGCCCTTGATGAATTCATAGAACTGTTCAAACTTGGTGAAAGAGCATCTCCTCGAGTTTAAAACCCCTTCTGACATTCGTTTTTCTCCATTCACTTTTCTCCGAATTAAGATAATTCTCTGAAAATTGCTGTGCCCGAAGATGCTTCACTCCCCACTATGCTACACACTTCCTGACTACACGTCCATGTCCAGACGACGCAGGATGTGCCTGTACATGTCGACGTGCTCCTCAAACTGTTTCTGCAGCAGGGTGTGGCGCTGCTCCGACGACATGTTGCACATCATCTGGGCCAGCTCGTCCGGCTGTAGCGCCCGCTCCAACTTGCGATAGTCACGCTGATTCTTCTGCAATGAAAACACACCAAAAACCCAACCATATCTTACATATCGTTGGTGAAATTCAAAAACATCGTATCTCAATTTTTGGGGGATTTGAGTTAGATACATAGTCAGCTCTCTCATTTTTCCTGCCACCTTCCACCAAAAGCTTGTATCTCTAACGACTTTCTATCTGGGGTAAACGAGGTTGTGAAAACAGAAGAGAAACTTGTAAGTCCCAAATTCAGATCTAGTTAAGGACAAAAACCTCATATCTTCATTCTTTTCAAGTCTAAAAAAGAATTTTTTAAAGTAATTTTAGCGAAATGCAGGACTGAACTCGCAATGTCTTGAACAACATATTCATGATAGTTAATTAATTATGGTCAATGCGGTTAATTTTTTTTCCATTTTTCTCAAAACTACCAAAATTGAGATACAAGGTTTTTGAATTTCACCGACAATACCTTAGACTGAGGAATTTTTATTAATTCTACTATCTATTTTATCTATATACTTACCATTCCACTACAAAGTGCATATTTGTACAAGATTAGCTTGGAAGACAGAACAAAACCAAGAGTGTCTTACTACCACAACTCCCAATCCACGTAACTTCCGGTGTAGCAGACTACTCACTTTCTTGAAAGCAAGCACCCAATAAAAGGGAAGGTACACATTCAAAAACCATTAGGAGGGAGGTGGGAGGGTCAATTAAATGTAGTGGAATGGTAAGTATATAGATAAAATAGATAGTAGAATTAATAAAAATTCCTCAATCTATTCTATCATCCTTACCATTCCACTACAAAGTGCAAGATTACCAACAAGGAGGAGGGTAATGGTAAAGCACTACTCTGAGACCACGGAACAAACCATGACAGAGATATCACATAAACACACACATACCATCTAAAATAAGAAGGTAAATCCGCAAATCATGTTTACATATCCCCCAAAAGACTTAAAATAAGTCTATAAAAACAAACAGACAAAAGTGATACCTCAAAAGGACACCGTCTTGGAGGACAACACAGCACGGCGAATACCAAAAGTGTTGTCCTGCCGGAGAGTGGAAAACTCGCGCAGATAGTAAGAGGTAAATGTAGTCTCCGACTTCCAGAAGGCGGAGGACATAATGGAAGGGACTGGAACACCCCTGACCAAGGCTAGTGAGGTGCTAATAGCCCTAACTTCGTGAGCCCGTATACCTGGGGGCGCAGAACGATCGGCGTGGGAGTAGGCTAGTCGAATCAACTCGACTAACCAGCGAGCCAAAGTGGCCTTACGGATATCGCTTGAATAATTGGAATTCAAAGAAATGAAAAGGCGGCGCTTCTGGCTACGGAACGAGGCTGACCGAAGGAGATACGTGCGCAAACAGCGAACCGGGCACAGACATCTATCCTCATCGTCCGGAGCGAGGATGTTAGAGAGACTCTCGATAACAACCAACGGAGAAGCTTGCTGAGCCGATTGATTTTTCGCACGGAATTCCGGTAGAAAAGACAGGGAGATCGAGGAACCATCCTCCGCGAACTCATAATCATTAACTAAACCACTAAGAGCGTGGATACCACTCACACGTCTCGCTAAGGCAAGACTAACAAGGAAAAGCGACTTAAAAGAAAGAAGCTTAAAAGATAACGAAGAAAGCGGTTCACATTCTGACCTGAGAAAGTGAAGCACAAGAAAAACGTCCCATTGCGGAAGTCTGATGGTCGGGCGAATTGACTTATTACGCAAACCATCCAAAAAATGGGAAACCAAAACAGAAGAAGCAAAGGAAGGTTGACGACCAGTAGCAATAGAAATAGTGCTAATAACCGCCGACTTATAACCTGACAAAGTTTGGGCCAAGAGGCCCTTCTCATTATGCAAATGAGACAAAAAGGAAACAAACTGAGCACCAGTCGGGTGCAAAGGAGAAAAAGACTCAACTGTACAGAAATTGAACCAAGAGGTCCAACGCAAGGAATACAAGGTATTAGTGCTTTGACGGCGGGATTGAAGAATCACTTCAATGGCTTCACTTCTCAGACCCTGTGACCGCAACCCTGACCGCAAAGTAGCCAAGCGGTCAGATGAAGGACGGCAGGATTTCGATGCGGAACGCCTGTCCGCGGTTGAACAAGAGACTTTGGTGACAACTGGAGGGGAACACCCGGAACGTGGGTGAGAGCTAACAGCTCGGGGAACCACGGACTGTTTTCCCATCTTGGCGCTATGAGAATGAGAGCAGGACGCTCCCGAGCGCACTTTTCCAACACCCTTGGAAGAAGAGCTGTGGGTGGGTAGGCGTAGGCCCACAGACCCGACCACTGGAGACTGAAGGCATTCCTTGCCCATGCCAAGGGATCTGCCATCGGGGAGACGAAGAGCGGAAGACGCCGGCTGAAGCGAGTTGCAAACAAGTCGACGTGTGGCTTTCCCCACATCGACCAAATGGGTTGAAGGACCCGATGGACGAGAGTCCACTCCGTTGCAATCACCTGGTTGGAACGGCTCAGCTGGTCGGCGAGAACATTCAGCTTCCCGGGAATGAACTCCACGGTTAGATGAATGGAATTCCGTGCAGTCCAAAGCAGGATCTCCTCTGCCTTCCTGGAGAGTGAAGGCGATTTCGTGCCCCCCTGACGCCGAAGGTATGAGAGGCACGTGGTGTTGTCGCCACAAACTGTGACCCACTTGCCTCGTAGCAGGGGAAGTAGCGCTTTGAGCGCGAGCGAAACCGCCTCCATCTCCAGAAAATTGATGTGGAGAGACGACTCTGCTTCGGACCACAACCCCGAAACCTCCCGCCGGTCCAGATGAGCCCCCCAACCTTCCTTTGACGCATCCGTGAAAAGGAATTCTTGATGGTGGAGAGGCCGAATGGGAACTGAGGACCCCAGCCAAACCGGGTCCAACCACTGGAGGACTGAACTGCGAAACCACGGGCCCAAAACGACCTGAGATTCCAGAGGAAGATGAGAAACCCCGAGTTCCGCACACTTCCGTTGTAGAGGACGCTTGTGCAGACGACCCAGAGGCAAGAGGTCTGCCAAAGACTCCATGATGCCCAGCAACTTGAGAAGTTGACGAACCGTTGCTGAACCCGCCAACAGAAGGCTTTCCAGAAAGGACTGAATGGACTGGATCCGATCCGGAGACGGACAGACCGTGAACGTCTGGGTATTGAATACCATCCCCAGATATTTGAATTCCTGGGCCGGAGTCAAATCCGACTTTTTGACGTTCACGTTGAAGCCAACCTGGACGGTTAGGTCCTGGAGCTCCGAGGTGTGTTCCTGGCACCGGTCCCTGGACTGAGCCAAGGTGAGCCAGTCGTCCAGGTACACCTTGAGCCGGATCCCCCTGGACCTGGCCACGCCGACGAACTCCCTGACCACCATGGTGAAAATCCATGGGGCCAGAGAGAGCCCGAAGGGAAGGACTACGAACTGATAAGTCGTGTTCCCCCATACGAACCTCAAGAGATGCCTTCGATCTGGGTGGATCGAAACATGGAAATAGGCATCCTTGAGGTCTATGGAAGTCGCCCAATCCCCCGGCTGGATGAAGTTGCGAACCGAAGCAGCCGTCTCCATTCTGAACGCCATGGGGCGCAGAAAAGCATTGAGAGGAGACAAGTCCAGCACTGGACGGAACTCGCCGTTCTTCTTTGGTACAGTGAACATGCGCGAGTAGAAACCCGGGCCCGGGTTGGGTACTGGAATCACAGCACCCTTGTCCAGAAGGGACTTGACCTCTGCGTCCAAGATCTGAAAGCGAAGAGGATCTGCAGGGGGAGGAAAGACAATAGGCACCCGCGAGAGAGGAGGTTCCGCGAGCAGCGGAAAGCGGAACCCATCCCGCACGACACGGAGGATCCAAGAGCTGACTGACAGCAGAGACCACTGAAGGTGATGCTGAGCCAGAGAGTCCACACTTGATGGAACAGCCAACTCGGGATCCACCCGAAGCCGCGCGGGCCCTACTGAAAAGGAGGGTAGCGTTTTGAGTTCTGAAAACGAGTAGAGCGATTTGCACCGCGCTGGAAGGGCCTGCCCCGAGCCGAAGGAGAAGGGTACGGCTGAGAAGAGCCACGGAACGAGTTCCTCAACGGCTGTGGAGTACGAAAGCGAGAGGAAGAAGAAGAGGCCCGACGGGCTGAAAATGCACCACGCTGCTGGAAACGAGCAGGAGACACAGAAGCAGAACGAGAGGGTGGCCTAGCCCTAGCCGCCAAGGTCTGCAAAGTAGCTAGGACCCTGTCATTGTGAGAGAGGGACTGACGACCCGAACACGCCTCCTTAACTTTGGACACCCTTGCCGAAGCAAAAATTCCTGAGGAAGGGATTGGGTCCGAACGAAGGGCACGACGTTCCACCTCCAACATGGCAAGAGAGGACTGTTGGAGAGCTTGATCCCTGAAAAAGGCCGAAAGCCTACTACGCAAGGTAGCGAGGCCCAGAGCGGTGAGTTGAACTGAATCACGCAAGGCTGACAGAAGGCAGCCTAAAGCCTGCTCATCAATGGCATCCGCCAGACGAAAATCCTCAGGACGGCCCGTGGAGGTCCTGCCCAACAGAGTGGGAAGACCGTGCAGCATAGAAGTAGCCGTGGAACAATGCATCAATGATTGCGAGACAGCCTTCTCCAGAGACAAGTAAGACTTGGCAGGGATGGACACCGACCTGATGGAAGGACCATTCAGCAACAGACCAAGATCAGAAATTTCCTCCTGGGAAAGAGCCGAAAAGGCTGGAATCGGCAAAAACTCACTCTCCATGGGAAGAACTGGGGCGAACTGAGGAACCACAGGACATGAACCGGACAGAGAAGGAATAGGTGGGGACACCTCCTGTTCCCTTCTAGACTGTTTAGCTCTAGACCACATGTGTGTGTCAGCCAAATCGAGAGCATCACAAATCGACGAAGAGCACTGCAAGACCAGTCTATGACCACGCCGAGACTGAAGGGTACCGAAAGCATCATCCTGGGGCAGAACCTGAGAGGACTCCACCGAGACAACATCCTGGCAGTAAGGCTGCAAGGCCGCCAGATACCCTTGTATGCCAGAAACAGAAGGATCAGAAAAATCCTCTTCCATAGGATCCACCGTGTGATCCGAAGCCGTAACCGACGCCGCCGGCTGAGCTGACTGACCCAAGGAAGAACGACGCGACAAAAGGTCCATAACTTCCTGGTGAGAGTAGGACCGCTGAGGAACCTGCCCTGAAACCGGTGGAACCATACCAGCGGTAACGGGCGTGACCGGTACGGGCTGAGGCAAACGTCCCATGGACTGAATGCCTGCCGTCGTACGGTCCTGGGCCTGGGGACCACCCACGGCAGAGGCCGTAGCCGCCGTGCCCGTGGTGGACCCGCGAGACCATGTCGCCGTGGCCGGTCCGCTCCGGAGAACCCCGGGTGCGGATGCCGGCCCGGTGCCTAAGGCACCGAGGCTGCCGTCGCCAGGGAAGCTACCCCCATTAGCGGCATCGTCCGTTTTTCGGCCGGCATCACCAGGCGTAATGGTGGCATCGGTGGGTACCGCCCGGTTGTCTATAGCTCTGTAAGACAAGTCGGACAGCACCACCGGTTTCTTCGCAGCTTCTTCTTCCAGAACCGGAAGTGCCCGTGCGGTATCATGAACGCCAGGAACCAATGGGGTACGGGAGCTAGCTTGGCTAGAAGAGCCGTACTGACCTTGTTCGGGAAAAACCCGGATGCCGGTTTGCAGCTCCATCCGTGAGAGATCTTCAACGGACAACGAATCCTGGAGTGGAAGACCGACCGTCGAAAAGGCCGGGTCATCGTCCAAAACACCCAACAAATCAACATGAGAATCATCCACCGAAATGTGCTGGACCAAACCAGCCGAGTCCACTTGGGAGAAGGAGAACGGCATGGCCGAAGACAATTCGCCCGTAGAACGCAAATGAGCCAGCAATTCCGACACCACTTGCTTTGTATCTTGAACCGAACGCGAAGAGTGAGACCTACTCGAACTTCTTGACCGAGAATTTGACTTGGACAAAGACTTCTCTGAAGGACTAGATTTTAGAAAACGGCCCTTGTCATCCCTGGGAGGAGTAGGCTGAGGTTCCTTAGTTGAACTACTTGAAGGTTTGCCAACTAACGCCGAAGAATCTACAACTTTTTTAGAAGGAGTAGATTCCATAACACGAAACCCGAAGCCAGAAGCCACGCCCACCTTTTGACCAACAGGCCCGAAATCTTCACAAAGATTACAACCAAAAAGGGGGGGAGGCCGAACGAACTTACCCAAGTAGCAAAGCAACACAAAGAAAACTAAAGGAAAACAAAAGACACTCATAAAGCTGAAAGCAGGAGAAAAAATTCCTGGAGAAACAGAATAACAAGCCTGCCTTCCATGCTAGCTTGAAAGAAAGTGAGTAGTCTGCTACACCGGAAGTTACGTGGATTGGGAGTTGTGGTAGTAAGACACTCTTGATTTTGTTCTGTCTTCCAAGCTAATCTTGTACAAATATGCACTTTGTAGTGGAATGGTAAGGATGATAGAATAGATTGAGTGAGTTTTAATGAGTGTGTGAAGAATAAGACGAGAGGATATGGGGGCGGGAGGGGGGCCAGGTAGGCACGGGCAGTTAACAACTTGACTTAAACAATCCTAAAAATATAAAGTTCCTGGTAAAGGCATGTAAATATTTATCTGTATTCATTTCTTTTATATTCTACACATGCGGGAAACCGACAAAACGTTTATAAACAGGAAATTCGTTGCTTCTCAAATTCTCATAATCCGGCGACGCCGGCTCCAGGCAATAAAAAAAAATCCTGAAAGCAGGAGCATCCATGGAACTGTTTGTTATTATTTTACCTGGAACGGTTTGTTGAGTCGACTCTTCACATCCAGTCTGTACATTGAACTGTTGTCTGTACACTGAACTGTTGTCTGTACATTGAACTGTTGTGTGTTGTACACTGAACTGTTGTCTGTACATTGAACTGTTGTCTGTACATTGAACTGCTGTCTGTTATTTTACCTGGAACGGTTTGTTGAGTCGTCTCTTCACGTCCAGTCTGTACTGTTTGTACATTACACTGTTGTTCTCGTCTGTGACCTTGAGGCGAAGAATCTCGTACACCCTCCTGGCCTGAAGCTGAAACAACAATAATAATGATGATGAAAATCCTCCTCATCAAAATACTGTATTTTATGGACTATGAGGCGCACCCCCAACAACTTTACTTCAAATTCAGATTTTGTTATTATACTTTCTTACTGTATTAGCACACACAGGATAAGGCGCAGGGGTGTATATGGGGAAGAGTATCGCCTTACAGTCTGAACAATACGGTAGTTGTAGAGAGCAGGGTTCCTAGGGCTTTCAGCTATCCCCATGTAAGGATCTTGTAAGGACCTGCAGGCCTAAGGATAATGTCCATCTTTTAGCCAACAATCTTGAAAGGAACACTGTCCCAGCATTGTGAACAATGTCTAAGCAGATAGAAAAACTATGGCTGACACAGATATACGCGTTTTCTCGCAAAACGACACCAGGATAAAGAACGAGATTTCAGTCCAATTTCTCTTGACAACTCGCGGTGCATCGTTCGTCTGCTAAGCGGTCAGTTGAAACGGGAATGTGGGGGAGGGGGGTAAGGTGGAGTAGGTACTGAGCGATGTTTCTCAAGCGTAAAAGTGCTGCTTCTGCGATCTATTTTGAGTATGGTCTTGCTGCTCAGGGCAGTTTTTGGCAGCTGTCAGGACTTGTAAGGACCTTGAGGTGAATGTAAGCACTTGTAAGGCCTTACTTGGAGATTTCAATTGGTCAAGACTTATAAGGACTGGTAAGGCCCCTATGAACCCTGAGAGAGGGATTGACTTACTGCCTTGCTCTGGCATATTGTGGCTGTTTGCTGGGAAATTAAAAAAATCCTGCAAGGCCCCGGTGGGGTGCAGGGACAGCGCCCCTCCTGGGGGTTCCGGGGGGCAATGCCCCCTGGAAGCTGAAGGGAAACAACAGTTTCCAATGTAATTGACAGGCTCTCGTTGCACTTTCACTTCTGGTTAAACTTCATGACCAGCAAAATGCATCTTCTCAAATTCTTATAATTCGCCGACGCCGGCTCCAGGCAATAAAAAAATCCTGAACTTCAGGACATCCTGAAAGCAGGAGCACCCATGTAAATGTGCCGTTTATTAACCTTTACACACAGATGACACCAACACACACACACACAGAGAAACAGACGTAGCTGAAAATGGTACAGGGAAGTGATCATAAATGGAGCCAAAGAAATTAAATACATGATTTTTGTTCTCTTTCACTTGTATCTCTCCCCCATGGGGATACCAGGGGGTCTTTTGTATAAATAGTTCCCCACCTTCTGGAAGTTCTGTGCTTGTAACTTCCTCTAATCTGCCACTCTCATTGACTCTGCCTTTTCCATTTGCTTACTGTCATCTGCTATCTGTCTGCCTTACCGGTCCATTCTCCTGCCTTTTTTTCAAGAAACACTGTTAAAAAGATTTCCCTCCAGCCGAAGTCGGACCTAACTTATTTCTTAGTTAGGCGCAAAACGGCAGCATGATACATCTGTACTCATAACCGACAGGAAACTGAGCGATCGAAGAAGAACTTGTGTCTCAGACATAAAAATGTGAACACCTTCAACCCAGGTTGGGAAATGTTTTTTGAAAAACAGGCGCCGCCTTGCAGCTGAGGCAAGGTTGTATGCTTATTGTGCATATACGATTAACACGGGGGAGAGGGGGATGTCACCAACCTTGTTGATCTTCAGCTTGGATCGTGCCTCCTCAGCCATGGCCGGGTGGAATCCCTCCAGCAGATAGTCAGGCTGGAAGTTGGTCAGCCGCATGCAGTTACTGCAGTCCACATAGTCGCGCAGCCGCTGGAAGTTGTCTGAGGGGTCCTCCACTGCAAACAACAGTCATCGCGATCAGTTCACTAGTTAAGGCTGGAAGTCCTCTACTGCACACAACAATCATCGTGATCAGTTCACTAGTTAAGGCTGGAAGTCCTCTACTGCACACAACAATCATCGCGATCAGTTCACTAGTTAAGGTTGGAAGTTCTGATGGGTCCTCCACTGCACACAACAATCATCGCGATCAGTTCACTAGTTAAGGTTGGAAGTTCTGATGGGTCCTCCACTGCACACAACAATCATCGCGATCAGTTCACTAGTTAAGGCTGGAAGTTCTGATGGGTCCTCCACTGCACACAACAATCATCGCGATCAGTTCACTAGTTAAGGTTGGAAGTTCTGATGGGTCCTCCACTGCACACAACAATCATCGCGATCAGTTCACTAGTTAAGGTTGGAAGTTCTGACGGGTCCTCCACTGCACACAACAATCATCGCGATCAGTTCACTAGTTAAGGTTGGAAGTTCTGATGGGTCCTCCACTGCACACAACAATCATCGCGATCAGTTCACTAGTTAAGGTTGGAAGTTCTGATGGGTCCTCCACTGCACACAACAATCATCGCGATCAGTTCACTAGTTAAGGTTGGAAGTTCTGATGGGTCCTCCACTGCACACAACAATCATCGCGATCAGTTCACTAGTTAAGGTTGGAAGTTCTGACGGGTCCTCCACTGCACACAACAATCATCGCGATCAGTTCACTAGTTAAGGCTGGAAGTTCTGATGGGTCCTCCACTGCACACAACAATCATCGCGATCAGTTCACTAGTTAAGGTTGGAAGTTCTGATGGGTCCTCCACTGCACACAACAATCATCGCGATCAGTTCACTAGTTAAGGTTGGAAGTTCTGATGGGTCCTCCACTGCACACAACAATCATCGCGATCAGTTCACTAGTTAAGGTTGGAAGTTCTGACGGGTCCTCCACTGCACACAACAATCATCGCGATCAGTTCACTAGTTAAGGCTGGAAGTTCTGACGGGTCCTCCACTGCACACAAAAATCATCGCGATCAGTTCACTAGTTAAGGCTGGAAGTTCTGATGGGTCCTCCACTGCACACAACAATCATCGCGATCAGTTCACTAGTTAAGGCTGGAAGTTCTGATGGGTCCTCCACTGCACACAACAATCATCGCGATCAGTTCACTAGTTAAGGTTGGAAGTTCTGACGGGTCCTCCACTGCACACAACAATCATCGCGATCAGTTCACTAGTTAAGGTTGGAAGTTCTGATGGGTCCTCCACTGAACACAACAAAAGTTCTGACGGGTCCTCCATTGCACACAATAATCATCATGATCAGATCACTAGTTAAGGCTGGAAGTTCTGACGGGTCCTCCATTGCACACAATAATCATAACAGTCAGTTCAGAACTGCATGCTGAAATTTAGTCTGTGTCAAATTGGTTTCTGGTGTCCAAATAGTCAGTGAGACGATGAAAGTCTTAGAACCATTTCGCAGGAAAGAGGCGGCCTGTACCCTATTTCACAAACACATGGGTGCAACTCCCCCAAATGAAAAAAAACTCAAAGGCAGGGGTCCAGGGGTCCAGGGGCAGAGCCCCGTTGGACGATTCAGGGGGGCAACTTGAGAGAGAGAGATAACGAGACAGACAGACAGTTAAAATGACAGACAGAGGCAGTAACACTGTGTGTGTGTGTGTGTGTGTGTGTGTGATAGTCATACCAGTGATGTCGACGACTTCATTCCTGGGCACCACATCGTTGTAGAAAGCCTGCAGCAACACTGTGTGTGTGTGTGTGTATCTGTGTGTGATAGTCATACCAATGATGTCGACGACATCATTCCTGGGCACCACTTCGTTGTAGAAAGCCTGCAGCAACACTGTGTGTGTGTGTGTGTGATAGTCATACCAGTGATGTTGACGACATCATTCCTGGGCACCACATCGTTGTAGAAAGCCTGCAGCAACACTGTGTGTGTGTGTGTGTGATAGTCATACCAGTGATGTCGACGACTTCATTCCTGGGCACCACATCGTTGTAGAAAGCCTGCAGCAACACTGTGTGTGTGTGATAGTCATACCAGTGATGTTGACGACTTCATTCCTGGGCACCACATCGTTGTAGAAAGCCTGCAGCAACACTGTGTGTGTGTGTGTGTGTATCTGTGTGTCATAGACATACCAGTGATGTCGACGACTTCATTCCTGGGCACCACATCGTTGTAGAAAGCCTGCAGCAGCACTGTGTGTGTGTGTGATAGTCATACCAGTGATGTCGACTTCATTCCTGGGCACCACATCGTTGTAGAAAGCCTGCAGCAACACTGTGTGTGTGTGTGTGATAGTCATACCAGTGATGTCGACGACTTCATTCCTGGGCACCACATCGTTGTAGAAAGCCTGCAGCAACACTGCACCGTGGCCCTGCCTTTGGAATGGGGGAAGCACCAGAAACTGGCTGCCCAAAAAATATAAAAAAAAATAAAAAATAACACAAATGTTAAAGAGCATTATGACACATATTGACCAAAGACTGTATAGGGGAAGACAAGAATCTGGTCTCTTTTCTCTATATGAGTAGTGAGGACAGAAACACTGGTTATGTCCCTTTTAAACGTGACACATTTACACGTCGATAGGCCAGTTGAATTCTCCGTTCAAATTCCAGTCTGAGTTTTTGGATAGCCGCCGCTGTGAATGGTGTATAACTACCCCACTAACGATAACTCTATCAGCCCGGTTCGCTGTAACTCTAGTCCATCTTACCCTTTTAGAATCTTTGCATTGACCACACACAAATATTAACAATCTTCACATTTCTAGTTGCATGTGCAGAGCTTCAGACTGTTTTCAGACTTCATGGGTCAAATGACCCCTGATTACAGAAAATGAGGGGTCAATTTCCAAAATAATGCGTCACTGTAGTATTAAACTTAACATTTATTGCAGATTTCATGGGTCAGATGACCCCTGATTATGGAAAATGAGGGGTCAATTTCCAAAATAATGTGTCACTGTAGTATTAAACTTAACATTTATCGCAGACTTCATGGGTCAGATGACCCATGGCTGCACAAAATGAGGGTCAAATCACCATCAATACGGGTCAATGACCCAAGGCTGCACAAAAAGAGGGTCAAATCACCATCAATACGGGTCAATGACCCATGGCTGCACAAAAAGAGGGTCAAATCACCATCAATACGGGTCAATGACCCATGGCTGCACAAAAAGGGTCAAATCACCATCAATACGGGTCAATGACCCATGGCTGCACAAAAAGAGGGTCAAATCACCATCAATACGGGTCAATGACCCATGGCTGCACAAAAAGAGGGGTCAAATCACCATCAATACGGGTCAATGACCCAGGCCCGCCAACAATCCGAAGCTCTGCATTTGTCAGTCTGTCATTTGGGTGACAGGTAGAAAACCTGTCGTTCTGTCATTTCAGTGATGGGTAGAAAACTGTTATTCCCTGTCATTTCAGTGACAGGTAGAAAACTGTTATTCCCTGTCATTTCAGTGACAGGTAGAAAACCTGTCGTTCTGTCATTTCAGTGACAGGTAGAAAACCTGTCGTTCTGTCATTTGGGTGACAGGTAGAAAACCTGTCGTTCTGTCATTTCAGTGATAGGTAGAAAACCTGTCGTTCTGTCATTTCAGTGACAGGTAGAAAACCTGTCGTTCTGTCATTTGGGTGACAGGTAGAAAACCTGTCGTTCTGTCATTTCAGTGATAGGCAGAAAACCTGTCGTTCTGTCATTTCAGTGATAGGTAGAAAACCTGTCGTTCTGTCATTTCAGTGACAGGTAGAAAACCTGTCGTTCTGTCATTTCAGTGATAGGCAGAAAACCTGTCGTTCTGTCATTTCAGTGATAGGTAGAAAACCTGTCGTTCTGTCATTTCAGTGACAGGTAGAAAACCTGTCGTTCTGTCATTTGGGTGACAGGTAGAAAACCTGTCGTTCTGTCATTTCAGTGACAGGTAGAAAACCTGTCGTTCTGTCATTTGGGTGACAGGTAGAAAACCTGTCGTTCTGTCATTTCAGTGATAGGCAGAAAACCTGTCGTTCTGTCATTTGGGTGACAGGTAGAAAACCTGTCGTTCTGTCATTTCAGTGATAGGCAGAAAACCTGTCGTTCTGTCATTTGGGTGACAGGTAGAAAACCTGTCGTTCTGTCATTTCAGTGATAGGTAGAAAACCTGTCGTTCTCTCTCTTTCTCTCTAATAAACACATACAAATCACCACATATGCGAATTGTATGCAGTGCACTCACACAAACTTGCTCATGCATGCACACACACACAAACTACCTTGCACAAGCACAGATGCATGCACACACACACATGCAGATGCTCGCACTTGTATGCACACAAACACACATGCGCACACACACACAGACACGCACACAAACTACCTCGCACAAGCACAGATGCACGCACACATGCAGATTATTGCACTTGCATGCACACGAACACATATGCGCGAACACACACAAACTACCTCGCGCAAGCACAGATGCACACACATACACATGCAGATGCTCGCACTTGCATGCACACGAACACACATGCGCACACACATACACAGAGACATAAACTACCTCACACAAGCACAGATGCACGCACACACACACACACAGATGCTTGCACTTGCATGCACACGAACAATGCGCGCACACACACACAGACGCACACAAACTACCTCGCACAAGCACAGATGCACGCACACACATGCAGATCCTCGCACTTGCATGCAGACGAGCACACATGCACGCACACACACAAACTACCTCATACAAGCACAGACACACACACGCAGATGCTCTTGCATGCACACGAACACACATACACACAAACTACCTCACACAAGCACAGATGCACGCACACACACACACATGCAGATGCTTGCACTTGCATGCACACGAACAATGCGAGCACACACACAGATGCACACAAACTACCTCGCACAAGCACAGATGCACGCACACACACACACTGTGACTGACCTGAGCCGTGGTCTAGTATTGAAGGGGAAGGCATAGTACTTGTAAGCCGTCATGTAGCCAGCCATGGCGTACATAGTGTTTCCATCCTGCTTGTACTTCTCAAACCTGAAAAAACGCCAACAACTTATCAACAATCAGGCTTTATACAGTGAAACCTCCCTTATAAGACTCCCTCCCATATAAGACCTACTTTTCTGAGACATTGCCCTTCTTTGTAAGTATTAAAATTACCTTCCTTATTATAAGACCCCTCCCTTATAAGACCCCATTTTGGATGATTTTTGAAGGTCTTGTAAGGGAGGTTCCACTGTACTGAAAATTATCTGCCCCTGACTCTTCAATAGGCGGCATGGCCAACTTAGTCCTAAAATAATTGCCCTTTCGTGTCGCCGACAAGTAGTATAAACCCTCATCACAACCCAGATTCCCTGAAGGAGCGTGGCTGCCCACATGGCGGGATAATCAAAAAAGGTCATCAATAGCTGCACTTGTACCATAGTGTTCAAGTGCTTCCGCTGTTGGGATGATCCCTGGACTCTTTTAGCCAGGGTAAGCCAACAATAACAACAAACCCAGAGCAGCACATCAAAATCTTAACTTTCACAAAGAAAAAAAAAGATAATCCAAACAAGTTTTTGTTTTAATGAAAGGACTCATGTTTTCACGTTTATTCAATACTCAGTAAAGGTGTGCCCCCCTACATTTCTCGGTTAATTCCATTTTTCCGTTTTTGCCTTTCTTGCCAAACATAAAGCTGTATTTTATGAACCTTTTCAGCTAATTATCTTTTTGGAATAATAACCCTAACCCTACCCTCCCCCCTATAAGACGGAAAAACGCAATGAACCACGACTGTGACAAATGCCGCAGTGTACTGCAGTACATAGAGGGGGGGGGGGTTAGGGTTATTATTCCAAAAAGATAATTAGCTGAAAAGGTTAATAAAATACAGCTTTATGTTTGGTAAGAAAGGCAAAAACGGAAAAATGGAATTAACCGAGAAATGCAGGGGGGGTGGCACATCTTGACCTTTGCCCAATACTCCATAAAAACAATGTGCTCATGGAAATCATGGGCGAGAGCAAAACGTTCTCTCCATCCTGAAATGACAGTCACACGTTCTGCTCTCTGAATCTTCCCAATCCTCAAGTGGTGACCGTATAAAAAACAATGTCCAATGTGTGTGTGTATACAGGTGGGTGGGGTGGTGGTGTTGGAATTGCATGTCTATCATCTTGTTTTAGTCTGCCATCAGTGTTGGCAGAAACGTTTGATTTCATAAGACCATGGATCCGAATGACAAGATGGCCAATCCTGAATACTCTTTCTATCAGCTTTTCCAATCCTGATTTCAGTAGCATGCCTGAACTACTTCCACCAATGAATAAACTGTACTGCACGCGCGCATGTGTGTGCGTGTTGTGTTATTTTTTCAAATGCTTTGTATTATTTTTCTTAGCTACGTTTATGTTCTGTATTTGAAAATGTGAAAAAAGAAGTTCAATAAAAACAAAAAGACAACAAAAAAGGGACTAAACTGTACCATGATTTTCCACCATGTCGCACTCCATTCATCGCACAGCTCTCACTTTACAATTGACCCTAACTCCAGGTCAACGTCAACCAATGACAGACAGGCGCAGCACTCACAGGAGGTAGTACGTCCACTTGGGGTCGTCATCGTCAATGAAGGAGGCAGCGTCGATGTAGAACAGGATGAACGTCTGCAGTCTCTTGTGGTAGTCCCTGAAACCGGGCGTCTCTATGGTCGGCTTGTAGACCTCAAAATGCCTGTCTGTGCCGTCTGTAAGATAGATAAATAGTGATAGCAGGGCTCCCAGGGACCCCCATTTGGGGGTCTATGAAGCACTAACATTCTAAAGGACCCTCTACGCTAGAAAAAATATTTTTAGCATTCGCAATGCCACTGGGACCCTCTATCCCGCCTCTAAGACCCTCTATACTGTAAGTGAAAGAGTCCCTGGGACCCCTTGTTTTACGGGACGATTGGGAGCCCTGCGTTGACGGTGTAGGAGTCACATGATATGAGCTGCACATCTTTCTCCAAACAATAATCACTGTACAGCATCATGCAGTGCAACTATGCAACATCACCTACCTCTGTTGATGGTGTAGGAGTGAAGCAGCTCTCCACATGACATGAGCTGCACATCTTTCTCCAAACAATCACTGTACAGCACAATGTAGTGAAATAACGCAAGTTACATGACATGAGCTGCACATCTTTCTCCAAACAATAATCAGTAAATCACTGTACAGCACAATGCAGTGAAATAATGCAAGTCACATGACATGAGCTGCACATCTTTCTGAAAACAATAATCACTGTACAGCACAATGCAGTGAAATAATGCAAGTCACATGACATGAGCTGCACATCTTTCTCCAAACAATAATCACTGTACAGCATCATGCAGTGCAACAATGCAGCATCACCTACCTTTGTTGACGGTGTAGGAGTGAAGCAGCTCTCCAAACGGCGTAAAGTGGACATCCTTGTCGACAGCGGCCAGGAAGTCGGCCATGTTGGTCAACACCCCCGGAGCCATTTCATTGGTCAGTTTGTTGGCCACATTGTCCGCCTGTCATACATAACACACCTTGGAAAATGTATCATGTTTTTTTTATTATAATAAAAATACATGTACTAGACATTACATTTTAGATGTATTGGACAATATAAAACGAGAACAAAGCATTTCTTAACTCTTCTGGGCTCCCAATCGTCCCACAAAACAAGGGGTCCCAGGGACTCCTTCACTTACAGCATAGAGGGTCTTAGAGACAGGATAGAGGGTCCCAGTGGCATAGCGAATGCTAAAAAGAATTTCTAGTGCATCCCTGGGACCCCCTGCACATTCTTTTAGAGGGTCCTGTAGAATGCTAGTGCTTCATAGACCCCCAAATGGGGGTCCCTGGGAGCTCTGCTCTTACTCTCATAACCGCTCCGATCCGCCATTACCGCTCGTTCATGAATTGTTTGAAACCGCACCTATCCACCTACAACTGAAACCAGGAGGAGCAGACGTTTTTATTTCGCGCATGCGCAGATCAGCTTCCTAAATGGTAGATTTCCTTCCTGTCTGCGCCATAACCACCTCATGGCCGATCTCACAAAGTTTTGCTTCGATTTTCACCACAAAAAAATTCGACTTCTGGAGAAAAATGGCCGAAGCTACTCCCTATGGACCACCCATGTCAGTGTTTGCGCCTTGAAAAACCAAGCTGTGACTGCCAGTTGGATATGAGCAGTGTGGGAAAGACACCACCAGACAGTTAACACTGAGAACCCCCCCCCCCCCCACCCTTCCAATCCCACGCCTTCCAATCCCTCACCCCCCCTTCCAATCCACCCACCCACCCTTCCAAATCCCCCCTACCCTTCCAACCCCCCACTCCCCCTTCCAATCCACCCCAACCCCGCCACCATAAAAAAAAAAAAGCAATAATAAAAAATTAAAAAACCCAATTTGTGTTAACTCACAAAGACGCCACTGGTTCCTGCGGGGGGCACTCGATCTGAGTACTGCAGACTCATGTAGGGAATCAGGTTGCCAGCTGTGTAGAACATCTGAATCTGTAGATCCTTGTAGCCAAAGATGCTTTCCCTGAATGACACACAACACAATATCACATCATCATAAGGAATCAGGTTGCCAGCTGTGTAGAACATCTGAATCTGTAGATCCTTGTAGCCAGAGATGCTTTCCCTGAATGACACACAACACAATATCACATCATCATAAGGAATCAGGTTGCCAGCTGTGTAGAACATCTGAATCTGTAGATCCTTGTAGCCAAAGATGCTTTCCCTGAATGACACACAACACAATATCACATCATCATAAGGAATCAGGTTGGCAGCTGTGTAGAACATCTGAATCTGTAGATCCTTGTAGCCAAAGATGCTTTCCCTGAATGACACACAACACAATATCACATCATCATAAGGAATCAGGTTGCCAGCTGTGTAGAACATCTGAATCTGTAGATCCTTGTACTGTTGTAGCCAAAGATGCTTTCCCTGCAAGATACAACAGAAAAGCTGTTGTCTGCAAGGCGGAAGTAGCCATTTTCTTTTGACTGCGCATGTGCAACAATGGCGGAAACGCAATGACGTAAGCCTCTAAAAATAGGAAAGCACCTGGGCAGCCACATGGCAAGCCTGCCACGTTGGCGTGAGAAGGGTTAAGTAATTATTACCTAATCCAAATCCAAGATGTTTTTCATTTTTGAAATTCTGTGAGGTGTGTCATTGAGTGTATGCATGTGCCATGCATTATGTGTGTGTATATTAGATGCGTGCATACATGTGTGCTTGTGTGTATTTTGGTTCTGTGGATTGTGTGTGCACGCATGTGTGTCTGTGTCTGTCTGCGTGCGTACGTTGCTTGTGAGGGTGTTTATGTATGTGTGTTGGTGTATGTGGTCAGTCCATGCGGCTCGGTTGCTGTGGCTTACCGAATGTGGTATGAACAAGTTGGCGTCGATAATTGTGTGTGTGTGCGCGTGTGTTAGAGAGAGAGAGAGAGAGAGAGAGAGTTGCTTTGTATATGCGCTGTTGCTGGTTGGTGTCACTCTTGAATGCTGTTTTTGTTGTCTGTTGATGAATAATTGATTGTAAAGCGCTTTGGGCTCATCTGAGGTAAAGCGCTATATAAATGTACTATTATTATTATTATGCGCATATATGTATAGATGAAGGTGAGGTTATAAATAATGTTGAAAATAAAATTCCCTCATCTGTTGTGTGTAGATATGCGCATATGTATAGATGAAGGTAAGGTTATAAATAATGTTGAAAATAAAATTCCGTCATCTGTGACAACTTGCAGTCACTCACTGTTCCCCGAAGACCTGGTGTGTCATGTCTGGTTTGAACGTCGTCTTCTCGTCCTCCACATCAGACCTTTGACGCACTGAAATCACAACACACACACAATGATGCATGCTAAACTTTTTTTTTTTTTTCACTGGAAATATGTCTGTTTATTAGATACACTGTAGTCTGTAGAACATTGTTGTAATTGCACTAAGAGATTATGCAAAAATAAATAAATAAACTACGTGTTTAAAAACATTTTATTGATTTTTTTTTTCATTTTACAGAATTCAACAAACACACAGAACATTATAACTAATATAAGCCAGGAATAAGTTTAAGGTTTAACAAAAATAGGGAAGAATGACAAGTGTAAAGATGGAAATTAAATAAAGATTAACACTGAATAGATACCTGGCCAGCAATTATTATAGAATAACACACAACACACATACAAAACAAACACAGATACATGCTAAACTTAGTTCTATATTGGCGACACTAGTTCTATACGTTTCATGTTGTTTTCTCGTGGCTTTCCATGATGAGCGCATCACGCTGGTCACAAAATACCAGAATAAGACAATGCTTCTAAGATCGTAATTCGCATACATGCTAACACTAGTAACAGTAACACAAGCGACAAAAACATTTTTAGCTGATGAAAGCTTCTATGCTTTCAAGGCTATAGCTACTTTTGTCCGTAAGGGACAGAATTTAATGGCAGACGCGAGACGGGTTGTTAAGTTCATCAATGCATTATTTTGTTCTTATGGGTAAAATAGTAAATCCAGACCTGTTTACCCCTATTTTGCAAAGTTGTAATTTCTGAAACAAAAAAAACTAATTTTGAAGAAAAAAACTAATCCAACACGTGGCCGATTATTTTTCTTCACAAAACCCGATTAACAACGACAATGAACGTCGATATCGCACTGACCTGAGTGTGCAATACTAATGTCCGTCGAGCAGAACACATAACAATTAACACATGCTCGTCCTAGTGCTGAACGACGTATTCCTGGAATTGTGAGGTAACTTTCCCGGAATTTCTGTGCCACTTTTGATGTCTTTTCTTTTGATTTTCGACCAGAAGATACAGAAGCTTTGGAATGCACTCACTTGGATGCCATTTTGAAACAGAAAAGGAAATGGCGCAAAATGACTTTTCACCGCATCGCTTCAAAAGCTTCGCTTACCGACGCAACTGTAGTGTTTTTTTTAATATATTTAGGATTTCCCCCCCGTAGCTGTAATTTGACTTTTCCCCTGTAAAAATTACGGCAAAATAGGGATGGTAAACAGGTCTGTAAATCAATGGTTAATTATGTTGCCAATTTCATTTTATCCTCTATCAGTGTCAGATACAATTTACAAGACACAAAGATATTAAAATGTGACATTTACTTGCGAAAAAATAAATCACGACAGAACAGAGCGCAACCAACTCCTTTTCAATCAACAGATTATCTCCCTTCATTGAAATACATCCACAATCAAGCCCGTAAGATTAGACAGAACGAGGTGCAACCAAAGCTTCTTCCGTCAATATTAATATATTATGAGTACCAGGGCTCCCAATCGTCCCGCAAAACAAGGGGTCCCAGGGACTCCTTCACTTACAAAATACAGCATAGAGGGTCCTAGAGGCGGGATAGAGGGTCCCAGTGGCACAGTGAATGCTAAAAATAATTTTTATAGCGCATCCCTGGGACCCCCTGCACAGTCTTTTAGACTTAGAGGGTCCTGTAGAATTATAGTGCTTCATAGACCCTCAAATGGGGTTCCTGGGAGCCCTGAGTACCAATGCTTCTCTTATGGGATTAAATGTGGATATTGCTGAAAACACTGATCAATGCATGTGCTGAACAGTGAAAACACTGATCAATGCATGTGCTGAACAGTGAAAACACTGATCAATGCATGTGCTGAACAGTGCAGACACTGATCAATGCATGTGCTGAACAGTGAAAACACTGATCAATGCATGTGCTGAACAGTGAAAACACTGATCAATGCATGTGCTGAACAGTGAAGACACTGATCAATGCATGTGCTGAACAGTGAAAACACTGATCAATGCATGTGCTGAACAGTGAAGACACTGATCAATGCATGTGCTGAACAGTGAAAACACTGATCAATGCATGTGCTGAACAGTGAAAACACTGATCAATGCATGTGCTGAACAGTGAAAACACTGATCAATGCATGTGCTGAACAGTGAAGACACTGATCAATGCATGTGCTGAACAGTGAAAACACTGATCAATGCATGTGCTGAACAGTGAAAACACTGATCAATGCATGTGCTGAACAGTGAAGACACTGATCAATGCATGTGCTGAACAGTGAAAACACTGATCAATGCATGTGCTGAACAGTGAAAACACTGATCAATGCATGTGCTGAACAGTGAAGACACTGATCAATGCATGTGCTGAACAGTGGAGACACTGATCAATGCATGTGCTGAACAGTGGAGACACTGATCAATGCATGTGCTGAACAGTGAAGACACTGATCAATGCATGTGCTGAACAGTGAAGACACTGATCAATGCATGTGCTGAACAGTGAAGACACTGATCAATGCATGTGCTGAACAGTGAAAACACTGATCAATGCATGTGCTGAACAGTGAAAACACTGATCAATGCATGTGCTGAACAGTGAAGACACTGATCAATGCATGTGCTGAACAGTGAAGACACTGATCAATGCATGTGCTGAACAGTGGAGACACTGATCAATGCATGTGCTGAACAGTGGAGACACTGATCAATGCATGTGCTGAACAGTGAAGACACTGATCAATGCATGTGCTGAACAGTGAAGACACTGATCAATGCATGTGCTGAACAGTGGAGACACTGATCAATGCATGTGCTGAACAGTGAAGACACTGATCAATGCATGTGCTGAACAGTGAAGACACTGATCAATGCATGTGCTGAACAGTGAATACACTGATCAATGCATGTGCTGAACAGTGGAGACACTGATCAATGCATGTGCTGAACAGTGAAGACACTGATCAATGCATGTGCTGAACAGTGAAGACACTGATCAATGCATGTGCTGAACAGTGGAGACACTGATCAATGCATGTGCTGAACAGTGAAGACACTGATCAATGCATGTGCTGAACAGTGAAAACACTGATCAATGCATGTGCTGAACAGTGAAGACACTGATCAATGCATGTGCTGAACAGTGAAGACACTGATCAATGCATGTGCTGAACAGTGAAGACACTGATCAATGCATGTGCTGAACAGTGAAAACACTGATCAATGCATGTGCTGAACAGTGGAGACACTGATCAATGCATGTGCTGAACAGTGGAGACACTGATCAATGCATGTGCTGAACAGTGAAGACACTGATCAATGCATGTGCTGAACAGTGAAGACACTGATCAATGCATGTGCTGAACAGTGAAAACACTGATCAATGCATGTGCTGAACAGTGAAGACACTGATCAATGCATGTGCTGAACAGTGAAGACACTGATCAATGCATGTGCTGAACAGTGAAAACACTGATCAATGCATGTGCTGAACAGTGAAGACACTGATCAATGCATGTGCTGAACAGTGAAGACACTGATCAATGCATGTGCTGAACAGTGAAGACACTGATCAATGCATGTGCTGAACAGTGAAGACACTGATCAATGCATGTGCTGAACAGTGAAAACACTGATCAATGCATGTGCTGAACAGTGAAGACACTGATCAATGCATGTGCTGAACAGTGAAGACACTGATCAATGCATGTGCTGAACAGTGAAGACACTGATCAATGCATGTGCTGAACAGTGAAGACACTGATCAATGCATGTGCTGAACAGTGAAGACACTGATCAATGCATGTGCTGAACAGTGAAAACACTGATCAATGCATGTGCTGAACAGTGGAGACACTGATCAATGCATGTGCTGAACAGTGGAGACACTGATCAATGCATGTGCTGAACAGTGAAGACACTGATCAATGCATGTGCTGAACAGTGAAGACACTGATCAATGCATGTGCTGAACAGTGGAGACACTGATCAATGCATGTGCTGAACAGTGGAGACACTGATCAATGCATGTGCTGAACAGTGAAGACACTGATCAATGCATGTGCTGAACAGTGAAGACACTGATCAATGCATGTGCTGAACAGTGAAAACACTGATCAATGCATGTGCTGAACAGTGAAGACACTGATCAATGCATGTGCTGAACAGTGAAGACACTGATCAATGCATGTGCTGAACAGTGAAAACACTGATCAATGCATGTGCTGAACAGTGAAGACACTGATCAATGCATGTGCTGAACAGTGAAGACACTGATCAATGCATGTGCTGAACAGTGAATACACTGATCAATGCATGTGCTGAACAGTGAATACACTGATCAATGCATGTGCTGAACAGTGAAAACACTGATCAATGCATGTGCTGAACAGTGAATACACTGATCAATGCATGTGCTGAACAGTGAAGACACTGATCAATGCATGTGCTGAACAGTGAAGACACTGATCAATGCATGTGCTGAACAGTGAAGACACTGATCAATGCATGTGCTGAACAGTGAAGACACTGATCAATGCATGTGCTGAACAGTGAAAACACTGATCAATGCATGTGCTGAACAGTGGAGACACTGATCAATGCATGTGCTGAACAGTGGAGACACTGATCAATGCATGTGCTGAACAGTGAAGACACTGATCAATGCATGTGCTGAACAGTGAAGACACTGATCAATGCATGTGCTGAACAGTGGAGACACTGATCAATGCATGTGCTGAACAGTGAAGACACTGATCAATGCATGTGCTGAACAGTGAAAACACTGATCAATGCATGTGCTGAACAGTGAAGACACTGATCAATGCATGTGCTGAACAGTGAAGACACTGATCAATGCATGTGCTGAACAGTGAAGACACTGATCAATGCATGTGCTGAACAGTGAAAACACTGATCAATGCATGTGCTGAACAGTGGAGACACTGATCAATGCATGTGCTGAACAGTGGAGACACTGATCAATGCATGTGCTGAACAGTGAAGACACTGATCAATGCATGTGCTGAACAGTGAAGACACTGATCAATGCATGTGCTGAACAGTGAAAACACTGATCAATGCATGTGCTGAACAGTGAAGACACTGATCAATGCATGTGCTGAACAGTGAAGACACTGATCAATGCATGTGCTGAACAGTGAAAACACTGATCAATGCATGTGCTGAACAGTGAAGACACTGATCAATGCATGTGCTGAACAGTGAAGACACTGATCAATGCATGTGCTGAACAGTGAAGACACTGATCAATGCATGTGCTGAACAGTGAAGACACTGATCAATGCATGTGCTGAACAGTGAAAACACTGATCAATGCATGTGCTGAACAGTGAAGACACTGATCAATGCATGTGCTGAACAGTGAAGACACTGATCAATGCATGTGCTGAACAGTGAAGACACTGATCAATGCATGTGCTGAACAGTGAAGACACTGATCAATGCATGTGCTGAACAGTGAAAACATTCACTCACTCACTCACCCAGTTTAAAGTGGATGGCATCATTGGCACAGCATTTGAAGTCTTCTAACTTGTTACGCATCAGGCTTAGTTCTGCAACAGACATGCATTCAGATTAATACTGCAACAGAGAGAGTGTGCGTGAAACTGAAAAGAGAGAGAGGAGAGAGAGAGAGAGAGAGAGAGAGAGAGAGAGAGAGAGAGAGAGAGAGAGAGAGAGAGAGAGAGAATATCTTCATACCAGTCATTCTGATTGCGCATGACTGAGGCAGTTCTAATGTTGAACTGCTAGTGCTACCACATCAAGGCTATACACCTATGGATTTCGAAAGATAATGAAGAGAGAGAGTGTTCATTGTAATGTAATCCTAGTTTTGTTTTGTTAAGTCTATTGTTCCGTTCCGTCTTTTGTGTCGTCACTACCATGCTGTTGGACTAGAAGCGCTGTTTAATTATTAAATTAATGTTGTTGAATCCTGAAGATTCGCTTGGATTAAAGGTCAGAACTTTCCATATTTGTGTTACTGAGCCTTTGATATGTCGTCTGCAAGAATTGTCAACAGAGCGAGAGAGAGAGAGAGAGAGAGAGAGAGAGAGAGAGAGAGAGAGAGAGAGAGAGAGAGAGAGAGAGAGAGATGATACGATGTGATATTCAGCCAGGCAGTAAAAATCGGCTTCATCTAATCGGAATCCAACATGATTATTTTCTTACTTTTTCTTCTTCTTTTTTTTTTTGGGGGGGGGCGGCGGTCATTAGCCTCGTGAATACTTTTCATTTGGCTATATTCACATTTAGGCCCGTCAACTCGGTCAAGAACGATAATCTGTTGACTGAAAAAGCAATTGCTTTTGTTCTTTTCTGTTACAAATTATCGTTCTTGACCGGGTTGACGGGCCTAAATGTGAACATAGCCTTTCATTTTTCAGTCACTGAAAAAAAAAGTAAACGTCTGCTTCAGTTTGCACAATGTTGAACTTGATCTTGATGTGTCGACGCTGGCAGAATCCAACTTGGATATAAACGCCAGCGGGGGGAAAAACTGGGGAGAGCACTATAATCTACACAAGAACTCAAAAGAAAAAAAAACCAAAAAAAAACTTGGAGAAATTGCGTGTCAGAAAGTCAGGGTTCATTCTTGGCGTCGGTCATCGACGCATAAAAATCGATTTTGACTGATAGTTTTAGCAGGCAGGCGGTCATCTGACCCGCCAGTGACCGATTGATTTTTCGTCAAAGCAGTCAACAACTTCAAGGATTCTGTCGTCTGCTAAACTTGAGTTCTTCCGCGGCCTCGGACCATAATCAGAACTAAAAAGTTGTATCTGGCGAAACGAACGCCGAAACGACAAATGGCGGCATTGCACATTCGGTAAAGCTTTTCCAATCCAACGTTTTAAAGTTCCAACGTGACCTAATCTTCTAGTGCTAAACAAGATCGTTCTCGGCCTTTTGACAACAATTCGTGTTTAAAACCAGCCATGCCTCCCCAAAAGAAGCCACGAGTAGGAACGGGGCAGAAGAATATGTTTGCTAGTTTCGGACTCGCTCAGACATCGTCTGCAACTTGTAGGATCATTGGAATTAGGTCAAGCCACCCCAACTTTTCCACATCAAAACTCCGAACCCGATTTTCGCTTCGTGCCACAGCGGTCAGTCTGTTTGCTTTGGTTTTCCTGGTTGTCAGTCTTGTTTCTGACCATCCGGGGTTTTCCTTTCTAAAGCAGACACATGTCCGGTCATTCCAAAACGATCTTTGTTTACATCTGAATGCTTGTTCACGAGAGCGAAGCCCTTCGTTGACCAAATCTGAACAGTAAATAGAACATTTTTGCAAGTTCGACAGAGGAAAAAGCAGCAGCATCAAGCAAGTTCTTTTAGAGATGTGAATGGCATGATCTCAAAAACATAAGCTACTGCATTAATATGCAAACTATGCAAGTGTGTGTGTACGCTTGTGTGTCTGTCTGCCTGTCTCTCTGTCCATATCTCGATCTGTTTGTCCCCCTCCCTCTCTCTCTCTGTAGTCAGCCTATTCCAGGGGTTATGCACATGTGTTTGCCTGTGTGTTCACTGTGCATAAACACTATGAACACACAGGCAAACACATGTGCATAACCCCTGGAATAGGCTGAATTATCTATTCCTCTAACATCATTATTTAATAAATCCCTAGAATCTGGAGTAATTCCTACTGATTGGAAAAAAGCTTATGTTACAGCCATTTTTAAGAAGGGCTCCAGGTCTGAGCCAGGTAATTATAGACCGGTAAGCTTAACATGTATTTTATGTAAAGTGTTAGAATCTTTTATTAGAAATGCAATTATAGCCCATATGAATGATAATAAACTATATGCCACATGTCAACATGGATTTAGACTCAAAAGATCTTGCATGACTCAGCTTATGGAGGTTATGGAGGAAATTACTGACTTATTAGATGATGGTTATCCAATAGATATTATTTATTTAGATTTCAGAAAAGCTTTTGACAGTGTTCCATATAATAGACTTCTAATGAAAATCAGATCCTATGGGATTGTTGGGAATATACATGGATGGATAAAAGATTTCTTAACTGACAGGTCTCAAAAGGTTCGAGTTGGTGAGAAATACTCATCAGACGCTAAAGTACTGAGTGGAATCCCTCAGGGGAGCATACTAGGACCTCTTTTATTTACTATTTTTATTAATGACTTGCCAGAGTGTGTGGAATCATCATGCAAAATATTTGCTGATGACACAAAGATTTTCAATAAATCAGCTAATAGTTATTTACTTCAAAGGGATTTAACTAATCTACAAGAATGGAGTGAAAAATGGAATCTGTATTTTAATACTGATAAATGTAAGGTTATGCATGCTGGAAAAAATAATCCCCATATTGAATATACCATGACCAAGAACAATGTATCATACTCTGTGACAACATGTGAAGATGAAAAGGACCTTGGAGTGACTTTTGACAAAGATTTTTCTTTTGACACACACATTCAAAATTGTATTAATAAGGCTAATAAGATGATTGGTCTAATTAAAAGAACATTTATAAGTATGAACTGTGATATTTTCAATAAATTATATAAAGCATTAGTAAGGCCACATTTAGAGTATGGCAATATTATTTGGTTCCCAACGATTTAAGTACCAGTCAAAATCAATAGAAAAAGTTCAACGCAGAGCTACTAAACTTGTAAAGCAGTGTAAAAATATGTCTTATGAAAATAGACTTTTGTATCTTAATTTGTTTTCATTAAAGGGAAGAAGAATTAGGGGGGATCTTATTGAAACTTACAAATTATTCAATGGCCATATTGATTTGTCATGGGATACATTTTTTGAATCACCACAGTATAATCTAACAAGAAATTCTGATGGGAAGATATTTATCAAAAGGTGTAATACTAATATTAGAACAAATGTTTTCAGTAACAGAGTTGCTAACATGTGGAATGAATTTCCTTTTGAGTTAAAATGTGCACCAAATACTAACATCTTCAAAAATCGTCTTGATGAATTTCCAAAATTTATTAGTATATTTAGAAGCTTTGATTAATGTATTTTATAGGAAATTTTTTTAGCCGTATAAACCTTGACCTATGTAATACCTGCCAAAGTTTAAAACGATGGGACTCCTAAAAAGCCTCACGGCTTGTACTGTCCCTAACTACTACTACTACTACTATGAATGAGAATGAGATTACATTAAAAAAAAGCAGGATCATACTCATAGGGTTAAATTGTGAGCAGGAATATTAGTTTCCTTTGACTTTATTTTTACATTAAACTATGAAATGGCAAGGTACATTTTACACTCTGTGTGTGTGTGTGTGTGTGTATGTGCATGCGTGAGAGAGGGAGAGGGAGGGAAGATAAATTTAAAAAAATCTGATGAAAACCTTCAACCATGGGGAAAGGCCACATCTGTTTGCTAACCTTCATGAACATGGTATGTACCGCGGTAAATCTGTGACCTATTGTTTTGGGGAAATTACCTATTGATTTTTCTGCAAACTGGTCAAATGACCTATGCCATAGGTCATTTGACCAGTTTGCAGAAAAATCAATAGGTATGGCATGCTGTCCTGTGGCAAGAATGAACCCTGAACAGTATATGGAAGTGTTTGTTATTTGGAAGTGTTTTTATTTAATATGGCCTTTTCGTGTTCTTGTCTGTAGAAACGAAAAGGATTAAAACCACACAATGCCAATTACAATAAAAGATGGCTGAATCAAGCTAAACTCAAGAAACCATACTCACCCGCCATTTTGCTTGGCGCAATTTCCTGGCTGACCAACCACTTCCGGGTTACCTTTCCACGTGCACGGTCAAAAAACTATCCAATCAACGTTGTGCAATCACGTGGCAATTTAACCTTCACCTCTAAGGTGAAACATGGCGGGACTAGGCAGCAATGTATGTTGTTCCTTATTTACTGGCTTCATAAATGGCAATTAAATCGACAATTTTCGTGAACGATTGCGCGTGTGTTGAGTTGAAGAATAATGCACGATTATGTTGGATCATTTCAGGGTGGCAAGCTCGAGATCGTGTCCAAAGTCTGGCCGATTGGGAAAACAGCAAAATGCGAAGATCGGAAGGTTAGTCAAGTTCATGACTAAAAAAAAGTTGTTTTTCTATTCATTTCTTAAATAAGAAGTATGCGGTGGGTAAAGTGTGATTGGTGTGTCAGTTCAATCGCTTTTCAAAGGAAAATGTCTTGACAGTCATATAAATAAGCCGACGATCGTTTAGTTTGTTTAGCGGAACGTCTAACCTTGTAAGCCGCAACCTTGCTTCCAATTCAATGCTTTGTTTGTGACGTTGCGGACACTTGTGCGGCCAAGCCTAGGGCTAGGCTACACTGTCAAAATACTTCGAATTTTGATATTTGTTTTGAACTTGTTAGTTCAAAATATATTTTATGGACAGTTGAGTGGAACAGAAAGCAACTCGAATCCGAATAAAACTTGGCAAAATCAGTCTAGCAGAAAAACAAAGCCGGGTAGGGGAAATAACTCTTGTCCGTAGCAGCATACCTAATGATGCAATTATTTTTCTTGGAAATGGAAACATGTATTTTGCAACTCAAAGTGGGAGTGTCAGTGTTCCCTCCCTTTATTTGATCAAGAAAGGAAAACAAGAGGAAGGAAGAATCAAGAAGAAAGAAAGATCAGGAACAAGAAGGAAAGATCAAGAACAAAAAGAAAATATCAAGAACAAGAAGGATACCCCTCCCTGCCCTCCTCTCCTTTTTGTCTCACTATCTTTGTCTCCCACTCTCTTTCTGTGTCTGTCTTTTAGTCTCTCTCTCTCTCTCTCTCTCTCTCTCTCTCTCTCTCTCTCTCTCTCTCTCTCTCTCTCTCTCTCTCTCTCTCTCTCTCTCTCTCCATACACACACACACACACACACACACACACACACACAAAGTGACACATGTGAGGGATGTGCATGCACACTCATGAATACACACACACACACACACACACACACACACACACACACACACACACACACACACAAATGCACACACATATACATGAGGTTTTGAAGCAAAGAAGTAAACACACTGTATAAACAGATTCAACTTCAATTATATTTATGAATATAATGTATATCCTTTTGCCTTTCTATGTAGACACCCCAACCCCAACCCCCCTCTCTCTCTCTCTTTGCTTGTTAACGGCAAGTATGAAAAATGGCTACTCGTCTATCAATACTTTTATCGTTGTAAAATAAAGGTTCATTACCATTATGATATCACTATATCAGTGATATCCCGAGGCATAGATTTTGACCGAACATGTTACCTCCCATCAGGACATTTGTCCGATTGAAATTAAACGCTGGCGGACTTTGACCGATTGATTTACGTAACTTGCGGACAATACAACTTACATTTTCGTAGATCGGCTCTCGATCGTAAAGCTTTTCATAGCTACATCATTTTTTTTAAAGGAATACACGCATTATAGAATCTAGGCATAGCTGAAAGTAGGCAAAGCCCGAAGCTAAGAGCCTATTGGTCTTTTCTAGGAATTTTGAGAAGTGGTACAACGCTCATGTCTTTAGCGATTTGCAGACGATAAAGTCCATCATAAACACACGTTTTGTTTCTGCTGTTCATTCAATTTCAATCATTGTTTATGTTAATAAACGAAATAATACTGGAAAAACGAAAATGCCATCAAAAAAGAAGCCTCGACCAGACAAAGGTCAGGTCAGACCTGCTGACCTTTCCGCTTAGAGTGGAATTTCTTCCACTCAGAGTACATAAATTTGTTCTGCCCTTCCGCTCAAGTCCATAAAATTCCGCTTTCAAAACTTTAAAAAAAAATCGTCTTATATGCAAAGCAGCACAGCTGCTGTGCATATAACCCACTTTCTAGTTTCTGTCTGCGCACTTCCGTCAAGATGGCGATCGACACATCAATGTGTGTGAGACTGGGGAGAAAAGAAAGAGAATAGACCAATATTTCTAGCCAAGACTACATGGAAAAGTATCTGTGCATTCTCAGTGATGTCATCAGGTCAGTAGGTGATCAATACGTTGGTATCAATCAAGGGGTTAAACAAGACAAGTTCACAAGGATGAAAATTGCTTGCTTCAAATTATGTTTACGCGCGAAAGGTAAGATGCCGCGTCAACATTCCTCTTAGCTACCCAAAATTCCTCTTTCCTGCTACAAATATTCCTTTTTGGTCTGTTACTGTTCGGGGGTTGGCAGGTCTGTCAGATAAACATAGGTTTGTTTTTCGTTAGGCTTTCTGATCAAGCTGAGGATGACAACGCGAGTGAGTGTAGGCCTTCCACTTCGAGTAGTACTACCAACGAAGTGCTGGACAGCCCATCGACATCGTCTAAACAAGAAACCTCTGACTCTGTCATACGCCATTTTAATGAAAACTGGCAAAAAACTATCCCTGATGGTGTACGAGAACATAAAGATGTTTTGCACTTTGTGCAGAAGAGTAGGTGCACGAAATTCAGATTGTTTACCTGTTTCATTTGATTGTTAAAGATGCAAATATATAGAAACATTTTTAAAGGTTTATTTTGCAATGGTTGTTTAGTTTTCTTTGTTTTCTGAACTGATTCATGGTGTGATGGCATGATGCATCATACACAATTTATTGTCAGTGATTTATTTCATTTGTTTTTTTATTTTTACTGAATGTGATTATGTCAGCTATACCAGTTTACCACCTTTCACACTGAAAAAAAAGAAGACTGATCAGTGATAGTGGTGTTACACAAACACAGCTTTCCCCACACATGATGTGTAAACATGTGAACAACGGTTAACACTCTCGAGCAGTTAACTTTGATTATGTATATTCACCTGAAGCAGATAATTATTACTCTAACTGAAAAAAAGGTTTACCCCCCCCCCCCCCCACCCCCACCCCCGAGATTTTTTAACATTTTAATTTTGAACATAACATCAAATTGTCCTATTGATCTGCAAGGTCCAGAACATTTTGACCTATTGGTTTGGCACATATTTTACTATTTAAAACTAAAAGGACGAAAGCTGTCTCCAAATTTATACATGTTCTAACTTCTATAATGTTAAAAATTCGGGACTTTACTGGTGTTGCATTGCCTCCAGGATCGTTCCCACCATCTTTATATCTACTAATGTCCCATATGTGTCTGTTCCAGACCGGAGGATGTTAAGCAGATTTTCATTCGTCTCGAAATGCTCTGATTTAGCAGTTTTAAAGCTAAAAGTGTACATAGAACTAGAAGTCCTTCAGCTTTCTTGGGGTAGGGGGCTTTGCCCTCTGACCCCCTCAAGGGGCTGGGGGGGGTTGCCCTCTGACCCCCTCAAGGGGCTCTGCCGCTTGACCCAACCAAGGCAGGCCCTCAGGAACCCTGACTCGCTTTTCCGAGTTTTAATTTTTTCCAGATTTCACCCTTGCTAATGTTGAAATGAATAAGGGGAAGGAACTTCTCATAATTAACTCCCTTTTCATTGCTAATGCTAATGTTTTTGTTTTGTGTGTGATCAGAATGATCTGGTGAAGCGGGCGGAAATCGAAGACCTCCGCGAAGTGTTCAACAAGTACGCCAGCAAGGAGGTTGGGGGTGATAAGTACATGACCTACGCCGACTTCGTCTTCGACTACCTTCAGCTGCTGAACAAGGACAACTATGATGAATACACGCTGAATATACTGGCCTCCACGGTGGACACCGCACGATCAAAGTGAGTTATTCAGGGCTCCAAATCGCCCCACAAAACAAGGGGTCCCAGGGACTCCTTCACTTACAGTATAATAGAGGGTCCTAGGGGCGGGATAGAGGGTCCCAGTGGCATTACAAATGCTAAAATAGTAAAAAGACTGTTTCTAGTGCATCCCTGGGACCCCCTGCACATTCTTTTAGAGGGTCCTTTAGAATTTTAGTGCTTCATAGACCCCCAAATGGGGGTCCCTGGGAGCCCTGGTTATTGGTGTTATGTATTGGTTTATCACTTTATATTATTATAATAATGAATAAGGACAACTATGATGAATACATGCCGAATATACTGGCCTCCACGGTGGATACCGCGCGATCAAAGTGAGTTATTAGTGTGTTATGTATTGCTTTAACTCACTTGGTTCGAATGAGCCGGATCCGGCTCATGGCTCGCACAACCGTTTAGGACGAATGGCCCGGCTCCGGCTCATAAGAGTTTTCAAGAGGTTTGGATTTCTGGCTTGTAACCAGCTTTCCAGTGCGACGTCATAACCTACTTTCAGTTTGCTTTGACCTTGCCTCTCTTGAAATCAACCAATCATTGCATAGTTTACATTCAGCTTTGGTTGTAGAGGGGGGTCAAAGATCGGAATGTGAAATTTTCCTTCTTTCTATGTGTTAGCTGTTTTCGTCAATAGGAGACAAACGACGAAGGTATGGAAACTAATATTTTACGATCGTTTAGAGCATGGTGTTGCTAATCTTTTCTGAAAATATTGATGCCTAACTCTTCATAACTTGGTTTTACGCTTCTCTGTCAAACTCAGTGTTGATTCTGTCTTCCAAATCAGGGTGCCTGGAACAGCACACGAAATACGCCTCTTGTTTTGGTATTTGGTATTCTAGTCACAGAGACTTATCTCTGTGAAATTCGGGCTGCTCTCCCCCGGAGAGTGTGTCGCCGCAAGTGCAGCACCTACCTTTATTTTTTTTATTTTTTTTTATTTTTTTTTGGGGGGGGCACACCTGGAAAACCTAGCTATCAATTTGGCCATACCAAGCAGCAGGATTTCTCCCTGCTCTTACCGACTTTCAACTGACGTGGGATTTTTACGTGCGTAAAGCGCACGGGTCAGACCAGCTTTAAGTCCCCATCCGAAGGACTGGACGTTCAGTTCGATTTTCCTGTCAAACTAGAAAGAAAGGGCGAGGCCGGGATTCGAATCCGGGTCACTCACGTTGCAGTCACGCATTACATTTGGCAGGCGAACGTCTTAACCACTCTGCCACCTTTTAGAATAGAGGTCGACCTGGATATTTTCAGGCATCTGTCTGTAATTTTGTTAACATTTCTTTTGTTCAACTGTGCGTCACACGAACATTTGCTATGCTTTGTGACGCATTATCTATGCGCATGGGTGCTACTCTTTCAGTTTTATACTGATTTCAGTTTTTAAAAATTTTACCAGGAACTGAACTTCAGTGGGGGGTTTTAATTCCCCTCCCCCCAAAAAAAAAATCAGCCACAAGCGATTTGGGGCGTTTTGAACTTGGTTGTTCTATCCAGGAAGTCTCTCTGGTTAACTTGAAAACAGCATGGTGATGCCATATTGTTTTCAAAAGGCAATGTAATCACTTTATAAGGCTTATCGGACTCAAACTATCTCTGTCCATCATTGTAACTGTCTATCTCGTTATCTCTCTCTCTTGCGTTGCCCCCCTGAATGGTCCAACGGGGCTCTGCCCCTGTACCCTGCTGGGGCCCGTGGCGGCCCCTGGACCCCTGTCTTTCAGTTTTGGGTCATTCTTGGAGTTGCACCCATGTATGCGTAGGATTTCACTCTTCTAGTTCTAATAATTAGTGCTGTTTGATTATAACCAAGGAATTAGATAAACAGCGTTTGGTTTGTTAGATTTATTCTTTTAACACCTGTAACCCCGATTAAAATGGCGACTCTACTCCCTGTAACCACCACATTAATGTTGGTAAACTGGGCCCCAAATGGGGTACTGTGTTTAAGAAATATTAAAAAATAACTACTTGATGGATTGACTTCAAATGTTCAGGGTTTGTGTATAAATGAAGAATGTTTAACTTGTAATGTTTTTTTTGTTATGTGATATTTTTGATTTTTTGATATTGCAATTTTAACTCCAAAATACATAACGAAGTGGGTGTACGGGGGCGGTTTTAGACGGCTTGGTAGGAGAAAGTAATGGATGTCATGGGCGGAATCAGGCTATAAGTGGCTTAAAAAGTTAATTAACTTATTTGTTTTATTATCATTTTAAGTGATGAAATACTAACACTAATAACAATGACTTGTTTTTTTTAACGTTCTTGCCAGCAGAACAAAAAGAAAGTAAGTGTTCGTATTTGTTCTATTTGAATATTGTTTCATTATTATTGGCCAGTGTATTGTTTGATGTGTTGGATTACTGTTTGCGGTGTTTGAAATTATGTATTGCTTGATCCAGTTCGTTATTGATTGGTGTCAGATTATTGCATGATATATTTCATTATTGCTTCGTGTAGTCATTTTTTTGGTCTCATTATTTATTGTTTAATGTATTCATCTTTGAAGTGTTAGATTATTGCTTGGTGCTAATAGTATTATATATTGTTGAATATTGTTTGGAAAAAATGGTTATTGCTTGATGCTTTATTCAATTCACAAATTATTGTGGTGTGGTGTGTGTGTGTTTTGTTTGTGTGTGTGTGGGGGTGTCTTGTGTGTGTGTGTCTTGTGTGTGTGTAGGTGTCTCTTGTGTGTGTGTGTGTGTCTTGTGTGTGTGTGGGTGTCGTGTGTGTGTGTGTGTCTTGTGTGTGTGTGTGTGTGTCTTGTGTGTGTGTGTGTCTTGTGTGTGTGTGGGTGTCTTGTGTGTGTGTGTCTTGTGTGTGTGTAGGTGTCTTGTGTGTGTGTGTGTGTCTTGTGGGTGTGTGGGTGTCGTGTGTGTGTGTGTGTCTTGTGTGTGGTGGGTGTCTTGTGTGTGTGTGTGTCTTGTGTGTGTGTGTGTGTCTTGTGTGTGTGTGTGTGTGTGTGTGTGGGTGTGTGTCTTGTGTGTGTGTGTCTTGTGTGTGGGTGGGTGTCTTGTGTGTGTGTGTCTTGTGTGTGGGTGGGTGTCTTGTGTGTGTGTGTGTCTTGTGTGTGGGTGGGTGTCTTGTGTGTGTGTGGTGTGTCGTGTGTGTGTGTGTCTTGTGTGTGGGTGGGTGTCTTGTGTGTGGGTGGGTGTCTTGTGTGTGGGTGGGTGTCTTGTGTGTGGGTGGGTGTCTTGTGTGTGGGTGGGTGTCTTGTGTGTGGGTGGGTGTCTTGTGTGTGTGTGTCTTGTGTGTGGGTGGGTGTCTTGTGTGTGGGTGGGTGTCTTGTGTGTGTGTGTCTTGTGTGTGTGGGTGGGTGTCTGTGTGTGTGGGTGGGTGTCTTGTGTGTGTGTGTCTTGTGTGTGGGTGGGTGTCTTGTGTGTGGTTGGGTGTCTTGTGTGTGTGTGTCTTGTGTGTGTGTGTGTTGTGTGTGTGTGGGTGTCTTGTGTGTGTGTGTCTTGTGTGTGTGTAGGTGTCTTGTGTGTGTGTGTGTGTGTCTTGTGTGTGTGTGGGTGTCGTGTGTGTGTGTGTGTCTTGTGTGTGTGTGTGTGTCTTGTGTGTGTGTGTCTTGTGTGTGTGTGTGTGTGTGTGTCTTGTGTGTGTGTGTCTTGTGTGTGGGTGGGTGTCTTGTGTGTGTGTGTCTTGTGTGTGGGTGGGTGTCTTGTGTGTGTGTGTCTTGTGTGTGTGTGGGTGTCTTGTGTGTGGGTGGGTGTCTTGTGTGTGTGCGAAGCAATTTTTGACATTCTCATATTTTCTACTGCTTTTTTGGGGCGGTTACTCATTTATTTGTTTATTATTGTAAGCACTTAGGGCTTGTTTAAGAATAATTATGATTATTATTATTGCTGGATGTTGCATTTTTATTTGATGTGTAAGCTATATCATGTGATGTGATTCATTATTGCTTAATGTTTATTGCTTCCTGTTACTCTTTGAATTGTTGTTCTGCATGTGTTTTATTGTTGTTTGACGTGTTGAATTAGTATTTGTGCATTGGATTTTGTTGTTGTTGTTGTAATTATGGACGAACAAATTCACAAAACAATGTGTGATGTATTGTTCATAGTATCAGGTCATTAATATTATTGTTGACAAAAAGTTCATAAATACGGTTAACCCTTGCACTGCCAATGTCGCATTTTTGCACCACAATGGTTTAACCCTTTCACCACCAGCCATTTTTCAGCAAAAAAAATCCATTAAACTCAACCGGGTAGAGAAAATAAATTATCTGCAATATGACATGTATACAGTATGGCGTAAGGCCTATCCCTACCTCCCAACATTAATAAAATAGGGTCTTTGGATAACAGACCTTGGTTTGAGGCCTTTTCGTGACATGGGCGTTAAATCATTGTGGTGCTAAAATGCGACATTGGCGGTGAAACGGTTAACACCCTTGTCACTAAAAGTAAAAGGCATCAAATCAGGGCCTGTTATCCGAAGACCCTATTTTCATAATTTTGGGAGGTAAGGATAGGCCTGATGTTATGCATGTCACACAGGAATTCCTAATATTGCAGATTTTTTTTTCTCCTCCCAGTTAAGTTTAATGGTATTTTTTGGCTGAAGAATGGCTGGCAATGAAAGGGTTAATGTAAATGAGTTAACAAGAACTTGCTGGAGAACTGTCCTCATTCAAGGGTTACAGATAATTTCAGACAAAAGGAACACAGAGTTCAGAGAAACAACAAAACATGTTTTGGGTATCTGATTATTACAGCAGTTATCTTCCTTTGTTCAGTATGAAACATTATTTTGAATGTTTATATAATTGCGTGCATTACATGTTTGTATTGCTGATTCTATCCATTGTTACCAGCCGCGAACGAAGAGAGCGAAGCTGGTAATGTTTTCAGTGAATTCTGTTCCTGACTGACTATCTATCTATCTATCTGACTATGTAAGTATGTTATCACGATAACGTTTGAGGGACCTAGGATGCTCACATTTTGCATGTGGATAGATAAGTTGGTGATCTAGGCCAATTTCGAAGATGAAGTTTATTGGTCAAAGGTCAAGGTCACTGGAGCCGAAAATATATTTTAGCATGTTTGCACTTGGGGGAGAGAGAAATAAAGTGCTGTACAGTTAGCCAGGCCTAAGGGGCTGTTTGTTAGATTGCGTGACCACACAACGCTGAGTCATGCCTTTCTCATACTGACCATTGACTCGACGGGTCAGGACAGGTGTGGTCTGAGCGGTTGCATCATGCACTCTTTGTCACATGTAAAAAAAAATGTTGAGCAGAAAAGGGTTGTTAGATGATTTTGACACGTTTGCGAAAATCAAGTATAATTAAATGCAACAAAAAGCGCTTTTTCTGAATGTGCTTTCAGTTAGTACATGTATGCAATAACTTGAATAAGCTTTAAATCAACACCAAACACTTTATTTCTTATTTAGTTTGTTAGCCCACAAGGGCCCATTTAAAATCGTGTTTTTCTTTTGGAGTGATTCTCTTGTATAAAGATTGTTTTAATATTTTTTTTATATAAGACTAAGAATAACTCACATGGACATGTAGTTCATATTCATATTTCCTAGTTCAGTACAATCCGTTAAAATTGGGCTTTTGTTCTTACAAGGAGGGTGGGGAGGAGCTCGCGTGCAAACTATTTTTTTTGTCACAAAAATGAAACAAAAAATGTCATGGTAAAAGAAAGGAGAAATAGGCTGATGGGGGGGGGGGGGGGGGGGGGGGGGGGGGGCTCCTGGCTCCTGTTGCACAGACCCTCACCCCCCCTCTACCCCCCTCCACACCCACATGCATATATACCCCCTCGGCCTCCCCCTCCCACATACACACTTGCTAAGTCTGATAAAAGACTGTGTATCAAATTTGGGTTTGCACGTGGATATGTAATCAGGATACCCAGGCCAATATTGATGATGAAGGTGGAGTTCACTGAGGCCGTAAATGCTGCAGCACGGCTGGTATTCTACTATTTCTAGCGTTTTTCACGCTCTAGTTAATAGTTGATAGTCAGACTCCAACTTTCTTTTTGCCTAGAAAAGTTTCTGTTTTACTTACAATAAACAAATAACTGATGGAATTCACTAAAATATAAAAGGAAAAAAAAAGAGGTAAACACCACCTTTTTTCTTTAAAATAAATTGTACTGTCATTAAAACTTTAGAAAAATAAAAGGGAATACCGTGGGAAATTCCATATAAAAGAGTTATCTTAGACCTACGACCTTTGACTTTTGATCCTACCAGGGCACTAAGTCGCTGTCCAGCGCTAACTGTGTATCTGCAAAATCAGTGATTTTACGGAAGCATAAAAAAACATGTTGTCTTCTGCTACAATGTCATTCCCCATTTGATATACGCTTGATTCTTCCTCTTTGCCGATGAGTAACATGTGACACAATAAAAGTTGCATAACACCTAAAGTTTTCGTGATAATTCAGTTACACGTTTCGCGCCGGAGTTGTCAAACAATGGGAGATCGAGAGCTGCAATCTCTGTACCGGCAGCTACACGGATAGCATGTCAAGACTGTAGGATTTCTGGTGAATGCGTGTAGATCATGTGAGAAATTTGAACATTTTCATTGGTCGCAGACGTAAGATATTTATAGAAGACCTGTGTGAGGAGGTCATTAGAAGGGGTTTCGGTGGAAAATCTGTTTTTGTCAAATTTTGCAGATACACGGTTAGCGTTGGACAGCGATGAAATTTAGTGACCCCTGCAATCAGGCTATTTTCAAAGATTTTTTAGTCTCTTCATTGTCCATTCTGCTGAGAGTAGCACCGTGGTCTGTCTGTTGCAGACTGATCTCATTTGCGGAGTTCCACGCCTTCGAGGCCATGCTGTGTCTGCCCGACTCCATGTACACTCTGGCCTTCCAGATCTTCGACCGCAACGGGAATGGTTATATCACGTGTGGTGAGTATAAACATATTGTAATTGATCATGTTAATTTTATGGTGATTGTGACACTACATAATTATACACTCTGGCCTTCCAGATCTTCGACCGTAACGGAAATGCTTATATCAGGTGTGGTATGTATCAACATATTGTAATTGATCATGTTAATTTTATGGTGATTGTGACACTCTGGCCTTCCAGATCTTCGACCGCAACGGGAATGGTTATATCACGTGTGGTGAGTATAAACATTGTAATTGATCATGTTAATTTTATGGTGATTGTGACATTTCATATACACTCTGGCCTTCCAGATCTTCGACCGTAACGGAAATGGTTATATCACGTGTGGTATGTATGAACATATTGTAATTGATCATGTTAATTTTATGGTGATTGTGACACTCTGGCCTTCCAGATCTTCGACCGCAACGGAAATGGTTATATCACGTGTGGTATGTATGAACATATTGTAATTGATCATGTTAATTTTATGGTGATTGTGACACTCTGGCCTTCCAGATCTTCGACCGCAACGGAAATGGTTATATCACGTGTGGTATGTATGAACATATTGTAATTGATCATGTTAATTTTATGGTGATTGTGACACTCTGGCCTTCCAGATCTTCGACCGCAACGGAAATGGTTATATCACGTGTGGTATGTATGAACATATTGTAATTGATCATGTTAATTTTATGGTGATTGTGACACTCTGGCCTTCCAGATCTTCGACCGCAACGGAAATGGTTATATCACGTGTGGTATGTATGAACATATTGTAATTGATCATGTTAATTTTATGGTGATTGTGACACTCTGGCCTTCCAGATCTTCGACCGCAACGGAAATGGTTATATCACGTGTGGTATGTATGAACATATTGTAATTGATCATGTTAATTTTATGGTGATTGTGACACTCTGGCCTTCCAGATCTTCGACCGCAACGGAAATGGTTATATCATGTGTGGTATGTATAAACATCATATTGTAATTGATCATGTTAATTTTATGGTGATTGTGACACTACATAATTATACACTCTGGCCTTCCAGATCTTCGACCGCAATGGAAATGGTTATGTCACGTGTGGTGAGTATAGACATCATATTGTAATTGGTCATGTTAATTTTATGGCAGGGGTCGCGCTAACGCATGTTTCTTGCGTATTTGACGCGTTTTAAAAATTGCTGACGCATTTTTACGGCGTTTACGCGTAATCCGTACGCAAAATGACGTCCGCTCAAAATCGCATCTGAGTCTAGATCATCTAGTAGATGGTGAATCAGACTTTAGAAGTCCTATGGTCCCTACACATATAGTGGTTCTGCTACATCAAACATTGGAACAGACTATAGAAAAGTGCCACTGCTTTCAGTAGGCGCAGTGCAGTGTGGCGGGAAAATCACTGTAAACGCATTGGGGTGATAACATTTCCCTCATTGTGTGTGAGTGAGCATTTCCGTCATTGTGTGTGAGTGAGCATTTCCCTCATTGTGTGTGAGTGAGCATTTCCCTCATTGTGTGTGAGTGAGCATTTCCCTCATTGTGTGTGAGTGAGCATTTCCCTCATTGTGTGTGAGTGAGCATTTCCCTCATTGTGTGTGAGTGAGCGTTTCCCTCATTGTGTGAGTGAGCGTTTCCCTCATTGTGTGTGAGTGAGCATTTCCCTCATTGTGTGTGAGTGAGCATTTCCCTCATTGTGTGTGAGTGAGCATTTCCCTCATTGTGTGTGAGTGAGCATCTCCCTCATTGTGTGTGAGTGAGCATTTCCCTCATTGTGTGTGAGTGAGCATTTCACTCATTGTGTGTGAGTGAGCATTTCCCTCATTGTGTGTGAGTGAGCATTTCCCTCATTGTGTGTGAGTGAGCGTTTCCCTCATTGTGTGTGAGTGAGCATCTCCCTCATGTGTGAGAGCGTTTCCCTCATTGTGTGTGAGTGAGCATTTCCCTCATTGTGTGTGAGTGAGCATCTCCCTCATTGTGTGTGAGTGAGCATCTCCCTCATGTGTGAGTGAGCGTTTCACTCATTGTGTGTGAGTGAGCATTTCCCTCATTGTGTGTGAGTGAGCATCTCCCTCATTGTGTGTGAGTGAGCATCTCCCTCATGTGTGAGTGAGCGTTTCACTCATTGTGTGTGAGTGAGCATTTCCCTCATTGTGTGTGAGTGAGCATTTCCGTCATAGTGTGTGAGTGAGCATTTCCCTCATTGTGTGTGAGTGAGCATTTCCCTCATTGTGTGTGAGTGAGCATTTCCCTCATTGTGTGTGAGAGCATTTCCGTCATTGTGTGTGAGTGAGCATTTCCCTCATTGTGTGTGAGTGAGCGTTTCACTCATTGTGTGTGAGTGAGCATTTCCCTCATTGTGTGTGAGTGAGCGTTTCCCTCATTGTGTGTGAGTGAGCATTTCCCTCATTGTGTGTGAGTGAGCATTTCCCTCATTGTGTGTGAGTGAGCATTTCCCTCATTGTGTGTGAGTGAGCATTTCCCTCATTGTGTGTGAGTGAGCATCTCCCTCATTGTGTGTGAGTGAGCATCTCCCTCATGTGTGAGTGAGCGTTTCACTCATTGTGTGTGAGTGAGCATTTCCCTCATTGTGTGTGAGAGCATTTCCGTCATTGTGTGTGAGTGAGCATTTCCGTCATTGTGTGTGAGTGAGCATTTCCCTCATTGTGTGTGAGTGAGCGTTTCCCTCATTGTGTGTGAGTGAGCATTTCCCTCATTGTGTGTGAGTGAGCGTTTCACTCATTGTGTGTGAGTGAGCATTTCCCTCATTGTGTGTGTGAGTGAGCATTTCACTCATTGTGTGTGAGTGAGCATTTCCCTCATTGTGTGTGAGTGAGCGTTTCCCTCATTGTGTGTGAGTGAGCGTTTCCCTCATTGTGTGTGAGTGAGCATCTCCCTCATGTGTGAGAGCGTTTCCCTCATTGTGTGTGAGTGAGCATTTCCCTCATTGTGTGTGAGTGAGCATCTCCCTCATTGTGTGTGAGTGAGCATCTCCCTCATGTGTGAGTGAGCGTTTCACTCATTGTGTGTGAGTGAGCATTTCCCTCATTGTGTGTGAGTGAGCATTTCCGTCATAGTGTGTGAGTGAGCATTTCCCTCATTGTGTGTGAGTGAGCATTTCCCTCATTGTGTGTGAGTGAGCATTTCCCTCATTGTGTGTGAGTGAGCATTTCCGTCATTGTGTGTGAGTGAGCATTTCCCTCATTGTGTGTGAGTGAGCGTTTCACTCATTGTGTGTGAGTGAGCATTTCCCTCATTGTGTGTGAGTGAGCATTTCCCTCATTGTGTGTGAGTGAGCATTTCCCTCATTGTGTGTGAGTGAGCATTTCCGTCATTGTGTGTGAGTGAGCATTTCCGTCATTGTGTGTGAGTGAGCATTTCCCTCATTGTGTGTGAGTGAGCATTTCCGTCATTGTGTGTGAGTGAGCATTTCCCTCATTGTGTGTGAGTGAGCGTTTCCCTCATTGTGTGTGAGTGAGCATTTCCCTCATTGTGTGTGAGTGAGCATTTCCCTCATTGTGTGTGAGTGAGCATTTCCCTCATTGTGTGTGAGTGAGCGTTTCACTCATTGTGTGTGAGTGAGCATTTCCCTCATTGTGTGTGAGTGAGCGTTTCACTCATTGTGTGTGAGTGAGCGTTTCACTCATTGTGTGTGAGTGAGCATTTCCCTCATTGTGTGTGAGTGAGCATTTCCGTCATTGTGTGTGAGTGAGCATTTCCCTCATTGTGTGTGAGTGAGCATTTCCCTCATTGTGTGTGAGTGAGCGTTTCACTCATTGTGTGTGAGTGAGCATTTCCCTCATTGTGTGTGAGTGAGCGTTTCACTCATTGTGTGTGAGTGAGCATTTCCGTCATTGTGTGTGAGTGAGCATTTCCCTCATTGTGTGTGAGTGAGCATTTCCCTCATTGTGTGTGAGTGAGCATTTCCCTCATTGTGTGTGAGTGAGCATTTCCCTCATTGTGTGTGAGTGAGCGTTTCACTCATTGTGTGTGAGTGAGCATTTCCGTCATTGTGTGTGAGTGAGCATTTCCGTCATTGTGTGTGAGTGAGCATTTCCCTCATTGTGTGTGAGTGAGCATTTCCCTCATTGTGTGTGAGTGAGCGTTTCACTCATTGTGTGTGAGTGAGCATTTCCCTCATTGTGTGTGAGTGAGCATTTCCCTCATTGTGTGTGAGTGAGCATTTCCCTCATTGTGTGTGAGTGAGCATTTCCCTCATTGTGTGTGAGTGAGCGTTTCACTCATTGTGTGTGAGTGAGCGTTTCACTCATTGTGTGTGAGTGAGCATTTCACTCATTGTGTGTGAGTGAGCATTTCCCTCATTGTGTGTGAATGAGCGTTTCCCTCATTGTGTGTGAGTGAGCGTTTCCCTCATTGTGTGTGAGTGAGCGTTTCCCTCATTGTGTGTGAGTGAGCATTTCCCTCATTGTGTGTGAGTGAGCATTTCCCTCATTGTGACTGTGTGTGGTTTCAGATGAGTTTGAGAGTATCATCACTCACACCACGCTGAACCAGAAGATGCCTTTCAACTTCACCAGCGAGTTCATCCAGCTGCACTTCGGCAAGGACAAGTCCCGCAAAGTCACCTACAACGAATTCACCCAGTTGCTGCATGTGAGTCTGTCTGTCTGTCTGTCTGCCTGTCTATCTATCAATCTATTTGTCTGTGTGTCTGTCTGTCTGCCTGTCTGTGTGTCTGTGGTTCATCCAGCTGCACTTCGGCAAGGACAAGTCCCGCAAAGTCACCTACAACGAATTGACCCAGTTACTGCATGTGAGTCTGGCTGTCTGTCTGTCTGCCTGCCTGTCTGTCTGTGTGTCTGTTGTTCATTCAGCTACAATTTAGCAGGGACAGTGTGTTGTGTTATGATTATATGCAATGCATTCTCTAATGTATTCATTTTCATAGAGATGTATGGTGAGGATACGTGAACCAGTCTGTTAGAAATGTTTGTACGAATGGTGAGTGAAAAGCGCATTGAGTTGCTTAGCAAGATTATGCGCTTTTTAAGCATTATTAATTATTTTATTATTTATGTATGTCTGTATTTATGTAAGTAATTTGTGTGCGTATGTGTATGTATGTAATTTGAGTGTGTGCACGAGTGTGAGTGTGTGTACCCACGGTCGTTCTTCCGAGCAGGTTGTGTGTGTATTTGTGTGTGTGAATGTGTGTGCCGGAGCTGCACACCGGCAAGCATAAGTCACGCAAGGTCACCTACAACTTAGCGGGTGTATGTCTTTGAGAGTGCATGTACTGCAGTAATCTTCCCTGCTGGAGAACAATGTAAGAAACTTAGCAAGCTCAAGACAGACACAAGCAGTTGCTACAACTTAGCGGGTGTATGTCTTTGAGAGTGCATGTACTGCAGTAATCTTCCCTGCTGGAGAACAATGTGAGAAACTTAGCAAGCTCAAGACAGACACAAGCAGTTGCTACAACTTAGCGGGTGTATGTCTTTGAGAGTGCATGTACTGCAGTACTCTTCCCTGCTGGAGAACGATGTGAGAAACTTAGCAAGCTCAAGACAGACACAAGCAGTTGCTACAACTTAGCGGGTGAATGTCTTTGAGAGTGCATGTACTGCAGTAATCTTCCCTGCTGGAGAACGATGTGAGAAACTTAGCAAGCTCAAGACAGACACAAGCAGTTGCTACAACTTAGCGGGTGAATGTCTTTGAGAGTGCATGTACTGCAGTAATCTTCCCTGCTGGAGAACAATGTGAGAAACTTAGCAAGCTCAAGACAGACACAAGCAGTTGCTACAACTTAGCGGGTGAATGTCTTTGAGAGTGCATGTACTGCAGTACTCTTCCCTGCTGGAGAACGATGTGAGAAACTTAGCAAGCTCAAGACAGACACAAGCAGTTGCTACAACTTAGCGGGTGAATGTCTTTGAGAGTGCATGTACTGCAGTAATCTTCCCTGCTGGAGAACAATGTGAGAAACTTAGCAAGCTCAAGACAGACACAAGCAGTTGCTACAACTTTTTGTAAGAAAGGAAACATTGATTTTGTTTTGCTCTCATGGATGCTCCGGCTTCCAGGATGTCCTGAAGTTCAGGATTTTTTTGTCCAGGATGTTCTGAAGTTTAGGATTTTTTTATTGCCTGGAGCCGGCGTCGCCGGATTATGAGAATTTGAGAGGATGCATTTTGCTGGTTATAGACATAAAGTTTAACCAGAAGTGAAAGTGCAACAACAGCCTGTCAGTTTCATTGGAAAATGTTGTTTCCCTTCAGCTTCCAGGGGGCATTGCCCCCCGGAACCCCCAGGAGGGGCACTGTCCCTGCACTCCGCCTGAGCTTGCAGGATGTTTTATATTTCCCAGGAGCACCCATGTACTCTCAATGAGTGCTAAAAAGTAAAACAGACTTAAGGTATTAGGTATTAGCTACTTTATTGTCACACAGCCATCTCTGTGAAATTCGGGTTGCTCCCGCCTGGAGAGCGCGTCACAGCCACCCATTTTTTTATTTGTTTTTGCATGCGATTTTTTGTGTCATTGATGAAGGAAAGGGGGGGGGGGGGTATATTTGGACCAAATGACAACTTTTTCGTTGCCACTGGGTTTAACGTGTGCTAAGTGCATGGGCACTCGGGACCTCGGTTTATCATCTCATCCGAAAGACTCCACATTCAGACCGTAAGGCCTAGTGCAAAGTGAGAGGAAAAATCCCCTGTACCCAGGTTCGAACTCGGGTTTGCTTGACACGAAGCGAAAGCGCTGCCACTGTGCCACTCTACAGCGCTTAATTAACATGTGTTGTTATTTTTCGTTGCGTGTGTTGTCAGGACTTTCACGACGAGCACGCGGTGCAGGCGTTCCGACGTCGCGACAAAGGCAACACGGGGTTCATCACGGTGAAGGACTTTGAGGACATCATGCTGTCCCTCAAGTCCTACCTGCTGACGCCTTTCACCAGAGACAACCTCATCATGGTCAGAACTGTCAGCATTATCAATGGCAGGGCTCCCAATCGTCCCGCAAAACAAGGGGTCCCAGGGACTCCTTCACTTACAGTATAGAGGGTCCTAGAGGCGGGATAGAGGGTCCCAGTGGCATTGTGAATGCTAAAAAGAATTTTTTCTAGTGCATCCCTGGGACCCCCTGCACATTCTTTTAGAGGGTTCTTTAGAATTTTAGTGCTTCATAGACCACCAAATGAGGGTCCCTGGGAGTCCTACAATGGTCATGGTTATTAACTTCTTGACTGCCACCAACGTTTTGTGTACTGACTTGATGACATCACTGATGAAGTCATCAGATGAAGAGGAATAACCCTGATATGCTGGCTTTTCAATCAATCAATCAATATTTATTATCCCCAGTTAAATGAACCAGGACATTTGTTTCTAACACAGTCAAGAGTTATATCCCCAGAGCATTTTGCCAGATTAGCTCTATCAGTTGTCTCTTTCATGGCCTGATTTGCCCAATTATGTTTTCTTTAATTTTCTCTGGCAGTCCAGGGGTTATAAGAATTCTGAATCTGAGTTCTAATAAGGGACCCGTCACCACAGAAGGGGCGCAGTAGTGTTGTTTAGGAATGGGAAGATTCAGAGAACATTCCCACAGAAGACGGAGTGTGGCTGCCCATGTGGCGGGGTAATCAAAAACAGTCACACACGTAATGTTCTCATCCCTAATTGATGCGTTTGTACCATAGTGTTCAAGTGCTTCGGCTGTCAGGTTGATCCCTGGAGTCTTTTAGCCAGGGTAAGCCAACAAACAACAACAGAGAAAATTGACACGTGCCATTTCAGCGCTTTCATCTCTTGCTCAACAACTCCGGATTTGTTGTGTATGACATGCACTCCTGTGTTATGATGATAATTCTTTGTTGGAATTGTCAGTGTGTGTGTGTCTATATATTAAGAGGTTTGTGCTGTGTTTTGTGCTGTGTGTGTTTGTGAGTGTGTGTGTTGTGTATGTGTGTGAGCATGCATGTGTGCGTGCTTGTGTGGGTTATGTGTGCACGCATGTGTATGTGTGTGTCTGTGTATGCATGTGTATGTGTCTGTCTGCATGTGAACGTTATGTGTGAGTGTATTTCTATGTGTATCCTCTGACGTTTGTGTATGTGTGTTGGTGTATGTGGTCAGTCCGTGCAACTCAGTTGCTATGGCTTACTGAATGAAAGATGAATAATGAGTTGGTGTCAATAAATGTGTGCGCACATGTGTGTTTGTGTGTGTGTGTGTGACAGAGAGAGAGAGTTGCTTTGTATTTTTGTTATCTACTTGTTGATGAATAATTGATTGTAAAGCGCTTTGGGCTCATTTGAGGTAAAGCGCTATATAAATGTACTATTATTATTATTTGTAGGCTGCATTGGGTGAGGACAGGCACCGACAGGTCAGCTACGCCTATTTCAACGCCTTCATCTCCCTCCTAGACAACATAGAGCTGGTTCGGCGAATATTTCTGGCCGCCACACGAAGGGACACAACCAGGGAGATCACCAAAGGTCAGTCAGCCAGCGGTTATCTCCCTTGTCCGTTCTCTCGCCAAGGTCATGTCTTTTGTTGTTGTAACCCTTTCGCCGCCAACGTCACGTGTTGACACCACAATGATTTAACACCCATGCCACGTCACGTGTTGGCACCACAATGATTTAACACCCATGCCACGTCACGTGTTGGCACCACAATGATTTAACACCCATGCCACGTCACGTGTTGGCACCACAATGATTTAACACCCATGCCACGTCACGTGTTGGCACCACAATGATTTAGCACCCATGCCACGTCACGTGTTGGCACCTCAATGATTTAACACCCATGCCACGTCACGTGTTGGCACCACAATGATTTAACACCCATGCCACGTCACGTGTTGGCACCACAATGATTTAACACCCATGCCACGTCACGTGTTGACACCACAATGATTTAACACCCATGCCACGTCACGTGTTGGCACCACAATGATTTAACACCCATGCCACGTCACGTGTTGACACCACAATGATTTAGCACCCATGCCACGTCACGTGTTGGCACCACAATGATTTAACACCCATGCCACGTCACGTGTTGGCACCACAATGATTTAACACCCATGCCACGTCACGTGTTGGCACCACAATGATTTAACACCCATGCCACATCACGTGTTGGCACCACAATGATTTAACACCCATGCCACGTCACGTGTTGGCACCACAATGATTTAACACCCATGCCACGTCACGTGTTGGCACCACAATGATTTAACACCCATGCCACGTCACGTGTTGGCACCACAATGATTTAACACCCATGCCACGTCACGTGTTGGCACCACAATGATTTAACACCCATGCCACGTCACGTGTCAAAATCACGGTTTTCACGTGTTTTCCCTCTTATAGCTGGTAAGAAACCTTAAGAAATCTTCCTAGCATAAGAGGGAATGTGACACGTGACGTGGGCGTCTTTTACACCCATGTCACTAAAAGGCATCAAATCAGGGTCTGTTATTCAAAGACCCTGTTCTCTTAATTTTGGGAGGTAAGGATAGGCCTTACTTTAAATATGTCACAGAGGAATCCCCAATATTACAGACATATTTTTTTCTCTACCCAGGTAAGTTTAATGGAATTTTTCTATTTCTTAGTTAAGCGCATAACGGCAGCATGACGCATCTACGCTCATGTGACAGGAAACTGAGCGAAGAAAAAAAAGAAGAAGAAGAAACCTGAAGTAAAAATTTGTAATCTTTCATTTCTCCTTTTGTTTATGTATGTTTTGTTTGTGTGTATGGCTGGAGTGATTTGTGAGGTTTTTTTAATGATGCAAAATCGTTGCGATGCAAATGACTTGTGCTATGCTGTATTTTACGCCTATAACTGTGTCTACCACGGGGTGCTTTCTTCATCAAATTTCCAGTGAATTAAATAGGTAAAAAACAACACAGGGTATGGCGTTGCTGCAACACTCAGACCATGTTCAGGGATAGTAACTCTTCCTAGTCAAATTTTTTGTCAGCAAATGCATTTTCTTATTTCGTATATTTAACGCATCTTGGTAAGGAATAGGGTTAGGGATAGGGTTAGGAACATGTCAGAGTTAATGTTAGTAGTTTTTGAAGACATTTGCGCACAATGTATGCATCCCGTGATTGAGCGCCTTACCTGTACCCTGGAGAATGGCTATATATATATAATATATATATGGCCGGAACGACCTGAATGAGTCAAGGTGCCTCCCTATTAAGACCTTTTTTGGCTGATGTTTCAAGGTGTTAATAGGGAATTTCCATTGTGTTGTGACGCTGATTTCTGTTTTTGTACGCTGAATAAACAACGCTTTTCATTTTTGCGTTGTGTATGAATGTTATGTATGCAAGAAAATAACACACACAGCAGGGCTCCCAGGGACCCCCATTTGGGGGTCTATGAAGCACTGAAATTCTAAAGGACCCTCTAAAAGAATGTGCAATGGGGTCCCAGGGATGCACTAGAAAAATTATTTTTAGCATTCGCAATGCCACTGGGACCCTCTATCCTGCCTCTAGGACCCTCTATACTGTAAGTGAAGGAGTCCCTGGGACCCCTTGTTTTGCGGGACGATTGGGAGCCCTGAGGACCCTCTATACTGTAAGTGAAGGAGTCCCTGGGACCCCTTGTTTTGCGGGACGATTGGGAGCCCTGAACGCCCATATTGTAGTTTGCAGCGAATGTTCAATATGTTTACATATGAATGGTATGTGATGTTTCAGAGGAACTGATGTACCAGGCTCAGGAGTTCACGCAGATCACACCGCTAGAGATCGACATCTTGTTTTCGCTGGCACACCTTCGACATCAGAGTGGGTATGTATCTGTGGCACACTGTGTGTGTGTATACGTGTGTGCCTGCATACATCTGCCTGCATGCATGTGTGTTGATAATTAATGGAACATAATTATTTGAACATATTTTCATGTTTGAATTTTTTCCCCACATGTACAAACGTTTTGAACAAAACATAATTGTTTCTACTGGGTTGTTTTTTTGGGTTGTTGTGGAAATTAAATTCTTTTTTAATATTTTTGTGGTACCTGACTCCACGTGATTTCACTTCAGACATGCACTGGACGTTCCTGAAAGAAATGATTATGCTGTGGAAGTGAATGGATGGTTTTTTTTTTGTAAAGGAAACACATTTTTGAATTATCAGTTTACAAGAGTGCCATCACTACCAGGCATTTCTTTTTCGTCTTCCGCGTTCCCAGGCCATAAGGCCACAATGGGTATGTATGTGTCCGTTTTCCAGTTTTCCCTGGTCTCCTCGCTGCATTCAGCCGACACATTTTTTTTCCTCGGATTTGTTACTTCTTTGTGAAGCGCTTAGAGCCCTGTAAAGAGAATAAGCGCTATAAAAATGGTCATTATTATTATTATTCCGATTTCGGAGAAGCGCAGGCATTTCAATTGTGATGTAGCATATACAGTGGGGTGAATGAATAATGAAAACTGTTGTAGAAATTATCCTCATTCCCGGCATGTAAAAAGCGTCAAACTTATGAAGTTAAAAAGTACAGAGATAAACTTAGCAGCCTTCTTTCATTAAGTATTCAACATTTAGTATTGATAGGACATGATTAAGCTTAGCTAGATACGTTTGTTTGCAAGCACCCGGTTTCCACGAGCTGCCCAATGGCAGGCTTAGACCTGCACTGGGAATAGTTAGTGGCAGCATCAGTCACACTAGTATTAACGGACACCTCAGTATCGCGGACACCTCAGTAATCCAGACAGTTTTACTCAGTCTCTTCCCTTCTTAATCATTACTAATAGAGTCTCCAGTATAGCGACCACCTGACAATTAGGGACAGTTCTGGTCAGTCTGTAGGGTGGTCGCAATGCTGAGGTTCCACTGTATCCAGTATAGCGACCACCTGACAATTAGGGACAGTTGTGGTCAGTCTGTAGGGTGGTCGCAATGCTGAGGTTCCACTGTATCCAGTATAGCGACCACCTGACAATTAGGGACAGTTCTGGTCAGTCTGTAGGGTGGTCGCAATGCTGAGGTTCCACTGTATCCAGTATAGCGACCACCTGACAATTAGGGACAGTTGTGGCCAGTCTGTAGGGTGGTCGCAATGCTGAGGTTCCACTGTATCCAGTATAGCGACCACCTGACAATTAGGGACAGTTGTGGCCAGTCTGTAGGGTGGTCGCAATGCTGAGGTTCCACTGTATCCAGTATAGCGACCACCTGACAATTGGGGACAGTTGTGGTCAGTCTGTAGGGTGGTCGCAATGCTGAGGTTCCACTGTATCCAGTATAGCGACCACCTGACGATTAGGGACAGTTGTGGCCAGTCTGTAGGGTGGTCGCAGTACTGAGGTTCCATTCTGAGCAAGAGAAGGAAAATTGACATGGGCGTGGTGGGTCTTTAGCTGGGGGCGTTGGGGTGATCTGCCTTGTGTGCAGTGAAGTAAGGGCCTAACGTTTGTTGCGCACAGCTCCCTGTCCTATGCTGATCTGGATGCGCTCTCGGCAGAAGGAGGAAGAGACACGCCCTTCAAAATCCAGATGCAGATCGCTGAGGTATGTGTCTTGCTAAGTTTTACTGACAGTGGTTATTGCAAGAGTATGAACATTAGCACGTGTTTATTGATTTGTGTACTCCTTCTGTGCCAGGCTTGTGCAGTTTGCTGTAGGTTTCAAGAATCGGTCAATGATTAAGTCATTTACCCATTCAAGACACACTGACCCACCACGATTAAGTCCCTTGCTTTGTTCTGGGTAGCTGTGACCCACATGCACATGCCCCCAACTTGAAATTGAGTCTGCTCTTTAAAATTGTCTCGTTTTCAATTGGGGGGCATTTGTATGGGAGTAAAACCTGGTCAAAACAAGATTTCCTACCAGCTATAAGAAGGAAATCACGTGAAACCTGTGATTTTGACATGTGATCTGGTGGATCTTTAAGCTTGCTTATTTGGGCAAAATACTGTGTATAATATTTATTTATTTTTCCTCATAGACACACATTGGTTCAAACAAATGAGACATTTGAAATTCTTTTATTTAGACTTAATTCATTTCGCCATGTTCAGAACAAAGAAATGTCAGTCGAAAAACACTTCACGTGAGGAATGGAAAACTCAAGATTTTGTTCATTTCAGGTTCAACTTGCGTTGTTGCTTTACAGCTTTGTTAGATGATGCAGCTTGTCTTGATCAACTGGTAAGTCCACATCGAAGGTGACCAATTTTGACTTACGGCTGTATGTCTTGCGCACAGCGATTTTAAACATTTAATAACATATTTGGCTCACGAATATCCCGGAGAAGGATTTGCATATATACTCCTGGGTAGAATTGGGATGAAATTACAGAATAGTAATTAAGTGTGATTGATTGGTTGAAGTATCGAATCAACAATAGCTACGTGATGGGGAATTGAAAACTGACGCAATACATTGTCCATTTCATCATAGTGGGCAAATCATTTACCCATTACATTGCCAGACCTGTTTACCCTCCTGGTTTTGCGGGAATTTGCAAAAATTCTTGGTAAAATCCCGGGATTTCGAAAAATCGTCTATCATTCCGTTTGTATGAAAAGACGCAAGGGTTGACCGAAACCTTGAAGTTCTGAGACGCGATTTTTCATTGGTCCGTGGACCCCCTCAACCAATGATAGTATTTCTTGTTGGCAGAGATTGTAGTTTTGCGCTAAACCGCAAGTCAGGCAAGTCAACCGCAGGCGGCAAGCGCCAGAAATCTTTGACAAACGACAGCAGTGATAGGGTGAAACGGCCAAAAGTGAAGCAGAAGTTTTCTCAAAAGTATTTGAAAGTGCCAGGAATAACAAGTTCGTGTTTGGGAGACGAGCATGCACACTGCAAGTACTGCAACGTGGACTTCAAAATTTCGCATGGCGACATTGCGATGTGGTTTTGTTTTTTTGTCTTCTCAAATTCCGGGTTTTTCTGTGGCAAATTCCAGGTTGTTCATTATACGGGTAAACAGGTCTGCATTGCATGCACATGAACATAAAGCGTAAATGCAAAACATAAACGTTAGAATAAAAGACACAAGTCATTCAAAACATTTCATTCATAATAATAATCTGATGTACATCCTCCATGGTTTTGCTCTTTGTGAGTGATGCCTCACAGCTGGTTGTTCCATAGTTTAAATGTAGCTTGCAATATGAGGCAATGTCAAAAGGTGCTTTCCAAGCAAGTGAAAAATAAAATGTCATTGTCAGCCATTCTTTTGACCTTTTCTGTTTCTTTTCAACTCCCATAAAATGACTTTGTGTGAATTTATGGATAAATTAGCTTAGATTATGATTTATCACAATTTTAAATTGGCTTCAGGAGGCATGTTACTTGTGACACGTGACAACATAAAGTACTATGCTGTGTGAAGAGTAAAGCAAAGATCATCTTCATAAAGCAGAAATAAATAAAGTCACATTACTAGAATAATCTGGGATAATTGTTTTTGACACTTTAGTAATAACACATGTGTTATGCTTAATTTTGTATCATCACCTACACATATGTCATTGCCTCACTCGCACACAATTGCCTACCATAAAAGAAAATCTCAGAAACAGCAAACAAATGTTTATTTCTTCAAAGAAACATTCCATGTGTATATTGTAAAGTAATGATAAAAAAATTCAAGCCAAATGAATAAGAGAGTAGAACTTTATTTATGTTACTTGCTACACAAATCCATGTGACGACAAATTGAAGTGTTGTCACAGGTAGCAAGTAACATGTGATTGAAGTCATTAAGTCTCATAAACCAACAGAAAAGAAAGTACTTTTTCAAGAAATATTGCTTCAGTATTACTGAAACAGCCAAAGTGTTGTGAAGTAAACTTGTAATGTGCCTAATTTCAACTTAAAATCGTAACTCATGAGTTACTTGTGACATGTGACACCACAAGATCTCCCGTCACAGGGGGTCTCTTACCCTACAACATAATTTTGGCACCCACTAGCAGAAGAGTAGATCAAAATAAAGAATTTTTGTGCCAAGCTGTCAATATTTCCATCCAAATTATTGCTTCTATCGAATTGATATAAAAATGAACTATGGTTTGTGTGTTACTTGCTACAAGATTATGTTACTTGTGACATAAATTCCTCTGTGACAACAAACATTTATGAGCCTTCTCTTCGCTCTTTCGATGTTGAAAAGAGTGGAAAAGCTATTGAGCATTGTACACTGAGTCGAAGGTTTACAGAAACTGGGGGTTCCGTTCTTGTTGACTGAATTTTTTAATTGTAATAAGCATTGAAAGCTCATAAGTGTTACTTGTGACGTCGTGACGACAATCCATAAATGATGTAATTTTGCTAACTATTACCACAAAAAAACTATTGTACTAATAGGTGTTAAAAAGAGCAACTTCCAATGGATCTATAACCTTCGTTTTAGACTTGTTCCATATTTTTGTTAGTCAAGGTAAACAGTTATCTGCTAGCTCTCAATGTGACGACAATTGTAGCAAGTAACATACCGACTTTGAGGTCATATTACCGTAAAGATACACATGAACATTTTATTTTGAACATTATTATAGTTGCAAAGATTACAGAAGAACATAATACAACTGAAAATGGGTTTGCTATTTGCATCTATTTGGAACCACAAGCCCTCCAAGTGGTGCACTGTTCACCACAGTCAAAATGCACACCAATTTCGGCCATCTAGTGCTGGTATTTTCGCTAATAGTTTTTTTAATTTGATGTCTTCAATAGCTTTTACTGTTTAATAAACATTTTTAATGTTTCTACAACACAGACAGACTAATCACTGAGATCATAAGCATCATGAAATTAAGTTATGGACAATTTTGTGAGGTAGGGGTGGGGCATGGCACCTTTTGACATTGCCTCATATAGATTACTGTATTTTCTGGTCTACAAAGTGCACCCTTGTCAAAGCCGCACCCCCTGAATTTCATTAACATTCTGGAAAAACAACAATAAACAGGCATGGGAATTGTCCGCGAAAAAGTTTTTGAAATTGTTACTAAATACTTAGTTTTTGTTACTAAATACTTCAATTGGGGGGCTTTTCAGAGTTTTTTGTCTCTCACAATTCCCATGCCTGAATAAAGCCGCATTCAGTGTGTAAGCCGCAAGAGACTGAAAAAAACCCCACCTAAGCCGACGAGCGGACGAACATTCGAAGGCCATAGCAATTAGTTGACGGTCCGTGTTGCACTCGCTTACAACCTAATCTTCGCCATAACGGACCTACTAAATACTGGATTCAGCACAACGACACAACACAAAACAAGACAGTAACGCACTGGCAGTTCATTTTCAGTCACAGTTTGCACACACGAAACTCGCATCCTACTCGGCAGACAGTAAGCAAAATGGCGCAGCGCACTCCGCAGATACGTAATCACGGCAAGCGCTTATGCGCCTGCTGTTTTCATTTATTGGCTTTTGTGAGTTGTTTGCATTCAGCAAGTGTTTCAGTGCAGATACTAATGCCGATTTATTGGTTATAAAGCAAAGGAGCTGCTTCTCAACTTCTTTTCTGTAAAGTGAGACCAGTCACTTAGTTAGAACTTGTGGAGTGAGACCGATCACTTCGTTTTAACTTGGAAGTTGATTTCGCATTTTCGTTTGCACATAGTTCGTAAAGATCGCCACGATCGCCACTGCTATGTGAAAAACAATGTGCATGGAGGTGGTGAAATTTTGTGGTCATTATTAATTCATAATTATGTTTTGTGTTAATGTTTTTATGGGGGTTTTTTCAGTGTCGTTTGTGTTTCTCTTATTGCATCTCATGTAAATTTCTTAGTCTTGAAATAATAAAGTATGATTGATTGATTGATTGATTGACTGATTGATTGATTGCAGCAAAAGCTTCGCCTGGAGCAAGGCATGACCACCAGAACGCCTCTACTGGCCATTGCGGAGCAAGTCTACCGCTTCGGTTTAGGAGCTTTCGCCGGCGGTGAGTATAATAATAATGATAATAATAATGAACATTTATTGTAAGCGCTTAGGGCTTTTGTTTTAAGAGTAATCTTAAAGATAATAAACATTTATTGTAAGCGCTTAGGGCTTTTGTTTTAAGAGTAATCTTAACGATAATGAACATTTATTGTAAGTGCTTAGGGCTTTTGTTTTAAGAGTAATCTTAAAGATAATAAACATTTATTGTAAGCGCTTAGGGCTTTTGTTTTAAGAGTAATCTTAACGATAATGAACATTTATTGTAAGCGCTTAGGGCTTTTGTTTTAAGAGTAATCTTAACGATAATGAACATTTATTGTAAGCGCTTAGGGCTTTTGTTTTAAGAGTAATCTTAACGATAATGAACATTTATTGTAAGCGCTTAGGGCTTTTGTTTTAAGAGTAATCTTAACGATAATGAACATTTATTGTAAGCGCTTAGGGCTTTTGTTTTAAGAGTAATCTTAACGATAATGAACATTTATTGTAAGCGCTTAGGGCTTTTGTTTTAAGAGTAATCTTAACGATAATGAACATTTATTGTAAGCGCTTAGGGCTTTTGTTTTAAGAGTAATCTTAACGATAATGAACATTTATTGTAAGCGCTTAGGGCGTTTGTTTTAAGAGTAATCTTAACGATAATGAACATTTATTGTAAGCGCTTAGGGCGTTTGTTTTAAGAGTAATCTTAACGATAATGAACATTTATTGTAAGCGCTTAGGGCTTTTGTTTTAAGAGTAATCTTAACGATAATAAACATTTATTGTAAGCGCTTAGGGCGTTTGTTTTAAGAGTAATCTTAACGATAATGAACATTTATTGTAAGCGCTTAGGGCGTTTGTTTTAAGAGTAATCTTAACGATAATGAACATTTATTGTAAGCGCTTAGGGCGTTTGTTTTAAGAGTAATCTTAAAGATAATAAACATTTATTGTAAGCGCTTAGGGCGTTTGTTGTGAAAAACCAAGGGACTTAATCTTGCTGGGTCAGTGTGCCTTAAGACCTGCACAGTTATTGAAGCTGTGCCACTCTTGGATAGATGTTGATCTGTTTGTGCATCGTTCTCTCCACCAGTGTTCATGTGTACTGTGTGGGTGAAGGGTCATAGAGGTCATCATTCTCTCCACCAGTGTTGATGTGTACTGTGTGGGTGAAGGGTCATAAAGGCCAACCTGGCACATCCTGTGTGTGCATCATCCTCTCCACCATTGTTGATGTGTACTGTGTGGGTGAAGGGTCATAGAGGTCATCGTTCTCTCCACCATTGTTGATGTGTACTGTGTGGGTGAAGGGTCATAAAGGCGAACCTGGCACATCCTGTGTGTACACCATTCTGTCCACCATTGTTGATGTGTACTGTGTGGGTGAAGGGTCATAAAGGCCAACCTGGCACATCCTGTTTGTACATCGTTCTCTCCACCATTGTTGATGTGTACTGTGTGGGTGAAGGGTCATAGAGGTCATCGTTCTCTCCACCATTGTTGATGTGTACTGTGTGGGTGAAGGGTCATAAAGGCGAACCTGGCACATCCTGTGTGTACACCATTCTGTCCACCATTGTTGATGTGTACTGTGTGGGTGAAGGGTCATAAAGGCGAACCTGGCACATCCTGTGTGTACACCATTCTGTCCACCAGTGTTGATGTGTACTGTGTGGGTGAAGGGTCATAAAGGCCAACCTGGCACATCCTGTTTGTACATCGTTCTCTCCACCATTGTTGATGTGTACTGTGTGGGTGAAGGGTCATAAAGGCCAACCTGGCACATCCTGTTTGTACATCGTTCTCTCCACCAGTGTTGATGTGTACTGTGTGGGTGAAGGGTCATAAAGGCGAACCTGGCACATCCTGTGTGTACATCGTTCTCTCCACCATTGTCGATGTGTACTGTGTGGGTGAAGGGTCATAAAGGCGAACCTGGCACAACCTTTTTTTGAGGATGATGCTTTGTTTGTTTCGCTTTGGCTCTGATCCACTCATTGCTAGGTGGTTGGTATCGTCATCAACTTTGATGGAGGGGAGTTAATTAAAGAGAGTTCTCCCCCTTTGTTGAATTTCAACTTTGATTTGTTCTACTTGGAATAGCAAAACCTCAGTGCATTTTCACATGATTGTGAATGCAGAATAAACGTATGTATTAGGTATTTAGTACTTTATAATCACAGAGGCATCTCTGTGAAACTCGGGCTGCTCCCACCTGGAGAGCGCATCGCAGCCAGAGGCACGCCACTCAATTTAAAAATTAAAAAAATGACTGATGAGGAAGGAAAGGGATGGGGTGGGGGTAAATTTTGACCAAATGACAACTTTTTCGTTGCCACTGGGTTTAACGTACGTGCTAAGTGCACGGGCACATGGGACCTCGGTTTATCGTCTCATCCGAAAGACTCCTCGTTCAGACCGTAAGGCCTAGTGCAAAGTGAGGAAAAATCCCCTGTACCCAGTTTCGAACTCGGGTTTACTTGACACGAAGCGAACACGTTACCACTGTGCCACTCTACACTGTGGATGTTTGTGGATGGGACTATTTTTGTTGTCATTGTACACACAATAGCTGCTTTATGAAAGGCGTGTTCATGGTTTCTTTCTCTCTTTAAGCCTTTTCTTGCTTTCTTTATGTAGTGTTTGCCGTGTTGAAGTAGCAAGCGGGTTGTGCCTTTCTTCTTCAGTGTTCAGTGTTGATGTATCAGGTCGCCTAGCTCTGAACACCTCAAGAGATCAGCAGCGAGCAGCATCAAAGGCGAAAAAGTATTTGAGTTTTTGGTTTTTCGTTTTTGATATATAACAGACTATTTTTCTGATTCGTACAGAAGGAGATTTCTAACGGACAATTTTTCTGATTTGTACAGGAGTTGTTTTTTTATAACTGTTTAAGGACATTTTTTCTAATTCGTACAAAAGGAGGTTTTTTTAAACGGACATTTTTTTTCTGATTTATACAGGAGATGATTTTTTTCTCTTGGAAAGTTTCTTGTTTTTTGTGTGTGAACTAACCTGGTCGTGTCTAATCTTTGCAAAAGGAACATGTGCTTGATTTATGCTAAAACATTTTTATTTCGCGCTTTGCTTGCAACTGATGGAAGGAGGATATGAATAGGAAGATGTACTATCATCTCACAAGTAGCTTATCGGTCTGTCCTTCTTCTTCTTCTTCTTCTTCTTCGCCTCAGGCAGCCAACTTCATCAGGCTGAAGATTCTGCTGCACTTTGGGGGGTAGTAAGAAGACAAGAAATTAGAAAGCTGAGGAGATAGAAGTAGCCTAATGGAAAGGAAAGGAAACATAAAATAAAACCTAGTGTGGATAAATAAAAAAATAAAAAAAGTGGACCACCGCCTTTATTTTGTAGTATCTGGGCAAGACCAATCCGGCCACCATAGCGGTCCCCGGGGGCGAACCCCGACCAGCACAGCTCCTGCCCTTCATTTACCCCTATTGTAAGGATTATTGTCAAAACTAGAAGAAAGTATAGAAGTGGATATGTCCATATGAAGTGCATTTTACTACTTCATTGTTCACATTCACTCTCCTAGCACCCTAGTACAGCACTCTACACTCCCACCAAATGCAAAGACATTCACCGACAAGTACCTTGCCATGTGTGTCTATTTTTAAAGCTTGTGTCAGGGATTGTTTCCGTTTGAGTAACGCGTGCACATGAAAAAAATGGTTGAGATGCAACGGTTAACCAAGAAGGTGAAAAAAAAATACACAGTGCTAGAAAAGTGAACAGGACTTTTCGCAGATCAGTTTTATTAACATGAAGATAACAGAAAGCTTACTAACATTTACCCAGAGCTGATTCTAGGGCGCGGGATTGGTACAATCCCCCCCAAATCTGTTCCTTCCCGCAATAATTGGGTCAAAACGCGGGCCGACGCCCGCATATTTGCAGAACTGCCCGCACTTTTTACCGATCGCTGCAGGAATTCCTTTGTCGTCTGCTAAGTCCATCGTCTGCACAAACTGAAAGCATTGGGCAGGAATGAATGATTTCTCGACATTTCATTGGTTCCTTTGCAATGTTAGTGTAAATCAACCAATCGCGTTCATTTCGTTTTACCGACAAGAAGTTGTGAGAGTCCTTCAAAATGAAGCGGACAACGACGCTCTTCGACTTTGATTTTTGTGGTGGCAAAGTAAAAAAAGGAAATCCTCTGCCAAACGAGTGTGCAGAAGATGTTGCAGAAACAGCTACTGCATCAACAGTCTCGGAGAAGCAGCCCGAAGATAACGGCACTAGTGCGAGGGAACACCGGTTCCAAGACGAGTGGCTGAAGAAGTGGCCATGGCTAGCGAAGATTGAATCGGCCGCCTCCCCCCCCCTTCCCCTCGTATCCATTGGACCTGCCCCCCTTTTTTCATTCACTTTTTCAAAATCCTAGAATCAGCTCTGTTTACCTGTACCGTGCGAGGCTTTACCGTGAGCAGCTTTCTTTTCAAATTGTTGTTTCCCTGATGGCATTGCTCAGACCATAAGAATTTTGTGCAAGAACTGATTTTGCTTCTGGAAGTGCTTGCCGTATTTTACGGACTATAAGGCGATACTTTTGTCATAGACTGAGACCCCTGCACCTTATAATGTGACTGATAATATAGCAGGGCTCCCAATCGTCCCACAAAACAAGGGGTCCCAGGGACTCCTTCACTTACAGTATAGAGGGTCCTAGAGGCGGGATAGAGGGTCCCAGTGGCATTGCGAATGCTAAAAATATTTTTTCTAGTGCATCCCTGGGACCCCCTGCACAGTCTTTTAGAGGGTCCTTTAGAATTTTAGCACTTCATAGACCCCCAAATGGGGGTCCCTGGGAGCCCTGTATAGTAAGAAATTATAATTTTTAAAATCTGAATTTTGTGTAAAATTTGGAAATGTCCCAATCCCATATGTGCCTGTGTGCAGGTCGGAGGACGTTAAAACAAGATTTGATTGATTGTGTATAATTTTGGGGGTGCGCCTTATAATCAGGTGCGCCTTGTCCGCAAAATACGGTAGTTTTACTGATACTTTAATGAACATATAAAAAAAAGTAATCATGATTCAGCAGTTTGTTAGAAGGTGTAACATGACTGCTGTTAAGAAATTGGAAATTGACATTTGTTATTCCCCAGCCGCCGTGGCACGATGGTAGTGCCTGGGACTAGTGCCTGGGAGGTCTTGGGTCCGTGGCACGATGGTAGTGCCTGGGACTAGTGCCTGGGAGGTCTTGGGTCCGTGGCACGATGGTAGTGCCTGGGACTAGTGCCTGGGAGGTCTTGGGTCCGTGGCACGATGGTAGTGCCTCGGACTAGTGCCTGGGAGGTCTTGGGTCCGTGGCACGGTGGTAGTGCCTGGGACTAGTGCCTGGGAGGTCTTGGGTCCGTGGCACGATGGTAGTGCCTCGGACTAGTGCCTGGGAGGTCTTGGGTCCGTGGCACGGTGGTAGTGCCTGGGACTAGTGCCTGGGAGGTCTTGGGTCCGTGGCACGGTGGTAGTGCCTGGGACTAGTGCCTGGGAGGTCTTGGGTCCGTGGCACGGTGGTAGTGCCTGGGACTAGTGCCTGGGAGGTCTTGGGTCCGAACCCAGTCAAGTGTTTTGTGTGGTGTTTTTTCTCGGCCCAGACTAATACTTGGAGATCTTCACCGATTTCTTGTAAATTCAAAGTTTGGTCTAAAGCTAATTGAATACTTGGGGTTGTACATATGTATTATTATTATTATGGTATTGGTGATGATGATAATGACAATAACTTGAATAAGTGAATAACAACGATGATTAACAGGGTTCCCAGGTGCCTTTTAAGTCCTTGTGAATTGATTTTTGGTCAACAGGCCTTTTAAGTGCTTTTACTCAGCAAGTAGGTCCTTTTAATTCATCAAGAGGTCCTTTTAATTTTTGAAAGGTCATGTTAAGTACTGTTTTATCAAGAAAAAAGTGATAAAGAAACTAACAGCTAAGAAAACATTTCTGACAAAACAAAAAAACTGTCAGTATACACCTAACACAATTGTCAGTTTCACAGATCGGAACAGGCAATTCATTACAAGCTATGTGAGTCTCTCCACACCAACACACAGTGATTGATTCCATAACTGATAAGGTCATGGAATGTCGGCTTTATAGCAGTGCACAAATGTTCACTACATTTTGCTTTTGGTCAACAATCTGCATTCAAGCATTCTGTCATTAAGTGATTAACATGACAATTAAGTGTTAAAGAGAAAATGATTAAGAAAAGGAGTACAATAATTATTCATGATTACATAATTTAAGTGTGAAACATTACACAGCACGATAGCAGTTGTGCAAGCTTGCCACTCCTGTGAACGTGATAGATGCATGTCATTTCTTCAACGTGCAAAGAGAACAGCTTTTCCCTGCCCTTTCATACACTTTATTCTTCTTTGAATTAACAAAATCATCAGGTCTGCCTACTAATAAATGTTGCTTTTATTTAGTTTTGGGTGCTGCGTTTGAAAGCTGAAAATGGCAAGGAAGCGATGACTTCTGCATGTTAAAAGCTTGGGGATATTCCATACAATCATGTTGGCGAAGGTCCTTTCACAATCGTATGAGGTCCTTATAAGTCCTTTAAAGGTCCTTTTTTGTTTCATGTTCCAAACCTGGGAACCCTGAATTTAACTCATTCCATGCTGGCCAGTTGCTTCCCTTTGCAAGCGTTCTGTACTGGCCGATTTGCATAGGTTGCCAAAAAATTTTTTTCTAAATAATGCTAACAGATACAAACGTGACATTTTGGCAATATGTACACAATATACAGTACTGACACCTGCAACAGTTTCAAAGCATCCACTTGATTAGTTTTGATTTGTGATATTTTAAAATAAATGCATGTTTTGTCAAGCCAGGCACACTCATAATAGTGAAAATATAATTTTAAGGTCCCAAAATAGCCTACAGCCAGCCAGTGAGTGTCGAGAGGCATGAATGAAACGTAGTAGTAGCCCTCTGAGCCACTTTGAAGCATGCATGACTGTTAACCTATGAACTATGAATTTTTAAAGTTCACATGCGATATCCCGTTACCTTAGTAACGAGGCGTTGTGCGCATGCCCTGCGACGAGAGCGCAGGTTAGTATAGAAAGTTAAGATGCTGATGATGATAGTCATAATGATTATGACTGGCTGGTCATGAATTGCTCTTGACAATGACGGAAGCAACATTATGATAATTTATGCTCATTCACAAATCCATGGGTGGAAGTAGTTATGGCACGCTCCTGAAATCAGGATTGGAAAAGGCTGATGGAAGGAGTCTTCAGGATCGGCCATCTTGTCATCCGAAGCCATGGGTGAAAGTGGTTCAGGAGTTCTCCTGAAATCAGGATTGGAACAGGCTGATGGAAGGAGTCTTCAGGATCGGCCATCTTGTCATCCGAAGCCATGGGTGAAAGTGGTTCAGGAGTTCTCCTGAAATCAGGATTGGAACAGGCTGATGGAAGGAGTCTTCAGGATCGGCCATCTGGTCATCCGAAGCCACGGTCTTAACACACTTTTATGAAATCAAACATTTCATTTAAGTGACACATTTGCTGTCCCATTAACCCTTTCACTTCCAGAGAACAAATGGAGAAATTATCGATCTTATGATAAAATTTAAAAAGAGACTTTTTAGACTCAATGTGAGAAATCAATCTAGAGATACATCTTCCCTGACTTGTCTAAACCAAGAACCAGCATTCTAGGACTATGACATCAAAAGCTATGACATCGTCAATGACATCACACAGCAGAGGCAAAGAGTGTGACAGATTAGAGGAAGTTGCAAGCACAGAACTTCCAGAAGGTGGGGGAACTGTTTATTCAAAAGACCCCCCGGTATCCCCATGGGGGTGGGGGGGGGGGGTGTTACCGTACTAATTTGAGCTACTGTGTTGACAATGCAGCTACGGGCGCCACAGCGGTGTACCCCATCGACCTGGTGAAGACACGCATGCAGAACCAGCGTTCCGGGTCGTACGTGGGCGAGCTGATGTACAAGAACTCCTTCGACTGCTTCAAGAAGGTGATCCGCCACGAGGGTGTGCGGGGGCTGTACCGAGGACTGGCGCCACAGCTGGTGGGCGTGGCCCCGGAGAAGGCCATCAAACTGACGGTGAGCCAGGCACTGAGGAGGCGGGTGATGATGATGATGAAGAAAATGATGATGACAGACCTGTTTACTCTACTCTTTTCGAGTAGTATTCTACTCAATTTGGACCTCTACTACTCTTCAAAATTGAAAATAATTCTCTAATTACTCATTTTCAGTGAACATTGTTTGATTGATGGTTTAATGAATAAAACTACACATTTTGCACCAAAACTACTCATTTCAGCTATCCAGACTTCTCAAAACTTGTGTAGGGGGTAATTCTATTCGTAAACATTTTTTGGATTGGAACGTGTATTGTTTATTTTCTTTGCAAGTTTGAAACCACATCACGATAGCAACAAGTAAGCTATGTTTTCTTGCCATGTTCCGAAAAATCGTGGACAATTCTGGAGTTTTAAAGTTTTTATGCCTGAAAGTCGAAAATTGGGGTTAAACATCTTTGCACATATAGCTTAGAGTGGGTCCCGTATGTGAACGCACACACAAGATCTTGCGCACACGTTAAAGCTCATTCCACTATTCAGTAGGAGTAGGCCATGTTACTCTACTCTTTTCGAGTAGTATTCTACTCAATTTGGACCTCTACTACTCTTCAAAACTGAAAATAATGCTCTTTAATTCTGGATTGCTACTGATTTTCAGTGATCATTGTTTGATGATTTAATTCAATTCAATTCAACAATGTTATTGTCTGCAAACAAGTGAAGAAATTTGTTTTTCGGCATGCACATAAAAATGAGGACAAAATAAGACATTGCTATAACCTAACAGAAGAGACATTTGTAAAATAACATAACAGCACGTGTAAATCACTAAATGACATAAAACATAGTTATCAAACACACACACACACACACACCTCTAAAAAGTACACTGGGCATCCAATGATTGATCCCCTTTAATGAATAAAACTAAACGTTTTGTACCGAAACTACTAATTTCAGCTATCCAGACTACTCAAGGCTTGTGTAGGGGGTAAACAGGTCTGCAGAAAATACCAGAATACACACACACACACACACACACAAAATGCAAAATTGTTTATGATGTGTGTGTGTATGTGTGTGTGACAGATGAACGATTTCATGCCAGACAGGCTGATGCAGAATTGTTTATGATGTGTGTGTGTGTGTGTGACAGATGAACGATTTCATGTGAGACAGGCTGATGCAGAATTGTTTATGATGTATGTGTGTGGCAGATGAACGATTTCATGCCAGACAGGCTGATGCAGAATTGTTTATGATGTATGTGTGTGGCAGATGAACGATTTCATGCGAGACAGGCTGATGCAGAATTGTTTATTATGTATGTGTGTGTGTGTGTGTGACAGATGAACGATTTCATGCGAGACAGGCTGATGCAGAATTGTTTATGATGTGTGTGTGTGTGTGAGTGACAGATGAACGATTTCATGCGAGACAGGCTGATGCAGAATTGTTTATGATGTGTGTGTGTGACAGATGAACGATTTCATGCGAGACAGGCTGATGCAGAATTGTTTATGATGTGTGTGTGTGTGACAGATGAACGATTTCATGCGAGACAGGCTGATGCAGAATTGTTTATGATGTGTGTGTGACAGATGAACGATTTCATGCGAGACAGGCTGATGCAGAATTGTTTATGATGCAGACCTGCCTACTGCTACGATTTGGCCGTAGCAGCTACGAAAAATAAAGCTTTGCTACGGAGCTACGGCAACCTTAACGTTGCTACGGAAAAAAACAAATTGCCGCCGCATTTTATTTTTGCTTATGCCGTTCCCGGTTTTGTCGGTTTCTAAGAGCAGACGCCGTGTCACGCGGGATAACCTAGTCACTTCCGTTTTTATCAAAGTGACTGCGCATGCATTCTTATTACTTTCTCTGGAAAAAATGGCGGTCTCCAGCAGCAGTAGCGATTCGGGAGATGTTTCAAGCGAAGAAAAACGAACCCAAACCAGAAAACGAAAATCATCTGGCACACCATCTTGTTCTAAGAAAAAACATTGGCCTGCCGCACAAGTTTTTAAAATAGCTTACACGGAGGAGTGGCCTTGCATCGTCAGAAGTTGACTCGGTGCAAACCATGCTCGCTGCAGTGCAACCTCAGCCATGCGGACTTCTCTGTGAATCATGGCGGTAGAGACGATTGCCGTCAACACGTTCAATCGGCGAAACATTTTAAGCAGTGCGTTTCGGCTCAGGAAGAGAACAAATCGATTGCTGTTGTTTGTGGATGCTACGGAAAAATTTGCCATGCTACTGAAAATTGATGGCTGGGCTACTGATTGGGAAAATTCCAAGTAGGCAGGTCTGATGATGTGTGTGTGTGTGTGTGTGTGACAGATGAACGATTTCATGCCAGACAGGCTGATGCAGAATTGTTTATGATGTGTGTGTGTGTGTGTGTGTGTGTGTGACAGATGAACGATTTCATGTGAGACAGGCTGATGCAGAATTGTTTATGATGTGTGTGTGACAGATGAACGATTTCATGCGAGACAGACTGATGCAGAATTGTTTATGATGTGTGTGTGTGTGACAGATGAACGATTTCATGCGAGACAGGCTGATGCAGAATTGTTTATGATGTGTGTGTGTGTGACAGATGAACGATTTCATGCGAGACAGACTGATGCAGAATTGTTTATGATGTGTGTGTGTGTGTGTGACAGATGAACGATTTCATGCGAGACAGACTGATGCAGAAGGATGGATCCTTGCCACTGTGGGCCGAGTGTCTTGCCGGAGGAATGGTGAGCCTCAATAGGAATTGTTTGGAAATAATTAAGGGCAGTAATTTCATGGTGTGTGGGAGTGATCTCGCCTAATGGTCAACTTAGGATGCGGATTTGACCGCCAGGGGGCAATCAAACCACTAGGGGCTTATCACGCGATATTCTTAGTTGGGCGTAGTGAGAGAGAGAGAGAGAGAGAGAGGGTGGGACTCATCTACCTCTCTCTCTCTCTCACTATGCCCAACTAAGAATACCACGTGGTTTGATTGCCCCCTGGCGGTCAAATCCGCATCCTAAGTTGCTCATTCAATCGCTCAAACAGAGGAAATTACTCTACCTTCAGGTAGATCCCCAGCCGTCGCCTCGTGTGTTTGAGGAGACACACAGCATGTAGAACGCAGTGCGTCACTACTAAAAATGACGTCATTTATATTTTTACGTCACAGTTTGCAAGTTCTGTCACTTTGTAGCAACTGGCCACCCCCATTTTTCTAAAGAAATGTTTGCAAGTCGCTGACTCTCATCCTGCAGTTTCAAGCTTCGCCGCCATTGTTGCCATGGTTTTGACCGAGTAAGTTGAGGTAATCAATTAATTTTCATGAAGAACTCTCCCATAGTTTTTTTTCCGATAATCGTCTATTGCATGGGTGCAACTTTTCCCTTTCTCCAGGGATGTGGGAGTTATGCGTAAATGCGCTTTTTCTGTTCGACTTTAACCCTTTCGCCGCCAGCCATTTTTCAGCCCCAAATACCATTAATCTTAACTATGTAGAGAAAAAAAATCATCTGCAATATTGGGAATTCCTCTGTGACGTGTATAACACTAGGTCTACCCTTACCTTCCATTTGATTGGAGATCGTTAAGGTCAGGCTGCATTGTTGGAGATCGTTAAGGTCAGGCTGCATTGTTTATTGTTTTATTGGAGATCGTTAAGGTCAGGCTGCATTGTTTATTTATTGTTTTATTGGAGATCGTTAAGGTCAGGCTGCATTGTTTATTTATTTATTGTTTCATTGGAGATCGTTAAGGTCAGGCTGCATTGTTTATTTATTTATTGCTTTATTGGAGATCGTTAAGGTCAGGCTGCATTGTTTATTTATTTATTGCTTTATTGGAGATCGTTAAGGTCAGGCTGCATTGTTTATTTATTTATTGTTTCATTGGAGATCGTTAAGGTCAGGCTGCATTGTTTATTTATTTATTGTTTTATTTGTCCAGGCGGGAGCGTCTCAGGTGATGTTTACCAACCCTCTGGAGATCGTCAAGATCAGGCTTCAGGTGGCCGGAGAGATTGTGGGCAGCGCGTCGCGCGTCAGCGCCATCACTGTTGTCAAAGACCTCGGCTTCTTCGGATTGTACAAGGTTTGCTCTATCATCGTCATCGTCATCATCATCACCCATTGTCGTCATCGCCATCACTGTCGTCAAAGACCTCGGCTTCTTCGGATTGTACAAGGTTTGCTCTATCATCGTCATCATCATCACCCATTGTCGTCATCGCCATCATCAGATTTGTCATCGTTATAATCAACAAGGATTTCACATCGTCGTCGTCATCTTTATTACATGAACTTAATCATGATGATTATGATCATTTTTATCATCATCTGCGTGAAAAATATGCGAAAACCTACCTACCTACCTACAGAAAAGAAAAAAAATCCCAATCAAGAGAAAGGACGCGTGAGAGGCCGCGAGGCCTAGTCATCCTACCTGACCTGATCTGACCTGTTTCTTCTGCGTCTGCATGTCATCATCATCATCATCAACTAGTTTATCATCATCATCATCATCATCATCAACTAGTTTATCATCATCATCATCATTATATATTGCATTTCTATAATGCATTTTTCAAATCACATGTCAGTGCTATTTCCGTCGTTATTTTACACAATAATGATGATGATGATTGTGAAGATGATGGTCATGATAATAGTGTAGTTTGCTACCCATGTTGGCTGACTTTCGGTACGCGCTTGCATTTAAAGTAGCCTTTGGGTAAGAATGTCTTTTTTCTGTGTGTGCTGTGCGTGTATGTGTGCGTGTGCGCACGCGCACGTGTGAAGTATCAGATTTGTATTTAATATATGTGTTTCTGATTGTTTTGTGTTTATTACTATTGTTATTGTTGTTGTCTACAGTTAACTTTGTAAGTGCTCTGAGCTGTTTGGAGAAAGAGCGCAACAAATATCCATTATTATTATTATTATGATGATGATGTTGATAATAACAAATGACAGTGATGATGATATAGCAATGATGATATTAATGACAATGATGATGATATAACAATGATAATGACAGTGATGATGATAATAACAACAATGATATTAACAACAATGATGATGATAATAATGACAATGATAATGATGATGATATAACAATGATAATGACAGTGATGATGATAATAACAACAATGATATTAACAACAATGATGATGATAATAACAACAATGATAATGATGATGATATAACAATGATAATGACAGTGATGATGATATAACAATGATGATATTAATGATAATGATGATATAACAATGATAATGACAATGATGATGATAATAACAACAATGATATTAACAACAATGATGATGATATTAATGACAATGATGATGATATAACAATGATATTAACAACAATGATGATGATATTAATGACAATGATGATGATATAACAATGATAATGACAATGATGATGATAATAACAACAATGATATTAACAACAATGATGATGATAATAATGACAATGATAATGATGATGATATAACAATGATAATGACAGTGATGATGATATAACAATGATGATATTAATGATAATGATGATGATATAACAATGATAATGACAATGATGATGATAATAACAACAATGATATTAACAACAATGATGATGATAATAACAACAATGATATTAACAACAATGATGATGATATTAATGACAATGATGATGATATAACAATGATAATGACAATGATGATGATAATAACAACAATGATATTAACAACAATGATGATGATAATAACAACAATGATATTAACGACAATGATGATGATATTAATGACAATGATGATGATATAACAATGATAATGACAATGATGATGATAATAACAACAATGATATTAACAAATGATGATATAATGACAATGATGATGATGACAATGATAATGATGATGAACAAACAATGATAATGATGATGATAATAACAACAATGATATTAACAACAATGATGATGATAATAACAACAATGATGATGATATTAATGACAATGATGATAATATTAACAACAATGATATTAACGACAATGATGATGATATTAATGACAATGATGATAATATAGCAATGACAATGATGATGATAATAGCAACAATGATATTAACAACAATGATGATGATAATAACAACAATGATATTAACAACAATGATGATATTAACAACAATGACGATGATGATGATATTACAGGGGGCCAGGGCCTGTCTGTTGAGAGACGTCCCATTCTCGGCCATCTACTTCCCGGCCTACGCACACATGAAGAAAGCTTTCGCAGACGAAAACGGCTACAACTCTCCCGGCACCCTGCTCATGTCAGCCACCATCGCTGGTGAGACTTCTGCTTCTTCTTCTGCTTCTGCTTTCTTCATTTTGTTTGTCCTATTCTTCTTAGCATGAAATAGTGAGGCCAAGAGAGGACATCTCTCTTGGCCTCACTATTTCATTCTTTGATTAACCAAACATCCTTTCGAGGCTTACCAGTTTGTTCTGGGTTGTGTGTTGTTTATGTGTAACATATTCAAGGTTAGAAGGCTATGCCACTCTTGGATACATGATGATTTGTTTGTATGTCGTCCTCTCCACCATTGTTGATGTGTACTGTGTGGGTGGAGGGCCATAAAGGCGAACTTGGCACACTGCTAGGTGAATGGTATCGTAATCAACTTTGGTGGAGGGGAGTTAATTAGAAAGAGAGTATTTACCCTTTGTTTAATTTCGTATTCTTCTTAGTGTTATACCTTTTTCTCTTTTTTTTTAAAAATAAAATTTTTCTTCTTTTTATGATTACTTCAACCTGAACATTTTTTACGCCTTAAACTGGCTTAGTAGTTGGGGAAAAAAAGCAAAGCAATTTTTATCCCCAAACTCTTGAGAGCTTTTAATCATTACTTCTGGATAGTAGGATTAGCATTCAGATTTAAGAAAGACTTTTAAGCATTAGGCGTATCGGCCAATTAAACTATCAATGCCTCTGGGCTCATCTACGAAGGATCAGGGTCACAGACTCATCTCCGTGCCAGTGCCGGACAAGAGTCACCCTACCAAATTTAAATGCTCTAATCTTAAGACGGAAAACATTACAAGAATGATTCTTATATCATTTGAAAGAGAATCGTCTGAAGTGTCTAGCTGTACCATTATCTCAGAATGGTCACTTTGACACTTAATGTCCCTTTCGTGGTGCTAGGTCACATTATATGATAAAGGACTTTCACTGTTGTTGTGTGTCGGCAGGCATGCCGGCAGCGTTTTTCCCCACGCCGGCCGACGTGATCAAGACGCGGCTTCAGGTGGCTGAGAGGGCGGGGCAGACCACGTACAAAGGGATCATCGACTGCGTCAGGAAAATATCCACCGAGGAGGGGCTGTCTGCCTTCTGGAAGGGAAGCGCTGGTAGGTTTGGGCTTCAATTCTACGGAGTTTATTTGTTAGCTTTTGAATTTCATTTCATTTCACACACAACCAGACACTCAACTTGTAAAGGAACCATAGACTGCGTCTGGAAAATATCCACCGAGGAGGGGCTGTCGGCCTTCTGGAAGGGCAGCGCTGGTAGGTTTGGGCTTCAATTCTACGGAGTTTATTTGTTAGCTTTTGAATTTCATTTCATTTCACACACACCCAGACACACTCAACTTGTAAAGGAACCATAGACTGCGTCTGGAAAACCTCCACCGAGGAGGAACTGTCTGCCTTCTGGAAGGGAAGCGCTGGTAGGTTTGGGCTTCAATTCTACGGAGTTTATTTGTTAGCTTTTGAATTTCATTTCATTTCACACACACCCAGACACACTCAACTTGTAAAGGAACCATAGACTGCGTCTGGAAAACCTCCACCGAGGAGGAACTGTCTGCCTTCTGGAAGGGAAGCGCTGGTAGGTTTCGGCTTCTTCTTCTTCTTCTTCGTTGCCTGTCAATTATGAGCGCAGGTGCGTTATGCTGCCGTTTTGCGCCTAAGTAAGAAATAATTAGGCCAAGCATGTCCGACTTCGGCTGGAGGAAATCTTTTTGAAACTGTTTCTTGAAAAAAGGCAGGAGAATGGACCGGCAAGGCAGAAATATGGTAGAAGACAGTAAGTAAGTGGAAAAGGCAGAGTCAAAGAGTGACAGATTAGAGGAAGTCACAGGTGTTTTTGTAATCAGTGATTTTTTTACATGGCGGGTAGCTAGCCCAGCACAAAACCCTCCCCCTTTCTCATCTTGCACTCGCAGACCTGTTGACCTTACGGATTTGTCCAGAACCATTACGATTTGAGACCTCCGATTACGCTACTACGGTTCAACAATAAAGTCTGCATTTCCGCTGAACGAGTGCGAAAAAAAAGAAGAAGAAATTGATAGAAAGCATATTGTTTGAACCGTACTTGGCACTGTTGTCAGCTATCAAAGCTAGTGATGTCCCTTGACTTGTTACTTCCGGTCAGTCTGCTTCCTGTTTACAAACCCAGGCCACCTTTTTTGTAGGAGCGATCGCATGTATGGCAAAAACACAACACATGTAAGCATCGCCATGTGAATATTCCCCTTCCCCCCCCCCAGACAGATTGAAGTTGGGTTTGACAGACATTGAAGTTGGGTTTGACAGACATTGAAGTTGGGTTTGACAGACATTGAAGTTGGGTTTGACAGACATTGAAGTTGGGTTTGACAGACGATGAAGTTGGGTTTGACAGACGATGAAGTTGGGTTTGACAGACGATGAAGTTGGGTTTGACAGACGATGAAGTTGGGTTTGACAGACATTGAAGTTGGGTTTGACAGACGATGAAGTTGGGTTTGACAGACGACGATGAAGTTGGGTTTGACAGACATTGAAGTTGGGTTTTGACAGAACGATGAAGTTGGGTTTGACGTGGACGTTGCCCCCCCCCCATCCCCCCGCTCAACAAAAGTTCCGATGAAAATCCTGGTGGAAGGATTTCTCAGCCGGCAAAATTACTGATTTCAGAACTTGGATTACTGACAGTGAAAACCGTGATTGCATTTACTGGTAATTATCAGTAAAATACTGATTGCAAAACCAAAATACTGAAAACAAATTGACCTTTGAGTCCCATTTGCTATGACTGATAAATTGTTTTAACAGAGCCTTTGATGCTGTGTCTGTCACTGGTTTTTGTTTCCCTGGGACTGGTTTTGACACCGGTTGTTGGAGGGCTTTGTCGCTGATGGGACTGGTTTTGACACCGGTTGTTGGAGGACTTTGTCGCCGATGGGACTGGTTTTGACACCGGTTGTTGGAGGACTTTGTCGCCGATGGGACTGGTTTTGACACCGGTTGTTGGAGGACTTTGTCGCCGATGGGACTGGTTTTGACACCGGTTGTTGGAGGACTTTGTCGCCGATGGGACTGGTTTTGACACCGGTTGTTGGAGGACTTTGTTGCCGATGGGACTGGTTTTGACACCGGTTGTTGGAGGACTTTGTCGCCGATGGGACTGGTTTTGACACCGGTTGTTGGAGGACTTTGTCGCCGATGGGACTGGTTTTGACACCGGTTGTTGTTGGAGGACTTTGTCGCCGATGGGACTGGTTTTGACACCGGTTGTTGGGACCAGGCAAGGCAGAGTTGTCGTATCCATGTGATGGGACTGGTTTTGACACCGGTTGTTGGGGACTTTGTCGCGTACGATGGGACTGGTTTTGACACCGGTTGTTGGAGGACTTTGTCTGCCGATGGGACTGGTTTTCAAAATTCCTAGCATGATCACTGGAAACATTGGGGTAAACAGGTCTGGACTTGGGACCAGGCAATGGCAGAGTTGGCTACATACATAAACAAACAGGGATATTTGTATCCATGTGTTACTTAAGCGTGTGCAGATTGCCTATGATGTGGTTTGAACTCAACTTATGGACTGTTCATTTCAGCGCGCGTGTTCCGGTCGTCTCCACAGTTTGGCGTGACACTGCTGACGTACGAGTTGTTACAACGTCTCTTCTACGTCGACTTTGGCGGCAGGTGTGTGTGTGTCTGCGTGTGTGTGTCTGCGTGTGTGTCTGCATGTCTGTGTCTGCGTGTCTGTCTGTGTCTTTCTTTTTGTCACGTTGTTCAAGTGCGATTCGTGATACTGATAGCGATTCTTCGATTTCAACTCCAGCAGCGGGTCAGTTTGTTTGTGTTTGAGGGGGTGGGCGTTGCGTGTGTTTGTTTGCGTATTGTCTTGTGTGAAAATCCACATTTTAACTCAAACACAAGGGATGAGCGTATCTTGAAAGAACGGAAAATCTCTGGCACTCATTTTTTTTAAATTTTTACAAAATTGCTTTGTGTATGTCACAAATATATAAAAATTTTAGCATGATTCTGTCTTTGTGCGTGTGTTTTGTTACTGTCGAACGAGAAAGATTTACACATGCTTATTTTCTTTATAATACATGTACTCTGTATTGACTCAGCTGGAGGAACATTTATGATTTAGGCATGTTTTCGCTTCTTTGTTCTCCTTTGTCATGCCATTCAGAACTGTAACACGTTTGCTGGTTTTTCTGTATGTAGTCTGCAATATTGATACAGTTGTTGGTGTGTTTTGTTGGTGTGGTGCCCTGCATTCAGTTTCCTTGTAATCTTTTTAACCCTTTCACCGCCAGCCATTTTTCAGCCCCAAAATACCCTTAACCCTTTCACCGCCAAAGTCTTATTTTAGCACCACAGTGATTTAACACCTATGTCGCTAAAAGGCATCAAATTGGGGTCCATTATCCAAAGACCCTATTGTCTTAGTTTTGGGAAGTAAGGATAGAACCTTATTTTATGTCACAGAAGAATCCCCAAATACTGCAGGTGGATTTTGTTCTCTACCCAGGTAAATTTAATGGAAAAGTTTGGCTGAAATATGGCTGGCGGTGAAAGGGTTAAACTTAAATGGGTAGAGAACAAATAAATATCTTCAATATTGTGAATTCCTCTGTGACATGTACAACATTACGCCTATTCTTACCTCCCAATACAGTCGACCCCCTCTTTTAAGACCTTCAAAAAATCGCGCAAAATCGGTCGTAAAAGAGGGGGGTCTTAAATCAGGGGCGACCAAAACAATGCACTCAGTGACTCACTACACCGTATATGACGCACAGCGCATGCATACACTAGAACTAAAACATGCTTTCTCCGTCATTCTTGAATGAAACATCCGCGCGGTCTAGCTAATATACGAAAACGAGCGAAAACGGGCTAAAACAGAAAGTGTGCTCGCGGTCCGTGTTGCACTCACACACAAACTACACATAACAACAGTACAGACCTAATTTTCGCCATTTTACGCTCTGGCAGTTCATTTTCAATCACAGTTTGCACACACGGAACTTTTACCGCGCATACAACTCGGCTGACAAAATGGCGCCGCATACACCGCAAATACGAAATCACGGCAAACGCTAATGCGCTAGCTGCTTTAATTTATCGGATTTTGTGTGTTGTTTGCATTCAGTGAGTGTTTCAGTGCACGCACTAACGCCGATTTATCAGTTTGATAACGGAAAGGAGCTGCTTTTCAACTTATTTTTTGTAAAGTGAGACCATTCACTGAGTTCCAACTTATGGAGTGTGACCGATCACCTAGTTTCAACTTGGGAGTTGACTTCGCATTTAGGCCTACGTGTGCACAGAGTTCGTAAAGATCGACACGATCGCGACCGTTTCAGTTCAAACTTTGATCATAAACTGCTCAGTGATGACACATGTGCATAAAAGTGGTGACATTTAGTGGTCAGATCGTGATATCGCTGATTAAATTCTTCAATTTCGGCATGAGAACGGTTCGTTTTTACCGAGATTGACCTAACAACAGTGGTACCCCAGCTGTGCGTCGGCTCGAATTGAGGCCGAGAAGGATAGATATCATCGTTTTTGCGACTGATAATTGTCAGAATGTGTTGCATCGGTCGTAAAATCAACAAGATTTACGGTCGCAAGACGCGTTAGAGGGGGAGTCGTAAATGAGGAGGCAAGTTTAGAAAAAAACCCGATCCGTCATTCATATTTCAGTCGTAAAAGAGGGGAGGTCGTAATTCAGAGGGCCGTTCGTGAGGGGGTCGACTGTATTAAGAAAACAGGGTCTTCGGATTACAGGCCCTGATTTGATGCCTTTTAGTGACATGGGTGTTTTAACCCTTTCACCGCCAGCCATATTTCAGCCAAAAATGTCCATTAAGATTACCTGGGTAGAGAACAAAATCCATCTGCAGTATTTGGGGATTCTTCTGTGACGTATATAAAATAAGGTCTATCCTTACTTGCCAAAACTAAGACAATAGGGTCTTTGGATAATAGACCCCAATTTGATGCTTTTTAGTGACATAGGTGTTAAATCACTGTGGTGCTAAAATGCGACTTTGGCAGTGAAAGGGTTGAACCATTGGGGTGCATAAATGCGATGGTGCATAAATGCGACATTAGCGGTGAAAGGGTTAAAAAGATTTGTATGTTGAGTGTCTGCATTTAAAAAATAAAAATAAAAACAAAGATAAAATGTATAATTTTTTTGTTTGTTTGTGTGTTTTGCGGCGTTCAGTCGGCCGGAGGGGTCGGAGGCCAAGTCTGTGTACATGGAGGATGTGCTGTCGAAGAACCCCGACCACATCGGTGGATACCGCATGGCGCTCGCCACCTTCGACTCCATCGAGACAAAGTTCGGCCTCATGTTGCCCAAATTCAGACCCGCCCCTGCCCCCCCCACAGCCGCTGCCACCACCGCTGCCAGCCCTTAATAACGCCCTCCCACCTAGGTCCTGCCTTCCTTCCTACTTTCCTTAAGGCCCAGCTACACTACATACGATTCGATTCACTGCCACCCGATTTTGACATCTGTGAGGCAAGGTACCGTATTTTTCGGATCATTAGGCGCTGCTGTGTATAAGGCGAACAGGGTAATTTTAAAGAAAAATCTGAAGAGATTGAAGTAAAAGGCGCCCTCGTTTATAAGGCACCTCGCAAAAGAAAGTCGAAGTTGAAGCCCGTACACCTCCTGTAAACGCTTACCGACCGCCATTTCTGCTGTCATAAATGAGAGTTGGCTCCCTTCTCAAATAATCGAACTTCCGTTTTTGCGACTTCCGGTTGTTGTGTTTAGACTTTTATTCGCATAAACTGGTAGAATTATGGCATTTTAAGCTCCACAACGATGCTTTTTACATCCAATGAAGGGTTATGGCATCTATTAGACGGTGTCTCGGATAATAATAGGGATTTTGAAGCATTTTAATGTGAGTATTCGTCGTATCGGCGACTCGTTGCCACTTTCGATGTTGTGACTCACAGTAGACTGTACTGAGTACGGCAATCGTTGCCTCTCTTCTCACGATTTTGTTCACTAATAGGGCCCCCTCGTTTATTAGGCGCTTAGGTTGAAATTGGATTAAAAATATATCGCCTTATAGTCCAAAAATTACAGTAAATGTGCAGTTCTCCGGCATCAGAATTGTCAGAGGATCAGAGGATTAAGAATTTCTGACAGAGGATCGGCTTCTCTTGTCAGAGGTTTTGCCTTTTATTCTGTGTTAGCCTTTGTGTTAAGTAGCGTTTTAAAGTGATTTCTCACTATATTCAGCCTTTTTGGTGGTGTTCAGAACTGCTTTCAGTGTTGTCCCTCTTCAGTCTGGGGCCTTGATGGCCCTTTTATCGTAGTTTTCAGAGGATTGGACTTCAGACTATTCTGATGCCAGAGTTCTAGTGTCTAAATAAACCTGATGAAATCCTACTGGTTATGTTCGCTGTATTATTGTAGTCGGACGTACGCGGATCTGATAAAATATCTGTCTTTTTGTACCATTTGATTCGCGTGCTGTGGGGGTCCACTCGAGTAAAGTGAGCGAAAATAGTAGCATTGTTTTTAAAGACGGAAGTATTTCCCATGAATCTCAACTCGCAGACTTCGTCACATTCGGATCGTATTGAGGCCAAATCGTATGTAGTGTGGCCAGGCTTTTACTAGCTAGCTAGAGATGACTATCCAGGCAGTATCCACATTGTTTCAGCTCCTGAAAGGTCTGTGTGTGTATGTGCATGTAAACGATGGAAAGGACAACCAGGTGCTTACCCCACCCGCAATTCGCAAAGAAAGTCAAAGAAAGTCAGAAGTAAGCAGATCTATCTATGGGATATGGGGTACAGGGGATCCTCCCTTATAAGACCTTCAAAAATCAATCCAAAATGAGGTCTTATATAAGGGAGGTAATGTTAATACTTACAAAGAAGAGCAATGTCTCAGAGAAGTAGGTCTTATACAGGAGGGAGTCTTAGTTATAATGGGAGGTCTTATAAGGGAGGTAATGTTAATACTTACAAAGAAGGGCAATGTCTCAGAGAAGTAGGTCCTAAGTGGGAGGGAGTCTTATAATGGGAGGTCTTATAAGGGAGGGTCCACTGTGGTCCTTCGTAACGCCCATCCGCTTAGTTCCTTCCTACCTAACTAGCTATCTTGAGATGACTCTATCCAGGCTGTGTCCACCTTTTGGGGATCCTGTGTGGGCCGTGTGCTCATATATATGCGCGGATAGGAAACCTATGCGCATATCCCACCCACAAAATGCAAATGGGTTTCCGCATATATGCATGAGCACATGGTTTCGTGTTTCTTACTTCCTGATTATTATTTTCCGGATGTGTTTCTGCCGCATAGGTGCGTACGAGCTAAAAAGAGATCTGCATGTTTGCCTTTGTTTTGAGGCGAAAGATTGTGAACACTTACAGGTTGTACAATTAAAGACTGTATTATTAACTATATTGATTATTTTTTTATAAACGCACGAGACTTTCCTGGTATTGCGGTACCTCCAGGATGGACCCACCGTCTTTACAGTTATTAATGTCTCGCGTGTGGCCGCTCCAGGCCGGAGGACGTTGAGCGAACTTTCACCATCTTCACCTGCAGGATGGAAAACAATGTGGATATTTTGCCAAACTCTGTCTGTGGAGACCTTGTGGCTGTGATACTCTTGTGAGCATTGGACGAAAGGTGAGGGAGGGGTGGGGGTATCTAAACTATATTGTGTTAACAAAACAACCTGTGGGGGGTGGGGGTGTTTCAAGTACATTGGAGAAGTATGTAAAAGAGGGTGGGGTAATGTAACCGTAGTTAGTTGAGGATTATTTTTGTGGGTAGAAAAATACAAACATGTCTGAAATGTGGAGAAAAACAACAGATTTTCAAACGTTTGTGTGCTTGGGTAGGTGTGTGCAATGCGCGTGTGTGTATGAAGAGTGACCACGGACTATGATCACTTTTTAATTATAAGAGTGACGTTAATCAGTTCTTCCCGTTGTGTGGGTGGGCCAAGTCTGTTTCCATTTTCCTCTTACTCCTTGTTATGGAAATGGAATCACCCGTCTGTACATGGTGGGCCAGGCTGTACCCCCCTGTATGATGAAAATGGATTAGCCCTCTATGTGGAGTACGATGAATGTGCCCTCCCTCCTCCTAGGTCCCTCCGTTGAAACGTTATTTTGTTTTACTTTTAAACCACACTGACACAGCCAGTCTGCCCAAAATAAAGAGACGACGTCGCTGAAAACATTACTAGCTTCGCTTGTGCGGCTGGTGATGACCTCAATTCGTGTTTTGTGATCATGGGCCAAATGGTTTTCTGCAGTTACAGTTATGATGAATCCAGCTGTCAACATTAACCAAGTACATTTTTTGTGGGTTAAACATTTCCCCCGTATATTACAATAGAGAACCAATCCAGTTATCAAAAGGATGATATATTTTGCTAGTGGTTTAAAGCGCCTTCCCCTATTTACGACACTGAATGAGTCCAGATATTGCAACAAGCTGAACCTGCGTTTATGATTTCACAGGCATTCTGGCTTCCATCCTATTGCGAAAATGACTGTGTCAGGTTATCATCATGAACTGAACTCGTGTTTAGTTTTTGTGGGTCGAACCTGTTCCCCCTGTTTCTAAAATGACTGCCCATAACTGGACTAGCCCTTTTTCTTTTCTCAATATGATAATGAGTTAATCTTGTTGCGATTGTGAATGAAGTGGGCTCATACTTTGTTAATATCGACCAAAGCTGCTTCACCTATTACGAAGATGGCTCTGCCCGTCAAATGGAATATACCCTTTGTGACAGCGGGCATTTTTTACGATTAGGAAATAAACACGTTTTCTGTCGTAGTGGTCCAATAGTCATATCTGCAGTTTGAATTATGATGGTTTGGAACGTGCCCTGAGTTTTCCACTGCTGAAGACGTGTCCAAGATCTTAATATTGAAAAAACATGTTTATATAAAATCATGGAATGTTTTGATGATCATGGATAATTGTATTGTCTTTAGGCTTGTATTTCTCTGTCGTCTATGTCTGGAGTGTCTTTAAGTAGTTTGCCAAGTTCGGTTTTGCTTTTTATGTTTGTTTTTCTTAATCGTAGTCCTATGCGCCTTTCCTTTTTATCCAACTGTTGTGTGTGTATGTGTGCCTGTATTTGCTCATGGCAAGGGAACGTGTGTGTTTGTGTGTGTATGTACGCATGTGTGTTTGTGTGTATGTACGCGTGTGTGTTTGTGTGTGTATGTACGCGTGTGTGTTTGGTGTCTGGTATATTCTTGTCACAGAGACTTATCTCTGTGAATGTGGTGTGTGTATCACTGTATGTGTGAATGTGGTGTGTGTCTGTGAATGTGGTGTGTATATTGTGTTGTATGTTTATGTGTGCCTGTATTTGCTCATGGCAAGTCAACTTGTGTGTGCATGTATGTGTGTGTCTGTGAATGTGGTGTGTTGGGTGTGTATACTGTGTTGTATGTATATGTGTGCCTGTATTTGCTTATGGCAAGTCAACTTGTGTGTGCATGTATCTGTGTGTGTGTGTGTGTCTCTGTGAATGTGGTGTGTGTATGTGAATGTGTGTGTGCACGTGCGGCCGCGCGTCCAAATATTTTTGTATTTGTATTCAAACGTCTTGTGTTTTACATATTTCAAAATTGCCACAGCACCCGGGGTCAAACTGCTTCTAGTTCATGACTATTTTTAGAACCCATCACCAGGAGAATGGACTGGCAAGGCAGAAAGATGGTGGATGAGGCAGTAAACAAAGGGAAAAGGCGGAGTCAAAGAGAGTGACAGATTAGAGGAAGTTACAGGCACAGAACTTCCAGAAGGTGGGGGAACTATTTGTACAAAAGATCCCCCGGTATCCCCTCAGGGGAGACTTCAGTGGAGTGAAACATGAACTGGTCTGTTTTTTTCAACTAACTTGGACAGTGTGAGAACGCCTTTAGTTTTAAAATGCTTCACCCTCGCACTGCTGCCCTGTCTAAAGAGTTAAATTATGGTATGTCTTTTGTGTCAATATTGCTTTCTTTTTTTTATATAGAAAATCAACGCCGCATGCGTTCCATGCATCATGAAATCTCTGCACATTTTGATGATGATGAATGTCAAACATGGTCTTCCATAACTTTTGTTTTGACCAGCATTCTTTTTTCCTTCCTTACGTTTTTGTTTTTCGTCGGACGCTGCGTTGGCTGCTGTTAATATGCTGACATATAATAATGGAAACACACACGAAAAAGCAAGAACTTTGTCCAAATTTTCGTCTTTCGACAAGAACATAACACATTAAAATGCTGGGAATATTATGGGGCTAGCTCCATTGGATCTGGTTACGATGTGTGCGTGTGTTGCAAAGCCTTTGGTCCAAAAGAGAATAAAAGTTCTGTTTGGAGAAGGGAGGTATGGGGGAAGGGGTGTGTGGTTGGAGAGAGTTGTGAGTGTTTGAAAGTTATCCATCGTTTTGCTTATGATCTGAATCGATGTGATTTGTCATACCATGAGATTGTTGTTGAAAGTGGGTCCTTTCCAGGCTGACAGTGTCACGTTTGTTGTCACAAAATGCGAACATGTTTAATATTGATTTGTTGTTGTTGCTGTAATGGTCGACTTATGGCGATTATTTGCCCGCCAGGGGGCATAACACTCAAGTGGGGCTTATCACGCTATATTCTTAGTTGGGCGTAGTGAGAGAGAGAGGGTTGGACTCCTCCCTATCTCTCTCTTTTTATCCCCAACTAAGAATATAGAGAGGATTAGCCCCACTCGAGCGTTATGCCACCTGGTGGGCAAAAGAGCCCGCTAAGTCGCTCACTGCTCTCTGCGGGTGACAGAGTGTTGTGAACTTTTTTGTAAGCGTGTCTGTCTGTCCTGTATGAGTACATCTGTTCCTTCCTGAGTACATTTGTTCTTTATGAGTACATGTGTTCTTTATGAGTACATTTGTTCTTTATGAGTACATTTGTTCCTTTGTCAGTCCATGTACCATAGTTTTTGGGCTATAAGATTCAGACCCCTGCGCCTTATAGTTATAATATGACTAATAAAATAGTTTTTTTAAAAATAAATTATTTGGAGGCTGCGCCTTATACAAATGTGCGCCTTATAGTCCGATAAATCCGGCATTTATGATTTCATCTGCTGCTTGATACATGCAAAAACAAACGCATTTTAAAGTTTCTTTGCATAATTGTCTCTTTTACTAGTTTTAGTCAATATTTGTAGACCATGTTCCTTTATCTGTCATCTCTCTAATCTTCCTCGTCGTGAAAAGGGAGATAATGTAATTGTATGGGTATGTTGCCTGCTGGTCACTGTTCCATTCTGTCCAGAATGTTGCCAAAAATGTATAGAGTTTGAAATAGTCGCTGGGTTGACCATTCTAGTATTCTGATCACAAGTTTTACAAGTTTATACATGTCAGGGAGAACATTTTTTGGACTTTCCTGGAGTTGCAGTGCCTCCGGGCATTGCCTCCAGGATCGTTCCCACCATCTTTATATCTACTAATGTCCCATATGTGTCTGTTTCAGACTGGAGGACGTTAAATGGATTTTCATTATTATTTTTTTAAAATAAGAGAGAGAGAAAGAAAGTAAGAACATACAAAAAAGCGGGAAAAACCCCAGAAGCAAACTTAACCTGCTTTGTCCTGTGGTACACTGGCTTAAAGTCAAAGAACAACACACACACACACCTTATTTTCCCTTGCACATTGACAGATCTTCTGAACTGTTTAGAAGCTAACACTGGTTAACATGATCAACTTTTTTTGTAGGAAGACAGTGTTGGGTAATATATTATTGTTTTCCTTTGTTCGTTTATTTGTTTTTAGCAATGTCATTCAATGTAGAGTAACGTACCCAATGTCATCCGTTTTTCCATTCAATTACTACTACGGTGTATTATTATATGTAGTAGTATTGTGTACCTAGTTTACAAATAACCCAGAAAAAATAATGGTTGTGCATGAAGAATTGTGTGCGTAACGTGTATCAAACGATTGCTTGCAATTCTAAATTATGGAGTATTTTGCTGTGCAAGTTTGCCCAGAGGTAGAACAGTCTGCAGGTGTAGAGTGGCACAGAGGTAACGCGTTCGCCTTGTGTCAAGTCAAGATTTGTCCTCTCACTTTGCACGAGGCCTTACGGTCTGAACGTGGAGTCTTTCGGATGAGACGATAAACAGAGGTCCCGTGTGCCCATGCTCTTAGCACACGTTAAACCCAGTGGCAACGAAACAATTGTCATTCGGTCAAAGTTTACCCCCACCCCTACCAACCCCCTTTCCTTCCTCATCAGTCTTCTTCGCTGTGCGTGGCCAGAACAGTCAAGAATATGTTGTATGTTTGGAAATAAGTTATATTAGTTTGCTAATGAAGCCCTTCAAATGTTTAAGGGCATGTTATTAGCATTGCAAATGCAAATTATGAAAGGATCACTTCAATTGGCTAGGCTTTCTCATTTGAATGATGGTATTTTATGAACTGTAAGGTGCTACATCTTTTCCCAGACAAGAGCTCTGCGCCTTCTATCGTAACTGATGGAACAGTAAGACACTGCTGTTCAGAGAGGGGCGTTTAGTTTATCGATATTTTCATAAGTTTTTTTCAAGTCAACCAAAGTTTTCCATAAGTAACCTTTCACAAATAACAGTCAAGAATATGTTGTTGTTTGTTTGGAAATAAGTTTCGTTAGTTTGCTATTGCTAGATTTTCACTCACGGGCAGTTTTATTTATGTTTGCGATATTCATTGTATTATTTAAGAACATTTTCTACTGAATATGTTGCCTGATACTACACACACAAAAAAAGTATTTACCATAGATCTGATGGAAGAAATATATCACAAGTACTGTAAAGAACATACAGCCAAAATATTGTTATATGGACATGCTTGATGCAGTTTTTATTTAAGATTTCTTGATTCAGTGTTTTAGCTAAACGGCTTGATTTTGTGTGTTTTGAACGGCTGTGAAGAAAATTTAATAAATTCAGAATTTTCTGTGAAATTTGGGGGTGTGCACCTTATAATGTTTAGGTGCTGGTCCTACTTCATGAAATATGGTAACCCCCTTTTATGATCTGTTACTGACAGGCACTCCTTTGTGACAAAATAAAATTGTGTTAGTTGAATTAACTTCTTCTTTAGTGTCACTCACATTAATTTTATGAACTTCTGAAACAAAGAGACAGAAAAGCTTGCTTTGTGGCATGTAAATCAGAAGGTATCCAAAGAAGAGGTTTTTCATTGAAGGGTGTTTACAGGGTATGATATGAGTTTGCCAACGGTCAGCGCAGTATTTAATGGCCTGAAGCGGCAAACTCCTAGTCTTGTGCGCTTTTCTGCGCAGAAAATAAATCTCCACTTCCCTTTTTTTCTGTTTTTGTCTATTTTCTGATTTGTGTGCGTTCTGTTTTTGTCTATTTTCTGATTTGTGTGCAAAATGGTTACCAGTTCGTGTGATATCCGTTTTTGCAATTGAGAAAAGCAAATTGAAAAATAGTTTTTGTTCATTAGCACATTTAGATCAAGAATTGGTTAAACGAATGAGAAATCTATCTGTAGATGAGTTAAAATTATTTTATTCAGACTTAATTTGATAAAACGGATTGGGCGTGTGGCTCAGGCATGCCCCAGCTTAGTGTGAGTTTGGGGGCAGGATTGGTTGAAATAGAAAAGGTGAAAGACTTGAATCAATCTTCTGTCTCTGTGTGAATAGGGATTATAATGTTATATTGTTGTTTTTGTGGTCTTTCTTTTTGATTTCATGAAATAGGCAATTTATATGTTGTGGGTTTTTTTGGTGGGATTGGTTGAAATGTTGGTGAAAGACTTTTTCTTAGTCTCTGGTTTTTGCATTATAAGTGTTTTGATTTATGTCTGGCGGAACTGAATATATGGATGCCCAAAAGTTTATGTAAAGCTGCCATTTGTTGAAGATTTTTCTTAGTTTGGTTTTTGTGTTGAAGTGTTTTGATTTATGTCTGGCGGAACTGAATTTGTGGATGCCCAAAAGTGTATGAACTGCCTTCCCCGAAGACGGAGTGTGGCTGCCCATGTTTCGTGGTCATCAAAAACGGTTGCACACGTAATGTATCCATATGCACTTGTTCAAGTGACTCCGCTGTTGGGATGATCCCTGGAGTCTTTTAGCCAGGGTACCAACATATATCGTCGGTGAAATTCAAAAACCTCGTATCTTGATTTTTATTTATTTTTAGTTAGATACATAGTCAGCTCTCTAATTTTTCCCGCCACCTTCCACCAAAAGCTCGTATCTCTAACGACTTTCTATCTGGGGTAAATGAGGTGAAAATAGACGTCTATTTTCACGTCTAACATTTTCTTTTTAAAGCTAATTTTAACAAAATGCAGAACTAAACTCGCAATGTCTTGAACAACGTATTCATCATAGTTAATTGTGGTCAACATTTTTATTTTTTTTTAAAGTTTTTTTTCCCATTTTTCTCAAAACTACCAAAATTGAGATACGATGTTTTTGAATTTCACCGACGACATACTGCCTGTTTCTTTCTGGTTTTAGCTTAAGAGTGTGTGGTAGGTCAGGTCAGTGTGTGTTGTTAGCCCAACAACAAGAGTAAAGTGAGTGTTCATACTTTTGGGGGGTTTGATTAATATATCAGGTTTGCAACCAAGTAGGGTAAATGAAGACATTTACATTTTTATATAGTCAGGGTACAATAAAGAGAAAACTGATATTGAAAATATAATCCATTTACGATATTTGGGTAAAGTATGTGCAGACTTTGGACTTTTAAAAATTGGTTCGAATATGCCTTTTTTCGTGTAAATTTTGGACTGATTTATTATTTTTTTGGGGGGGATGGTGTGTGTTGGGTGCTGATATTTTCGCTTTGTGTCACATTTCTAGGGTTAAGTTTGACCCCCAACACTTTGAAAGGTTATTGCGTAAGTTCTTCTGTTGGAGTGGTTCTCCTCTTGTTCCTTTCATGTGCGTTGTTGCGATACTCTTAAGGTCGATGATTCACGTTTTTCATCAGGCACATGACCGTTTTTGTGTTTTTTTTAATTTATTTATCTAATGACAGAATGTATCGATGAAGCATTGATTTAAAGGGAAGCTTAACAAGACGTGTTACTGAAAAGGAAAAACAAAAATGTATACTGTGTGGTGTCCTTTCAATTTCATTTGTATTTATGGTTTTGTGTGTGTGTGTGTGTGTGTGTGTGTAAACTTTCAAGTTTTAATTATCTTGTGGTCATAGTTTTCTTTCTTCTTCTTTTTCTGTTTCTTCTTTCTCTCTCTCTCTCTCTCTCTCTCTCTCTCTCTCTCTCTCTCTCTCTCTGACGTGTGGTGACAGCTGCACAAAGTGTTGCTGACATTGTTAACGTTGTGGTGGTTTTGAGGTTTAAGCTTCAGGTTTGCTGTCTCCTTTTTGCCTTGCAGTACAGAGTGGTCAAAATAATAACAATACTTTCAATCATTGTGTGTGTGCGTATGTGCGTGCGTGTGAAAGAGGGAGAAAGATGTGTTGATCTTTCAGGGTTAGATGTGTAGTTTTTTCTTCTTCTGACATGTTTGTCAGTGACTCATGAATGACTAGAAGCAACCACTTATTTATGATTTTTGTAATTAGATGTGCATTTTGCCTCTTTTTCTAACGTAATTCATGTTTCCAGCACTGTCTGGAATGATGCGCTATAGGGTACAATGATGGAAGTGTCATGTTATGAATTGTACTATAGTTTTAGGTTTTTGTACGTTGTTAATATTCATTGATGTGCGTTTTGTTATACGTGGTCGAACTGTACGCGGTGACAGTCCTGAGATGACCATAGCTGTTGATGGGACTATAATAGACTACTAACATAATTCATGATAGTTGCCAGTGAGTAAAAACAACCATTTATTAACGATTTTTGTGTGTTTGATTTTTTTCTGATCTTTGTGTGTGTTAGTTCTTTCCCTTTATTTTATTAACTCCCTGTTGCCGTCTCCCTTCCTGTTTCTCCGTTCCTGTTTCTTCCATTCCCCTTTCTTTCTTTCTTCTTTTGTTTGTTCTTTACTCATTTAAACACAGCTGTCCATCTTTTATCAGACCTGTTTACTCTACTCTTTTCGAGTAGTATTCTACTCAATTTGGACCTCTACTACTCTTCACAATTGATAAGAATGCTCTTTCATTCTTGACTGCTACTCGTTTTCGGTGAGCAATGTTTGATGGTTTTAATGAAAAGGACTACACATTTCACACCAAAACGACTCATTTCAGATACCCAGACTACTCCAGACTTGTGTAGGGGGTAAACAGGTCTGTTATATTCTGAATTAAACATACCTTGTGTGGGTTTTGCTTTACATTGAAAGTTCCTTGCATCAATACAAGGATTTTGTTTAAAAGTCAGTTAGGAACATTTGACAATTTGTAGTTTGGGCATCCTGCGTATTATGTATCGTACATATAAACGTCTTCGGGCAATGTTAGGAACAATATAAGGACAAAAGGTTATTTGTCGTCATTGTTGTGAATTATTTTGTTTTCTTACAATGTTAACGGCTTGATATCAGTCAGTACAAACCACACAATGCCAGAAATTGTATTGTTCATGTTTGAACCAAATAAAAATGCCAGTTAGAATGTTTTTAGAATAACCTCCTCCAGATTTCTGTGAATGGCTAAAAATATGATATGACTGCAGTGAAATGAACGTTTGTTTTACAGCTTGCTCTGGGGGTTTTGTGTTTTTTGTGTGTGGTTAAATTGTACACAACAATTTACAACTCTCAGTCTCAAAGTCTGCTTCTTTCACTTCAGTTTCATGAGAATCATCCTAGGCTGATTCTAACCCTATCCCTTTTCATGAAAACCAGTAGGAAGGAAGGTGGCAGAGTGGTTAAGACGTTCGCCTGCAACATTCAGTGCGTGACTGCAGCGTGAGTGACCCGGGTTCGAATCTGGTTCTCGCCCTTTCTTTCTAGTTCAACGGGAAAATCGAACTGAAAGTCGAGTCCTTCGGATGGGGACTTAAAGCTTGTCTGACCCCACAGCACTCGAATTCCCCTCATTCTAGCTCCTTTCAGTTTTCCACAGAGAGCTATTTGTTTCAAGGTATTTCTTTTAACAGCGGCAAATATTCTTATCATTGATTGTGGTTAGGGATAGGAAAAGACCTTACAAGTGGTGTACCACCATAAAACAATGTAAGCCTAATGGATAAAACACTTTAAATTGGTTTATGCTGGTGACGAGTGTTAACAAAAGGCATGAACTGAAAGGAGCTGAGAAAAGCTACTGTGACCCGCACGCTTTGAGCACGTAAAAATCCCACGGCAGTTAAAAGTCGGTAAGAGCAGGGAGAAATCCCACTGCTTAGTATGACCAAATTGATAGCTAGGTTTCCCAAGTCTGCCTCCACCCTGTTCCCCACCAAACAAAAAAGGGTAGGTGCTGCGCTTGCGATGATGCGCTCTCCGGGGGAGAGCAGCCCGAATTTCACAGAGATATGTCTCTGTGACGAGAATATACCAAATACCAAAGAATATTGCTTCTCTGTGAAAACTTTTGATGCAAAACTTTGATGAGGGGTTTCTAAACTACAAATTGCCAGGTTGTTGTTGTTGTTGTTTGTCTTAAGGACTTGGACGTGAATTAAGAGTTTTCCGTACTGTAGCCTTGGGCAGGGTTGGGAGTGTGAGAAAGAAGGGATTAGGTGGGCATGGATGGAAGTAGTTCAGGCAAGCTCCTGAAATCAGGACTGACAAAGCTACTATTATTAGGTAGCTTATAGTCACAGAGGCGTCTCTGTGAAATTCGGGTTGCTCCCACCTGGAGAGAGCGTTGCAGCCAGAGGCGCACCACCCAATTTTTTATATTATTTTTTTGGCATGCGATGTTTGTGTGACTGATGAGGAAGGGAGGGGGGGAGTAAATTTTGACCGAATGACTTTTTCGTTGCCACTGGGTTTAACGTGTGCTAAGTGCATGGGCACACGGGACCTCGGTTTATCGTCTCATCCGAAAGACTCCACATTCAGACCGTAAGGCCTAGCAGACCTGTTTTCTCTACTCTTTTCGAGTAGCATTCTACTCAATTTGGACCTCTACTACTCTTCAAAATTGAAAATAATGCTCTAGCTACTCATTTTCAGTGAACATATGTTGATGGTTTAATGAATAAAACTAACACATTTTGCACCAAAACTACTCATTTCAGCTATCCAGACTACTCAAGACTTGTGTAGGGGGTAAACGGGTCTGGCCTAGTGCAAAGTGAGAGGAAAAATCCCCTGTACCCAGGCTCGAACTCAGGTTTACTTGACACGAGGCAAATGTGCCACCGCTGTGCCACTCTACGCTACATAGAAAGTCTTCAGGATTGGCCGGCCATCTTGTCATCCGGAACCACGGTCTTAGAAATAAAATCAAACATTTGTGCCGAAATTGAAGGCAGGTTAAAACAAGGTGCTTTTTTTCAACCATCCCATCTGTGTAAATCAGAGTGGGGATGCTGTATGGACAAGGTATTTTGAAAGTGTAAATACAAAGTCAGTAGAATTTTTGTTGGTGTGTTTTGAGGAATAGCACTTGAAATCATAGTCAAATAGTACAAGCAATTTGTCCTTGCTTTTGTTTTTAATTAAGGCTTCTCTATCATGTGACATTGAAAATAAACCGCTGTTTAAAGACCCCCCACGTCACGTGTCAAAATCACGGTTTTCACGTGTTTTCCCTCTTATAGCTGGTAAGAAATCTTGACATAAGAGGGAATGTGACACGTGACGCGGTGGGTCTTTAAACCAATAGGATGAGCATAATTACTCGCAAGAACGCTTTCCGTACCAGTGGTTGTTTTACGTGTGCGATGGTGTTACTCTAATTGTGTTGGGAAACGCTTGTGGGCTTTTGGAGGAATGTTATTGGTCAGGTCAGCTGATTGCTGTGTTTATTTTCTGTTGTTTTTTGTTGTTTGTCTTCTTCTCCTTCGATTGCGCAGACAGCTTCCTGTCAATTATGAGCGCAGATGCGTCATGCTGCCATTATGCGCCGAACTAAGAGAAATAGGCCCAGCAAATCCAACTTCGGCTGGAGGGAATCTTTTTGAAAGTGTTTCTTGAAAACAGGCAGGAGAATGGACTGGTGGTAAGGCAGAAAGATAGTAGATGACATTAAGCAAAGGGAAAAGGCAGAGTCAAAGAGAGTGACAGATTAGAGGAAGTTACAAGGCTGAAGCACAGAAGGTGGGGGAACTATTTATGCAAAATACATGCACACACACATATTCCGGGGGGTGTTTGCTATTTTTCATGTTATTTCTGTAATTTTCTATACAATTTCTGGCCAATATAGCTGTGTAGCAATTAGAGCGTTCAGTCTAACTAGGGTTTTTATTTTTATAATTGCATTTCCTTTCTTTGCAACAAGACTTAGGTAGAATTGTGTAGATAGTAGATTTATCGCGCTTTATCAGTTTTATTACGATTTAGTCTATTTTTTCTTAAATAGTGGATAGTTTGACGAATGGGTAATTATTGATTAAGTCGATCCGATCTGTCAAAGTTGGGTCAGATTTTAATAAAAAAAATTTATGTGACCTGCTCTGATGACTTATTCTTGATACCACTTTGTAAAGTGAAGAAGGAAAAATAATAATAAAACTGAAATAAAAGATGAGAAAATCGGTTGGTGTTGTCATCTGATGTGTTTAAAGTGACATTAGCTCAATCTCTCTCTCTCTCTCTCTCTCTCTCTCTCTCTCTCTCTCTCTCTCTCTCTCTCTCTCTCTCTCTCTGTCTTGTTTCTTTGTCTGTCTGTGTCTGTCTGTCTTTTTCCTGTCTGTCTCTCAACCTCTGTCTCTCTGTCTATTTCCTGTCTCTGTCTCTCTCTGTCTCTGTTTCCCTGTATGTCTCTGTCTCTCTCAGACTGTCTGTCTGTGTCTTTCTGAGTTTTTCTCTCTATTGTTTTTTTGTTATTTTTAAAAAATTCTTTCTCATGATTGTAAAGGCAAACCTCACGGAGTACTGGTGGAAAATCCTTATGGAAATCGTCAGTGTTGTTATTATTATTATTATTATTATCCCCCAAGGGTTTATTGAAAAAGCAGAAATTAAAATTAAAAAACGTTTGGTCAAGTCGATCTTAGTTAACCTCCAATCCGGAGGCATTACAACGATTAATGTGTGCTCAGGGGTCCGTTTCACAAGGGCTAACGTTACGTAGCGTGAGCGCAAATCGGCAAATACGGTACTAAGAAACACCTCTTTCGCCGACGTTTGCCGAAAACGTTTTGTGGCTACTCCCAAAGTATCTCTTGGCGAACTATCACATGACTTGCATGGGGTGAATACATTTCTTGTTGTTGATTGGTCCATTAAAGTTTGGTTAAAATAATACATCGTTTTGACCAAGAGTTTTTGTCAGCGTTTATCCCCACCGTCCTCCGGCCAGTCCAAACCCATTTTGCTGTCTCCATTTTTCGTAGTCCTGCATCATCCGCACGCACTCCGCGGTGCTGCAGAAGGCTGTGGCATCCAGGCCTAGCGAGTCTGCAGGGTCCTGGGGAACAAATAGCATCAGTCATTGCATCAGCCCATAAATAAATAAATCCTACAGAAGTAAGCACAATATCAGCATGTTCAATGTCAAACTTCAAAGTCAACGCCCGCACGATTGCAATGGTTAACCAAGCTCGCCAATTTGCCCACCAGGTGGCATAACGCTCGAGTGGGGCTAATCCTCTATATTCTTAGTTGGGGATATAGAGAGAGAGAGAGGGGGCGAGAGGAGTTCCCTCTCTCTCTCTCTCTCTCTCTCTCTCTCTCTCTCTCTCTCTCTCTCTCTCTCTCTCTCTCACTACACCCAACTAAGAATATCGCGCGCTAAGCCCCTACTGGTTTGACTGCCCCCTGGCGGTAAAATGCGCGTCCTAAGTTGCTTATCTGTCCACGGATCTCTTCTATTCCGAGTCATACATCACCCCAAAAAATATATTGAAACGATATCCCTCCCCACCCCAACGGTTCAAAAGATATTGTTTGGACATAAATTTAGCTTATACACGAACCAACGAATCACCTTAAAAACACACAGCAGCGGATTAATTGTATACTCCAGCTTTCTCACTATGTGGGGCTATAACACAAAGGAACACACACACACGCACTCTACACACGCGCGCGCGCGCACACACACGCACGCACACAGAGACATACCCCCCTACACACACGCACGCACACGCACACACACGCACGCACACACACACACACACACCTGTGTGGTCACTGTGCCCCCCACCCGTGGCAACGGTTGTTCGTGAGAAGAGACCCTCTCTCCCTGTCTCCCTGTGTCTCTGTCTCCCCGTCTCCCTGTGTCTCTCTCTCCATGTATCCTTGGATCTCCGTCTCTCCGTCTCCACCTTCCTCCCTCTGTCTCTCTCAGGAGGGCGGGCAATAAAAACCGAGGGGGCAAAATTGACAGGGGAACTCCGTCCACCTTCGTCACCGCCTGACTGCCATCTGCCAACATAATATACTGTAGTGTAGGCCTAGTGTGTGTATTTATGTGTAAGGGAAGACGGGGTAAAAAGCCCATGGGCGGGTAAGAAGCCCATGCCAATTATCTCATGAAATAAAGCAAATTTCAGTCAAATTTGCCCATGAGACGAATGCTAAACATTAATAATCGTCTCATGGGCAAAATGTGACTGAAATTTCTTAATTTGTGTATGTTCGCGCGTATGTCTCTGCGTGTGTGTGTGTGTGTGTGTGTGTGTGTGTGTGTGTGTGTGTGTGTGTGTGTGTGTGTGTAGGGGTAGGGTGAGGGGGGTGGGGTAGAGCGTTGACAGTAGAACAAGTTTAGCATGCATGCGTTGGGGATAGCTTGCTCATGGTACTACATCCCCATACACTCTTTCAGACCCAAATGACTTGAGGAAAGTTGGTGCTACGGAAGGTCCCCAAAGGTCAACCGATTGCAGCTTTAAAACCAGTGTCAATGCCTCCAAGTTTCAGAGTCAGGGCCGGATCTAATAAAATTTAACGCATTCATTTTATTTGGTGTATACGTTTTGCTTGTCAATAACAAATCATTTAAACCAAATTTAGCGCAACGGCTTTCTCTCAGTTCGATTAAACTGATTCCTACCTGATACTAACCAATCATTAGGGGAAGACGGGGGAAAAGCCCATGGGCGGGTAAGAAGCCCATGCCAATTATCTCATGAAATAAAGCAAATTTCAGTCACATTTTGCCCATGAGACGAATATTGGCATGGGCTTCTTACCCGTCCATGGGCTTTTTACCCCGTCTTCCCATATTCCTTTCCCAAAGTTCAAAGTAAGGCAGAATGTTGATTCTTAGTGGGGAAAAAGAAGAAGGAAATTTGGTGAGGGGGGGGGGGGGGGGGGGGGGGGGGGTAACAGTAACAGTTAAGCTACAACTTTGCTTCACACTTTACTATTGGCCCCTTCTTTAGGCTAATGTCAACCAATGATAACATTAATTCGGGTAAAGATGCGGATCAACACCCCCTGTCACACAGTCTTTTTTCACTGCCTTTATCTTATACTATTATTGAATGCATGTTTTTATTGTTTAAATGGATGAAAACTAACGTTAAATGTAGAAAACGATTGAGGTTTAAGTGTTCACTCTGCAGTAAGAAAAACAAGACTGACACCCCCCCGGAAAGAACCGAGAAATGAAGGAGAGGGTGTTAACCTGCATCTTTACCTCCATTTGAGTAAAGGGACACTGACCTCCATGAGTAGGGAAAGAAAGGGATCCTGGAACGCCAATTCTGATCCGCTGCGAACGAAACGGGGCTGTGTCTTCCTTGCCTTCTTCTCCTTTACCACGTGTTGGTACAGCAACGGGAATTCCTTGGCGGAGGTTTTCGTAAGAGAGAAAAAGACCCCCTCTTTGTGGAAGGGGCGATGATTTGGAAAGAGAGCACTCTTCAGGCCGGAAGGAGCAGAAGATGGCTCGTTGGTGGTTATTTCCTGTTCCGGTTCGTGTTGGTTGTGATGATGGTTGTATTGGTTTGGCGGTTATCGTTTGAGATGTTGACACGCAGATGATGACGACGAGGAAAGACGTTGGCAGCATTTTGTCTGTTTCTGTTTAAAAGAAAAGGAAGAAAAACAGAGAACTGAGAATTTCCTCTCAGTCAAAGTGTTCTCTCTTAAGTTAAACTTAAAGTACGCTTAAAAAAAATCTTGCCACAGTATAGTAACTGTTGTGTCATAGTGATTTAAAGAATCTGAATGGCAGACCTATGGCTGGTACCCACGTGTCGTCATATCCGGCCACAAGGAGCGCCATATTATGGGAGACCGCCATCTTAGTCCTTACCTTTTTTTGAAAAATGCCAGATCGATGCTGCGTATTTGGCTGTTCCAATTCGAAACTTATCTAAACTGTATTTATAACATCTGGATGTTTTCTTTACACATTTAGATAACATTTTCACTTTGTTTACACACAAATAAGGACTAAGATGGCGACACTTCCGTTGGAATGGTCGAGATGCGCACGCAGGTGGGTTGGAGCCATTAGCGACTTTTTTCTTCTTCTTTTTTTAAAGTGCCTTTAAACATCTGCAATGTTGTCTTTTTTAAGAGAGAGAGAGAGAGAGAGAGAGAGAGAGAGAGAGAGAGAGAGAGAGAGAGAGAGAGAGAGAGAGAGAGAGAGAGAGAGAGAGAGATCTCACTGGACACTGACCATTAAACACGTTATTTTCGAAGGATGGAGATTTTTTAGGCAGAGCTAATATTCTTGGTAGCATTCACAACAATAAACACGCAGGTTGCTAATTAATCATACCGAGAAAGTAACAGAGATACAGAGGAAAAGAGAGAAGAGATACACACACAGACAGACAGATCATTTTACACGTAGCACGTTACACGACAGAAGAAGTACAAACTGCAAACAAAGAAATTCAAAAGGCCAAAACACCAACCTTTTTTATGTTACAATTTCAAGATTATTGAAACTCCGGGCTTTTTAAACCAGCGTCCAGTGCCGCCATTTGCATCGCAGGAGGGACCGCCATAATTAGCTTATTATCTGTTGGCGGTCAGTTGTGATTCAGCCGTTTTCTGGACCGTTGCTATTTCGGTTCTAATTTTCCTCAGGTCCTTTTTCCCATTTCGTCTGCTTTCAGTTGGTCTTTCTTTAGTTAGCGTTTTTTGCCCGATTAGATCTATGAATTATGATCGGCAAAATTGTAGTTTTTTTGTTGTCTGTCCCAAGGATATGTCGTTGAATAATTTGGCCGTTATGTTCATAAGACTTAGGCCAGGTTCACATTAGACGCGTAAGTTCCGTACGGAAAACCCTAAATAAGTGGAAGAAAGAAGAATAAAAGTTTACGCATATAGGGGAAATTCGGACACGTGCGCAAATCGTTTCCCTTCTTTGTTTCACTTATTTATGGATTGCGCACAGGTTTCCGCATGGAATATCCGCTTATGTGTGTACACGGCCTTATGTGCCGAGTGTAGATTAAGCATAGTTTTGTTATCCCACTCTCTCTCTCTCTCTCTCTCTCTCTCTCTCTCTCTCTCTGTCTCTCTCTCTCTCTCTCTCTCTCTCTCTCTCTCTCTCTCTCTCTCTCTCTCTCTCTCCTCTCTCTCTCTCTCTCTCTCTCTCTCTCTCTCTCTCTCTCTCTCACTCTTTCTCTCCTCTATCTATGCGACCGTGTATGCTAAGAAACAAAGGGATGCAGAGAAAGAGAGAGAACACTGAACCCACATAGCACTGACAAGCTCTATTAATTTATATTATTTTACAAGGATAAAGATTTTAGGCGAAGCCTATTCTTCCAGTGGGGAGAGAGAGAGAGAGAGAGAGAGAGAGAGAGAGAGAGAGAGAGAGAGAGAGAGAGAGAGAGAGAGAGAGAGAGAGAGAGAGAGAGAGACTTTCTCCTTTTCTTCCAGAGCAATATTTAACTAAGACGGACTTGAGGCAATGGGTGGATGCCTTGAACCTCCACACGGGGAGCTGGATTACCCTGCCCCCTCCACGAGTCTCTCCCCATGGGGATACTGGGGGGTCTTTGTACAAATAGTTCCCCCACCTTCTGGAAAGTTATGTGCTATCAACTTCCTTTACTTTGCCACTCTCTTCACTCTGCCTTTTCCTTTGCTTTCTGTCATCTACTATTTTTCTGACTTATTGGCCAATTCTCCAGCCTCCCCCCAAAAAACAAAGTCTTCCAAATAATGTCCTCCTTTGATCTTCTCCGAGATCGGAACGTGTCGGCTGAATTTAGCAGGGAGATCAATGGAAATTGAAAACTGGACACATACGCACCTTACTCATTATGGCCATATAATGGCCTTTCCATTCCCTCCATCCGTCTCAAATCTGCTGGCCAACGTTCTTTTTCTTGTCAAGCACCATCTCTGTGGAATTCTCTGCCTTCTCCTCTCCGACACTCCAACTCAGTCTCCTCATTCAAAACCTCTCTTAAAACCCATCTTTTTCCTGCTGCGCCCTAAATATTTGATCAGTTGTCTATCGTTGTGTGCACGTGAGGGAAGATTGATTTAAGAGGTTTGTGCTGTGTTTTGTGGTGCGTGTGTGTGCCTCTGTGTGTGTGTGTGTGTGTGTGTGAGTGTGTGTGTTGTGTGTGTGTGTGTGTGTGAGCATCTCTCTCTCTCTGTGTGCTTGTGTGTCTTTTGGTTTTGTGGGTTGTGTGTGCACGCATGTGTGTGTGTGTGTGTGCGTGTCTGTGTGTCTGTCTGCGTGCGTACGTTGTGTGTGAGGGTGTTTGTGTCTGCGTGTTGGTGTATGTGGTCAGTCCATGCGGCTCAGTTGCTGTGACTTACCGAATGGGGTATGAACGAGTTGGCGTCAATAATTGTGTGTGTTTATGTGTGTGTGTGTGTGTGTGTGTGTGTGTGTGTGTGTGTGTGTGTGTGTGTGTGTGTGTCTGTGTGTCTCTGTGTGTGTGTGTGTGGTGTGTGTGTCTCTCTCTCTGTGTCTGCGTGTGCGTCTCTCTCTCTCTCTGTGCCTGTGTGTGTGCGTCTCTCTCTGTGTGTGTGCGTGTGTGTTAGAGAGAGAGAGAGAGTTGCTTTGCATATGCACTGTTGGTGGTCTGGTGTCACTCTTGAATGTTTTTTTTTTTTTTTTTTTTTTTTTTTTTTTTTTTTTTTTTTGTTATCTGTTGATGAATAATTGATTGTAAAGCGCTTTGGGCTCATCTGAGGTAAAGCGCTATATAAATGTACTGTTATTATTATATTATTATTATATGGCCATGGAGCGTAGAAGAAGAAGCAGAATAAGACGGACTGACAGCAAGAAAGTCGAAACAACACCAACAATTCGAGAAGAATTTCTAATAAGATCAAACGGGAATGGGCGAATTGGCATAGGACCAACTGATCCAGCGTTAGTCTAGACGGTATGATAAGCCCTTCATTCAGTGACCCACCAACTATCGTCTGTCAAACCGTTAATCCCCTGAAACTGACACCTCTGACGTCACAAGGGCGTGCGCGATACACACTTCCTGTCAAATCCTTGTCAGAGACGTTAGAATAATTAGGGCCATCTCCCCTACCCAGGTAACGTATTCACGAGTGCGGTCTTAGTCAGTCAACACGGGTAATAGTATACTGGTCTCCAAAAGTTAAGGGCCGGAAGAACGATCTTCTCTCTTCTGTCTTGGAGGCATGC